>JAPQVY010000122.1:8265000-8865000 GCA_028535165.1 Quercus tomentella | reverse complement strand
GGCTTTTCTTTGCAGATTCTTCATATATCAGATGTTGAAGTTAGAGAGACCAAAATGATGGGAAATTATCCTATTATTATCTTCGCAGTATGCATTATGTTTTTATTTGAACTCGATAGCAAGCATGTTTGACACATTTCTCGTGGAAACAAACTTTGATACTCATTATCTTCTTCTTGACGCAGGACAAAATTGAGGAATTTGCGTACGTGTGCTTGTGGTGGGTTCAGGGTTAGGAGAATTTGTAGGTTTTGATTTATAATTGTTGAGGAGAAGGTTGTGGGGTTCTGTTAGGAATTAAAAGATAGTTTGATGAGTTCCTTGATGGCCACGGTTGGTAGAAGAAAGTTAGGGTTTGATAGGTAACATGAAGGACTTAATTTGGGGTTTGTAAGAAAGAAGACAAAAGAGACAATATGGATACGTTTAGGGGCTGTACACTTGTACCCTTAAACAACTTATTAAAAAAAGAATGTACTTATTAAAAAAAAGAATGTACTTATCAAAAAATATAATGTACCCATGAATAGTACCACAATAGAAAAACAAAAGAGAGAAGAGAAAAGGAAGAAGAAAGGGAGAAGAGAACAGAGAAGAACAATAAGGTGAATGTGCCCTATACTCTATCACCCATTTTTTTTTTTTTTTTAATTCCAGTTCCTTTCAGCATTTATGCTATATGCATATACTGTTTTTTGTACTAATGGTAGGACTTCTATTTAGGGGTGAACTAAAAACCTAATAAAAGACTTAAATTTATTCTGCTCTGAGAAATAAGCTTCATGGTTAACAAGTAGTTAGTATGTCAGTATGTTGTGACTTATAGGGTCTTTTGTGCATTACTTCTGCTCTGAGAAATAAGCTCCATGGTTGCAGTATGCAAGTGGTTAGCATAGATAAGACGTGTATTGCATTCTGAAAATTTCTAGAATGTAAGGGCTTGAGAACATGGCAATTTCTCTACCTGGCCTAATTCTCTAAATATATGCTATTATTTGTGTTAATAATGCCACCTTCTATAGGTGACTTAGCCTTCGAACCCATCCCCTATGTTTTTAGGTTTTCATGAGGGTTGCATCTATCATATATGGTTTCAAATGTAAAATAATAGTGCTCATGAAAGTCACAATCCATATGTATGTCTTATAGTTGAATGGATTTGACAGTGGTGTTTTTTATATAATTAACTTCATGACAATAATGGCTACGGTAATGGGTTTATGATGTTTAAGGCATAAGAAGGTCCACTTAAAGTAAAATAAAGCATGATAGCACCATTGCTTATCCATGTCATTTGAATTAAAACTAAGTTTGTATGATATGCGCATGTTAAAATTGCAATTTCTCTAGAATATAAAATTGCAGCTTTCTAATTTTGTAGGAATGGTCACCACTAGGAATGGCTCCTAACTCAGGGTAAGAACTTCAGTTTCTGCTAAATGTTTGACGACATTTCCCTTGTGTGTACTTCTTTTGTACGCTATTTAACTTATATTATGTCGGATGACAACATCTTGTAAAACCTAATTGCTAGGAGTTTGGATCACTTGGTACAGATGCTTGGTAGCTGTTTGTACAACAGAAGGACATGTGAAGCTTTATCGTCCACCATTTTACGACTTTGGTGCTGAATGGATAGAGGTATGAATTAGTGAATCACTTCTTGATGCTGACATTGGAAATGATAGTAAATGTGCATATGATCTAAGACTGGAAGATTCTTGGCTTCTGGAGCCATGGAGAATTGAAATGTGAAAAATTCAAATGTAGATATTCCCCATTACAATCTCGAATGTTGTCATTATCTTAAACCGCTGAAATGGAACAATAATTTTTACTCTTGGCTCCAGATTCTAGGGAAGTTGTCCCATTCCAAATGAATGTGTGAAAAGAAAACAATCCTATATAAGTTTCAAGAGAAACAAGGTGTACGCGGCTTCTGCTTCCCTTCGATCTTTATATGATTTGTGATTTGCGTTTGGGAACTTATGAACTTGTCTGCTCGCATCTAGCCAACTGTCGTATATGCCTAGAACACGACTGTTAAACACAACATAAGTACGTCCCATCCCGCTCTACAAACACGCAATGGTGGAAAGTCCTTGCACTAAAATGGTGATGCATCTTACTAGCGGAGTAGGCCTGGGATTATATAGACAAAATGGGAAGAAAAACTCGATTTTTGAGAAGTCGAGTTATTGAGTAACTCAATTCTTAAATTGCCAAGTTTCTTAATCACCATCACATTAATAGATTTCTGAAGATATAACTCGGCCAATTAGAATTCGAGTTTTTTATGTAACTCGTCCACAAGGATATCGAGTTATGATTGACTACCCATATATCATAGCCCATGCACATGTCTGCCTCTTTCAGTTCTGAACAGCTTCACTGTGTGGGTTTCGAAAAAGAAAGCTTGAGAGTGAACAAGTTCATCTGCTGTGTTGGCGTTTTCCTCCTGACAATTGCATCCTCACCAAGCGTGCTACACCTATGGTCCCCTTATTCTTTGTTGTGGCACATCTCTCCTGACAGGTATATCTCAACTGTGATTACACTTGGATTGGCTCTTTAGTATAAATGTGGTTACCTTCTTATTATGATTCTGACACTATGTGTGTGTATATATATATGTATAGATATATCTATATATAAACAAACCTACCTACCTATATATGATCAGATGTATGTATACACACACACACACACACATTTATATATGTATGTGTAGATATATCTATATATAAACAAACCTACCTACCCATATATGATCATATATTTAAATATGTATATGTGTGTGTTTACATATAATGTGTGCGGGCACACATTAAGCCATCCATTTTAGAAAACATTTTGTTGGGAATTGAAAAAACTGTCAATATTTTTTCAATTTCCGATAAAATTTTTTCCAAAAATGATTAATTATTGTATGCCCTTAGGGCACACATTAGCAAAATCCTATATATATATATATATATATATATATGTGTGTGTGTGTGTGTGTGATAGTGACACTGTATACATATATAGTAATGTATGTATAGATACCTATGAACATATATATGAACAAACATACATGCTTATTCCTATGATGATGATATATGCATTCATCCATAGGTATCAACAATGATGTAACAAGCAATCATGGGTTTAAATTGTCTGGCTCTTTCAGTTCTGAAAAGCTTCAGTGTGTGGGTTCTGAAAAAGAAAGCTTGAGAGGTGAACAAGTTCGTCTGTTAAGAATACTTAGGATATCATTATAGTGTGTCCGTAAAAGTTTTATTGTACGTTCATGTGGGTAAAGATTAATTACACCATGGCTTAACATAACCCTTTATGTTTTGCATGATAACCACAATTAATTGTCCTTATCCAGGTCTGCCATGGGTCATCATTGCTTCTACGTTTACTATGATGGGGAGCAGTATTTCCATGAGTTACATGAGCTGTCCTATAGAGGTGAGTCAATGAAGCAGAAGTTCATTGACTTGAAATGCAGAACACACTTGAGAAAAATGCATCGGAAGATAATGGAAGCTCTAGGGTTGGACAGGGAGTCACATAAGATATCCATTATGTACCATGCCCCTCAGCTACTTATGAATACTCAGGTTGTCTACAACTCAAATCCATTGGGTTGTGATGCTGACGTGGACATAATGTGGACAGTGATTAAGCGAACCACCCAATTCTTAGCTTCCGACTTGTATGTAACTGTTGAGGCTATTGGGTTCCATGTTGGTACAAGTTCGCAGCATGGAAGTGGGATGGAAGAGCCATACGGGTCCCTATCACTTGACGTGCATCCTTCCTTTGCCGATGCCATGCCTGTGCCCCACAATACTCCACCATGCAGTGCGGTTGATGATTTGGACAACACCGAAGTGTTGGGTGCCACCCAGACACATGATGTGGGAGGGTCTAGTCACGCATATGAACATGTCCAAGCCTATATGGACAGGGGAATTGATATTGATGCCAGTCGAGATGTGTACAAAGAGTTCATTGATACTAATGGACTGGTGGACAAAGCAGAGGTCTCAAATGGAACACAGATCAAAAACAACAAGGAGAATTGCCCTACTACAGTTCCTATCCCAGAATGGTTCACATCAAACACATGGGACAATATTAATGACCCATCACCTGCATTGGGTACAAGACAGCTTACAAGTTGGCATAAAAGTGACCAGCCGACAAAGGGGATGCTATTCCAGAATAAAGCCTCCATTCATTATGTGTTGACCCTTTACTCTGTGAAGCATAATAAGCAATACAAGGTCATCAAGTCTGACACCATTAGGTTGGTAGTGCGGTGCATACATAAGGCATGTCCGTGGTCAACTCGGGCTACTTGTAGCAAGAAGCACAGGATGTGGGTGATCAGTAAATGTAATGGTCCCCACAATTGCACATCCCTCCAGGTAGCAACCGATGGGTGGATGATGGATTCAAAGATCATCTCCATTGCACTTGAGAAGTATGTACGGGAGGACCTAACCCGATCCATAAAGAACTTGCGTAGTATTCTGCATGCGAAGCACGAGCATGATGTAATTATGTACAAGGTTTGGGAAGCTAAACAGAAGGCAGTTGCGCGTATTTACGCGGAATTGGCACGGTTTCTAGTGGCATTGTCCAATGTAGATCCGGACACTGTAACCACGTTAAAGTGCAAAACCCGTGTCCCGGGGACTTGTATATTCAACTATGCGTTTTGGGCTTTCGGTCTGTGTATTAGAGGGTTCAGGCATTTCAGGCCGGTGATAAGCATAGATGCAACGCATCTCTATGGCAAGTACAAAGGAAAGCTGTTGATAGCAATGGCAATAGATGGTAACAAAGAGGTTTATCCACTTGCATTTGCTGTTGTTGAAAGTGAGAGCACGGAGACATGGGGATGGTTCTTGGCATGCCTGCTGACCTATGTTACGGACCAGACCAATTTGTGTATAATCTCCGATAGGCATCGTGGGATATAATCATGCTTCAATGACACTGAACATAGGGGCTACTTGCAACTGCCCTTAGTCCATCACCGGTATTGCCTCTGCCATTTAGTAAGCAATGTTAACACTAACTTCAATAGTATGGTGTTGAAAAACTTGACATGGAAGGCAGCAACTGCGAATCAAGTTAGGAAGTTTGAAAACACCATGGATTGCATCAAGAATGTCAACCCGGATGCGTACGACTATCTTAAGGAGGTAGCTCAAGAAAAGTGAACACTTGTAAATGACCATAGGCACCGATATGGGCAATGACAACCAACTTGAGAGAGTGCTTCAATGGGGTACTTAAGGGCGCACGTAGCTTGCCCATAACTGCAATGGTTTAGTTCACGTAGGTTCACCACCTTCTCCCGTGGCTTCTGATTCTGAGGATGCTGATGATGGTGATGACGATGACGCTTCAGATGATGATGATGGAGATGCTAGCTCTACTAATGAGATGTCTACCTGACACTCTTACCCTTTGTCATTCGTGACAAAAAGGGGGACTAGTTTTGGTTGTTTTGGTTATGAGAGTTAGTATAGGTTTTTTTGATAGGGGGAGTGTTGTTGAGTGTTGAGGGATGTAGTGAGGATGTTATGTATCTTTTCTTTTCTTTCTTTTATAGATACATTGTTCTTGTACATGAGGTCTTGTGACCATTTATAGACATACATTATACTTATCTCTTTCTTTATGTTGATGTATGTTTTCTTTCTTTCACCTACCCTTTCATGTGTTGTTTCTTTTCTCCCTTTATACACATGCTTCATATTACTTGTATGCAATCTATTATTTCTGTTTCACACTAAGATGCCTTGATGAGTTTTGTTTAAAGTGTTTTAGAAATAGAGGTTGTCAAAGTCTACTTGTCATAAACTCTCTTCTTGCAAAGTTTTTCAAGAGTTTGTGTTAGGATAGATTTTATTGTATTCAACAAGTGAAAATGAGTTGAGTGATTTATGACTTTTCTCATGAATTCATTTGTTCGTTGTGGTTTTGTCACGGATTGCCAAAGGGGGAGATTGTTAGGACATATGTGGTTCACAAGTTAAGAACATATGTCATGATTTTATGTAATTGGCTAATCCTTTGACAAAACCACTTTACTTGTAATTGGGTAGTTCTAGGATGTGTTCAAATACTTTATGAAACAAAGTTTCAAGATCAAATGTTGAAGCCTTCAAGTCTGTCCAAGAAAACAAGCTGATAGTGCAAATTCATTAAAGTTCGACAGCTGGCTCGACAGCTGCATCTATCAAGCTTAAGAAAGCTGTTTAAGCCCCGTGTGCTCGACAGTTGCTCGATAGCTTATCTGTCGAGATTTAAGAAATTCAAAATTCTGATCTGATTTCTTGGAATCTGTGATTATGTGTTTAGGTCTTCTTTTCTTCTAACCCTAAACATATAAAAGGATCATTTTAAGGGCCGTCAAACAATTCACAAGTTGCACGAGCAATGAGCAAACTCTGTTCAAGCAAATTGTGACCAGAGACGAAGTTCTTGCCCTAGTTCATCTCTTTCTCTTGAAGAAGTTGCTGTGTATGTGCACCATCGGGTTTTGTAACCAAGCATCTTCTTGATCTTCATCGTGTGGATGAACTGAAGAACTTTACAGCCAACAACCTTCTTAGTTGGTGATTGAAGTCGCGTACTGGGATCCGCGCAATTGGTTAGTCACGTACTTGGAAGCCGTGCATCAAAAAGGGGAACTATCACTACAGAACAAGTCCAATTGGGTATTAGGGTAAGGGTTCAACTATAGGTTGGTAAGGTACTTGGGATTCCTTTACTTGTAATCGCTTGTTGTGATAATAGTGGAGTTTCGGGAGTGGTGACCTGAAAATCACCCGATGGGGTTTTTGCCGTTAAGTTTTCCCCATTCGTAAACAAATCACCGTGTCTTTTATTTTTTGCTGCATAATTAGTTTATTGGTGATTTGTTTGTGCTACCACGCGTTTGCATGATAAATTGATTAATTAATAACCTGGCTAATTAATTAATTAATTTCTATCACAAGGGGTCATTCAATTTGTAGCCTATCAAGTGGTATCAGAGCAGGCACACTCTGATTAGGATTTAATCTTTGCTGTGTTGATCCATTAACCCCTGTTTGTCATGGATAGAGGATAGTCATTAATCACACCTCCTTTATTTGATGGCACTAACTATGCATACTAGAAAGTATGCATGAGAGCTTTTTTGCAGTCTTTAGATGAGAAAGTGTGGCAAGCTATGGAGATAGGCTAGATTAAGCCTACAGAAGCGCCAGCCGATTGGGATGATGCCAAGATTAAGGCGGCAAACTTCAACGGCAGAGCATTGAATGCATTGTTTAGTGCAGTCACCAATGAGGAATTCAAGAAGATATCCTCAACTGAAACTGCCAAGGAGGCTTGGACCATCCTCCAGACAACTTATAAGGGTACAAAGGCTGTCAAAGATTCAAAGCTTCAAAGGCTCACTACAAGTTTTGAAGAGATAAAAATGGAGGAGGATGAGTCATTCGATGAGTTCTATGCCAAGCTAAAAGACATAGTGAACTCAGCCTTCAATCTTGGGGAAACCATTCCTGAACTCAAGATTATAAGGAATGTGCTCAGATCTCTACCCGAGAGATTCCATACCAAGATCGCAGCAATAGAGGAATCAAAGGATATTGATAAGATTCCTTTGACTGAGTTGGTTGGAAACCTGCAGACCTACGAGCTAGGATTGACAAGGATTGGCAAGATGGGTAAAGGCAAGAGCATGGCACTGAAGGCCAAGAGTAGTGAGACAGATGAGTCTTCTGATGATGAAGATTCCAAGATGAAGTCCTACATCACCAGGCAGTTCAAGAAGTTTATGAAGAACGCAAATGGAAAGGGTTTCGACAAGGACCGTAGGCAATCCAGTTCTTCTCAGTTTAAAGGCCAAGACAAAGGGAAGAAGGATGCTAAGGAAGGTGGTCAGTACACTGTTCCCGCAGGACCTAAGTGCTTTGGGTGTCAAGGCTTCGGTCATATGAAACATGAGTGTCCTACATATCTCAATAGCATTGGGAAGAGCAAGGCACTTGCTGTTACCTTGAGTGACACCGAGCTTGAGGATGATTCTGACAATGAGGATGACAGAATCTTAAATGCCTTCACGGCCACGGTTAATCCTACTGATGGGATTGTTGAAGATGTGGTTGAAGAAGAGGAATTGGTGGAATCTAAGTTTGAGAAAATGGATGATCAAGATGACATTCATACAGCCTATGAAAAACTGTACAAGCTTTCTGAGAAGCATGAGAAACTGTATAGGCTAACCACCAAGAAGCTCAGTGATGTGGAACTTGACCGTGAGGAGCTTTCCACAAAGTTTGATAAGGCTAATCAGACTATTGGAGCACTAAGGTTTGAGAACAATATCTTGGCTGAGAAGACTAAGAAGCTTGAAGTAGAGCTGTTTCAAGTTAGAGCTCAATTAGAGAGAACTTCAAGTGCGAAGCTTGATGAGATACTTGGTCTTCAGAAATCTGCTTCTGACCAAACAGGTTTAGGGTATGGTCTCTCTTCCTTTAATATTACTTCTTCTAGTACTACTGTTTTTGTTCCTCATGCTAATAATGTTAAAATTGAGAACAATGAGATTAAAACTGAAGTAGCTAGTGAGAACATAGACAAGGGTAAATCTATCTTAGGAGCACGCCCTAAGCTTGAGAAGAAAGATATTAAAAACCCTAGGACTAAGAAGGCTAACTCTCAAAAGCCTAAACAAAAGAAGCAGCATCTCTGTCATCATTGTCGAGCTGTGGGTCATACTCAACCAAATTGCTAAAAGTGGCTTGCCACTCAACAGAGCAACGGCATGATAGCATCTAGAAACCAGAATCAGCTTCAATCCTCTCTTGCTCCCCTTGGAGATCTTCTCAAAGCCCTCATGTTCCTTTCGAACTTGAACGGTTTTAATTCTTCCCTCTCACCGCCGATTCAAGGGTTTAATCAAAGGAAAGGTTCTTCCAGGGTGTGGAAGGAAAAGGGCTCCAAGTGATTCTATCACTTTTCTCTTTCTCTCTTCTTGTTTTTGTGTGTGCATTTATATTTTGTGGTTTACTTTCATTAGTTTTGAGTCAGTCTAGTTTTTATGCTTTGGTTGTTTAACATTTTTTTGTTTGGTTATTTTTCAGTTTTGCTTTGTTTTGTTTTTCATATAAAAATTAAAAAAAAAATTTGAAAAATTTGAAAAATCAGAAAAATACAAAAACAGTGTGTGTTATGTGTACATTGGTACTTGTGTACCTTGGATGGCCATTGAAACAAAGTTTTCTAAATTTTGTATCTTTTATAGCTTAGATGAGCATCTCTTTGCACAACTAAGCAAGTGAGTTTTGTGGCTCTTGTTAGTGATGAGTAAGATTAAGTTATCTCTTGTACTTAACACTTGTATCACTCTTTTTGATGGGAAGGACTAAAAAATCCTAAGAGAAATGCATTAATAACCATCTTACCACTGTTGTCCGCCAATCATAATATGAAACTTGTATACTTCGACATAGCAAAAGTGTAGTGTCAATGACATTTGCGTGCTTAGGCATAGCAAAATTGGAATGTCAAATATCATTGGGTATTTCTTTCCTCTCTATAATATGCCCATGCATGATATGCTTAAAAAGAAAAATATGCAAAGAAAATAAAAAGCAAAAAGATCAAAAAATGCTTTAAAAAATTATTGCAAGCGTGTATTCTAGGAGATGTGGGAGTTATAGGATGTACCTCGAAGGTGATAGTCCCCATCAAGCAATTATTATTGTGTGTGAGTTAAAGTGATTTTCTCATATCTAAAATCGTCACAACATGTATACACTTATGCAATCTTGCGATGTTTTTCACACACAACACGTAACATTCTTTGCTACTCTTGATACATGTGCAGGTACAATATGATTTGGCCATCACAAGGTTTTACATGTGTTAATGTATGCTCGCTAAACTATCCTGACTTGTTTTTGGAATATAAAATTGGTTAGACATGTTTAGTGTGTGTGTGTGTGTGTTTTTGAGATTCATGTGCTTAAAAATCTTTGTTGAGAGATGTTTTTGAAAGCATAATATGCTGTTTGGATCATTGGTTGAGTTGCATGCTTGATTGCATTCATGCTGTATTTTTCTCTTCTCGAAAAACTGTTTTGAAAAGCTGACTTGACACCTCCTCGATAGCTAGCTATCTGTCGAGCTTCCTTAGCTTTTTCTTATCACAATCTTGCCAGCACCTCGACACCTTGTGGATCAATCGAGAAAGTTTCTGTCACCTCGATAGCTTCTCGACACCTAGTGGATCGATCGAGCTTCATTTCTTGCTTCTAGTGTTTGTCTTCCTCGACAGCTTCTCGACACATTATCTGTCAACGTTGTTTTTCTCAACACCTACTCGATAGATTCCTCGACACCTCCTTGACACCTTATTTGTCGAGATTTACTGAAGGTTCTATTTAAGCTCCTCATACGATCCGTCTGTCATTTTCTCAATATCTCTCTCGATTGATCTCTATTTTCTCTCCCAAACTATCTCATCTCACTCCAATCATTGTTCCTCAAGGTTTCTTCAAGCTTTTTCAAGTTTTTCTTTACTTGGTAAGCTTCTAATCTTTTCATCTTCATACATTTCATGTTTTGAAACCTAGGTTTTGGGGTTTTTGAAAATTGATGAGTTTTTATTGAAATTTTTGGATGGGTTTTCACTTAAATGAGTTTAAAACCTCATACATTGCATCACATTAGCATTATAATAAGTATTGTCATGCATTTAGATGTGTGCTATCTATTTGTGTGCTGATAGGTTTGGATTGGGCTGAACCCATGATGCAATTTCTTTTGCATGTCACATGTTCATGCATTTCCCATGCATACGTACTCTCTTTTCAATATAATTTGTTATGTTTGAAATTTCTTGGGATTTTTCTAATTGTCTTCTCTTTCTCTCCCTCTCATTCTGTTTACGTTAGTCGTGTCTATGGCACATAAGCGTAAATCTACTTTGGCTTGGAACCCTCTTCGTTTTGGTGCTTCTTCATCTTCTGATCATGCACCACTTTCTCTTTGGTTCTGTGATAATGATGCCCACAAGGCATTTTCGGAGAACTTTCCTCGACGAGGCATTCATTCGGAGCGCCGAGTCATTTTGGGTCATTTTGCTGACACTGACCCTCCCACTGTCATTCACAGTCAGGAATGGGAGTCTCTTTGTGACGAGCCCGTCACTTGTCCTCTCGTGCTGATTCAGGAGTTCTACTCCAACATGCACGGGATTGACCGTTTTGTACCTCATTTCGTTACTCGTGTCAGAGGTGTTTCTATTCCTGTCACACCATAGCTTGTTGCGGATATGCTTAGGGTTCCTAGGATAGAGTTTCCCGACTATCCTTCCTATGAACGTTTGAGGACTGTGTCCAAGGATGAGCTCATGTCCGCTTTTTGTGAGCGTCCTTCAACGTGGGGTGAGCGCCAGTTCACTTACTGTTTGGCCTTTGCAAAAGGCTCATGGTTCTTAAACATGGTGATGACCTTTGTTCTTTATCCTTTCTCACACTACAACTCCATTATGGAGTCTCGTGCTCGTTTCTTGTTATCCCTTCTTGAGCATCTTACCATTGACTTCCCCTCCCACTTTATTTTGTCTTTGATAGATTTTTTCAGGATTCGGCGTCCTGTGATAAACTTATCTTTCCTTCTGCTATCACGAGGATTTTATGCCACTTTTCCATCCCTTTCCCCGTGTCCAACCCCTTCACTTATATGTGTGCCATAGACGCCACTACCGTAAAACGTAGTGAGGCGCAGTTTAGGTCGCGACAATAGGATTCTGCACCTCCCTCCCGATCGACTCCATCTCGTTCTGCTTGACCCACATCCACTCCTCCTTCTTCTTTGGGCGATGTGACTCTTGGAGACATCATGGTGCAGCTTCAGCGCATGGATGCTCAGCTCAATACGCTCTCCAGAGAGTTGTATCAGGTGAATGTCCGTGTTGGCCACATTGCTAGATGGCAAGCGACCATGGGCGGTTTTGCTCCTGAGGCTACTCCTTCACCACCTTCTCCCGTGGCTTTTGATTCTGAGGATGCTGATGATGGTGATGACGATGATGCTTCGGATGATGATGATGGAGATGCTAGCTCTACTGATGAGATGTCTACCTGACACTCTTACCCTTTGTCATTCGTGAGAAAAAGGGAGAGTAGTTTTGGTTGTTTTGGTTATGAGAGTTAGTATAGGTCTTTTTGATAGGGGGAGTGTTGTTGAGTGCTAAGGGATGTAGTGAGGATGTTATGTATCTTTTCTTTTCTTTCTTTTATAGATACATTGTTCTTGTACATAAGGTCTTGTGACCATTTATAGACATACATTGTACTTATCTCTTTCTTTATGTTGACGTATGTTTTTTTTTTCTTTCACCTACCCTTTCATGTGTTGTTTCTTTTCTCCCTTTATACACATGCTTCATATTACTTGTATGCAATCTATTATTTCTGTTTCACACTAAGATGCCTTGATGAGTTTTGTTTAAAGTGTTTTAGAAATAGAGGTTGTCAAAGTCTACTTGTCATAAACTCTCTTCTTGCAAAGTTTTTCAAGAGTTTGTGTTAGGATAGATTTTATTGTATTCAACAAGTGAAAATGAGTTGAGTGATTTATGACTTTTCTCATGTTTTCATTTATTTGTTGTAGTTTTGTCACGGATTACCAAAGGGAGAGATTGTTAGGACATATGTGGTTCACATGTTAAGAACATATGTCATGATTTTATGTAATTGGCTAATCTTTTGACAAAACACACTTTACTTGTAATTGGGTAGTTCTAGGATGTGTTCAAATACTTCAAGAAACAAAGTTTCAAGATCAAGTGTTGAAGCCTTCAAGTCTACCAAGAAAACAAGCTGATAGTGCAAATTCATTAAAGCTCGACAACTGCATCTATCGAGCTTAAGAAAGATGTTCAAGCCCCGTGTGCTCGACACCTGCTCGACAGTTGCTCGACAGCTTATCTGTCGAGATTTAAGAAATTTAGAATTCTGATCTGATTTCTTGGAATCCGTGATTATGTGTTTAGTTCTACTTTTCTTCTAACCCTAAACATATAAAAGGATTATTTTAAGGGCCGTCAAATAGTTCACAAGTTGCACAAGCATTGAACAAACTCTATTCAAACAAATTGTGACCAGAGACGAAGTTCTTGCCCTAGTTCATCTCTTTCTCTTGAAGTAGTTGTTGTGTATGTGCACCGTAGGATTTTGTAACCAAGCATCTTCTTGATCTTCATCGTGTGGATGAACTGGAGAACTTTGCAGCCAACAACCTTCTTAGTTGGTGATTGGTGATTGAAGTTGCGTACTGGGATCCGCGCAATTGGTTAGTCACGTACTTAGGAGCCATGCATCAGAAAGGGGAACTGTCACTACAGAACAAGTCCAATTGGGTATTGGAGTAAGGGTTTAACTGTAGGTTGGTAAGGTACTTGGGATTCCTTTACTTGTAACCGCTTGTTGTGATAATAGTGAAGTTTCGGGAGTGGAGACCTGAAAATCACCCGGTGGGGTTTTTGCCGTTAGGTTTTCCCCATTCGTAAACAAATCACCGGGTCTTTTATTTTCCGCTGCATAATTAGTTTATTGGTGATTTGTTTGTGCTACCACGCGTTTGCATAAATTGATTAATTAATAACATGGCTAATTAATTAATTAGTTTTTATCACAAGGGGTCATTCAGTTTGTGGCCTATCGTCTCATATCCATACAATCCTTGTAGATAGGTGTTTCTTTCTTTACGCCCTCATCACCAACAGTTCCATTTGTTTTCCTTCCCTTTTCATTGAAACCATTGTGGAGGTGCGAAGGAGCAAGTATAAGAGGCATGGTTTGTTTTTTCTAGTTCTCATCCATAGGGTCCTCAAATATTTAGGATTAAAGAACTTTCCTTCCCAAGAGTTGGTTCACATCCAAGCCCCCATAAGAGCCAAATTTTTGAAACAGCGAAGTGCCCAAAAGAAGTTTGTCGACCCCAGTGTTGGTTCATCCAAGAGACCACAAGTACGGTCTACTACTGGAAATGTTCCAAATGAGGACATGCATGGGGATCCCACTGCTACTGTTGCCGAGGATGGTGATGATGAGGTAGATGTTGACACTGCTGCTGCTGCGCATACGTGCCCTCCTTCTCCCTCTCTTCGTGCTATGATGGAGACCATTTTGACAACTCAAGCAGCCCATGGGCAGCTTCTATATGGTCTTCTTGCTGAGGTTACAACTCTGCGAGCGGACTTACCTGACTATAGACGTCCTGTTCCACCTTCTCTACCATCTGACTCTTGATAATTGCCATTGGCCATTGTACCCAAAGGGGGGACGAATTTTTAGTACTTGCTATAGCATATTTGGAGAATTGTATAACAGTTCTATGAAGTGGCTTTCAGCCAATTATATATTTTGTTGGTATCTGTGGAAAGTAATTTGATATATTAATATGATGGTTAGTTTCATGCCCATCGTTACTATTATTAGTATTATTGAAATGGTTTTAACTGTAAGAATTTTTTATGTTATTATGTGATTCTATATAATATCAAGTAGATTCGAAAATGTAAATAAGATTTATTTCATAATTCTGTACGGCGCTCACGTGTTATTAGATTATAGTAATTATTAATACAAATTGAAGGTTTGTAAAAGCACAATTGGTTTACACCCACACTCACGTGCTGCTCAACAGCTCAGCATTGGTTCACACCCACACTTACGTGAATACACAATTGTGAAATTGGATGCACAGATGTCCCATTTACATCTAATGTTGCAACTACTGCCCACCTTTGATGTGACATTGGGAACATTTAAAATCTTGTTGATATAGTGTTTTTCCAACCTGTATTGACATGACAAGCCCTAATGACTGAAATTGTAATGCTTGGACCATGAAATTAGGTTATAAATGCACCACAATAATGATCTTCTTTCTACCCCGCTAACTTCATAGATTGATTAAGCTATGAGTTGCAACACCTCAACATCAAATCGTACAATACGAAACAAGTTTGGATCTACTTCAACAAATGAATCATCACAAGTTCCAACAGATCAACAACTACAGACATACACAGACCACTATGGAGGGAAATAGGTTGGAAAGAAGAGAGATTTCGTTAATATGCCAATATACACGTACGAGAGTCTTGGAAGCGTCTGGCACATCATGTTTGGCAAACCTACAAAACTAAGTATAGATACCACCGCAATAGAGTTCATCGTACCAGAACCACCATGGTTAACCCTATACGAGAAGAGGTGTGAGTTAGAGGTGTATTGTCAATGGCACGGGTTACGAGTTCCTAAGGCATGCTCGGCCGAGTTACCTAGAGATGAACCTACCAACATACTTGCTCGTCTTGAACAAGAGAACAATCAAATGCAAATGTGACTAGACCATTTTCACGTAATCCAAAAAGCTAGGAAGCATCTAAAGGGGAAGGCACAAGAGCGAGCCATCAAGTCTATTAATGAAATTACTGCGTTAGATGATGAAAGAGATATTTCAGACTTCTCAGATTCAAGCAGTGATGACTTCCAAAAATTTCTACCTACGAACATTAGACGTTGTTGTTAATGTCTACACATTTTGTGTAATACAGAATGTTGTTGTTAATGTTTGACAAATGATGATTATGTATGTTCAACTTTTGCAACTCTAAAGATTAATTGTTCATTAGTTTTGGCTAAGTTTATATGAAATCAATTTCTCTTGTTTTCCCTGCTATTCTTTGTTGCTGCATATGATTCTTGTGCTTTGGTTGGACAATGTCCTTTACTTTGTAATGTAGGAAAAATCTTAGGAAGTGAAATTCCTCCAGTTAGATATGTTGATGTTTCCAATATTCTGTCTGTGTAACTTGAAATGTTACACACATAAAACTCATCACCCAAATTAGATTTATTGCACATTACTTATAGGAAAATTTAATAGATTCAATACATACAGACTCATCCAAACCACACAGACCAACCACACATATGATTCAATAATACAAATAATTCATTTATATAAGTTGTTTGAGTCGCTATATCATATACACGTATCCTTGTATCTTAATTCTGCTAGTGTACTACTTTATATAGATACATTACATACAGACTCATCCAGCCAAACTAATCACCCAATCACTGAAAATCCATAGGCTCACACAAAGTCATCATAACGACGATATTTGGCTTACTTAGAAATAGGGCAAATGCCTAAAAGCCTGATCAGCCTCTAAAATGTTTCATTCAAGTTATTGGTTTATTGTAGCATTGCTCCAAAGCTCCCTAATGTTGCAATTGTGATGATCGAAAGCCATTGATGTAAACCTTGGAAGCATAGTTGCACTCATGTAATTTTACATTGATGTTGAGAAAATGTAACTACATCTTGTACCCGCAAAGACTCGCTGAAAAGTTTGTGAGGGAATATGGGGATAAAACTCTCCAGTGTTGCTACACTCACTACTCGTACTAGTAGCATTTTGCAAGTGAGGTTGGAGAAGGCTAACACAGCTCGGCACTGTTCAACTAAGTCATGTTCGCAGTTCTGCATGTGCTGCTCAACAGCTCGACACTGTTGAACCCTGTTCAGTCATATTATCCATGCTCACGTGAATACACAGATATGCAACCTTTTGCGATGCACTATTTTCAACGATGCAGAGGATCCCTCAAAAGTGTAAGCAAAATATTAGGGGTGAGCTGTTCACCATTGCTACACTAATGTTCAAGCTTCTGCATGTGATGCTTAACAGCTCAGCACTATTGAACCCTGACCACAGGTACCCATCCCCACTCATGTGAATACACAGATGTGCAACCCTTTGCAATGCATCGTTTTCAAGGAGGCAAAGCATCCCTGAATTGGTTCATTATAATTTTAGGGGTGAGCTGTCCACCGTTGCTACACTGATGTTCGCAGTGTTGCATGTGCTTCTCAATAGCTTCACACTGTTGAACCCTGTCCAATCATATCACCTACACGCACGTCAATACACAGATATGCATCCTTTTGTAATACATCATTTTCAAGAATGCAGAGCATCCCTGAAAAGTTTATGATATATTTAACACAGCTCGACACTATCTCGTCAAGTCATGTTAGATGAAGCACAGGAATGCTGAATAGTCTTCAACAAGACACACCAAACTGGTCAAAGAAAAGTCTTAAAACCACATCCATCAGATATAAACCATACCATTAAATATAAGTATAAACATCACTAGTTTAAAATTTAAACAGGTTATCCTAGTACGAACTCTAATGGTCAACCACGTGAAATATTGAGACATTAAGCACAACAGGCTTCCTCTCAATCACCTTAAAGACACAGACATCTCCTTCTTCTAAATTATTGTCTTTCGAAAATGCAACCTATCCCTTCTCGAATCTCATTGCTGAATAAGTTTTGATGGGGGGTAATAGCACAAGACATTGAAGTGTGACAAATTGCTTACCAATAATATACTTGGTAGAAAATTCAGCAGGTACATACTGCACAAGAAGGAGAAACAACTAAGCATTAAAGTATATATGTTTCAAGGCCATATTTAAGAGAACATCATGATCACATTATGTATAAAGGCTCACCATATTATGCGGCCGTGAGATACCCATGAAAGAAGGATTTTTAGGCTTGAACTTTTCAGCTGCTTGGATTGCTCTCTCTCTTCCTCTGGACGTGCTAGAAAATATTTTCGTAACAAACTTTTCTCTGACTTCATGTTTTGTGGGCAAATCATCTGAGGGAGATATGTTTGTATCATCTTCATCTAAGTCTATTATTTCTACTTAATGATCTTCAAATTTACAGTTCTTGCTAGATGGATATTGAATCCCAGTGGTAGTCTTATCAAATATAAGAACATAGAACCTTGAATTTCCTTCATATTTGAAGACTAAAAAATAATCATAATAGATAGAATGGTATTCAATGAAATCTTGCTAACCAAGTTTCTAGACCAAATGTTGTTATCAGCTTTTTTCAATCCCACTTGCCAAATACCACCATAGGGAGCAATGAGTGTAACTACGGTGGATAACTTAGCACTGTTGAACCCTGACCACAAGTACCCATCCACACTCACATGAATACACAAAGCATCCCTGAAAAGTTTATGCATCAATTTTGAGAGTGAGCTGTCCACCATTGCTACACTAATGTTTGCAGTGCTGCATGTGCTACTCAAAAGCTTCGCATTGTTGAACCCTATCCAGTCATATCACCTATACGCACGTCAATACACAGTATGCATCATTTTGCAATGCACCGCTTTCAAGGATGCAGAGCATCCCTGAAAAGTTTACGATACATTTAACACAGCTCGACACTATCTTGTCAAGTCATATCAGATGAAGCATAGGAATGCTGAATAGTCTTCACGTGAATAAATACACAACCTCCTTTGCAGTACACATCACCAGCCCGATGCTGTAGCACAAGCTATAACCATATCAAACAGCTGCCTCAGCGAACCACATGCACCAACAGGTGCAACTGTATAGCCAAGTCATGTTTGCAATTTTGCATGTGCTCCTTAACACCTCACTAAACAATACACTGTTGAGTCATATCATCTTTATTCATGTGAATACTTACCCTTACATTTAGTCACATCCATGTGAATACTTGCCCTTGCAAAACTCCTATATAAAGTCCCATTTACATCTACCCTTGCAAAACATCTACACATACCGAAGTCTCATTTACATCCACCCTTGCAAACATCTACACATACCGATCAGAAGTCACATTTTCCAATGTCAATGCGCAATTGGATGCTACCTCGTTTTCCAGATAACTATAGGAGGGAGAGAGATTCCGACAAGAGGGAATACTATGTCGAACTGTGGCGGGAGTGGGACTTTTGCATGAACGAGTCCAACGCTCTGTACGATGATCTCGTGCAACTCGGAGCGCCTCTTGTCGACCATATCTCGCTTACATTGCCACGATAAAACATGCACCAATATGAGCGTGCAGTGACAAAAGTAAAAAAAGAGAACAATCTGATGATACTCCGTAGGTCCAGGTATCACATGCTACAGCTGGCGGAAGAGCTGGCCGCTGCAACGATCAGGCAACTCACTCCGACGGAACATAACAATGTCCTCAACTACGAGGACTACCTATCAGAGTGAATGCCTATGTGGTATGTGTGTTATGTCTAGGGTTAAGTTAATAATGTTAGTAGCGTTAGTGTTCAATATGTAATGCATGCATATTGGTGACATCGTGTAAGTTATTTTAAGTTTTCTGTGTTATGTTGTAGGTGCTTATTGAAAAACATCATGTGTGGGAATATTTAACTTTTATGCGTTATGTGGGAATGATCTAGATTACAAATAACGTGCATGCTCCTCACAATCAATAATAAGGTTTACATAGTACAAATGCAACAACAGTGACACATACATTTAAAACATAGTTAAGCAAAATAATTCTCCAACAAAGTTTAATTACACCATGACACAATTACTCTTCATCTGACATCTCCACGTTTGATTGATAAATGGGATCAACAAGAAGTGATTGCATGAATTGTGTGTGCTCGTACCACCCTCCCTCCACTGACTCTCGAATCTTGACTTGGGTTTGATATCGATTAAGACGTATCTTCATTCGATTATTTTCTTCTCTTATGTGGTTCAATGCTTTACAAAGTTCGTCGATCGTGTCTCTGGGCATCTGTGATGCAAGTCGACGAGGCACTGGCGACTTAAAACCAACCAACTCATCATAAAACATTTGTTGTTCACAAAATAACCAAGCACACTCCTGTCTCATGGTATTGTGAACGTAAGCACTATTTCGTAGTAGTGAACACAGCAACGACCCATAGTAGTGAACACATCGTGAGGCCTATAGAGTTATGGGTTGCCAGAACCAGACATTGATGCTGAATACAATAAGAGCAAATGATTAAGTTAACAGTGTGCATCAACTGTTGGTAAATAATGTAATGCTGCGTAAAATGGTACACGACAAAGACATTCATAAATTTGTGTACTATTACATGCAAAAAATGAAATACTAACACTAACATTTGACCATATACATTAGACGTTGTTGTTAATGTCTACACGTTGTGTGCAATACAAAATGTTGTTGTTAATGTCTGACCAATGATGATTATGTACACAGCCCTATATGATTATGGCCAATGATGATTATGTGCAATACAAAATGTTGCTATATTAAAGATTTCATTCTCTTGTGACCAACGTTTACTACAACAAACAACCAAAATCACACCAATGTACTTACTTCACACTCATTCAACCAAAACATAAAAATTCAGTAAAATATCAAATGAAAATACCATTGCCATAAAATTCTGGTGTGAGTTTTTTACCTGAGATGATACAAATTTTAGTTGAGTTCGGAAGCAGCTGTGGAACTGTGGAGCAGAGTGGAATTCAGTTTAGACAAAAAGCAAGACAATCTGAATGGGAAGGGATGTGCAGGTAATATACAAGAATAACTCGATTTTACGGAGTTCGAGTATGCTTTATAACTCGACATTCAATTAATTGAGTTATATTAAAAGACATGAACTCGTACGCCTGACACCAAGACAGTGTGAAAACAGCTTTAACAAGAGTATAACTCAAGATCTGTATAGTTGGTTACATAACTCATTTTTCTTATAATCGATTTATTTAGGGATTAATGAAAGAAAATGCCACGCTGGTTGTCCAATGTGGCACAAAGCTGAATCTAACTTAATTATGTTATAGTCGAGTTCTTCACATAACTCGATTTTACTACTATCGAGTTACAAAAGAGGGGCATTTCCCTAATTAGTTTGAGAAAGAGGGCAGAACGTTGCTTCTTTTGCTTGAAAAGGGCATTTGCCCATTTTCCCCCATTATATACCCAAATGTGGGTTCCTAACATTTTGAACACAAATGTGTCATCTGTGAAGACATCTATATATTAAAGAATTTAGAAGTTCTAAAGCAGTAAAAGATTTCTGCTATAAGTTCATTTTCGAGTTATTGAGTCTAGGAATAAAGGTTTTATAATAAATTATAAAATTTCTCTTAATATAGTGAATTATCTTTTTGGGAAAGGTTTTTCCCTCAAATTGTTTTCCTCAAGTTTTTCACTTTATCACATAATGTTGTTTCACTTTGTGATTT
Source organism: Quercus tomentella (assembly GCA_028535165.1). Lineage (NCBI taxonomy): Eukaryota > Viridiplantae > Streptophyta > Magnoliopsida > Fagales > Fagaceae > Quercus > Quercus tomentella. Next base: position 8,843,826 of record JAPQVY010000122.1, on the reverse strand, counting down.
ATTTTATGAGATTGGTGATACCATGTTTAATATGTCATATATGTTCCAACTGTCACATGCATACTTAATAGATTAGCATAGCCAGACTAATTTGAATAACTTGATTTTCATTGTAAAATCAACAATCGGAGTCTATATAACCCAACACATAAAGATTTGACAAGAATTTGGATGGATACATTGATGCAAGCTTTACAATTTGGGAAAGACCTTGGGTTTCAAGGCCGTACGGTGGAAGTCTGGAAGGGGATTGTCTTGGCTTATTCACATTGCTATAGACAAATTCTCAATCCTTATCTAACGTGGGTCTCCTATTAGATAATATTAGAGTTCTAGCTTTATCTTAAATTTGTTAGGCTATAAATTAATCCTAGTTATTTAATTTAATTACCAAAATTGACTAATTAGTCAAATTATATGCAAATCAGATTAAGGCACAATTAAATCACTAAACTAAATTAGAGTGCAACAGAAAGTAAGTTTGACACAGCGATTTGATCACGATGGAGAAAACCCATGCAAGTAAAACCGCACTGGGTGAATTTAAGGTCACCACTTCGGAGAATCCACTGACAAGAAAAAATGGTTATAATCACACATAATCTTACCTTATAGGCCTATCCTAAAATAATTACTCACAATAGAACCTACTGAGTTATACCAGTCTCAGCTCCAATTTCCAATTGGAACTTGATCAATTAGAAAACTTCTTATTTGCATGAATCTCCCTACTCGTGACTAACGTACTCCACAGAAACCCTTTTGATTATTGTAGTTTGCATAACTCTTCAACTCACGCTTGTATGAACCGGAAGTAGATTGGCATAACCCTAGGTGCACAATATGTCATAGCCACTTCTATTATGAGTGTGTCTCTCTGTCTCTATGATGACGATTATAAAATATGTCTTTTATATACTCTGGAACCCTAGTGCATGAATTCCTAGGTAGCCAAGACATCATGGGTTGAAAATAAAACTTAATATTTAGTTTTCCCAAAGCTCGATAGATCGAGAGGTATCGAACTTGGTATTGAGATTCATTAATTCTAGATAGATTGACAGGTATCAAGTTCTGTAGATTCATTTTTTATTTGAGCAGTCTTGTGGCTTCAATTATACCACTTGTTAGTTAACAAATGTACTTCTTGAAGTAAAGAGATCCTCTCTTAAATATACTATATTGCCCATCTTCACTCTTCCAAAGTCTCCTACTTTGTATGAAGTAAAGAGCTCCTTTCTTGGAGTGACATGGCAAGAAGACGCTGAGTCAATCACCCATTCAACATAAGGATGTGAAACATTGCAGCATTCATCATCTCCTAGACAGATCACCATATCTTCAATTGTCGAGACAGCAGTGGCATTCTATTCTTCTGTCTTATTCTGAATTTTCTCATCTTTCTATTTATTTTTCCAAGCCTTGCGGTTTCTTCTTATGTGGCCTTCTTTGTCACAGTAAAAACACTTGAATTTTATTTTCGATTTTGATTGACTTCTAAATTTGCTACGCCCCTTAGAATTTCTAGTCTTACTCCTCCCCCTGCTCTCTATGACAAGAGCCAGTGCATTATCCTTGCCCATGTATTTTCTTCTTGTTTCTTCATTGAACAAGCTATCCTTGACCATTGCAAGTTGTAGCACACCATTTGGAACAGAGCTACTAAGTAACACCACTAAAATCTCCCAACTATCAAGTAAGGAATTCAGAAGCAATAAAGCTTGAAGCTCATCATCAATTATCAGCTTCATTGTAACCATCTGATTTACCAAGTCATAGAACTCACTCAAATGCTCAGCAATGGATTTCCCTTCCTTAAACTTCAAATTCACAAGCTTTCTAGCCACAAAAGCTTTATTTTAAGCTGTCTTTCTTTCATAGAAATCCTTCAATTTTTCCCAAAGAGCTCTTGCATTAGTCTCTTGAGATACATGATGAAACACACTTACATCGATGCATTGTCTAATACATCCAATGGTTTTTCTATTTAACTTCTCACTGTCATTATCAGACATCCTGCTTAACTTAGCACTATCACCCTCAATAGGGTCATGCAAATCCTTACAATAAAGGACACCCTCCATCATCGGCTTTCAAATCGAATAATTTGACACCGTGATTTTAATCATAGTGATCATATTCATATTCATATTTTCCATTTAATTCAACACAAGACAATCATGTCTAACAACTAAAGCTCTGATACCACTTGTTGGGATAAATCCTCGTCTATGTGTGAATTAAATTAAGGTGAAAACCACATTTTTGTCCCTACATTTTCACTCGATTCCACTTTGGTCCCTAACTTTTTTTTCCACCGCTTTTAGTCCCTATCCTGGAAAACGCGTCTCGTTTTAGTCCCAACCTTTACATTAAAGACGGAAAATGCACACGTGGCAAACGGAGTGCACTGTTGGCACACTAAAAGCTGATGTGGCCATTAAAATAATAATAAAAAAATGTTATTTGGCATTAAAAATGCCATGTCAGCATTTAAATTTAAAAAATTAATTTATTAATTTTAACTAAATAAAAAAATCAAAACAAAAATAAAAATAAAAATTCATATGAATTAAGATCTAAAAGTATCTTGAACAAGAACACCAAGAACACCAACCCAGACTTAAGATCTTAAAATTGAAAACCAAAAATCATGAATAACTCAAAAAATAAGATCACAAAATTAAATATAAGATCCACATCATAATAAACATGAACAAGGAATTAAATAAGAACAAGATTAATAATCCAACCTCAAAACAATCTTTCCTGAACTATTAACAAGGATCTAAGCATATAGAACAACACATGAACCCCCCAGCAAAAGCAACAAAATATCAAACCCCAGTAGAGCTGTATTTTCTCTTTCTCTCTTCAATCATGCACGCCACACTCTTTCTCCTTCTCTCTTTCCCAACTGCAGATATGCAACCGCACTTCTCTCTATTCTCTTTTGCTGCCAATCTGTCTCGATGGTGGCGGCATGGCGGTGGCATGGTTGTGGCAGTGGTGGCATGAGGGTTATGGGTTGTGGGTTTTGTGGCATGGGTTTTTGTTGGGTTATGGGGTGGTCCAATGGTTGTGGCGCGATGGTGGCATGGCCGTGGGTCTTGGTTGGGTAGCTGGACTCTGAATCTCAAGAGTTCCTCCCACTCTCTCATCCTCTCAACTCTTGGGTTCCACAAGTGACAAACCCACAGGGTCAGATCTGTCATGGGATGTCCGAATCTGTCATTGTGTTGGCCGTGTTTGGGTTGGTAGTATTTGGGTTGGTCGGATCTGTGTTTGGGTGGCCGGATCAATGGTGGTTTGGTGTTTGGGTGGCTGTGGGTTGGTGTTTAGGTGGTTGGGTTGGTGTTTTGGTGGCCGAATTGGTGTTTGGGTGAGTTTTTTTGTTGTTGTTGTTGGTGGTTGTTGGGGTGCATGTGGTGGTGGGGTTATTTTCTGGGTTTGTGATTTTTGGATCTTAATTTTGTGTTCTTGGATCTGGGTTTGTGTTCTTGTTCAAGACACACTTAGATCTCAATTCATGTCATTTTTGGTTTTTATTTCTGTTTTAATTTTTTATTTAGTTAAAATTAATAAATTAATTTTTTTAGTGACGTGACATTTTTAAATGCCAAATAACATTTTTTTTTAAAATTTTAATGGCCACGTTAGCTTTTAGTGTGCCAACAGTGCACTTCGTTTGCCACGTGCACATTTTTCGTCTCTGATGTAACGGCAAGGACTAAAACGATACGCATTTTCCAGGATAGAGATTAAAAGCGGTGGAAAAAAAAGTTAGGGACCAAAGTGAGAATTGCATGAAAATGTAGGGACGAAAATGTGGTTTTCGCCTTAAATTAAATATAACCCAGGCAACAAAGAAAATAGAAATATACGGAAGCGATAAAAAAATCAACCAACAAGAACACACCAAGAAATTACATGGAAAACCCTCTAGTGTAGAGGGAAAAACCACTAGGCAAATCCGATCAATTCACTATAATAAAATAAAGATCACAACACTCAAGTTATACCCAAAACCTGAGTTCACAATAAATTGGGAAAATACAATAATACCTCTAAAAACAAATACAATCTTACCACAAAATCTAGTAGCAAGATCTTCCACTCCGAATACTTTAACTCTATGTAATTATAGCACCTAAATAATTGTCCTAATGAAAACCCCCAATTTATTTTCCTTGTGGGTCTTGAGCAAAAGAAAAATCACATTTTCTTTTTTCCCTCAGTGCCACACAAAGCACTAATCTTTTTCCTTCAGTCGACTTCAAAACTATATTTCACTCTTCAGTCTCTCTGAATCTCTCACTGTGAAATACAGGTACAAGCTTTATATAAAGCATTCAAGCAACCTGACACTCCAAATAGTACTTGAATTAGGAGTCTTAAACCTTGTAGACCACTTTTCACCTATTTCTAATTGAAATAGGATTTTTATATGAGCTGGACTTCTAGATGCGGTGCACCTCACAACAAAATACATATAAACTGCGTTTTGATTTCGGATATGCTAATTCATAGAAATATCTTACAAAAGGCATAACACAAATGTTTGTATTCCTTAAAAGTCAAATCAATCATTCCTTGTGTTTTATGGTCCATCTGGTTAGAGAAGTGGAAAAGTGAGAGGATAGAAAATGGTGGGAGGGTGGAAAGTGGGAGGACAGAAAAGATTTTAATTTCTCTCATTTTTGTTTGGTTGAGAGTAAAATATGGAGGGATGGAAAAAGTAAGTTTGTATAAATTTACTCATACACCCTTATTAAAAAATAATGACCAAAAAAAAAGTGACAAACAACTAAAAAAAAAAGCAATCACCCAACTAAAAAAAAATCCGACTTTCAACCCGATGGCCTTTTGGACATGCTTTCTGACGATTCATACATTGTTTTCTTTCCTCACTACAACTATAAATATGTGTCATGTTTTTGCACGTAGTCATTGCAAATCTAAATACATATCAATATGGACATTGTCCGTTGCTCCATAGAATTCTTTCTATCTTAGAATTTATGTCTCAACTTCTGCCTAGATCATCACACTCATCACACACAGCCACAACTTTCACAAACCACAGACCTGGAATCACCAACTCCAGTTCCAATTGTTGCTAGGCAGAACATAGAACAGCGAAACCTACACATCAACATGGACATTGTCCATCGTTTCAAAGCATTTCTTCGTTCTATTTTAGGATCTAGGTCTCCACTCCTGCCTACATCATCACACTCACCACCAACACCGCCACAACCTTCACAAACCACAGAATTGGAATCACCAAATATAACTCCATCTCCAGATGATGCTAGGCAAAACATAGAACAGCGAAACCTACAATGGCAAGACATAATATTGGGGTTTTGCTTCACATCAGCCCATGGAATAGCACTCCAGTTCGTGAAAACCCCATCCCAACTTCCTCCATCTTTCCATTTACTTTCTCTCGCTTCGGTACTCACTTTCTCTGCTGTTTTTGTTGCCAAACTTATCAGCTCCAAGTTTCCAGACACAGCTCAAGTAGTAGAGAAAGTTGCAGTCTTCTTTGCGGCCACTGCGTTCTTCCTCGCAATTTCGAGTTTTTCACTTGGGCTATTTATGGTGTCTTATTGCTCCCCGTTTTCATATTCAGCTTCTTCTAGTTCAGGGCTGATGCCATTATGTTGTTGTTGGGAGATTCTGCGCGTTTGGATATTTTTAGTAACATTGTTATCTAGTGAAATAAAGATTTCCTTTAAATCCGCTTAAATAAATTTTCTCCATCTCCTTACTTGGCAGTTTATAAAACCATTCGTGTGTATTATTTAAACAAATTACTTGATAAATTAAAAATACGCGTGAATAGTTTTATCAATCTGTAATACCCGGTTCCAAAAAAATAAATAAATAAAAAGGAGTTTTTTTTTATAGGGGCAGCTTAGTAATTTTGATATTGGGGTTAGCAATATATATATACACCTTGTCAAAACCCTAGCCAATCCATATATACTAGCCGAACTATTTAACTCCTGGTGCTTAGTTAACATTCTTGATTAAAATTTCTATTGAACCACGTCTTGGCTATACAAGCCTCTCTCTTGTTCTCACTTTCTCAAAAACCTGGATATGTTTTCTAAGAGGTTGGTGAATAAAATAATGGCTGTTGGAATATGAAATCATTTTCTTGGAGTGGTCTAATCAGATAGTGTTCAGCGTGATATGTTTGACAACCCTTTCAAGTCCCAGGATAACCTTTGTGAAATGGAAGAGATGTGATTGAATGAGATCTGGCTTATGGGATCATGATCTGGCTTACCGACCCTCTGCTCTAGCTTCTTATTCAGAATTGAGAAAGGATTGCATTGACAGTCTTGGCTTGCCCAAGTCTAGGTTGAACTCCTAATTTTGGTGTCACTTTGTTATGGCTCTTAGAGGTAAGTAACCTTATCCTAATGGGTTTTATTTTGCGTATTTTAACTACTGAAAGTTGTTTACAGTTGTTACTATTTATTTCTATTGTATTACTAATTTCAAGTAAAGAATAGAGAAATTTCACAAATAAATATGAGCATTGAATATATGATTTATTTATTTAATTCTTCCTTTAATTATATTGATTTAAAGTACAGAATATAGAAATATCACAAATATATTTGAATAATGAAAATATGATTATATATGATTATGGACAAATTGACTATGAATTGATTTTGATACCCAAACCAATGGGGGTTATTCATTGGTATTTTGATACCCAACCAATGGGGGTCATTCATTGGTATTCTGATACCCAAACCAATGGGGGTTATTCATTGGTACTCTGATACCCAGCCAATGGGGGTTATTCATTGGTATTCTGATACCCAAACCAATGGGGGTTATTCATTGGTACTCTGATGCCCAGTCACGGGGATATAGCGTGACCATAGTCATAAGATTGTTAAGAATATGAATTACGTTTGAAGTTTTGAACTAATTTGAGTCTTTAAAACTACATATGTGATTTGACAATGTTTGATGTAATTGAACTATGTATTTTTAGAACCTATTGTAAGTTATAGCTTTTGATATATGAAAAACTGACTACTTCCTAAACCATCTATGATATATTTGTAAGATTAAAGTATGTGATCTATTTGCAACTTATTATTTTAAGACTATGAAATTTCTTTAGTCATTTTTGAAAACCCATAGCATAGTATAACTTTTGAAGATTCATATTACATCTTATTACTTCATAGATCTATTGTTGGATAGAACTTAATTGGATTTTGGTTACTTATTGAGTTGTCAACTCACCCCCCCCCCCCCTCCTCTTTCTCCTTTCAGATTTTGATCAGGAAGAGTAGCATATGTTTGGGCTTCCGCTGGGATGTGCGCATGAGTGAAGTTTAGGAAATCAATGGAATAAGTTTTGAACTTTTATGTTTTAAGATTACCATTTGTGTAATCCTTCAGACTTAAAGGATTTAGTTTATTTTTATTTGATGTGGGAAGATTATTATTTGGAGATCTTTGAGAATTTCTTTATTGAGGATATTTATAAATTTATTGATGAAATTTTCTTAAGGATAATTATTTAATTATTTAAGAGGGCCTTACACACTTGTAGAGTGTAAACTTTATAAGTGTGTGGCTGTTGTCACATGCCTAGCTCTTTTTGGGTTCGGGGCGTGACACAATCACTTTGTAGTGAGTTGGAGAAATTTTTTTTCAAATCGATTTGAAGGTAAATGTTTTTCTATCTAATAAAATGATCGTGTGTTATGTTTTACATGAAGTCATATATTTTCTATATATTTGTATTGTTTCATTGAGATTGTATTTTCCCTTTTTATAAGAAGAATCATAGTCTAATCTCCCATTTGTATGGTTTTATTGAGATTGTATTGTCATATTGGAAGCATTGGAGTCCAAAATCTCCTATTCTCGACTTGTTCTAATAATTAAATTATTTTAAAAAATTATGTCCCAAAACATATTGAGATTCATATCCATGTTAAATTAGGGCTCTCTAACAAGATGCCTAATCATGTTTTGCCTATCAATTACATATTTTATTTTTATTTTATAAGTCACGTAAGTGTACTAGATCTACAAACCAGCAATCACCTAAGTAGTTTCTATAGATGATGGCAATGACCAAAATGAAAATTTGTTGAAAAACTCATGGACCAAGTTAAAAGTCTTCAAAACATAAGAGCAAAAAAGAGGAGAGACAAAGCCAATGTTGTAACAGACTTCGTGAGCTATTTGGCTAAGAAAAGAAAAGAAGCTAGATTTTGCATTTCGGAGCGGATTAAATCCGAGAAACAATCTCAAGATTTTGCATTTCAATTCCTTTTTTTTTTTTTTTTTTTTTTGGTAAACGTGGATTTTAATTCCTACAAGGTAGGTAGTTCACTAAAGAAATCAATTTTTTTTTTTTTTTAAGAAGATATTTTATTAAATTACTTGTGGCTTCAACCACACCACACACACTAACGTGACATTTGGTATTGATGTAAAATGAGAGGAAAATGGGCAAATGCCCTTTTCGAGCAAAAGAAACAGCATTCTGCCCTCTTTCTCAAACTAATTAGGAAAATGCCCCTCTTTTGTAGCTCGATAATAGTAAAATCGAGTTATGTGAAGAACTCAACTATAACATAATCGAGTTAGCTTCAACTTTGTGCCATGCTGGACGACCAGCGTGGCATTTTCTTTCATTAATTCCTAAATAACTCGATTATAAGAAAAAGGAGTTATGTAACTAACTATACAGATCTCGAGTTATACTCTTCTTAAAGCTCTTTTCACACTGTCTTGGTGTCAGGGGTACGGTTTGATGTCTTTTAATATAACTCGATTAATTGAATGTCGAGTTATAAAGCATACTCGAACTCCGTAAAATCGAGTTATTCTCGTATATTACCTCCGCATCCCCTCCCATTCAGAGTGCCTTGCTTTCTAGCTTGCAAATTCCACTCTACTCCACAATTCCACAGCTACTTCCAGACTCAACTAAAATTTGTATCACCTCAGGTAAAAAACTCACACCAGAATTTTATGACAATGGTATTTTCATTTGATATTGTACTGAATTTTTATTTTTTTAGTTGAATGAGTGTGAAGTAAGTACATTGGTGTGATTTTGGTTGTTTGTTGTAGTAAATGTTGATCACAAGAGAATGAAATCTTTACTATAGCAACATTTACTGTAGCCGGATTCGTTTTGAGGAACTTTTTGTGATGACTTTGTAATCAAGTTTACATTTCAAAAGGGAAATTAAACTTCACTAATTGCATATTTGCATGTATTAACCGATTAGTTTTGATTATTTAAAAAATCATAATCTAGAACAACCGAAATCATGTGGAAAAATAACAAGGAAAACAAAACTACTAAAAAGAGCCAATGCCTCTATATACTTTGTGCAATTGCTCTACTTCAGCATTGAGAAACCCTTCTGTTGTTTCCAGCTCTAAAAGCTGAATGATTATCTGCAATTGGGGTTTCTATCCATGCATCCCTTGATAGTGATTCCTCCACCACCAACTGTAGCACAAACTAACTTCAAGCACAAATCACAATATAATACAATGCCATTCATGCACAAATGCACCATGAGTTGAATGCAAAGATCCTAGGACCCTAATTACAGATGGAGGCAAATTTCATGTCTCTGTACCAGTGCCTCACATGGTTTTATTAGAGAGCTGGACACAGTTTTTTCGGAACCCACACACAACCACAAGGAGAAATAAAAGTCATGTTAATGCCACATACTAAAATCTCAAAAATTAAGTTAATATAGATCATAACTCAAAAATACCAACACACAAATCACAAATCAAGTCTATACATAAATACTGGTAAATACTAACAGCTCAACAAAGATCAAATCTTGACAAAACAAATGCATATAAGATCGAACAGAGTAGTTGCAAAATAATAAGCTCCCAGAGCGGTACATATCCAACATTTTATTTACAATGCAAAGTTAGTAACCACTTAATCAAGGCATCTGAAAATGTGGACTTTGAACACAACATCGTCCCTCATAATCAGCTCAAATACGCAAGCATCTCCTACTCATAAAGTATTTTCCCTCGCAAATGCAGACCAACTAGCAAATACAACACATGATGAGTATTTTCCTTCATAAACGTATAACTTCACAGGCCATAATCGGTCCACAACTTAGAGCTTCACAGTGACTATACTTCCTTTGGTGTAGTCCTTGGTAAAGCCTTTTCTCGATAAGTAGTTGATAATGCCATGGGGTAAGCTCTGTACAAAAAATAATAAGACATATTTCAAAAATAGTTGAACCCATTTGAATGAAAAGTAGTTTTGAGGCAATACTTTTGTTTGTTATGCTAATGGTTGGATGGCAGTTATGTGGATGCCAGTTTGATTTGATCATGTTGTTCATAATGACTTTACATTCTTATGTGATTTCCTTCTACCACCTAAGATGATACTATTTGAACTAACAACACAATGAAGCAAATCATTACCAAGTTATGTCTAGCAACAACTCTCTGCTACATGCTTTCTAATTGATCTATGGAAAATCAAAGTTAATGGGAGTTGCATTTTTAAAACCCAACAATATGTTCAGCTGAAAGCTTACTACACGATCCTTGCCATTAATGTATGATGGATGAATGATAACCATGAAAAGAGGATTTTCTGATTTCAAAGCATTGGCTCTCATAAGATTTTCAGCTACACCACCATCTTTCTTAGGACATTGGTCATGTGAGAAAGACACATCATCCAGATTGCAATCAAATTCAAGTTTAACTAACGAGCTACTTGTGCATCCTACGAAATTTCCTCCAACCCCATGAGCTGATCCTGAAATGACATGAAAATATGAAGTCATGCACATGAAATTAATAGTAAACAGGCTTACAAAATCAACCAATTCCTTACAAAAGTGTAAGATTCAAACCTGAACCCTCTCCCCTGGTAAAAGATACCCCAAACACCATTTTTGATTTCTTTAACATTGACCCTTTAGATGTAGTGAGTTCAGGTCTGAAATGTGTATCCCCTGCTTGCAAATCAAAACTTGTTGGATTGGTTTTTGCCTTCTTATGAGGTAGAGGGCATGGTAATGGTGGTTTCTCCCCTGTTTTTCAGCTTGGCATAAAGCCATCCATGATTTCAAGAGAGTCATCATCACTCTCATTGTCTTCCATCCTACGAACTTGGAGTCGGTCATCTAAAGGATAGTCTATTTCTATTGCAGTGGCATCAAATATGAGTACAGAAAATTGAGAATTTCCTTCATATCTGAAAACTAGCAAGTGCCTCACGGTTAGAGCATGACAGCTTGCAAATTCACACCAACCATTTTCAAACCAAACCTCCCCATTACGTTTTGTCAACTTCACTTTCCATTTTGTACCATTTGGAATCATAAGAAAGACCATATCTGACAGATCAACTCCATATTTGCTTATAAACTTCTTTGGAATCCGCTGTAAAAAGACGAACTTGAACATAAATGCAAGCTTTGTAAATAAACACATGCAATCAATCAAGCTCTATTCTCGTTGTGCAATCAGTACCATTATAGGAAAAACAAATTTAGTCTTTCTATTATAATAATACTTTAACAATTGTTCAAGGAAGATACTTGTTGGATGGAAAAAACCCAAGCAAAAACCATATAGATAGTGGCAGAAAGATGTAATTAAGAAAATAAAATAAAAACTGATGAGCAATGGTACTGTAACCTACGCATTACAAAATAAAAGCTTTTATGACTACATGTAACATGGAACCAAGTTCACAGATTTTCTTGAACTTGGTCATCAACAAATGTAAATTTTTTCAAGAATCACAAATAAAAAAGATCAAAGTGGATGACGTTAATTAGCATATGATTTTTAGAGAGAAAAGGATCTTGAAATTAAGTATACTTACAAGCTTTCCTTCTTGAAGAGTTTGAGGCATAATAATCTTGAAAAAGTGTGGGGCCTTTGTGGTAAGATCAGTAGGACCATCCCCATTGTCACTCTGCCATTGAAAAGTCATAGTTCTGGTTCTCTAAAGTGTTTTTTGTTGAGAACCGTAACTGTTGATACCTCTTAGGTTGAGTACTAAAATAGAGTGTCCAGAATGGTTGTTGGTCTTCCACATAACACGATTACTCTTGAATCGAGTTATGTGCAGTGTAACTGTAACCAATCCATGTTGTGTGCACTATAACTGAAAGGAATCCATGATGTGTTGGTCGGCTTGCACGTAACTCGATTCTAAAGAAATCGAGTTACTCGTAGCATTACTCAATAATACATTGATCAAGTTATGTGCACTGTTGTTCCACGGCCAGCCCAGATATTTGGACTGATCCCGATGTAGTCCAAGAGGAATCCAAGTGTCCAGAAAGGTCTTCCACATAATCCGATTATTAACAAATCGAGTTATGTGCAGCGTAACTCCCAGAAATCCAACTTCTATTCAGAAGGACTTGCAAATAACTCGATACTACAAAAATCGGGTTATTTGTAGTTTAACTCGATAATACACATATCGAGTTATGTGCATTGGGCTTCCATACCCAGCCCATATATTTGGACTGATCCAGATGCAGTCCAACAGGAATCCAAGTGTCCAAAAGGGTCTTCCACATAACCCAATTAGTAACAAATCAAGTTATGTGAAGTGTAACTCCCAAAAATCCCACTTGTGTTCAGAAGGGCTTGCAAATAACTCGATACTACAAAAATCGAGTTATTTGCAGTTTAACTCGATAATACACATATCGATTTATGTGCACTGGGCTTGCACACCCAGCCCATATATTTGGACTGATCCAGATGCAGTCCAACAGGAATCCAAGTGTCCAGAAAGGTCTTCCACATAACCCGATTAGTAACAAATCGAGTTATGTGCAGTGTAACTCCCATAATTCCCACTTGTGTTCAGAAGGGCTTGCAAATAACTCGATACTGCAAAAATCGGGTCATTTGCGGTTTAACTCGATAATACGCATATCGAGTTATGTGCACTGGGCTTGCACATCCAGCCCATATATTTGGACTAATCCAGATGTTGTCCAACAGGAATCCAAGTGTCCAGAAGGGTCTTCCACATAACCCGATTATTATCAAATCGAGTTATGTGCAGTGTAACTCACAGTAATCCAATTTGTGGCCTGTTCGTCATGCACAAAACTCGATAAAAGGGAGATCAAGTTATTTGGGAATACACTTCCTGCATGGGGTAAGAAGTCATGCAGCACTGTTCACATCCATATGAATTTGACCTGTTTAATCATCATAAAAGTGGACCTGTTTACAACCACTTCCATCAACAACTCATCCATATAGTTCTAACTACTTCCATAATCAAATCATCCATACAATTCCAACCACATCCATAACCAAATCACTTCATTAAACAACCACGTGAATAAGAAAATCATCCATACAATCTACAATGGAAATAAGAAGCCATTATTCATTTAAAACCATTAAACCAATCACAATGTAAGTACAACCATATACATATATTTAAAGCACTATTTTCTCATAGTTTACAAGAAGAGATTTGAGTTCAACTAGTGCCACACCAACTGCCTCTTTGCCATGAATCCCATATCTGCACAAGTACAACGAAAAATACATCAATACCGCATCTTTTAAAACCATGTTTTACTATTATGGTTACAATCTACACATTACTACAGGACTTGTAAGAATAACTTATGACTTGTAAGAATAATTGACAACATTAAATAAGAATAACTTATGATATATCCCCCCTCGTTACTAGGACTTATAATTGTTACCTGCTATGTACCACCGTGGCTTGTTGATTTTACATTTCGAGTCGGACATCTACAACGGTTATGACCCTCTTGGCGACACAACCCACACTTCGACTTTGGTCCATTCTCAATCCACAACGAGGTTTGCAACTCCCTATCCTCGTCATCCATCTCATTGCGGATTCTTGTAGACTTAGGCTGACCTTTCTCTCGGATCAACTGTGGGTTTGGCATCACTTTTCTCCTTTCATGCGGCTCCGGCCATTCTAACCTATCTTTCAGTGGTTGGAATATCGGCTCGTAGCTGTGATACCGTTCTTCCATGTGGTAGAAACAATCCATAAACTCCGTGGCATCGTGGTTGTACTTGGTACAAACTGCTATCAAGTGTGAATAGGGGATCTTGTTTGCTTCCCATTTCCCGCACGTGCATGTCCCGTCCACGAGGGAAACCCTATGGGTGTGAGCTCCCCCGCAAGTTTTCAACAGTGAAGACTATGTCTCCACTGTATATAAGCGCTGTTGCGCGCTCATCCTTCTAACCATATGGAGCTTCACCTTCTCTTGATTTGCCTCGAACTTGTCATAGGCATGTTTGCACCACTCTTGCCCCTCTTCCAACTGCTTTAGGGTTTTGTTTCGACGATTGTCAAAGTACAAGTTCACCTTATAAAATGTGAACTGAACCACTGCAATTATGGGCAAGCTACGTGCGCCCTTAAGTACCCCATTGAAGCACTTTAACAAGTTGGTTGTCATTGCCCCATATCGGTGCCCATGGTCATGTACAAGTGTCCACTTCTCTTGAGCTACCTCCTTAAGATAGTCATACACATCCGGGTTGACATTCTTGATGCAATCCATGGTGTTTTCAAACTTCTTAACTTGATTCGCAGTTACTGCCTTCCATACCAAGTTCTTCAACGACACATTATTGAAGTTAGTGTTAACATTGCTTACTAAATGGCGGAGGCAATAATGGTGATGGACTAAGGGCGGTTGCAAGTAGCGCCTATGTTCAGTGTCATCGAAGCATGATTGTATCCCACGATGCCTGTTGGAGATTATACACAAATTGGTCCGGTCGGTAACATAGGTCAACAGGCATGCCAAGAACCATCCCCATGTCTCCGTGCTCTCGCTTTCAACAACTGCAAACGCAAGTGGATAAACCTCGTTGTTACCATTTGTTACCATTGCCATCAACAGCTTTCCTTTGTACTTGCCATAGAGGTGCGTTGCATCTATGCTTATCACCGGCCTACAATGCCTGAACCCTCTAATACATGAACCAAAAGCCCAAAACGTGGAGTTAAATATACAAGTTCCCGGGACACAGGGGTCACACTTTAACGTGGTTACAGTGTCCAGATCTGCATTGGACAATGTTGCTAGAAACCATGGCAATTTTGCGTATGACTCGTCAAAATCCCCGTAAATACATGCAACTGCCTTCTGTTTAGCTTCCCAAACCTTGTACATAGTTACATCATGCCCATGCTTCGCATGTAGAATACTACGCAGGTCCTTTATGGATCGGGTTAGGTCCTCTCGTACATACTTCTCAAGTGCAATGGAGATGAACTTTGAATCCATCATCTGCCCATCGGTCTCTACTTGGAGGGATGTGCAACTGTGGGGACCATTACATTTACTGATCACCCACATCTTGTGCTTCTTGCTGCAAGTAGCCCGAATTGACCACTGACATGCCTCATGTATGCACCGCACTACCAGCCTATTGGTGTCAGACTTAATGACCTTGTATTGCTTATTATGCTCCATAGAGTAGAGGGTCAACACATAATGAATGGAGGCTTTATTCTAGAATAGCATCCCTTTCGCCGGCTGGTCACCTTTATGCCAAGCAGTAAGCTGTCCTGTACCCAATGCAAGTGATGGGTCATTAATATTGTCCCATGTGTTTGATGTGAACCATTCTGGGATAGGAACTGTAGTAGGGCAATCCTCCTCGTTGTTTTCGATCTGTATTCCATCTAAGACCTCCACTTCGTCCACCAGTCCATCAGTATCAATGAACTCTTCGTACACATCTCGGCTGGCATCAATATCAATTCCCCCGTCTATATAGGCTTGGACATGTTCATATGCGTGACTAGACCCTCCCACATCATGTGTCTGGGTGGCGCCCAACACTTCAGTGTTGTCCAAATCATCAACCGCACTACATGGTTGAGTATTGTAGGGCAAAGGTGTGGCATCAGCAAAGGAAGGATGCACGTCAAGCGATAGGGACCCGTGTGGCTCTTCCATCCCACTGCCATGCTGCGAACTTGCACCAGCATGGAACCCAACAGCCTCAACAGTTACATACAAGTCGGACGCTATGAACTGGGGGGTCCGCTTAATCACTGTCCACATCATGTCCACGTCAGCATCGCAACCCAACGGATTCGAGTTGTATACAACCTGAGTATTCACAAGTAGCTGAGGGGCACGGTACACATTCACCTTATTGTTCTTCTCTGTTCTCTTCTCCCTTTCTTCTTCCTTTTCTCTTCTCTCTTTTGTTTTTCTATTGTGGTACTATTCATGGGTACATTATTTTTTTTGATAAGTACATTATTGTTTTTAATAAGTACATTCTTTTTTTTTAATAAGTTGTTCAAGGGTACAAGTGTACAGCCCCTAAACATATCCATATTGTCTCTTTTGTCTTCTTTCTTACAAACCCTAACTTTCTTCTACCGTGGCCATCAAGGAACTCATCAAACTATCTTTTAATTCCTAACAGAACCCCACAACCTTCTCCTCAACAATTATAAATCAAAACCTACAAATTCTCCTAACCCTGAACCCACCACAAGCACACATATGCAAATTCCTCAATTTTGTCCTGCATCAAGAAGAAGATAATGAGTATCAAAGTTTGTTTCCACAAGAAATGTGTCAAACATGCTTGCTATCGAGTTCAAATAAAAACATAATGCATACTGCGAAGATGATAATAGGATAATTTCCCATCATTTTGGTGTCTCTAACTTCAACATCTGATATATGAAGAATATGCAAAGAAAAGCCATAAATTAGTAACAATACCACTAAATATATTTCCTGATTTTGTCACTTATAACTAAGAAAAGAAAGCGTTAGAATGTAGAAACCATTATGACCTTCTTTTATCCACCCAATACAAGATGTTATCTAATAACATGCTCATATCATATGAACTTAGTTTTAATTCAAATGACATGGATAAGCAATGGTGCTATCATGCTTTATTTTACTTTAAGTGGACCTTCTTAGGCCTTAAACCTCATAAACCCATTACCGTAGCCATTATTGTCACAAAGTGAATTACATAAAAAACACTACTGTCAAATCCATTCAACTATAAGAGATGCATATGGATTGTAACTTTCATGAGCACTATTATTTTACATTTGAAACCATATATGATAAATGCAACCCTCATGAAAACCTAAAAACATAGGGGATGGGTTGGAAGGCTAAGTCACCTACAGAAGGTGGCATTATTAACACAAAGGAAGGGAGCATCTTTAGCATGACAGGCCAATTCATTTTTAGCCATGCCTTGCATAGAAATTCACAAGCACTCAAACAAAGCCATTCATTCATTATGTGAACATATTCAGCTTGGATCACCAGCTTTTGGGGGATACCACCACAATTTCTTCTTCTTCTTCTTTTTTGGTATATCTACCAGACAAAAAGCACCCTACAAAGGCTTCAAATATCAACAAACTTACATGGGTTTAGGCAGTGTGCTAAAGCCTATATGGCCTTTATCCCCATTTTTCTATAATCACCTTCCTGTCTAGACAGTGAATGAGAGAATGTGAGTTTTGTGTGTGTGTGTGTTTGTTAGCTTTTATTAAGCAATGGCAAACTTCAATGTTCATATATTCTTCCCAAATCATGAGAGAGTGTGAGAGTACATGAATATAATGACGAACATAGTGTTCTTTCCAAGGTCCTAGAGAGACAATTTTGACCATATTAAATATCAAACATCCTCTCTTAACTTGTTTGAGAAAGAGAGAGAGAGGATCAATAATGGCATTATGATAAACATACATTCTTCCAAATCCCATGAAGTAATGATTATGCTTTCTCTCTCTTGTATTTTAGTGGGTACAAAAAAAATAGTATTAGTATGGAATCAAAGGAAAGTGATATTATACCAATTATAACTGCTCACTCTAATGAATTGTGAAAAAATTGAAAATATTTTTTACGGGTAATACCATTTTTTCCACCATATATGAGTGCTAAAAAAAGATACAACTTTAAAAGAAAAATGAAACGGAAATATCCAGTCACCTATCAACAGGAAGTATGAGCACACACTAAGGCATTTAACGATCTTTTCGTTTCCGCCTATATGCCCTCACAGGTCTAATCTTACCTGTTTCATCAGACACAACAACATAATTAAATTAACATATTCAATCAAATGCATAGTATAAGTAGCTCAAGAAGATGGAAAGTGTATTCTACTCTATTAAATTAAATTAACATATTAATTTTTATCTACTCTACTTTATCCCCTTCCCTCTCTCTCAAGCCAAATGTACCATTAAAATTGTGGCCTACTTACGGTCTATCCTACCCACGATATAGACACAAGGTAAATAAGAAGGAATCTTGCAATATCCGAGCCTCAATCTGTCCATCCGAATAATTTTAAGAATGGTGTATATTCCTTTTCCCTGGGTGTTAAAGTTTAAAGCTATACAAAGTTTACCAAAAAATAAAAGTTATACAAAGACAAATGTCTTTTCATTTAACTAAATAATAATAATAATAATAAAGACAAGATGAACTTACAAAACTTTCGCCAGTGACATTTCTAGTCAACAACTGACCACAAAGTGAATGTTATTCAATAATCTTTTTATCTTTTATTATTGTACTACCAAGTCTACAACATTAAATATGCAATAACGTTCGTTGTTTTGTTGTCATTTGCATTTCGGAGAAGCTTTAAATGATCCGAGAAACCATCTTAGGACTTTTTGTGTACTGCCTCAAATAAACCGAACTCGTCATATCGTGTCCTATATCTTATTATTGTCATCCGAATGGACTTTTCCGACACAAAATTTATGTTCCTACTAGACAAGAAGTTTCACTAAAGAAAGTGACGGTTCTTTTTTTTTTTTTTTAATTATTTGTCGCGTCAATATATCACTTCCACTATGGGGTGGAAGGATTTAATCATTAAAATTCTAAAAAGTACTCTTGATTTTTGGGTGGCTATTTTGTTTGCGTTGCCAACTTGCCATGGGTAGGATTGTTCATCAATGAGCTCCGTATTTGAGTTGTTCTAATATTGTGAAAGTTGGATTATTTGAGATCCCCTTGTTCTAATATTATGAAAATTAGATTATTTGAGATAAAACTAAAACAAAAAGTTGTGTGGGACTTGCAAACAGTATATAAAATAAGCAAAAAATCAGTTTATAATTTAATGCCAAATGAACAAATAATAAGCTATCTTTTTTTTTTGGAGAAATAATAAGCCCTCTTGAACATAAAAGAAATTGAATATATTTCAATAGGTTGGACAGTTGAGGATCTCTGGATTCTCTCCAATTTACCTTAGGAAGGGTTGTTAGTAAGGTAGTACATTAAAGAAAGAAACTATTGGTTAAAAAATAAAGTAATTTACTAATTTTAGAATTACATAAAAAATTACAACTTTTGGCATAACTAATTTAGATCACATGAATCTACCATTTTTTTTCATTACTCAATCTACCACGTGGATAATTGTGACAAAAGTTTTTGGGTTTTTTTTTTTTTTTTTTTTTTTTTTTTTTTTTAATGTATTGTAGTAGAGGCGTGACTTTTTGGGGAAAACATTTTTTAACATTTTATAGAATTTATTTTTCTCTTTCTAAGTCTCTCAATTTTTGGTAGATCTTCTTTTCAAAATGTTGAAGAAATGACATCCTCAAGATTTACTCTTTGAAAATTGAAGAAGCCATTTAAAATAGAGGAAATGCATAACATTTTTCCTTGACTGAAATTAACCGAACTCCTTATAGCGGATCCTAGATTTACTCTTTGCAAATTGAAAGTCTTTTTAACACGTGCAACTCAATTTAATATTATTTGGCACCAAATTTTCCTAGTGTTGAGTTTCTTTTTCTTTTTCTGTTTTTTCCTAATTAATAAAGAATAAAAGAAATTTTTTCCACACAAGAGACTATACACGTCAAGACGTGGGGCTCAATTTTTATTTATTTATTTGATAAATTAACAATTACAATTTGGTGAGAGGGTTTAAATCCTAAAAATCTCTATTGAAAATACTAGAAAGTATTTGATCCGGAGTTGTTTATGTTTGTGTAGCCTTGCGTAGGAATGTTCATCGATGAGCTCCGTATTTGAGTTGTTTTGCTTTTGCACCGTACCAAAGTGGTTGGTCCCTCATATTTTGAAACTGCACTGCACTGTGCCATCAATGGACCAAGCTGGTGCAATCGATTAGATGATTTGGGCCGCACAAGTTGCTTGGGACTAAATGGACTTTTTATAACCATAGTGGATTGGGTCTGATATTAAGTAATCTGTATATTTTACGGAATTAAGATTGTATCTGATTTGGGCTGCCCACGCCTTAGCCAATTGGTCCTCTAGGAACAACATGTTTGGGTCTTTTGATGTGGGATTGCACTTATTGTTTTGTTTTTGTTATTACGGATGAGGCCTTCGGCTCCCGATTGTAATCTTTTGTTCTGAATAAGATTTGCAGTTTATCTAAAAAAAAAACCTGATTCTTTGTATCAAAATCGGACTTGTCATCATTAATTTATTCTAAATCATTATGTGATTTGATTTTTTTTTATATAACCCATGCTTTGTATCAAAAACCAACTATCCAGAACTACATAAATCTAAAAAATCCATCAAAGAAGGTATCGCAAGACCACGCAAAGTAGTCATCCAATTGAAAAGAGAAAGGAAAATGCGCTTCAACTCAACGGTAGAAATCTCCTCTCCTTCAAAAGTTCGGGCTATTCCACTTCCTCCATGTATTCCACATAATACAATGTGGAATGGCACCCAAAATAGAAGTTTCTCTATGCCAGCCAAATATGCCAACCTGCTAACAACTCAACCACTCATTTAGGCATAACTCATGAAATATCAAACAAGCTAAATGCCAATTGTCCAAGGTAAATATTTCTCTTCCTCAAATTATCCACAGGTTAAAGGCATAAGGACAATGAAGAAGAAGGTGATCCATTGATTCCCAATCATTCCTACACATGAAGCATCTAATATTAACATAAATATTATGTTTAAATTATCCAAGGTAAGAATCCTCCCCTTTGCAGCTGTCCAGGTGAAAAAAGCTACCTCAGAAGGAACTTTCACCTTCCAAGGGAAAGGATGGCTATTCCTACACGATAAAACTGTATAATACGACTTAACTTCAAAAGAACCACTACAGGCAGCTAACCACACCAATTTATCTTCCTTATTCCTTCCCACCATAGTAGAGTAGATAAGAGCAGAAAAACTTCCACGCTATCCAATTCAAATTCAAATCCTCTAGATTTTTTAGGGTACTGCACCAATAGATTTCTTTAAATCCTAACCACTATTTTATGATTTAAGGGTCTAGATTCTGCCATGTCAACTTTCCACTATGTTACAATTTTTTTTTTTTCAAATTTTTGTTAAATTTTTTTTTTTTGTGGGCTTTTTCTTTTTGCTTGAAAGTAGAACAAATAATAGAGCAAAATTTAATTTTATTTGCATAAAAAAAAAAAAAAAAACTGATGGTGTTACCAAATTTTTTTTAAAGGGTAGACATAAAAAATTTTTAATTATTATATATAAATTTTTTTTTTTTTTTTCAAGTCAGGGTGGTCCTGGGACCACCCTAGCCTGGACCACCTTGGCCTTAACGTGGCGCCGCCATTGCCACCAAGCCACACCCCATTGTGGTAGGATGTGATTCATTCACTAGCAAATAATCCATCGCGGACTTCCCAAAGTCCCATGACAAAATACCCATTTCCTTTTTGTTTTATAACTAGTCAATTCTTCCTCTTAAAAGCACCTCCAAGTTCAGAGAAATTTTTAATGGCCATGGTGATTGAGAAGTACACGGATCCCAGAAGAGTAACCTATATTATGATTAATGCACAATTACATACATTTTGTCTAAAATGAATAGCATGATTTAACCCTTTTGATTTTTTGGTTCAAAACAAATAAGAACAACTCAACACTAATAAGTTTAGAAAACAACTTCAAACTATATGATTGCCCATTTCACATGCGGTTTGAAATCTCACTATTTCAAAGTATGACATTTTTAGCTGCAGTTTTTTCAAACTCTTCTAAAAAAAATAATTTACCTTTTGATATCCTGGTGATTCTTTTTTGAGTGATGGTATGAATACTATACTAATTTTAATACATTACTCTTATATACAAACCAATCCATCATCAATTATAAAAAGAGTAATTCCTACGTTCATTCAATATATTGTTTAAACAACACCGATCATATTCTTATCACATTGGTAGTAAGTTTTTTATAGCAAAATTTATAGTAACTCTAACATTTGCCTTCCTTTTTTCATCATTCTTTTCCTCCGGGGAATTAGTCTTAAAAATAATTTCGGGACTTGCCCAATGTTTTTAAGCTTATCCCACTAAAGAAAACATATAAACCCAAATTGTATTAGGTTAATGATTCAATCCCATTCCCACCACACCTACTTAATAATTACCATCAAGTAAAGTACAAATGTTACTTAGATAGAAGCATGTAAATTAGACTCATTTTTCTGGTGGCTATATATACTTGAGGTTTTGCCCACTTTTAGGTCTAATATTGACTTTAGGGTTAGAAAGCTGCTTGCTTTGGTCATGATCATTAGACAATACCTACTATGTGAATTTTTTTTTCTTTTTATTTTGTCTATCAAAATTCAAAACTACTGGTTAAAATTGGTAGTTATCCCAAAATTAAATATATTAATAATTCTTGATGGACATAAAATTTGGAAAAAATTATCATCTTCATTCGAAATGGATCGATTTAATTATTAAAATTAAATTTTACAAATTTAACTGTGTGCAGATTGTTAGATTATTTAAAATTTCAAAATTCTATGCAATTAATTTGTACATTTTTAAATCTAGAAAATAAAATCAAAATCACCCTAATAAATAGATTATTAAGGCTTTTTTTATTTATAATTTTAATCCAAAGCTCCATCTATTCAAAGCTTTTAGGGTTTTAATTATAGAGAAAACATCATAATAGAGTTTCTATCCAAAAGATACACATGCATGGCAAATGAGAAAGTATATGTGAAGATACACTTTGCTTCAATATGATGACATCACTTTTATGATAAATGAAAAAAAAAAAAAACTGTCAAAATATTTATTTATTTTTTTTCTTTTCTTATAAAAACTTTTTTTAACTGGATTCTTAACCAGTGCTCTAAGGGCACTCGTTAGAACTGTAGTAAAAATGTAAAATATGTTAGCAAAATATGTTAATTAGCTTCTTGAAATTTGTTCAAGTCCTAGCTATTTGATGAATAGAGTAGTTGAGAAAAGCAATGCATTAATTATTGGGTGATAGCCTAATAGGGTTACAGTGTGTTAACAAAAGCTATGGTGAAACGTACAATTACAATTTCAATCTGCATCAGGTTCCAAAAAAAGACAAATTCCTCACACTAGAGGATCAAGAGAGAGGATCAAGAGCTTCCTTACACTATAGGATCAAAATGCAAAAAAAGGAAAAGAACATATTTCTCGAATCCCAGGACAGATGATAGACCAAAAGCTACGTGTAAGCTATGACATGAATTCTTCATTTTCTTTTGAAATAATTGTAAGAGTTGGAAAGGAGGACTCATGAGTTGCCGCCACTTTTGGAGGGTGAGAGTTTGTCAAAGGGAAACAAAGGCTACGTACGTACGTAAGCTATGAAAGCTGAAAAAGAAAGAAAACTGAGACAGAGAAAACGAAATGAAAGTTGAACGTATTTGATCACACACGGTTCTCTAATACAATGCATTTGTATGTATTAATTATACTAGAACACATCCTATTCCATCTGAGTAAATTCCACCATGTATTTGAATACAAGAATGAATGGACATGCATGTACTTCTCTGAATTTAACTTAATTAACTGCTGCTAATTCATGATTACAAAACTAAATCAGTAACAGTAAAATTGCAATGCTCTAATGGAGCTGGAATTAATAGATTAATATTAATTTATGGTGGTTGAAAGTTGATTTTCTCCTGTGGTTTTTTTTTTTTTTTTTTTTCCTTACTAATACTGTGGTTTTGAATAATGAAAAGATGGATAACGGCTTATACTTCATAGCAAGAACTTAAATTCAAACAGGATTTGGGTGTAGCACTCTTGTTTACACCCTCCAATAAATGAACGACACCTCAGACTTTTAGAATAGAGAGAAATACACCATTTATATATATATATATATATATATATATCACAACACTATTAACTCATATTTTCCTTAAAAAAATAATAAACTAAAATCATAAAATTAAAAAAAAAAAAAATGCTTTGCCCATCTGAAACTGGCCATTGCTGTCATGTCCGTCGTCGAAGCCATCAAAGCTGATGACCGGAGAAGATGGGTTTGAACTCACACAGTAACACTCAGACAAGACTCACCCTAACTCTCTCAGTGACAAAAACCCATCTTCCACACACACTCAAACTTTCTATGAATTTAAAGAAGTAAACATCTCAATTAAACTCTCTAGCTTAAGAGCTAGGAAAAAAAAAAAAAAAAAAAGTAGAGAGGAACTTGAAAAAAACATAAAAAAATATATACATATATAAGAGAAAAATTAGGGTATGAAAATTTAAAAAAGAAAATAAATAAATATATATATATATATGTATATATATATATATATATATATACACACACATACTCACACACACACGCTGTTAACTTACATTAATTACAAAAATAGTATTAGAGTTATTTTACTTACTTTTTGAGTAGATGGGTAACGAGCTTACAATAAGTTTGGATCTCTTGAACTATAAAGCTCTAACAAAATTAGTGTTTAGTACAATTTTAATGTCTTTTAAACTTTTTGCCATTGTAATAGAAAAATATAAATGTGACTTTCAATAAAAAAGAAAAAAGAAAAATATGTAAGTGTGACAAAATTACTCTTTTTTATTTTATAATGCAAGCTTTTCGATCTTTTATTAAAAGTAAATAAGTTATTTGACCCCGGAATTAAACCTCACTCATACAAATGTTTATATGAAACAAAAAAAAAAAAAAAAAAAAAAAAAAAAAAGGAAAAAAGAGAGAAGATATACACTTCGATGGTGAATATTATTATAAGAGAATTTGTCCAAATCTCTTTTATATGTGAGAATGCTAAGGTTGTCCTCTATTAGTTTTTTGACTTGAATGTGGCTTTGATATTTTAGAAAATATATATATATATATATATATATATATTTCCCAATGTTTAAAGGATGCAAAGTAGGAAGAGGTTTAAAAGGAAAATAAGAAAAAGAAAAATGGTGATAGGATGTTGTTAGGATTGAAAATGAAGAGAGGAGTAAGAAAAATATACAAAGATACACGTAGTGACACGTACATAAACTAGAAACCAACAAAAACAAGAGGATAGAGAATGAAACTTCATCTAAATATTAAGAAAAAGTGAATGAGAAAGAGGGGAGGCCAAAGGATTATTAACTTAAAAGTTAATAATCCTCTAGCCGGTTCAATTCATACAATCTCACAAGTAGCTACAACCATGGACCTGTATTATGCTTTTGCTGAGGATCTAGAAACTGTGGACTGTTTCTTTGATTTCCAAGACACTAAGGAGTCTCTAATGAAGATGCTATACCTTGTAACAGACCTCCTAGTGTCAAGACATAAAGCCTAGTCAGAATCAACAAACCCTTTAATATGAATCTCAGTATTGGAAGAAAACAAAAGGCCTTTCCCTGGTTCATTTTCAAGCACTGCAGAACCCTATGCATTGCATCCAAATGTGGCTTTCTTGGTTTAGCCATATATTGGCTCAACCTATGAACTGCATAGGTAATATCTGGCTTAGTGATTGTTAAGTACAACAATCTCCCAACAAATCTTCTATATACACCTAGATCTTTAAGCTATTCTCCCTCATACTTAATCTGATATTCTATTCCATTGATGTCTTAACAGGCTTGCAACCAAGTAGACCAGTATCATTCAAGACTTCAAGAGTGTACTTTCTCTGGCAAAGTGCTATCCCCTGATTTGATTTAGCAACTTCCAAGCCAAGAAAGTACTTCAGACCACCCAAGTCTTTGACCTTAAACTTTTGATCTAGTGGCAACTTAAACTAATCTACCTCTTCTTTGTAGGGATGGCAATTTTTGCCCGACCCGCGGGTACCTGGCCCAGCCAGACCCTAATGGGCCAGGTTTTACCCGGTCCGATTAGGAATAGGGTCGGGTATGGGTTTTAAAAAAAAAAAAAACCTAAAGCGGGTCCGGGTCAGGTTCGGGTTTTATAAAAAAATCTGAGACCCGACCTGAATAAAAACTCGGTACCCTGAAATTACAAAAATACCCTCTCTCTATATATATATACCTATAATCTAACCCTAATCCCTCATTTCTTCAGTTGCTCAGAACTCACGCTACCTCACTCACAATCTCTTCAGCTCAGTCTCGCCACTCTCACTCACTCACTCACTCACCTTGCTGTTGCCGTAGCTCACCACCGTTCCCTCTCTCCGCCGTCCCAAGCTCACTCACTCACAAGCTCACTCACTCACTCTCAATCTCACCGCCGGCCCAACTGTCCAACCTCTCACAGTCACCGTAGCCGGTCCCTCTCGTCGCCATCCCAAGCTTTCATCGTCAATCTCTGTCTGTTCTGTTCTCTACTTTTCTTCAATTTTTTTTTTTTTTTTTTTTTGATATTGATGTACTCGGTCTGTTCTGTTCTGTAGCTAAATCAAACATTTTTGTGTATATATATAAATGATAAAAGAAGAGTTGAATGTGATTGTAGTGGATTTGTGTTTTTGACTTTTTTGGTTGTTTTGAATGGTGGGTGTGATTTGTGTTTTTGTTCAAGTTTGTTCCTTTTTGGATTAGTTGGTTTAGCTTAGGAGCTGGAGAGCTCAGTGAAAGAAGCTCAAGGTTTTCCCATTTTGTTTACTTCAGAGTTTCAATAAATGGATCTGCTTTGTATGTGAGGTTCACAGTTTTGAAATTTGGATTTCGTTGTTCTTGTTACAGTCTCAAGCCAAAGTATCTGAAAGAGGGGTTTTGTGAGTCTCTTTGCATTTCAATTTTTTTTGGGCCATGATTTGGGCCGCGGATTGGGCCCAAATCTGGTTGGGCTAAACGGGGCCCGTAGGGCCTGTGGGGCCCGACGGGGAGGGTCTGGGCCCCAGGAAAAAAACCCGTTTA
Organism: Quercus tomentella; assembly: GCA_028535165.1. Taxonomy (NCBI): domain Eukaryota; kingdom Viridiplantae; phylum Streptophyta; class Magnoliopsida; order Fagales; family Fagaceae; genus Quercus; species Quercus tomentella. The sequence continues at coordinate 8,816,608 of JAPQVY010000122.1, read as the reverse complement.
ATAAACGGGCCGGGTTCGGGCCGCGGGTCTTGACCCGTGAGTCGGGTTCGGGTATGAAAACCCTGACCTGAACCCGACCCGTTGTCATTCCTACTTCTTTGTCATTACTAGCTATCAAGACATCATCTACATAAACTAAAAGAACCATGAATGAGTGTCCTTGATGTCTTGTAAAGAGAGAGTAGTCTACCTTGGATTGAATAAACCCCAGTTGTACCAAAGTGTTAGAGAATTTAGCAAACCACTGTTTAGAAGCTTACTTAAGTCCATATATAGACTTGTTCAATTTATAAATTATCTCCCCCTGGCTATGAAACCTTGGTGGAAGAGCCATATAAAAAGGCAAGTCACCATGTAAAAAGGCATTGTTTACATCAAGCTAACCAAGGTACCAGCCCTTCACTGGTGCCACTACCAAGAGACATTTAACATATACCATCTTGGCCACAAGGGAAAAGTTTAAGTATGATCAATCCCCTCCTTTTGAGTAAAGCCCTTAGCCACCAATCAAGCCTTATACCTCTCGATGGACCTATTAGATTTGTACTTAATTTTGTAAACCCATTTACAACCTATGGGATGCTTATTGGCAGGTAAGGGGGTCAAAGTCCATGTATTGTTAGCCTTTAGAGCTGTTATTTTAGCAGTCATGGCTTCTTGCCATTTGGGATAAAAATAGCTTGATAATAATGTGAAAGTTCAACAATTTATAACTTTTAACATTAAAGATTACTAACACTCTTGCTCTTGTCTTCTTTTTAAGCTTCACTACTCTCCAATTGCTTCTTATCGTGATATTCCAAACATGTTAATCACATTTAAAACATGTTGGAATTATTAATGCACATGGGGAATAATATAACCAATAGGATAATGTCTTGTGGGTCAATGAGATTAGAGCTAATCTCCTATAAATACACGATTGTAATTCGACATGGGATTATTGAAGAATAAACCAATTTCTTAATTCATTAGTGCATCTTTCTCTCTCAATCTCTTTCTTTCTCTACCTCGAATTAAATCAATTCCCCTGCAATTCCTATTCGTCCCCATTAGGAACTATCGGGTTCCTAACATAAATAAGATCAAATAAGTTATTATTTTTATATGAATGCTTAATTCGTAAACTTTATAAAGTTATAATTTTGTGATTATTGGCTGTCCGTTTGAGATTTTTTTTTAATACAAGCCTACAAGCAGTGCCACTGCTCTTAATAGTGTCACAAAAAGCACCACAACAAATTTAATTTTCCAATTCTTCACAAATCTAATTTTCAACTACATTGCATGCGTGCACCAACACATACATTTGTGATCAAGAATGATAAAAATTCAATCTCCCTTTAAATAAAAAAGACAATTCACTAAATCGCTATATGAAAGATAAACATTTAGTCTCCCATTCATTAAAAAAAAAAGACAATTCACTAAATCATAAACAATCTCTCATTCATCATTTTATACAAATCACTGTCATTTGAGTAACCGAAAATAATCATGTAGTGGAATTTTTCTAGCATTTTCTTTAATTTTAGAGCGTTTTTCATTTTCCATTGAAAGCACTAGTTTTGATGCCAACTTGTATCGGAAACGTTCCGACCATTTCTCCTACAAAAATTAGACATTGTTGATAAAGAAGCAATTTAAACAAATCATGTGAAAATTGTAAAATTTACTTCCAATAAATATATTACCAAAAAGGGTAAATTGTTGTCGAAAATATATGTATACATGTGCTTAATAACATACACGCCACAATCATACCTGAAATATAAAAACAGTTAAAATTTTAAAATTTTAAAGATTCACACAACAGTTATCCATATGTACTAGTACAATTTAATACATACCCATTATTTTGTATAAGATTCAAGGTTGGTGATTTCAATGGAAATTTAGTAATACTATCAATATAGTTGTCTTTCTCCAAATAAGTCAATAACTTATCAAGGCCTGTTACCTTTTGCAAAGTGAAATTCAACACAAATATTAAGTACAAAACTTAACAAAATCAAATAACAGAAACATTATTGAGTAGAGAGATAAAGAACAATACCACAGTTTTCACATTTTTTGTTCGAATGTCTTGCCTAGTTGTGCTTGGCAAAGAGTCAAATATATATATACATCCTTTTGACATTAAGTCAATGACACATAAGTACCAGTGATTGTTATTGTCATTCATAGGGATATAAACCTACAGATACAAATGAGCAACGTATTAGTATGTGTTAATGTAAAATATACAAGTGTGTTGAGTAAAATTACCCGTTTACAATAAATCAATCTTGACATATACTTGTCATTGCCCCAATATGTCTTTTCAAACCATTTCAGTGTGGGATTTCCATCTTCAACAATCATTTTTTGCTAAAAACATATATAAAAAGAAATAAGTAAGTTCTTAGTTAAACACTATAAGCACAACCCAAAACATATATAAAAAAAAAATGAAAAGTAATGTATTAATTAAACACTATAAACACAACCCAAAATATAATGCAAACTTACAGAAAAATGTGTTGGCAAATACCATGCATTTATTTTTGAAAACCTTTTCTCTTCTGTCATCTTGCAAACGACCAAGTTAATAATCTAAAATACAACATAATTGTTATAAGTAGTGTATAATTAAAAAACACAAATATTTAAAAATGTATTTAAATTTCATAAACTAACCTGACTGCTTATCCAATTGTTAGGGGACAAGGTATAGAAAGCTGCACGATCACCATGCTCATATTTCATTTTAACTAGAACTTCACTAAACATTATTCATTGAAATATTATTGTGTTAGATCTTATTCAATGAATTCATTAATATTAACTTCTATAAAAATAAAATAAAATAAAAAAGACAAACCTCCCATCCAAATCCATATTAAAAATGTAATTACATATGATCTTCTCCATTTCAGTATATGGTTTGAACACATTGATCATAATCTCCTCATCAACCAGTCCAAATTCCTAAAACAATATAGTATATAAAAATTAACACATACAAATATGCATTCATAGTTTGTATTCGCATGCTTATATATATTAATTATGTACACATCGATGGACTCATCTAAGACTATATTTGTTTTTTTTTTTTTTTTCCCTCTTTTTTAAATTTGGAACTACAGTTTGTGATGTGACAATTAGGCTATGTTTTAGCGTTCTAGTAACTTTAGGCTTGCCAAAAGGTGTGACACATAATGCACTAATTCCATCATTCTGAGGAAATGTTAATTATGGCAAATCCTTATCCTATGCTATAAATAACAAAATAAAAAAGTGTAGCTAAAAACAATCTAAACTCATTTTAAATAAATAAATAACAAATATTGTATCACTTAGCAATTTGTGAGATAGGAGTGTTTTGCTATCAGATATTTGATTGGATTGGGTTAGCCCAACAATGTGGACATTGCGGTCTTTCTCCAATGCGTCTTGCATTGGAGATGGTAACACAGTCTTAGATTCATTTTTAATGTGTACCATATCATCTTGTCCATTTTGTCTTGGACTAGAGGTGTAAATTTTATCTTAGATTCCTTTTTAACAAGTATTTTATCATCTTGATCCATTGTGACTTATATTATAGATGGAGATGCTATCTTCATTTCTTTTTTAACATCTATAATATCATTTTGGTCTAGGTCATTGTTATGTCCATTACGTTCCCTTGCTACATTCCTAAACTCGAAAAAAAATATCATTCTTAAATGTATCTACTCAACTACTAGGCTCGTGACAGTTGTTTGTACAATTCTAATAGGTAATCCAAACCTTAGTCCCTTAGCAGCAATCTTTATTGCTATAATTTTTTTTTTCTTCTGAAAAAAAATAATTTATAGCAAAATAGATGGCTGCTAAGGGACCAAAAACCTCGATATGACAAATTAAATTAAAAATTATAAAACTTTGACCCCTTGTTGAGCATTACATGATCATCTGCTTTAATTGAAATTTATTTCAAATTTGGAGGCTTAAAAGGAAATATTTTTAAAGTATAACATTTAAATGAAACATGTCCAAAACTTTAGTAATGTCTAAATAAAACTATATGAAAATATTAGGTGTAATAAGAACTATTTGAAACGATTAGGTGTAATAAAAACTATTAGAAACTATATGGTTTAAATGAAACTATTTGAAGTCATTAGGTTTAAATGAAAATTACCTAAGCTTGTCTAATAAATGAATGTGCTGAAAACTATATAAGGCGTGTGTCTAATATATATGAGAGATCTATTTTATGATTTACAATAGGAAGAATACATTATGTTGTTGAGAAATGTTATGTCCACAATATTTTCATAACATTTTCACAACAAATCCTAAGAGGTAGATTGTTACTGGTTGTTATTATTTTGGCAAAAAAATAATCTCAATGGTAGGTTCAAATTTAAACCAATAACAACTAATCTCCTATGACTTGTGAAAATATTGTGAACATAGTATTTTTCTATGTTATTATATTATTGTCATGTTCTTTAATTAGGATAAATGAAATTTACTTTTCATTTTTCTTTCCTAATAATATTTTTTTTTTTTAGTTTCCATAATAAATTAAAAGAAGAATTGTTAACGTGAAAGATATTGAGAAAGAAAAAAATGCTCATAAATGATATAAGGTTTTAATATCACAATCCCACCATTTAGTTATTAGGCAAGTTTAACGTAATTTCCATTTAGTTTAAACTTTATGCCTTATAAATTTGTATGTTTCATTTAAGCCTTAAATGGGATAATATTTTTCTCCAAAAAAAAAAAAAGGGGGGATATATTTTATTATACCTTAGTTGGAAGTGGAAGAGGCTTAGGACACGAAGTTGCACTACCATTTGCAAGCATGAGTTCTGTGTCAGCATTAAAGGGATCATGTTTCTGCAAGTGGAAGCAGTGTCAACACAAACATCATTTCTTAAAAGAAATATAGATAGTAAAACAAATGATTGACTGAGATTGTGCCTCTTGAGGTTCCAAAGTCCCCAACAAAACATGTGAAGTATCATCAGTTGGAAGTGGCACAGGACCCGAAGTTGAACCAGGATTTTCAAGCTTGGGTTCTGGGTTGGCAATAGAATGGTCATTGTCCTTGTTAGATGTGCTGAAGTTAAATAGAATGAAAAGGGAGTTAAGGAATGCATAGAAGGCATATATAAAAGGAATTTAAATTCTTAATGAATGAAATCGTACTTACATCCTCATAGGATTGTCCAACCAGTCCTTCCCACAAAACAATGCCTCTATAATGTCAGGATCCAAATCATTGAAGATTGGATCGAGTGTCGCTGTTTCAATACAGAAAGCAGAATTTGATGTAGAGGTTGACATTGGAATTGCCAAGATATCACAAGCCATCGTCCAAAGTGTTGGAGATTCTTGACTCTTGGTATGCCACCAACCCAATATGTCAAATTCTCCATCAGAATGAAGAGGAGGCTCTCGTAAATATTGATCAAGTTCTGCCCTTCGTGAACCTCTTTTCGAATTTTCCCACTTATCTAGCATACTTCGAGGATTATCACCATATGAGGAAGAGCCATTATCATTATTAATGAAGGAACAAGATAACCCCTGACTGCTAATGTTTTTGGCATATCTATTAAAAATAAAGCCAAGAGCATCATCAATCAGATTCTTAGTACTGTCACCATATAAATCTCTGAAAGAGTAATGCACAAAATCCAAATTTGTTCGTGGGTCAAAAACTGCTGCAATTGCCGAAACAAAAGCACAACGGACAAAGTAGTTGTCAAATGTCCCTTTCATTTTCTTTACAATGTCACTTCCTTGCCATTGAAACAAACTGCCATAAATATCAAAAATCATACTAAAATACACATTCGCACTGAGACATTTGCTTCCCAAAAAACTGCATATGCCTTCATAGAAAATATTCAAACATTTGTGCATGACTTCTGCCTTATCCCATTCCTCCGTAGATAAATCCTTAAAGAAGACACAACCATAACTCTCTAGGTCACAAAATGCTTTCCTCTGCCTAAACTCCAATGCAATTTGAAGCATGAAAAAGGTGGAATCCCAGCTTAGAGGAACACCTTCAGAAGTAATGTCCTTGCCTCCTAAATTTAAGTTCTTTACAACCTCTTCAAACTTTTGCTTTCCATCTGTTGTTTCACTCATGTATTTGATAGCCTTCCTTATCTTATGAAGAATATAATCTATCTCATCCAATCCATCCTTAACAAGGAGATTTATTACATGTGTAATGCAAGGGATGCGAAATATTAGGTCTCTCAAAGGATGGCAATTACCTTTATCACGAAGCCATCTTTGTAAGAAATCTACCATTTCTTTATTTTCAGAACTTTCAACGGTTATAGTAGCCAATTTCCTGTCAATGTTCCACTCCAGAAGCACACCTTTTACTATCTCAAAAAGAGTTTCTCCTGTATAATTGTACTCTACATTTTTTATGGCAATGTTCTTCTTCATCAGTTTTGGACCATCTTCAATAAATTGCAAAGTAAAAGAACAATACTTGCTCTTTTTTCCGCAATCTGTCCAAAAATTAAGTATTAAACTGAAGCTCAAGACCTTATCAAACTGTTTGCGGAGCTTTTCCTTTTCTTCTTTGTAGAAACGAAGAATCTTATCCTTTAAAGTGTCTTGTGAAGGAAGTTTGAACGTTGGTTGCAAATTCTTCATAAAAATTTTAAAGTCCTCATGCTCAACCATATTCAACGGATATCCATTCTTAATAATCATTCTTACCAAATCCAAGCCACTCCTTTCTTCATCAAACACAAAATTCCCATTGGTGACAGTTGGATTTTCTAAACCACCAGTTTCTTTTTGTGATCTTTTACATTTTGAGGAATTCAAGTGATTTTTCAAGTGTGTGGTCCCATCTTTGCTTGACCCTGAAAAGGGTTTCCCACAATGTTTACATTTGGCCCGGACCATCCCATTTTGATCTGTTTCCTTTATGAAGTGGTTCCAAACGTCCGACGTTGACTTTCTCTTTTTAGAAGAATTCGGGGGTGCTGAACTTACCTTATATGATGCTGAGATCTCTGGACGTTTCATTTTGTTTACTTCCTATCAAGACATACAAAAGTAATAGGACAAATGGTCAAACATATTTAAACTAATTTAAGCTTAGAAGATGGACATTTAAAATGTCCGAAAATGTACTAATAAAGATTTGCATGGCACAATAATGAAGGACAAGCCAAAGAGCTAGAGGCAGATAGGTAAATAAAGCATAGTGAAATTTTCATAATTGTAAAAAATAAAGATGATTTAAGTAATAATATTGTTGGAACTAAATTGTTGTGCCTCGTTTAACTCTGTTAGGACATATGTGAAGTCATCAAGTCTGTCCAAGAAACAAGCTGAGAAGTGCAAATTCATTAAAACTCGACAGCTGTCTCGACAACTGCATCTATCGAGGTTTAAGGAAGTTGTTCAGCCTGTGGCTCGACACCTGCTCGACAGCTTATCTGTTGAGATTTAAGAAATTCAGAATTCTGATCTAATTTCTTGGAATCCGTGATTGTGTTTAGGTCTTCTTTTCTTCTAACCCTAAACATATAAAAGGATTATTTTAAGGGCCGTCAAGGAGTTCACAAGTTGCACAAGCATTGAGCAAACTCTGTTCAAGCAAATTGTGACCGAAGACGAAATTCTTGCCCTAGTTTATCTCTTTTTCTTGAAGAAGTTGTTGTGTATGTGCACCGTAGGGTTTTGTAACCAAGCATCTTCTTGATCTTCATTGTGTGGATGAACTGAATAACTTTGCAGCCAACAACCTTCTTAGTTGGTGATTGAAGTCGCGTACTGGGATCCGCGCAATTGGTTAGTCACATACTTGGGAGCCGTGCATCGAAAGGAGAACTGTCACTACAGAACAAGTTCAATTAGGTATTGGGGTAAGGGTTCAACTATAGGTTGGTAAGGTACTTGAGATTCCTTTACTTGTAACCGTTTGTTGTGATAATAGTGGAGTTTCGGGAGTGGAGACCTGAAAATCACCCGGTGGGGTTTTTGCCGTTAGGTTTTCCCCAATCACCGTGTTATTTATTTTCCGCTGCATATTTAGTTATTTGATGATTTGTTTGTGCTACCACGCGTTTGTATGATAAATTAATTAATTAATTTCTATCACAATGGGTCAATACGTGTTTGGCCTATCAAACTCTCTGAAGAGTAAGATTCTCTGTGATAGACTGATAGTTTAGTAACCATTTTTTTTAAATAATTGTATAGTTATAGAATTGGGAGGAAAATTTGAACCCTAGACATTTCCGTTAGAAACACTAAGAAGTACTAATTGAGTTATAAAGGTCTCTTGACATGGTTTAGTAACATTGGTTCTTATAAATATGCAAAATAGCATCAGTCAATGAAGTTTAAAGCAACCAAATATAGTCATGCATTTAGCTTTGAAAGATATTAGTTATTGATTACAATAAATTGGAAGTAAATAACTCAGTAACCAGTCAAACCACTACCAAAAAAAAATAATTTAGAAGTAAAAATATTTGGTAGTAGATAATGAGCCATTTTAATAACCGTCTATTTTGTGTATTTTAAGCTTTAGGAAGGACACATTTGACATGTCGCAACAGGTCCTAGAAAAAAAAGACGAGCTCTCATCTCTCTTCTGTGAGACATCTTCATCTTGGGGTGACCGTCAAAACACCTCTTGCTCGGGTTTTGCAAAAGATCCGAGGTTCCTTAACATGGTGATGACATTTATTCTCTATCCTTTGTCTCACTATAACTCTATTACTAAGCCTCGTGCTCGATTTTTATTATCCCTACTTGAGGGACTTACTATTGACTTTTCCTTTCACTTCATATTCTCTCTTATAGATCTCTATAAGGATTCGATGACCCGTCATAAGCTCATTTTCCCTTCGGCTATCACGCGGATTCTCCACCGTGCGTCTGTCTCCTATCCTGAGTCGACACACTTCTCCGTCATGTGTGCCATAAACGCAGCGACCGTTCAACGGAGCGAGGCCCAGTTTCGACTGAAGCGGCCACGGACCAAGACGACGACTCCTCCAACATCTTCAACTCCATCCACATCCGCTCCCTCTTCTTTTACGGGTGGTGTGACCCTCGAGGCGGTCATGGTGCAGCTTCAACGCATGGATACTCGCCCTAACACACTCAGTGATGAGTTGTGTCAGGTGAACACCCGTGTCGATTGTATTGCACAACGATAGGCTCACTTTGGTGGCTTTATGAAGTCTCCCTCTCCTTCTCCAGAGGCATCTGAGGACGATGACGATAATGATGATGATGACGATGACGATGACAATGAGGATGCTAGCTCGTCCAGTGACGACGAGATGATTGCTTGAGTTACTTGCCCTTTGTCATTCATGACAAAAAGGGAGAGTAGTTTTGTGCGTGAGTGTAACGTCCCATCAATTAAAAAAAAAAAAAAAAAGAGGAGAGGACCAGATTTTTTTTAAGCTCCCACGTGCCCCCCACCTAACCCCACTACCCATCACACAATCCACTCCCTCTTATCTCTTCTTTGGCCGGCTCACTCTTCCCTTCTTTTCATTTTTTTTTGTTTTCTCTCATACGCTCCTCACTACTCATATCCTCTCTACCCCGGTACTTCCACACCACCACCATCACCATTTTTCACCATCATTTTCCGGCATGATCACCGGAAAATTCTTGTGAACCTATAAGCACCTTCACATCTTTTATTTGAGGTAAAAATTTCTAATCTTTTTGGTAGGTTTTACACTTTTGCTTGAGGTTATTTTTATCTAAGCTTTAATGATGATACCCATGTGATTTATGAGCATTAAAAGTGATATTTATGTGTTTGTATATATGGGTTTTGTATTGATGGAATTATTTGATGAGTGGGTATATGGTTTGTGCTAATGATGACTACCTAAGGTTGATTTATGGTGGAAAATTTAGGGGTTTTGAGTTATAACATGTGATGATTGGTAAATCTAATTTTTCCATAGCCATTGTGTTTATTTGGAGTTGATTGAAGTCCTAAATTTCTTGCCTTGGAAGATATTTTGATTTTGCTTTCATGGGTCTCTTATTGATGTAGTGTAAATTTTATGGAAGTTAGTCATAATGTTGGAGATGATATTAAAGGGGTTAATTTTATAAATTGGAGTTTATGCCTTGTGAATCAATTTGTTAAGAAACTTTGGAAGTGGGATATATTATTATTGATGATGTTAGAGCATTCACAGCAGTGGAGGCATATTGCTATATTGCTAAAATTTAGCTCTACATACCCAAAAGACACGCTGCAGCAGTGGAGGTATAAGGAAAAAATTTAGATGTTCCGCTACAGTGCACATCTATATATAGATGTGCACTGTAGCTGATAGCAAAAAAAAAAAATGAATTTTTTATTCGACCGGTTAATAAAATAATAAAAATTCTCGCTCATCTCTCATCTTTCTCAGTCTCTCTCTCAGTCACTCTCTCATCTCCCCAGTCTTTTTTTTTTTTGCTGAATATCTCCCCAGTCACTCTCTCATCTCTCTCTCTCAAGCAAACTTCTCTTCCACCGCCGATCTCCTCACGCCGCCGATCGCCGCCGATCGCTTGCTCATCAAGTCGCCGGTCTGAAGCTCATCGAAGCCGTCGGTCTGAAGCTCATCGAAGCCGCCGATATGAAGCTCATCGAAACCGTCGGTCTGAAGCTCATCGAAGCCGCCGGTCTGAAGCTCATCGAAGCTCGCTGATCGCCTCACGCCGCCTCACGCCTCATCTCACGCCGCCGATCGCTTGCTCATCAAGCCACCGGTCCGAAACCCATGGAGCTCGCCGACGTGCTGCTTGTTTGTGATTTGTGATTTTTTATTTTGTTTGTGATCGGTGAATTTGTTTGGTCTGGTAGAGGAAAAAGATTGGAGATATCGGTTTTTTTTTTTTTTTTTTTTTTTCTTCTGCTGTGGACTGGTGGCGGCGGCGGCGGCGGCGGCGGCGGCTGCTGTGGCTGATGATAGAAGTGGTTGTGGTTGGTGTTGTGAAAATTTTTTGGGTAGTTGGATATATTATTTTATTGTAGTGGTTATATTATTTTATTGTGGTGTTTATATTATTTTATTGTATTGAAAGCTAAAATCAAGGATGCACGGACGCGGCTCCCAGGCCGGCGCACCCGCGTCCGACGCGGCGACGCGGGAGGGACGCCGCAGACCGCGCGTCCGTCCCGCGTCGTGCCGCGTCGCGCCACGTGGCGGATCCCGACTCGGGCCGACGCGGGCCGACGCGGCCAAAATCGGCGCCGACACGGCCCAAATCGGGCCGACTCGGGCCGTATCGGCCGTATCAGCCATATCGGTCAATATCGGCCGGCGACCGATACGGACGATACGGCCGAAACAGGCCGGAATCGGCCGAAACAGGCCGAAATCGGCCGTGAAAATCGCCGGAGAGGCCGAAATTCTGACCTCAGATGCGTTTCTTGCCTTATTCTTTCTTTGTTTTGTGAATCAAGTATATTAATGTGTTTTTTAAGAATATTTTAATAGTAAAAATATATAGAAAATATAAATAAAAATATTTTTAATAATTTTTTAATCGCCGAGTCCCGCCGCACCCGCACCCTACTTTTTCAAAAATTGCCGAGTCCTGCACCCGCACCCGCACCCGCACCCGAGTCCCGAAACGCACCCGTGCTTCATAGGCTAAAATAGATCCACTGCTGTGGCATGTGTATAGGTAAAATAGATAAAGTAACTTTTAGTGGAGCTAAATTGCTATATTTTTATCTCCACTGTTATGGATGCTCTTAAATACTAGGCTTGCCTAATTAAGTGATTATTTGGCAATTCCTAAATTGTGGCTAGATGCAATTTCAAGCTCTATACTTATTGTGATAAGTTTACTTGATATTGTTTAGGTTCTAGCTAATCTCCTTAGAGCTTGGAGAAATAGGATTTTGCGGTTGCGAGGTAAGTAGTTTTTTAATGGGATTTTTGAAAAATATACATGTTGCATAAATGATGTTTTTGGGTTAGACATACTTTTGGAAACTACCTATGGAAATTATATTTTCCTAAAAACTATTGTGTCGTAACCTTAACATATATATATATATATATATATATATATATGAAAATGCATCATATTTGATATTGCATTTGGGGAAATACATGAATTGTTGATATGAAAAAAATTGAGCATCTTTTATCTAATCTTTGACAAGGAAATCATGGATCTTATGGTATATTAGAAAATTTAAAGATGCTTATCTTGTCTTGTATTATTTGGGAAACTGATAGAAAATTTCTTGACAAGAATGAAGTTAAAAACCTTACAAGTTTTGTAGAAGTTAGATTATTTAAGGTTTTCTGAAACTACCTGGATATAAACTATGTGTTTCAAAGTAATGTAACCTGTGAGTTTATGTGGTTTTAACACCATGCCATATGTGATTTCCTGGTGATCACTCGATTTGGTTTCCGTAGTCTTTGTGAAAATGGAATCAAAATCTAGGTCAGTGCTCTTTCACTTTGGATGACGCGTTCTTCCCAGCTGTCCATAGGGGGAAGAGGTTCCTTGATTGTGTGTGGGTGAGGCTGCTGCCCATGGAGCCAAGAGACCACATGCAAGAGAGGTCCTATTTGACGCACTCTCTACTGCCCATGGGGGGAGAGAAAAATCTTAAGGGTATGGGTGAGGCTGCTGTCCATGGGGCCAAGAGTCTGCATACCAGAGAGGACAATATCATGCCAGTTGTGAATGGGTGAATCCCTTGACCGGTCTATGTGGTAGTGTGGTATATTTGTGATAATTTATCTTATGTTAGATATTATGGTTTTGGAAATTATATTGTTGATACTCACAGATTATAGTATAGAGTTTCAAGGTATTTACTTTGAGAAACTTTGTATTTCATTATTAAATCATTCTTGTCATATTATTATTATTGAAGATGAAACTTGCATTTCTCTCACCCCTATTAAATATGCTACTTACTGGGTTCTATCTCATTCTATTATTTTATAACCTTTTCAGAGTAAGCAACAGCCTTTTGAGACAGCTTTTTGGTGGCTAATAGTAGTTAGACTAACTACTGACGGATACTGAACTTTTGTAATGGGTATATTAGATGGTGTACATCTTAGAATAGGCTTGACTCATTCTTTTGTATATTATAGTGGTTGTGACGTTATTCCCACTGATGGGACAAGCTGATGATATGTAATTAATTATTCAGACATCTATTCTTTTGTGGCCAATGGTCTTTGTAATTTTGCTTAGAACTCTAACTTACTTTGAGAGTATATTCAATGGAATTATTATGATAATTCTTGATGTTGGCACTTGATATGATTTTTGTGAATTGAATTGTCAAAAAGGAAAAATCTACAGGTACTTTGAGATGTCTTTCTCATGCTTCAGACCCTTTGGGGTTTGGGGTGTGACAGTGAGAGTAGTCACGTTCTTAGAGGAAAAGTTAATAATGGAGATATTTTTGTTAGAGGGAGTGTTTTTGTTTATGAGGGATGTAGTGAGGACTTACGTATTCTTTTCTTTTCTTTACTTTTTAGATACATTGTTCTTACTTTGTGAAAGCAAACCTTGTATTCATTTTGTTATATATATTGAAGTTGTTATTACATTCTTTCACCTATCTCTTCATGTGTTGTTTCTTTTCTCTCTTTATGCACATGCTTCTTATTAATTGTATGCAATCTTTTATATTTCTATTTCATACTAAGATACTATGATAAGTTTTGTTTAAAGTATTTCAGAAATACAGGTTGTTAACGTCTTTCTTGCTATGAACTCTCTTCTTACAAAGTTTTTCAAGAGTTTGTGTTAGGATTAGATTTTATTGTATTCAATAAGTGAGTATGAGTTGAGTGATTTATGACTTCTCTTATATGTTCATTTGTTTGTTGTGGTTTTGTCATGGATTGCCAAAGGAGGAGATTGTTAGAACATATGTGAATCATGTTAAGAACATATGTCATTTAGAATTAGTTAATCTTTTGACAAAACTTACTTTACTTGTAATTGAGTAGATCTAAAATGAGTTTAATACTTTAAGGCATAAGAGTTCAAATCCAAGTGTTAAGGCTATGCAAATCTGTCCAAGAATCAAGTAAAGAAGTGCTGGATTTTAAAACTTGACAGCTAACTCAATAGATGAAATCTATCGAGATTTAAAAGGTTGTGTAAGCCTGATACTTAACAGCTACTCGATAGATAAGCTATCTATCAAGATTTACGAAAATCAGATTTTCAGTTCTGATTTCACTCCAATTCGTGTATATTTATTTAGGCCTTCTTTTCTCACAACCTTAAACATATATAAAGATTATTTTAAGGGTAGTCATAGCTGATGCAACTTAATGCAAAAGTTTTTCACAAGCATATTGTGACTGGAGACATATGCCCTAATTCATCTTTCTCTTGAAGAAGCTGCTGTGTTTGTACACCATAGAGTTTTGTAACCAAAGAGTTTCGTGATCTTCATCGTGTTGATGAATTGAAAAACTTTGCAGCCAACATCCTTCTCAAGTTGGTGGTTAGTCATGTACTTGGATCCGTGTATCGATTGGTTAGTCACGTACTGAGAACAATGCATTGAAAGGAGAGATTATCACTATAGAACAAGTCTAATTGAGTATTGGGATAAGGATTCAACTGTAAGTTAGTATAAGGTACTTGGATTTCTTTACTTGTAACCGTTTGTTGTGATAATAGTGGATTCTCGGAAGTGGTAACCTTAAAATCACCCGATGGGATTTTGTCTTGAAGGTTTTCCCCATTCGTAAATAAATCACCGTGTCAACTTTATTTTCTGCTGCATATTAACTTAATTGGTGATTTGTTTACGCTACCACGCGTATTGCATGTTAATTGAATTAATTAATTAACTTGACTAATTAATTGGTTAATTTATCACAAGTGGTCAATATATTCTTGGTCTGTCAGTACAGTTACAACAATGAGAGGAGTATTATGGTCTAGGTCATTGTTATGTCTAGTACGTTCCCTTGCTACATTCCTAGACTGTTGCTACTCAACTATAAATGGGGGATCCAAACCTTAATTCCCGTTATAAAAATGATAGTAGGTAATGCTACTCAACTACTAGGCTCGTGACAGTTATTTCACTTATTTGTACAATTAAAATATGTAATCCTAACATTAGTCCCTTAGCAGCAATCTTTTTTGCTATAATTTTTTTTTTTTCTCAAAAAAAATTTATTTTAGCCAAAAAGATTGTTGCTAAGGGGCTAAACACCTCGATATGACAAATAAAAATGAAAATTATAAAACTTTGAGTTTTGGATATGTTTCATCTAAACCTTAAATTTTCAAAATGTTTTTTTTCTCAAAAAAAAAAACAAAAAACAAAAAACTTAAAAAAATTTTCATTTAAATATCAATTTTTTATAAATGTTTTATTTAAGAAATCTATCACAAATTACGTTAACCCCTTGTTAAGCATTACATGACCATCTGCTTTAATTGAAATTTATTTCAAATTTGGAAGCTTAAAGGAAATATTTTTAAAGTATAACATTTAAATGAAACATGTCCAAAACTTTAGTAATGTCTAAATAAAACTATATGAAACTATTAGGTGTAATAAAAACTATTAAAAACTATATGGTTTAAAAGAAATTATTTGAAGTCATTAGGTTTAAATGAAAATTACCTGAAGCTTGTCTAATAAATGAATGTGCTAAAAACTATATAAGGCGTGTGTCTAATATATAAGAGGGATCTATTTTATGATTTACAATAGGAACAATACGTTATGCTGTTATATGAAACTATTAGGTGTTATAAAAACTATTTGAAACTATTAGGTGTAATAAAAATTATTAAAAACTATATGGTTTAAATGAAATTATTTGAAGTCATTAGGTTTAAATGAAAATTACCTAAAGCTTGTCTAATAAATGAATGTGCTAAAAACTATATATTGCGTGTCTAATATATAAGAGAGATCTATTTTATGATTAACAATAGGAACAATACGTTATGCTGTTATATTATTGTCTTGTTCTTTTTTTTTTTTTGAGAAGAATATTGTCTTGTTCTTTAATTAGGATAAATGGGATTTTCTTTTCATTTTTCTTTCCTAATAATATTTTTTCATAGTTTCCATAATAAAATAAAAGTTTTTTTTTTTTTTTTTTTTTTACAAGATAGAAATTTTACTCTGACATAATCTAAGTGTATATATGTGTGAAACTTCCTCTTTGAAAACTTGAACCTTGACCTTTGCCTCCTACATCCTACAAGCACTTATACATATGGAGTGATCATCGCACCAAGAATGTGCGGTGGTTAAAAATAAAAATTTAATGTGAAAGATATTGCGAAAGAAAAAAAAGTGCTCATAAGAATATAAGGTTTTAATATGACAGTCTTTTTTATTAGGCAAGTTTAACGTAATTTTCATTTAGTTTAAAGTTTATGCCTTATAAATTTGCATGTTTCATTTAAGCCTTAAATGGGTACGTTTTATTATACCTTAGTTGGAAGTGGAAGTGGCTTAGGACACGAAGTTGCACTACCATTTGCAAGCATGAGTTCTGTGTCAGCATTAGAGGGATCATGTTTCTGCAAGTGGAGGCAGTGTCAACACAAACATCATTTCTTAAAAGAAATATAGATAGTAAAACAAACGATAGACTGAGATAGTGCCTCTTGAGGTGCCAAAGTCCCCGACCAAACATGCGAAGTATTACCAGTTGGAAGTGGCTCAAGACCCGAAGTTGAACCAGAAATTTCAAGCATGGGTTCTGGGTTGGCAGTAGAGTGGACATTGTCCTTGTTAGGTGTGCTGAAGTTAAATAAAATGAAATGGTAGTTAAGGAATGCATAGAAGGCATATATAAAAGGAATTTAAATTCCTAATGAATGAAAATCGTACTTACATCCTTATAGGATTGTCCAACCAGTCCTTCCCACAAAACAATGCCTCTATAATGTCAGGATCCAAATCATTGAAGATCGGATCGAGTGTCATTGTTTCAATACAAAAAGCAGAATTTGATGTAGAGGTTGACATTGGAATTGCCAAGATATCACGAGCCATCGTCCAAAGAGTTGGAGAATCTTGACTCTTGGTATGCCACCAACCCAATATGTCAAATTCTTCATCAGGTTGAAGAGGCTCTCGTAAATAATTTTCGAGTTCTGTTCTGTGTCTTTTCGATTTTTTCCAATCATCTAGTATATTGCAAGGATCATTGCCATCTGAGGACGAGCGATTATCATTATTAATGAAGGAAGAAGATGACCTCTGACTCGTAAGGTTTTTGACATATAAATGAAACATTTTGCCAAGAGCTTCTCTAAGCCTTCTCCCATGCTCGATAGTTTCCCCATAAAATTGATCGAACGAGTACTCCACAAAGTCCAATTTTGTTCGTGGGTCAAAAACTGCTACAATTGCGCAAACATAATTTATGTCATGAAAGTACAGATCCAATTTCCTAAACATCGTATATTCAATGTCACTTTCTAGCCATTGATTCAAACTACCACAAATATCAAAAATCTTACGAAAATACACATTTGTACTAAGACATTTGCTTCCAAAAAAACTGCATATGGCATCATAGCAAACAGTTAAACATTTGTGCACGGCTTTTGCCTTATCCCATTCCTCCACAGATAAATTCATAGGCCAGACACAATCACTACTCTGTAGGTCAACAAATGCTTCCCCCTGCCTTCTTAACTCCAATGCAATTTGAAGCATGAAAAAGGTGGAATCCCACCTCATAGGAACACCTTCTAAAGTAATTTCCTTGCCTCCTAAATCTAATTTCTTTACAACCTCTTCAAACTTTTGTTTTCCAATTGCTTTTTCACTCATGTATTTGATAGCTTTCCGTATCTTATGAAGAATATAATCTATCTCATCCAATCCATCCTTAACAACGAGATTTATTACATGTGTAATGCAAGGGATGTAAAATATTTGCTTTCTGAAAGGATGGCAATTACCATGAATACCAAGCCATATTTTTAAGTTGCTTACCATTAAATCATTTTCAGTAGAACTTTCAACGGTTATAGAAGCCAATTTCTTGTCAATGTTCCACTCCAGAAGCACACCTTTTACTATCTCAAAAAGAGTTTCTTCTGTGTAATTGTACTCCACATTTTTTATGGCAATATTCTTCTTCTTCAGTTTTGAACCATCTTCAATAAATTGCAAAGTAAAAGAACAATACTTGCTCTTTTTTCCACAATCTGTCCAAAAATTAAGTATTAAACTGAAGCTCGAGACCTTATCAAACTGTTTGCAGAGTTTTTCCTTTTCTTCTCTGTAGAAACAAAGAATCTTATCCTTTAAAGTCTCAACCATATTCAACGGATATCCATTCTTAATAATCATTCTTACCAAATCCAAGCCACTCCTTTCTTCATCAAACACAAAATTCCCATTGGTGACAGTTGGATTTTCTAAACCACCAGTTTCTTTTTGTGATCTTTTACATTTTGAGGAATTCAAGTGATTTTTCAAGTGTGTGGTCCCGTCTTTGCTTAACCCTGAAAAGCGCTTCCCACAATGTTGACATTTGGCCCGGACAATCCCATTTTGATCTGTTTCCTTTATGAAGTGGTTCCAAACGTCCGATGTTGACTTTCTCTTTTTAGAAGAATTCGGGGGTGCTGAAGCTACCTTATATGATGTCGAGATCTCTGGACGTTTCATTTTGTTTACTTCCTATCAAGACATACAAAAGTAATAGAACAAATATTGGTTAAACATATTAAAACTAATTTAAGCTTAGAAGATGGACATTTAAAATGTCCAAAATGTACTAATAAAGATTTGCATGGCACAATAATGAAGGACAAGCTAAAGAGCGAGAGGCAGATAGGTAAATAAAGCATATTGAAATTTTCATAATTGTAAAAAATTAAAATAAATTAAGTAATAATATTGTTGGAACTAAATTGTTGTGCCTCATTTAACTCTCTAAAGAGTAAGTTTCTTTGTGATAGACTGATAGTTTAGTAACCATTTAAAAAAAAAAAAAAAAAAAAAAAATTGTACAGTTACAGCAATGGGAGGAGAATTTGAACCTTAAATGTTTCCGTTAAAAACACTAAAAAGTACTAATTAAGCCTATAAAGGTCTCTTAATATGGTTCAGTAACATTGGTTCTTATAAATATGCAAAATAGCATCAGTAAATGAAGTTTAAAGCAACCAAATAAATACTAATTGAAAGAGTTATGCATTTAGCTTTTTAAGATATTCGTTATTGATTACAATAAATTGGAACCATATAACTCAGAAACCAGTCAAACCACTACCAAAAAAAATTTTAATTTAGGAGTAAGTAAAAATATTTGGTAGTATTTTTTTTTTTTTTTTGAGAAAAAAAATATTTGGTAGTAGATAATGAGCCATCTTAAGAACCTTCTTTTGTGTGTATTTTAAGCTTTAGGAAGGACACATTTGAAATGTCCCAACAGGTCCTAGAAAAAAAAGTGATACTAAATTTATATTGTCCGCTATTTCATATATGATTACGGGGCAAGCCATCATTTTATGAATTGATCACAACACATGGGAACCAAAATGGCATAGAAGTTTGCGGTTCAAGTAATAGATCAGTGTTAGTTATAATAATAAATAACTACATGCTCGCTAAATCAATGATTCAATTACTGTAATTAATAGTGTTTTTACATAAACAGAAAATATTTAAATCGATAATGATACTAAATAATACTAAATGGTAAAGTCACCTTGTTTCTTTTTTAATTTACTTTTATATAAGATAGAAATTCTACTCTACTATATTCTAGATGTATATGTGTAGAAAGCTCCTTCCTTGAGACCGAGACCTAAACCCAACCCTCCCTCCTCCCACCCCCCACCCCCCCCCGCAGGTCCCCAACAAGAATTTTGTACTCTAGCATAATCTAAACTATCACGTCAAGGGTGTGCGGTGGGGTAAAGTCATCTTGCTAATGATGAAAAAATAAATAATAATAATAATGAATGCTATTGTAAGTGCTTAGAAAATAAAGACACAAGCCCACTAAGAACAATGGTACCTTACCCTTGTGAGTTTCTTTTTTTGACAGTACACAGGCGCCCAAGTAGAAACAATGATCCTAGACCTTATACTCGTTGTTTGGTGGACTGGGCTTGGTTCACCGCAGCTATATTGGGCTGATTACAAACCAAGTTGTGCACAAAACATGGATTCTACAATACATACACACTTGCACATATAAAATATATATGTATTGCACAATAGGGAGCAGTAAAGAATGATATAAGTAAAAGGAAAAGTGAACAAAACGTTAAGGGTCCTCAGAATATTAAATAATGCTTCATTACTTCTTGGGTTTCTAATACATTATGTCTTTTTTCTTTTTTTTTTTGGTACTAGGATATGTTACAAGGTCCAAATAAGTTCAAAATCACAGACTTAGATAACTCTTTTAGACTTCTAAGACTTATGAGGTTTGAATCCCTTTGAATCCAAGTATATCCTCTAGTGTCTGTCTCAGGATCCCTCACGAACTTTTCCCTCTTTTCTCCCCTTTTGAATTCTGAAGGAGCTTTTTAAAGGATCTTTTCCCTCTAATTCACTATTGTTGAATGGTTTTTACTATTGGCTCCCTCTCTTTTTATAGTGCTCTCCTAGGATTTTTGATGTACCACTGCTTCCCTCCATTTGTTGTCTTAAGTACCAAAACCAATGTTATGTTAGCAACATTGATGGTAGG
Organism: Quercus tomentella; assembly: GCA_028535165.1. Classification (NCBI taxonomy): domain Eukaryota; kingdom Viridiplantae; phylum Streptophyta; class Magnoliopsida; order Fagales; family Fagaceae; genus Quercus; species Quercus tomentella. The sequence goes on along the minus strand of JAPQVY010000122.1, from coordinate 8,795,897 downwards.
TCCCTTTCTTATTTTCTCATTATTTTCCCCTTTTGAGGTCCCCCCCCCCCCCCCCCCCCCCAAAAGCCCTTAGCTAACCTTCCTCTTTTGGGAGGTTCTAAGGGCTGATTTTCAATTCTCTTTTCCCAAAACTTCTAGATACTACTTTTCAGACCCATTTTTTGGCTGCTCTACTTTTTGTCATTTTCTCTAAATGGTTAATGGGCAGATTCCTCTCTATCAGGCTGAAAGATCCCCAGCTACCTTTCTTCATGGTCCATCTCCTTACGTTCCCCGAGGTACCAGACTTCTTTTCATGAAGTACTGATTCTTAAGTCATCTGCCTTTTTCTGAATCATTAGGCAGCTCATGGGACATATCCACCCTCATTCTTTGTGTTCATGGGCATGCTTCCTTGAGCTGTCACACTCCCAACTGGTTTCTTACTGCATATCCCAAGGATCCCAGGTTTTTGGTTCAACTTTCTTTCTGAGTTTCCTAACAATTTTCTCTCTTAAGGACTGGGCTGAGCTTCCTTTTTTCTTTGTTTCATAAGGCCCAAAGCTTACCCATTCATAGATTTGGGCCCCTTCCTACTTATTTTAAGTAGTCCTTAATTGGTGAGTTTGGGCCTTACCCCTTCCTGGAAAGCCCAAATTGTTCTTAAATTTCAATTTTATATTGTTTTGGACATTGATACAATATTGTGATTTTTGGACATCAACTTTTAGCCCCACGAGCTCGTGGGTTGCCTGCAACCCACGTGTGAATAGACAAGATTCTTGGGTTTCGCAAGGATCTGCAGTCGGTGTTTCTACCGCCCTCGGGATCCCTTCCCTTTTTATCATGGAACCCTGCTCCGTTACGTTGCCCTCTGATGTACTGACCCACGTGTCCCACTCCTCTTGTAACTCCCTTTTTTTCACAGAACGTAGCATTAAGTGTCTGGGTAAACTTCCTCCTTCTCTTTTTACGTTTCCCACAATTCTCATTAATAACTGACAATAACTTTTCTTATAAAATTGAATTGTGGCAACTGGTGCGTTTTTCCATACTTTGTCTTCTTCAACTTTTCTCTATGCTATTATTGCTAGACACGGACACAACACAACACGGAGATACGGCAATTCTTGAAAAATAAGGACACAACACGGCGAGAACACGGCAGTTAAATAATTAATTAAATTTTATATTTAGGCATATTTTTTAATATTTTTAGACATAAAATACGTTTATAATTTATGAGGCAAAACAAAAGGCTGAGTAAAGAAACAAAAATAAATTCATAATAAAAAGTATGAATTTATTAAAAATAAATTCATATTTTTTATTTATATTTTCTATAAATAAAAAATATAAATTATTAAAAATATTTTTATTTATATTTTCTATATATACCTAAACATATTTTTTCATATAATGGTAAACATATACCAATTTAAGAGCAATAGTATAGTATAGATAATAAAGTCTTTATAAATCCATATTATAATTTAATATATTAATCTTTTTTTAAGAATAAAAATATGTTAGCCTTCAAAAAAATATATTAGCCCTCATAATTATAATAATAATGTACTACCTATAACCATTTAAAACAAAAAATAATAATAATAATAAAAGAAAGGTAAAAAAGGGAAGCCCGTTAAACTCTTTAAAAAAAATTGAAAAACAAAAGTTTTAGCCACGTGGTTGGTATGTGGGGAAACAATAAAACCCACTAGGCACTAGTCTTTCAACCCTTCACTTCACTCAGTATTAAGTACTGACCGGGTCATGTGGGGCACACAAACTAAGAAATTAAAAAGAGAGAAAACAAAGAAGATTAACAGGCATAAAAAGAAAACACTCAGGCTCAGAAGCTAATTTGTAGAACACAAAGACGAAGAAGAAGATGATGAAATGCAATGCAGAAGAAAGAGACGGTGAAGAGGGTGGTATGATGAAATGCAACGCGGAGCCGTGTCGAAGCCATGTCTGCGCTGCACTGGCGCCATGTCAGAGAAGCGGAAAAAAAAGAGACACTCGCCGGTGACCGGCAAGTCGTACCCATTCCGATGTCCGACACCGACACGACGCCAAAAATGGGGTGTCCGTGCAACCCAGACCACTACGCCTGCTTCTGGAAAAGAGAAAGAATAGCCAACTCCTACTCCTGTAATGGAGTTAGAACCGGAGGAGGTTGTTGAAGTTGAGCAACTGAAGAAGAAGAAGAAGAAAGACAAAGAGAAAGAGGTCGCAGCTTAACTCTTCTAAGCACAAAATATAGCCTGGTTTTGTAATTGGGCTAGTTTTAGCTAATGCCCTCCTCTTTTTCTTCTTGTAATTAACTTCTTGGACTGAATGAATATATCCAACTTTTGTTTCAATTTTATTATGCATGATTTCAACTTTCTACCTTATCAAGTATAACCTATGTTCTTCTAACTTTAATATATAACTTTAAGTATGTTAAGTCAACCTAAATTTAACTTAAACTTGATAGCCCATTCCCTAAGCTCGAATGGATTTTTAACCAAACTATAGAGATTGAACCTTATTTACCTTAAGGTTAAATCCTCTTGATACCTGACCAGTCTCCTGACTTACCCAAGACTTAGGAACCGAGGATTCAAATAAAACCAAGATTTGCCTAACTCTTAACCCATCACATATAAGGTTAACTCGCCCAAGGTTTACAACTCGAGGAGTTGAACAAAGACAAGATGCTAACACTTAGTCATTTCTACACAAGAGTTAATTTACCCAAGATTTGTGACCCGAGGAGTCAAATATGACCGAAGTTTTGTTTAACACACAGTAATTCCCACACAAGAGTTAATTTATCCAAGGTTTGTGACCCGAGGAGTTAAACAAGACCGAGGTTCTATTTAACACTTATATCAAGCTTAAATTCAATCAAAAACAACTTGTAAACAAAACATCAATCAACGAATAGATGAGAATTGAATAGAATCCTTTGTATTATTAAAAATAATACCTACATAGGTTATTTACATTCCATGGACGCAGAATTACATTTTCATCTAAATCTTCTAAATAATAAGCCTCAATTCCTGCTGCTGAAGTTATATACGGGCCTTTCTAATTAGGACCTAACTTCCCCCATGATGGATTCTTCGTCGTTCCCATTACTTTCCTTAAGACCATATCTCTAGGTGCCAATGACCTTGTCTTAACTCTCTTGTCATACCCTTGCATGAGTTTTTGCTGATAATGTGTCATTTTGACTGTGGCTACTTCTCTTCCTTCATCAATTAACTCTAAACTCGCCAAAAGCAAACGGTCATTCTCTTTTACGTTAAATTGATCAATTTTCAAGGTTGGGAACCCTACCTCAAGGGGTATGACCGCTTCGGACCCATAGGTCATTGAGAACAGAGTCTCCCTTGTTGATCTTCAGGGTGTGGTGTGATATGTCCATAGTACATGGGGTAACCCATTCACCCATCTTCCTTTAACTTCGTCCATCCTTTTCTTCAACCCAGATACTATGACCTTATTAACCGCTTCTGCCTACCCATTTCCCTGTAGATAGGCCGGAGTAGAATACCTATTTCTGATAACTAGCTCCCCACAATACCTTCTAAAGGCCTTACTGTCAAATTGGAGTCCATTATCCGAGATTAGTGCATGGGGAATCTCGAATCTGGTAACAATGTTCCTCTAAATGAACTTTGCATCCACGTCCCTAATGTTAGAAAAGGGCTCGACTTCCACCCATTTCGTGAAGTAATCAATTCGGACGAGAAGCCATCTTCGGTTACCAGCAGCCCTTGGGAATGGCCCCATTATGTCCAAGCCCCACTGGGAAAATAGTCAAGGACTAGAGATGGATTCAAGATCCCTCCAAGCTTATGAATATTTAAGGCGTAATTTTGACACTGATCACACTTCTTAACGTAATCTTGGGTAGCCTTTTGCATACTTGGCCACCAATATCCCTAGGTGAGAGCTCTATGTGATAAAGACCTTCCCCACTGTGACTTCCACAAATCCCTTCATGTATCTCCTCCAACAAGGGTTTTACAGCCTCTTGATGAACACACAGCAGATACGGTCCCGAATGGGAGTGTTTATACAATTTCTGCTCCTCGGAAAGCCAATATCATGGGGCCTTTTGACGTATCTTCTCAGCTTCACTTTTGTCATTGGGCAACAATCCTCCCTTTAAGAATGAAACTAAAAGGTCCATCCAACTTGGCCCAACTTGTATGCTATGCACTCTAACTGGTAGCTGATCATTATGGCTGGGAGCTACCAAATCTTCTACAATTATGACTCTAGATAGGCCTGGTCCCGAAGAGGTGGCTAACATAGCCAACGAATCTACATGTTAGTTCTATCCTCTCAGAATTTGCCTAAGAGAGAAACTTTTAAAGCAAGATTAGGCATGCCTAACTTTGATGAGATACCCTTGTATTCGTTGATCTCTGCCTCAAATTTTCCATTGACTTGCCCAACCACCAATCGTGAATCCGAATAAACTTCTACAACTTCCTCTCCAAGCCTACCAACCATTGCCATCCCGGCCAATAAAGTTTCATACTCTGCTTCATTGTTTATGGCCGAAAAGCCCAACAGCAAGGACTTTTCCACAACTATCTTCTCGGGGGATACCAGAACAATCCCCCACTCCGGAGCCCTTTTGGTTCGCTGCTCCATCCGCATATACCTCCTAAGTTGCAGGAGAAGAGGCTGAAACTACCAGGACACTCGGTCTTAGCTTCTCATCCCCCGTGGTATCTTCAATAAACTCTGCAACTAAATCCGCCAGAACTTGCCCCTTCACAATAGTACGGGACAAGTATTTAATATCAAAGGCCCCAAGCATGGTCCCCCATTTAGCAATCCTTCCCATATAGTCAAACTTCCGTAGCAATGCCTGCAAAGGGAGTTGTGTGAGCACCACGACAGTATGTGCCTGGAAATAATGAGGAAGCTTCCTCGTACCATGTATAATGGCCAAAAATGCTTTTTCCAAGGGTAAATAGCGAGTCGCTGCCTCTTGTAAGGATTTGCTGACATAATAGACAGGCCTTTGCACTCCATTCTCTATTCTAACCAAAACCAAACTTACTTCATGATCGGTGACTACTATGTAAGTATATAGTACCTCCTTCTCGGGTTGGGAAAGAACGGGAGGATGTGACAAGTATCGCTTCAACTCTTCAAAGGCTACTACACATTCCTCAGTCCATTCAAAGTTTTTCCACTTATGAAAGAGCTGGAAAAATGGCTGACATCGATTTGCTAACCGAGAAATAAACCTATTCAAAGCAATCGTCATCCCTGTCAGCTTTTGTACTTCCTTGAGGTTCCGAGGAGGATGCAAATCTTTAATATCCTTGATTTGGTCAGGATTAACCTCTATTTCCCGATATGTAATCATGTACCCCAAAATCTTTCTCGAGCTAACGCCGAAAGAGCACTTAGATGCATTAAAACACAATCTACGTTTCCTAAGAACTGAAAATACATCTTCTAGGTCCTTCAAATGCTCCGAAATCTGCTTTCTTTTCACCACAATGTCATCAATGTACACCTCAACAGCCCTCCAGATCTGCAATTCGAACATCTGGGTCACCATTCTTTGATACGTAGACCATGCATTCATTAGGCCAAAAGGCATCACCCGATAATGGTAATTCCCAATGGAAGTTTATGGTATAAAAAAATTGGGGGAGCTTTTAGCTTTTTTTAGCTTTTATGTATAGGTTTTTAAAACCTTACTTTTTTCCACATTTTCTCATATTTTCAAAAAAAATTCAAGATACAAGCACACTTTAGCACACTTTCAACAAAAATTTCCAATTTTAGCTAAATAAGCCGTTCCCAAATGGACCTAAAGTGAATACACACTTATCCCTCCTAATCTATTATCCTCTGCACACTTTTGCAACCCACTATTTAGTTAGCTCATGTGCAAGTCAAATTGCCCCGTATTCACTATCTCATAAACTAATCTGGTCCTCACTTTCTCTAATTTTAGCTTTCCTTTTTGAATTTTTTGTCTACGTGTCCCCAAAAAATAAATTAACTTGATTAATTTCCCAAAAAACGAGGAAATATCAAAGAATTCAAGACTAGATTTTCCTGAGCACATTTTGAAAGGAATTTCGTTTCCGTTCCCTCTTAATTCTTACAAACACTTAAAACTCTCCTCCTGGTAGGAGTCTCTCCCTCTCGTTTTCAAAACGAGTCCTTACCAAAGGTTACTCCTAATTTAAATACAGAGCATTCTCCACAAGTTTTAAGGGCCGAGCCTGAGCTGGACTCGTCTAAGGTGGGCTTTAAATTAGGGGGTGATCCAACTGATGTTAGTAAACCAAAGAGGACCAATAGAATTTCATGCAAAGGAAACAAGAGTGGTGAGTTAACTACTAAGGTTTCTAACGTGAGGGAGGATAGTAGTGTAGTTGCAAAAGAAAGGATGGGAGACCCGTAGAGGAGACATTGAGCTCTAGCATGGACATTGATGTTGGGCAGAAACGTAAAATAAATTTTGAGGGGTCTGATGGTACTGAATCGGGTCCGAAGAGAGGTAAGACTATTAAGATGTTTGAACTTATTCCAACGGCAAAGGTTGCTAGGCAACCCCACTGAGCACAATGAGTATTATAAGATGGAACTGTCGGGGGCTTGGGAACCTCTAGACAGTTTGTGCCTTGGAAAAGGTGGTGAATAAAGAAGAGCTTGACATAGTTTTTCTTATGGAGACTAAGGTAGATAAAAAGGAGTGGATTGATAAAGTAAAAGAAAGGTGTAATTTAAAGCATGGGGTGTTCGTTCCGAGCAATGGTAATGGTGCTGTCCTGGCATTATTTTGGAAAGATGAGGTGACTCTTGAAGTGCAATCTTATGCTTATGATCATATTGATGGTGGTTCGGGTATTGGCTGGTGGCATCTTACAAGGTTCTATGGTAGCCCGGAAATGGAAAGGAGACCGGAGTCTTGGGCTAAATTGAAGTTCTTAAAGAACTCTTCTTCTCTCCCATGTTTGGTGATTAAGGATCTCAATGAAATCATTGGGCTATCGAAAAAGGAAGGGGGACATATAAGGCCAAAAAGACAAATGGAGCTATTTTTGGAGGTGATTAATTTTTGTGCTCTTAGAGATTTGGGGTTTGTGGGGCCTAAATTTACTTGGTTATTTTAACAAAGAGATGGTTTTCAGATTAGAGAGAGATTGGATAGAGCCTTGGGGAGTACGAATTGGATGAATCTTTTCCCAAGGGCAACGCTACATCATCTATCCTCCTCGACATCAGACCATTCACCCCTATCCTTACACTTAAAAAATCAGCCTAGTAAGAGAAGAAAAAGAAGGTTGTTTCGATTTGAATCCATGTGGCTCAAAGATGCTCATTATGAGGAGGTTGTTAAGGAGGCTTGGGAGGAAGGGGAATTGGTGGGATCGGATTGGGCTATCTCAAACTGCTTGGAAAGGTGCAAAGTTGAATTATTGAGATGGAACAAAGAGGAGTTTGGTAATGTGGGGGCTATGGTGGCCGAACTACAAGCAAGGTTGGCTTTGTTGGAGAACCAACCTGCTTCTTCAAACCAAATTCATGCTTTGAGAAAGACGAGGATTGAACTTAAATGTTGGTTGGATAGGGAGGACGAGATATGGAGGCAAAGGGCTAGGCAAAATTGGTTTCAAGGTGATGATAGGAACACAAAGTTTTTTCATGCAAAAGCTTCGAATCGTCAAAGCAAGAACCATATTGATGGTATTTTTTATGGTAATGGGGTGTGGCATGAGGAAGAGGCCGAGATAACTAGAATTTTTGTGGAGTACTACACGGGTCTATTCTCTTTTTCCCTACCGGAGGACTTTGAGGAGATTCTCCATGCAATTGGGCCGAAAGTTTCAGGGGAGATGAATGCTGATTTGGCTCGTGAGTTTCATGAGGGTGAGGTCTATAAAGCTCTAAAGCAAATGTATCCTCTGAAGGCACCGGGACCAGATGGTATGCCACCTTTATTTTATCAACATTTTTTGGAGTACATGCGGGTGTGTAATGTGTAAAACGGTCTTGGATTTCCTAAACCATGATGATAGCCTAATCTTTTGTAGAGCTTCGTAGGAGGATTGTGATGAGCTTCAAAGAGTGCTGGGAGTCTATGAGAGAGCCTCGGGTCAACAACTTAACGGGGCAAAAACTTCTCTCTTCTTCAGCAAAAACACTCCAAGGGAAATTCAAGGGGTAATCGAAAGAAGGTTTGGAGCTCAAGTCATAAAACAACATGAGAAGTATCTTGGCTTACCGTCACTTATGGGGAAAAACAAGTGGAATACTTTTAATGACATCAAGGAGAAGCTTGGTAAAAAACTGGTGGGATGGAAGGAGAAGTCGTTATCTAAAGCGGGCAAAGAAATCCTCATTAAAGCTATGGCTTTGGCAATCCCAACATACACAATGAGTTGCTTCAAAATCCCAGAATCACTATGTGATGATTTAACAAGTATGATTAGGAATTTTTGGTGGGGCCAAAAATCCGAGGAGAAGAAAATTCCATGGGTGTCATGGGAAAAGATGTGTGAGCCCAAAGCTTGTGGTGGTATGGGGTTTAAGAAATTGAAATGTTTTAACTTGGCTTTACTTGCCAAACAAGGGTGGAGATTGCAATTAGCCCAAGATTCATTGGTATTCTGGGTTTTGAAAGCTAAATATTTTCCTAGATGTGACTTTATTCATGCTTCTCTAGGTCATAATCCGTCTTATACATGGAGGAGTATCATGGCGGTGCAAGAATTGGTGAAGGAAGGAGTTATGTGGAGAGTGGGTAATGGGAGGGATGTGAAGGTATAGGGAGATAGATGGCTGCCTTGTTCTTCCTCTCATATGGTAATTTCTCCTCAGTTGTTCTTGCATGAGGATACTCGGGTTGGAGAGTTGATAGATACTGAGGCCATGTGTTGGAAATCTTCGGTGGTGGACTCTATTCTTCTGCCACATGAGGCTAAAGGAATCAAAAGTATCCCTTTGAGTGTCCGCTTCCCTTTAGATAAACTGGTGTGGGCTGAAATGGCTAATGATAAGTTCACTGTCAAAAGTGCTTATCATTTGGCTGTGAGAATATCATCCTCGAAAAATAGAGGGAGTGTTTCGGATTGTAGCTTGATGAGAAGGTTTTGGAGAAGTCTTTGGAGGCTTCCTATTCCCCATAAGGTTAGGCATTTTGCATGGAGAGCATGTAGAGAAGCATTACCTACAAAAGCAAATCTAAAGAGAAGGAAGGTGTTGACAGACAATTCATGTGAACGGTGTAAAGTGAAGCCCGAACCTGCTGGTCACGTTTTGTGGGGTTGTCTGAAAGCACAAGAGGTGTGGGAGTGTTCTAAGTTGGTCCTAAGCTTAGATAGAAGGGATGATATCTCTTTTATGGACATCTTGTGGCAGATGCTGTTGGCTGAAAATGTGAATTTGGATTGTGTTTCTCAGCTGGTTATGGTGGCATGGAAGCTATGGCTCAGTCAAAATGAATGGCGTCTTAATGGTGTGATGAAATCTGGGAACCAACTAGTGTTTGGTGCAATGCAGTACTGGGCTGAGTTTCATGCGGCTAATGAGGGTGATGAGCTTACCAGCATTGCAATCCAGAGATTGTATTAGTCTCCCCCTCCACCGGGATTTTGCAAAGTAAATGTTGATGCTGCCACTTTCAAGGATATAAGATCAACGAGTATTGGGATTGTAATCTGTGACAGCTTGGGGCAGGTTGCAGCGGTTTTATGCAGAAAATTGGAAGCTCCTCTCGGTCCACTTGAAGCTAAATCAAAGGCATTTGAAGCAGGAATTCTGTTTTCCCTGTGCCGTGGGTTTACTGATGTGGTGTTGGAGGGAGATTCATAAGTATTGGTTAATGCTTTGGCAGGTTCTTCATCCCCTCCCTCAACTGTGGCTTCTGTTATTCTGGGTGTCCTAGAGTTATGCAGGGGGTTTACACAAATTCAGTTTTCCCATGTCAAGAGGCAAGGGAATATGCCTCCTCACTTAGTAGCAAAAAATGCTTAAAGCATTGTTAATGACATTGTATGGGTTGAAGAGGATCCTTGCTTTGCTAAGCAAGCCCTCATCCATGATGTAAATTTTATGTTTTCTTAGTAATGAAAAGTTTATGCATTCCTTATCCCAAAAAAAAAAAAAAAAAAAAAATTCTTACAAACACATATGCCTCTCCACACAATAAATTACACCATAAATTACTATTTTCTTCTTTAAACAGTCTGATTAAAATCCGTTTTTCATTGAAAACATTTCTGGGTATTTTGCCATAGAGGCAAACAGAGCTTTAACAAGCACTTACATCACCCAAGCCCACAAATTAATTAAAACTCATATCAAATATCAATTATAAATTTAAAAATCTAAGCCAATTAATGGTAAAAATTCAAGCTTTGAAATTGTAGTAATGATAAAAGCAAACACAAAAATAAAACCTAGAAGACATACGGGAGAAGAAGAGAACAAAAGAAGAAAGACTTGAGTACAGAGTAATTCACATTCATTGACCAGACAATGATGGTAAAGTGGGAAAGTTTCGTTGACAACAGCCACGGAAGGGTTGTACTTTGATTTGAATTGGGAAGACAGAAACCTCTGTAGTTGATGAAAGCGAGAGACGGTAGCAGGAAGAAGACGCTAGACACGGAGAGGGAAGTGAGAGACTGAGACTGAGAGGAACGGAATATCACGCGAGGGAGTTGTGAGAAACTGTTTTCTATATTTTTTTTATGCGTTAAACTTAAAATGTGTATGAAGAAACAGTTAAAAAGAAAACTTTTGATGAAAAAAAAAAAAAACAAAGAAACTTACATTTGTTTGGTTACGCAACACAAGAACTTGTTTAAGCTCCCTTGAGGCACACCCACTCCAGCACCAGCACCACCACTCTTCAAAAAGAAAACATAAAATTAAAATTGTAAAACTTTTACGCCTAAGATCTGAAATTAAAAGTCCAAAACTTACCATAAGAAACAATATTTAGAGAAACTGTTTTCTATTGTGTTCTGCATTTTCATGAGTGTAGAGAGTAGAGAGCGACACCACGGCCTTCAGTAGACAGGCGATATGGGGCTCCCACCAGTCACCGCTCAATCTGCCACGAACACCACCGGTCTTCAGAAGACAGGCCTTGTGTTTTTGCTCTGCTTCTGTCTTCGCAAAGATATATTTATTTTGCAGACATAGACAACTATAATCTTCGGTCTTCTCCAACTCCAAGAATATTTATTATTTATTTTCTTGTTTTATTTTGATTAGTTGTTCCACATCATAAACTCTTAAACGATCTTGACCGTCTGTTAAAATAAATAAATAAAAGAATAATTAAAAGGAAAAGGAAAGGGAAAGTGAGTCCGCGGCTCAATTGTCAATATATCCGGCTCAATAGTCAACAAATCCGACTCACTCCGATTACAAAAAATAATTCTATTAAAAATAAATCCGACTCAATTCGATCTAAAAAATATAGATAGGATAGGACTCATCAATACAAATTTGCAGTGTCCCTAGTGGCCTTGTCATCTTCCCCTCGTTGTCAAAAAAGAAAGCGTGGTGGATCCCAGAGTACACGGTTTCTTTTACTCAGCTACAAGCCTACAACTAATTTTTCACATGACTCGTGTCATCTTCTGCGTCCCCCTAAGGCGAGAAAGTATGTGGACACTGCCTACACGTCAGCACCGACTATCACGGGTCAAATCAGATGTAATGAGATTCGCTTTAGTTATTTTCTCCGAGTTCATACTTGAACCGATAGGGTCAAATCGGATGCAATGAGATCCGATAAGTGGTGTACATTTGTTTACAAAAGCACTTGGGAAACTCCTTTTCAGATTTGAAATTCACGTTGGCCTCTACAAAAGTTAATCTTGAAAACTAGAACCCATCAAGGCATCAACTATATTAGTCAAGTTTGGGAAACTTCTTACCTATATATTTGTTAAAAATTCAAAGCGTGTATACTCTATAATATGCCTTGTTTTTTGGGGTCATTTGCATTTCGGAGCGGATTAAATCCGATAAAACCAATCTCAAGATTTTTTGTGTACTGCGTGTAAAATTAACCGGACCCATCTGCCCTGTATGCGAGCAACAAATTGAAACAACACATGCATCACACTTTTGTAGTTTGTACTCTTGTGAATTTTCAAAGGAAGTTTTGGGTGGCTTCAACGTCGAAACTGGACCTTTTCTGGCTCTTAATTTCGGCACAGTTCTCTAGAGCACAGTGGCTGAGCTAGGGAGTGGGGTCTGTCTTTTCCTTTTTTCCAGTTTTTCATAAATATTTCAAACTCAAAATTTCTTTATTGCATGAAATTATCTTTTAACTATTTAATGTATTCAAGAAAAAAAAAATTTAACATGTTATATTATTACAATATCCAAATGTTATCAAGAGGTTTTTAGGTCAATTAATTGGCAACTCCTAATATAATATTCATTACGTTCAAGATTTAAATTCCCCCACTTCAATGTAATTATTGAAGTAATCTTTTACAATGATATATACTTTTTAAAGATCTTTTACAATAAATGTTTTTTTTTTTTAATTTTAAATTTTTTTATAGTTGGAAATGAAATCTATGATAGACAAAAACAAAATCAATGTTTTTAAATTAAGTCAAAATAAAAAAGAAATTCATAAATATCGTTAAAATAATCAAAACATATACAAAACATTTTATAATTTTCGAGTATATGATAGTATAGTAATATTTCTAAGTTAATTTAATTTTTTTTTCATTTTACATTTAAGTATAAAAATGATTTGTTTGAATATCTTATATTTAGATTAATATTTTAACTTCGTACATTAATGATTACTTATTGATTATTTTCATTCATTTATTTTACTTTTTTGAAATATATACATACATACATATATATATATATAGACAACTTAATTAATGAAGTAGCTTAAGCAACGAATGATTATACTAACTCTAATATGAGGCTCAAAAAATAAATGGAAACCAAGCACCAAAAAAAAAAAACAAATTATAACATATATTTATATTATATTTTCTATGTTAATCAAATATTTTGTTTTCAATATTTTGGCATGATGTTACCCATGAAAACCAAAATCCTGGCTTTTCCACTTATAGATTGAATTTTGGTTCTTTAGTTATCATTAGATACAGAGGTACTTTTTACCATAGCATGGCATATATGGGCAAACCGTAAGAGCGGTGGTGAGCAAAAATGGGTGTGAAGTTAGTGTTTGCACTTGATTTTATGTAGGGCTGTAAATGAACCAAGCCGATCATGAACAACTTAGGCTCAGCTTGATAAAAAGCTTGTTCATGTTTGTTTATTTATAAATAAGCCAAGCTTGAGCCTTAGTTTTGGACTCATTTAATAAACAAGCCGAGCCTAAGCAAAAAAATTTGTTCACGAACAAGCTCGTGAGCTATTTAGGCTTGATACACAACAATTCAAGCATAGACTCATTTGTAAGTTTATATGTGTTAACTAAATATATTCATTACACATATCTTAATAATGACATTGCCAACATAAGACCACTACGGCACTACCTATATTACCTAATTTTTTCCTTCCTTTAAACTGATCAAGAACCACTTTAGACTATAGTTACATTTAAAAATAAATAAATAATTAAGTAGGCCACATATGATCCTTCTTTATCAATCATCTAAAGTAAAGTTATGAAATATGTTAGTATTTTCTCATTCATAATAGCTACAAACAGGTATTTTTCTAGTCCTTTACCATCTAACGTGAATGTAAAAATTGTATTTTGAACAATTATTGAAGCTGTAGACAAGGAATGATGAATGAATGAAAAAAATTATGTAAATTATTAATTTGAATAATAGCTAATCATAAGTAGGACTAGATGCATGATAAAATGAGTAGACTATTTTTTTTTCTTAATTTTAGATATTTAAGCATTTAATAATGTAAATTTTTTTTTTTAATTCTCAAGCTCAAAAACTTAACCTGAGCTCAAGTTTGAGCTTGATATTAAGCTTGAGTTTAGCTTGACTAATTAATCAAGCCAAGCCAAGCTCAGCTCAAGCTTTTTGGCTTTCCCACAAGCTCAAGCTCAAACACTATTTTTAGGCTTGTCACAAGCTCAAGCTCTTGATTTTTCCTGAGGAGCCAAGCTTGAACATGCACTACTCAACAAAGCTCAGCTCATTTACGGCCCTAATTTTATGGATGTTTGGGCACAAGGAGATTATAGGCCATTAGTGCCAAACACCTCATCTTGAACCACCTTGGCATGGAGATGTGTGTAGTTGAGTATTCAATATTCATGCCACTCATGTGAAGAGAGCAAACTTTGGAGGATGTGGGATTATAATCCAGGACATTGATGGCCAAATCCTTTCGGCATGTTGTACCTTTTCCATGATCTCAGGTCCAATAGGTCTAGTGTTGTCAAACCATTACAAATTGTAACTTTTGTTGAGTTATGAGGTATATTTTCAAGTCTAAGATGAAACCAAGTTCGACTTAAAGAAAGAAGAGTTTATGAATTCTTGACACATAGCTATTACATAGTTGATACCATCCTTGACCAATTGAGAATGTATGTCGATAGATCAATTTTTCTATTTATTTCACCATCATTCCAGAAATCAAGAAGTAGATTTGAAGACAGTTTTCTTGAAGATTAGTAATCAAGGCTGAAGTCACAATGTTATCCTAGTGCTGCAATTGTGCAGTAATGTTTCAGGAAGTTAATGGAGTTGGCTTCTGATTTAATGTTAGGAACCTAGTGGCTCCTAATGAGATTGGATGGAAATTGTAGGGGAATGTATGCGAGTTGTAGGGAAATTGACTTAATTCGAGTTAGTCAGCCTCTATAGAGAAATATTAAGAAAGAGAGAAAGGAAATGCACTAAGTAATCAATTGGTTTATTCTTCAATGATGGAAATATGATTACAAATAGGTATTTATAGAACCATAAAACTATCTTATTGGCCCACATGGCATTATCCTAATGGTCCTATTGTTCCCCATGTGCATTAATAATTCCAACATGTGTTAAATGTGATTAACATGCTTGGGGTTGTAACTAACTAACCAACTAACTAACTAAATGCATTCTATACCCAAATGTGGGTTCCTAACATTTTGAACACAAATGTGTCATTTGTGAAGACATCCATATATTAAAGAATTTAGAAGTTCTAAAGCAGTAAAAGATTTCTACTATAAGTCATTTTCGAGTTATTGAGTTTAGGAATAAAGGTTTTATACTAAATTATAAAATTTCTCTTAATATAGTGAATTATCTTTTTGGGAAAGGTTTTTCCTAAATGGTTTTTCCCTTGAATAGTTTTCCTCAAGTTTTCCACTTTATCACATAATGTTGTTTCTCTTTGTGATTTATTTTATGAGATTGGTGATACCATGTTTGATATGTCATATATGTTCCCACTGTTACATGCATACTTAATAGATTAGCATAGCCAGACTAATTTGAATAACTTGATTTTCATTGTAAAATCAACAATCGGGGTCTATATAACCCAACACAGAAAGATTTGACAAGAATTTGGATGGATACACTGATGCAGGCTTTACAATTTGGGAAAGACCTTGGGTTTCAAGGCCGTACGGTGGAAGTTTGGAAGGGGATTGTCTTGGCTTATTCACATTGCTATAGAGTATAGACAAATTCTCAATCCTTATCTAATGTGGGTCTCCTATTATATGATATTAGAGTTCTAGCTTTATCTTAAATTTGTTAGGCTATAAATTAATCCCAGTTAATCTACATATATATATATATATATATAACCAAAACCTTTGAAGCTCCCACAATTTTCCACGTCAGCACAATATTTAAAAAAAAAAAAAAAAAGTATTCTCTTTCACGAAGACTCTGCCTTTACCTTTCACGATACTGTGCCTTCTCTTCCCTGCCTTCCTCTACCAGCTCCTCCTCGATCAGACCCATGGCAAGCCAACAGTAATAGATGTTCCTGACACTTTTTCTTCCTCTCTTCCTCTCCTCTTTAGACTCTCAAATCTTTGTCTTTGTTCATAGCCGGAAGCCCTCCCACTCTGTCACTTTCTGTCCCAACTTCTCCTGGGTGCAAATACAATCTCTTCTATTTATCTCAAACCTGATCTATTGGAAGAAGTATGGGCTATCTCTCCTATCTCAGTCTCTTCTCTTTTTATTTTGTGTTTTCTCTTCTGCCGTTAGTTTCTTTTTCTTCATTTACTATATGTGTTCCTCCATCTTCTATTTCTTTGTTTCTTCTCTACCTCAGATATGTTTCTCTCTCTGTGATTGCTTCTCTCTATTTCTTTTTCTTTTTCAAATTTGGTTACACTGGCCCTACAACTTTAGACATTCTGATATAGAGACCCAGAGATTTGAGGGATATGGAGATTGGGGAAATTCTTCAAGGTGTTGGGACTTTAAGTGTAAAAGATAAACATCCAACTGTACATGAATTAATGGGCTCCAACAAAAGTTCCTTGGATTAAATCTCTAACCTCAACACTAACCATGAAAGTGAGTTCAGAGAGGCCAATAATTAAGCATCAACATGCATTGATGGTGTTGACATCTTTTATTACAACTATGGCCTTTCAAGCTGGAATAACCCTAGTGGGAACATGTGGAGGATTTTTTTTTTTTTTTTAAAAAAAATTGACTGAAGACGATGGCATGTGGAGGAGTTTAAAAGAAGGGAAAAAAATAAAAAGAAAAAAACGTTAAAAGGTTGAGAGAATAAGTGGATGAGAATAAAAAAAAAAGGTTAAAAAAATGTTAGTAGGATAGTTAGGGTAAAAAAAAATATAAATGATGCTAAAGATATAACGAATTTCATCACTTAACCTCTAGAAACTAATGTCACCAGTTATATACCAAAAAAATAAAAAATAAAAAATAAAAATAAAAATTTTGATATTTTTTTATTATTTATTATGATAATGCCATTTACCAACCATAATTATTGTCATATCAATCCACAAAATGTTTTGTTATTAATTTGTTGTATCTTTAGCATTTTGTAAAATAATTAGTTTAGTGTGTGTGTGTGTGTGTATAGCGATAATTCTAATATATATCATTCCCTTAGGCAAACCAAAATCGTCTCTAATACAAAATTGACTCTTGCGATGTAAACCTTGTGTTTGACAACATGTTTCACTTATGCATAGTTTAAGTCAACTTCATGGTTTGTGCCTCTTGATTTAGTTTCCACTAGTCTTTTTTCTTTTCTTTTTTTCTTTTTCACGTGCATTTAGGCATACTAGGCCATCAACATAATTTGTATTTTTAGTACATTAGAACTTTAATCATAAAAACAAAAAATGCAACATTATAATAGTAGTCTTCTTACATTGAAATTTTTTATGAATTATGTTTTTTGCATTAATATACATTTGCAAGGACAAATAAAATATTGGAGAAAATTATAAACTTGATCACATTCAGATATTAAGGGGTAAGATTATTACTAAGTGAGAGATTGAGAGAAAAAATTCATTGAAAAATATTAGTTTAATTTTTAAAAAATCTCTTTAAGTAGTTTTCCCATGCATAGCATGGGTTAGCGACTAGTTAATTTAATTACCGAAATTGACTAATTAGTCAAATTATCACCAAATCAGATTAAGGTACAATCAAATCACTAAACTAAATTAGAGTGCAACAGAAAATAAGTTTGACACAACAATTTGATTACGATGGAGAAAACCCATGCAAGTAAAACCGCACTGGATGAATTTCAGATCACCATTTCAGAAAATCCACTAACAAGAAAAAATGGTTATAAGCACACATAATCTTACCTTATAGGCCTATCCTAAAATAATTACTTACAATAGAACCTACTAAGTAATACCAATCTCAGCTCCAATTCCCAATTGGAACTTGATCATTTAGAAAACTTCTTATTTGCACGAATCTCCCTACTCGTGACTAACGTACTTCACAAAAACCCTTTTGATTATTGTAGTTTGCATAACTCTTCAACCTACACTTGTATGAACTGGAAGTAAATTGGCACAACCCTAGGAGCACAATATGTCACAGCCACTTCTGTTATGAGTGTCTCTCTCTGTCTCTATGATGACGATTAGAAAATGTCTTTTATATACTCTGGAACCCTAGTGCACGAATTCCTAGGTAGCCAAGACATCATGGGTTGAAAATAAAACTTAATATTTAGTTTTCCCAAAGCTCGATAGATCGAGCGATACCAAGCTTGGTATCGAGATTCATTAATTCTAGGTAGATTGACAGGTATCGAGATCTATAGATTCATTTTTTACTTGAGCAGTCTTGTGGCTTCAATTATACCACTTTTTAGTTAACAAATGTACTTCTTGAAGTAAAGAGCTCCTTTCTTAAACATACTATATTGCCCATCTTCACTCCTCCAAAGTCTCCTGGTTTGTATGAAGTAAAGAGCTCCTTTCTTGGAGTGACATGGCAAGAAGACGCTGAGTCAATCACCCATTCAACATAAGGATGTGAAACTTTGCAGCATTCATTATCTCCTAGACAGATCACCATATCTTCAATTGTTAAGACAACAGTGGTATTCTGTTCTTTTGTCTTATTCTGAATTTTCTCATCTTTTTGTTTACTTTTCCAAGCCTTGCAGTTTCTTCTTATGTGACCTTCTTTGTCACAGTAAAAACACTTGAATTTTCTTTTTGATTCTGACTGACTTCTAGATTTTCTATGCCCCTTAGAATTTCTAGTCTTACTCCTCCCCCTGTTCTTTGTGACAAAAGCCAATGCATTATCCTTGCCCATGTCTTTTCTTCTTATTTCTTCATTGAACAAGCTATCCTTGACCGTTGCAAGTTGTAGCATTCCATTTGGAACAAAGTTACTAAGTAACACCACCAAAATCTCCCAACCGTCAAGTAAGGAATTCAGAAGTAATAAAGCTTGAAGCTCATCATCAATTATCAGCTTCATTATAACCATCTAATTTACCAAGTCTTAAAATTCACTCAAATGCTCAGCAACGGATTTTCCTTCCTTAAGCTTCAAATTCACAAGCTTTCTAGCCACAAAAGCTTTATTTTGAGCTGTCTTTCTTTCATAGAGACCCTTCAATTTTACCCAAAGAGCTCCTGCATTAGTCTCTTGAGATACATGATGAAACATACTTACATCAATGCATTTTCTAATACATTCAATGGTTTTTCTATTTAACTTCTCCTAGTCTTTATCAGACATCTTGCTTGGCTCAGCACTATCACCCTCAATAGGGGCATGCAAATCCTTATAATAAAGGTCATCCTCCATCATCGGCTTCCAAATCGAATAATTTGACGCCGTGAGTTTAATCATAGTGATCATATTCATATTCATATTTTCCATTTAATTCAACACAAGACAATAACGTCCAACAACCAAAGCTCTGATATCACTTGTTGGGATAAATCCTCATCTATGTGTGAATTAAATTAAATATAACCCAAACAACAAAGAAAATAGAAATATATGAAAGCGATAAAAAAATCAAACAACAAGAACACCAAGAAATTACATGGAAAACTCTCTAGTGTAAAGGGAAAAACCACGGGGCAAATCCAATCAATCCACTGTAATAAAATAGAGATTACAACACTCAAGTTATACCTAAAACTTGAGTTCACAATAAATTGAGAAAATACAATAATACCTCTAGAAACAAATACAACTTCACCACAAAATCCGGTAACAAGATCTTCCACTCCGAATACTTAACTCTCTGTAATTGTAACACCTAAATAATCGTCCTAATTAAAACCCCTAATTTATTTTCCTTGTGTTTCTTGAACAAAAGAAAAATCATATTTTCTTTTTTCCCTAAGTGCCACACAAAACACTAATCTTTTTCAGCCCATGGAATAGCACTCCAGTTCGTGAAAACCCCATCCCAACTTCCTCCATCTTTCCATTTACTTTCTCTCGCTTCGGTACTCACTTTCTCTGCTGTTTTTGTTGCCAAACTTATCAGCTCCAAGTTTCCAGACACAGCTCAAGTATTAGAGAAAGTTGCAGTCTTCTTTGCGGCCACTGCGTTCTTCCTCGCAATTTCAAGTTTTTCACTTGGGCTATTTATGGTGTCTTATTGCTCCCCGTTTTCATATTCAGCTTCTTCTAGTTCAGGGCTGATACCATTATGTTGTTGTTGGGACTTGGGAGATTCTGTGCGTTTGGGTATTTTTAGTAACATTGTTATCTAGTGAAATAAAGATTTCCTTTAAATCGGCTTAAAGAAATTTTCTCTATCTCCTTACTTTTATAAAACTATTCGTGTATATTATTTAAATAAATTACAGGATAAATTAAAAATACACGTGAATGGTTTTATCAATCACCTTGTAATGAGTTGGAGAAATTTTTTTTCAAATTGATTTGAAGGTAAACATTTTCCTATCTAATAATATGATCATGTGTTTATGTTTCATGTGAAGCCATATATTTTCTATATATTTGTATTGTTTCTTTGAGATTGTATTTTCCCTTTTTATAAGAAGAATCATAGTCTAAATCTCCCATTTTTATGGTTTTATTGAGATTGTATTGTCTTATTAGAAGCACTGGAGTCCAAAATCTCCTATTCTCCACTTGTTCTAATAATTAAATTATTTTAAAAAAATTATATGTCCCAAAACATAATGGGATTCATATCCATGTTAAATTAGGGCTCTCTAACAAGATGCCTAATCATGTTTTGCCTATCAATTACATATTTTATTTTTATTTTATAAGTCACATAAGTGTACTAGATATCTACAAATTAGCAATCACCTAAGTAGTTTCTATAGATGATGGCAAATACCAAAATGAAAATTTGTTGAAAAACTCATGGACCAAGTTAAAAGTCTTCAAAACATAAGAGCAAAAAAGAGGAGAGACAAAGCCAACGCTGTAACAGACTTCGTGAGCTAATCGGCTAAGAAAAGAAAAGAGGCTAGATTTTGCATTTCGGAGCGGATTAAATCCGAGAAACGATCTCATGACTTTTGTATTTTGCTAAAAATTAACCGTACTCGGCTGCTCGTAGTGGATTTCAATTCCTTTTTTTTTTTTTGGTGGTAAAAGTGGGTTTCAATTCCTACAAGGTAGGTAGTTCACTAAAGAAATCAATTTTTTTTTTTTTTTAAGAAGATATTTTATTAAATTACTGGTGGCTTCAACCACACCACACACACTAACGTGACATTTGGTATTGATGTAAAATGAGATCGGCTTTAATTACTTTTTCACGAGTTCAAAGGGTCAAAGCGGATGTAATGAAAATCCGATAACAAGTCTAAATTTCAAAGTTTTACAACATTACTTTACTTTGGGAAACTCTTTCTAATAATTGCAATTCAATTCAATGTATTTCTCATCAAATATCCCTCGACCTGGGTCATTGTCGTTTTTTTTTTTTTTTGGTTTTTAAATATAAATAAAATATACATCAAAGTGTGTGGTCTTTTCTGTTTGTGTCGCCCATGCAAAGGATTGTTCATTGATAAGTTTCGTACGGTATTTTCAGTTGTTTTGCTTTTGCACCATTGCAAAATTTTTGCTACCATCCAATAATTTTGTAACTTAATTAACATATTTTGATATTTATAAGGGAGGGTTTAAATCTCCCTCCTCAAAAGTTTGCCCTTTTTTTTAACTGTTTGGTGTGCACATTTCGATATTTATATGTAACTTTTTATTATAGTTTAGTATCTCTTAACTCTTATTTTCCAAGAGATACTAATACTATATACACATGTTACACAAAATTGTGAGACCGTAATATTTTAAAACAAGTTACACAAATCAAACACATACACTAGTGGCTCTAGTAATTTTTTTTAGAGTAGTAACTAAAAAACTTAAATTATATAAAATCTAATAATAAGATACGTAAATACATGAAGTTTTATAATTTTCTTTTATTGACAAAATCAAAAAGCAAAAAAGGACTAATAAGAAATAAAATGAGGATTGAGAATGTAGATATGATAATAATAAAGTGAGAAAGAGTTTGAAATGATGATAGAAAAGAGAAAAATGGAGAGAGAGAGAGAGGATACATGGAGCAACTGTGAGCCAATCAACCAAGGAGAGTAGAGCTTCTGGTGTTGCCGATGAGAATTTACAGCCACAATATCTCTCTTGGTATCATTTTTTTAGGAAAAATGAAATTAAAGATTATTTTTAAGAAATATGTTAAATGAGTTACAAATCTGAATGATTAGTAGTTTTTTTTTTTTTTTTTGAATAGAACTTTTGTTAAATATTTTATTCATTTTTTGTTGTTTGGGCTAATTTTTATTGTTGTTATTTGAGTTTTTAATTTTAATTTTAATTTTATTTAAGAGATTAAGAATTATGTTTGGGGGGACAAATTTTTTTTTGTTGAATCCAAATTTATAGGATTTTCAAGTCAATGAATTTAATATTTTTTTTCACGATAGACAAAACAGACTATGACTAGTTGCCTAACTATTCTACGTAATAAATTGTGACTAGTTGCTTATCATGTTCACATTAACTCACCACTTTTTCTTCATCACTCATAATTTGGATAGTTGTAGTTTTTTTGTAGTCCTAGAATTTTCAAAGAAAACGGTTTAACATTTTATAGAATTCTTTTTCTCTTTCTTGGTCTCTCACTTTTTGGTAGATCTTCTTTTCAAAAAGATGAAGAAATGATATCCTCAAGATTTACGCTTTGAAAATTGAAGAAGCCATTTAAAATAGAGAAAATGCGTAATATTTTTGCTTGACTGAGGGAGTTCTCTCATGATTTTTCTTGATGAGATAAGGGGTAACTCTCAATTCTTATATATGCTTGGCCTTTTTTGAATGGCTCAGGGCATCCCCTCCCATGCCCCCCAACAAAAAATAAGGAGAAGGGTTTCTTTTTAAAATCTAAGAAGAAACAACCCAAACTAAGAACTAATTAAAAAATCTTTGATAAATTCAGCAACTTCCCTCTCTCTCTCTCTCTCTCTCAGAATTATGACTGCTTATATGGAATTTCAAAAAGAAAGTAAAATGTTTTATTTTTCCTAAAATTTAATTTAACTACATGAATGGCTCACAAAATTTAGACATAGAATTTGACAAATTTGAAAAATAACAATCTGTCCTTTTTGCCTGTATGTGCTTCTTTGGAAAATCTTAATTGATAATTTGTTAAACCCATGAAAAATATAGTTTATTTACAAACACTAAAAGTAAATTTGCAATTCAAATGAAAATTTTTTATGCCAAATATTTTCTTTTGATGTATTGAGATCCCCTTCAATTATTTTCCTTGAGTTCATACTTGAACCTATAGAATCAAAGCGACAGTAATGAAATTCGATAACAAGTGTACATTTTTGTTAAGTTTATATTTTTATCAATTTAATTCTTTATCAAATTTATATGTATTTATGTTTTCATTTTTATGTATTTTTCTAATCAAAATTATATTTGAAGTTATATGTACCCGATCTAGTCAAAGTGGTCAAAACTATTGAAAAGTTAAGACCTGTTTGGATTGAGGGCAAAGAGAGGGAGAGTCGAGAAGAGTAAAGTATAGTTGGTTGAAAATAGACTAATTTTGAACCAATTTTTATCTATTTTACTCTACTCTACTCTATTCTTCTCCTTCTCTCTCAATTTAAATGGACCATTAAAGTCGTGGCCTACTACCATCTATCCTACCCACAATACAGACACAAGGCGGATAAGAAGGAATCTTACAATATTTGAGCCTCAATCTGTCCATCCGAATAATTTTAAGAATGGTGTATATTCCTTTTCCCTGGGTGTTAAAGATTAAAGTTATACAAAGACAAATGTCTTTTCATTTAACTAATAATAATAATAATAATAAAGAAGACAAGATGAAATTACAGAACTTTCGCCATTGACATTTCTAGTACCACAAAGTGAATGTTACTCAATCATCTCTTATCTTTTATTATTGTACTACAAGTCTACAACATTAAATATGCAATATTGGCGTTGCTTTGTTGTCATTTGCATTTCGGAGAAGATTTAAATGATCCGAGAAACCATCTTAGGACTTTTTGTGTACTGCCTCAAATAAACCGGACTCGTCATGTCGGATCCTATATCTTATTATTTTCATCCGAATGGACTTCTCCGACACAAAATTTCTGTTCCTGCTAGACAAGAAGTTTCACTAAAGAAAGTGATGGTTTTTTTTTTTTTTTTTTTTTGGTCGCGTCAATATATCATTTTCATACACATTGATTAAAAAAAAAAGGTGTTGAGCTATTTGGTGGCAATCAATCGGATTCGGATGTAATGAGATCCGATTACTTGGGGAATAGGGTCACAGAGCGGATGTAATTCGATCATTTTCCACCACTTCATACTTCATTCTTTTTTTTTTTTTTTTTTTTGAAACCATACTTCATTCTTCAACCTATAAAATAGAGTCAAAGATGTAATGAGATCCGATAACAAAGTGTACCTTTCAAAGTTTGCTGGGTCTTTTTTTCTTTTTCTTTTTTCCTAGTTAATAAAGAAACCACATGAAAGACAATACACGTCAAGATGTGGGGCTCTTTTCTTTTTCTTTTCTTTTTTTAATAATTGAAAATTACAATGGGTGGAAGGATTTAATCATGAAAATACTAGAAAGTACTCTTGATTTTTGGGTGGCTTTTTTGTTTGTGTTGCCAACTTGCCATGCGTAGGATTGTTCATCAATGAGCTCCGTAATTGAGTTTTTTTTTTTTTTTTTTTTTGGCACTGGTTTGGACTTGAAATCTGTTTAGAAATAACAATTTTAGCTGAAATTAAAAACTTTTTGCTGAAAGTATTGTAGATAAAAATAAAAACTAATTGAAATAGTATAGTAGGATTCATGAATAGTACCAAAAAGTGCAATGTGAGTCATGTGACCCATGAATAGAAGCAAAAATAAGTTAAATAGTAAAATAAGCTGACTTTAAACTCTAATCCCAAACACAACCTTGGTCCCTCATATTTTGAAACAGCATTGCACTATGCTATCAAAACTACACAATACACATACTACAACACTTTTTTTTAAAATTTTTTTATGAAACATACTACAACACTCATTATCCAAAAAAAAAAAAAAAAAAAAGGAAAAGCTCTTCTATCAATATTCATATCCTTTTTTCCTCTTTGCTTAACTCTCTCTCATTTCTCTAAAATCTAGGTTTATCACCCCCCCCCCCCAACACACACACCCCTCTAAATAAGTTGTTCTAATATTGTGAAAGTTAGATTATTTGTGATAAAGCTGAGACAAAAAATTGTGTAGGACTCACAAATAGTATATAAAATAAGCAAAAAACCAGTTTATAATCTAATGCCAAACGCAAAAACAATAAGCTTGCTTTTTTTTTAATAGAAATAATAAAGCCCTCTTGAACATAAAAGAAATTGAATATATTTCAATAGGTTGGACAGTTTGAGAATCTCTGAATTCTCTCCAATTTACTTTGGGAAAGGTTATTGGTAAGGTAGTACATTATAGAAAGAAACTGTTGGTTTAAAAGTAGAGTAATTTACTAATTTTATAATCACATAAAAATTTACAACTTTTGGCATAACTATTTTAGAAAGCATACTATGACGATAGTTTATCACTTTCACATAAACTCACAATTTTTTCTTCATCACTCAGCCTGTCACATGGATAATTGTGACAAAAATTTTGGTTTTTTTGTAGTCCTAGAATTTTGTTTTTTTGGTATTGTGTTAGAGGGGAGAATTTTTGGGGAAAACACTTTCAAACATTTTATAGAATTTATTTTTCTCTTTCTCACTTTTTGGTAGATCTTCTTTTCAAAATGTTGAAGAAATGATATCCTCAAGATTTACTCTTTCAAAATTGAAGAAGCCATTTAAAATAAAAGAAATGCATAACATTTTTCCTTGATTGAAGGAGTTCTCTCAGTTTATTTTTTTATTTTTTTTATTTATTTTTAAGATAAGGGGTATCTCTCAATTCTTAGTCTACAACTGACCTCAAAGTGAATGTTATTATGATTTTTTTTTTTTTTTTTTTTTTGAGAATCATGTTATTATAATATCTGAGATGGAACCCAATAATCTTTTATTATTGTACTAAACATTAAATAGTGTAGCTAAAATGATACCCAATAACATGGGGGTTTTTATTTTTTATTTTTTATTTTATATTATTATATGGGACCCAATAACATGAGTTGTTTTGCTGTCATTTACATTTCGGAGCGGATTAAATGATCCAAGAAACAATGGTAAGACTTTTGTTTACTGCCTAAATTAAACCGAACTCCTCATATCGGATCCTATATCTATTATTCTCATCCGAATACTTTCCGACACAAAATTGTGGTTCCTAGTCTTCCTACCAGGTAAGAACTAGGAAGTTTCTTTTATGTTTTTTAGGAGGATATATTATTAAATTATTTGTAGCTTCAACCAGACACATTGATTTAAAAAATGTATTGAGCTATTTGGTCGCAATCGGATGTAATGAGATCCGATTTACTAGGTCACAGAGAGAATGTAATTAAATTCGCTTCAATCATTTTTCCACCACTTAATACTTCAATCTTTCAACCTATAATAGATTCAAAGCATATGTAATGAGATCCGATAACAAGTGTACCTTTCAAAGTTTACAACACTATTACTTGGGAAAATCTTTTTAACATGTGCAATTCAATTCAATATTATTTGGCATCAATTGTCCCTAAGTGCCGGGTCTCTTTTTCTTTTCTGTCTTTTCCTCGTTAATAAAGAAACTTTACTCCACACGAAAGACTATACACATAAAGATGTGGAGTTTTTTTTTTTTTTTTCTTTGATACATTGACCACTACATTGAAGTGAGAGGATTTCAACCTTACAAATCTTTATTAAAAAGAAAAATATATATATATATATATATATATATATATATATCAGTTAAACTACAAAACTATAGATAGTGCGGATCTTTTTTGTCTGTGTTGCCATGCTTAGGATTTGTTCATCCACCGTACCTAAGTGGTTGGTCCCTCATATTTTGAAACAAGACTGCACTGTGCTATGGACTAGGCTGGTGCAATGGATCAGATGATTTGGGCCGAAAAAGTTGCTTGGGGCTAAATGGGCTTTTTATAACCTAAATGGATTGGGTCTGATATTAAATAAGTATAAATATATATTTTACAGAAAATTAAGATTGTATCTGATTTGGGCTTAATCTTTGTATCAAGATCAGATATGTAATTAATTTGTTCCAAATCATGACGTGATTTGATTTTATTTGATTTTTTTTTTTTTTTTTTTTTTTTTTTTGTAACCCATGCTTTGCATCAATATTTGGACATTTTTTCATATATATATTATTTTAAAATCTGAGTTATTATGCCCTTACAAAAACTGATTATTATTATTAGTATTATTATTATTATTTTAATTATTGAAACTTTGATATTGTGACTACTGACTAATGAAATAAAAGTAACAATACACTCAAAGAGAGAAAAGAATTGAAAGAATTTTGCTATATCTATATATAATACTAGTCATTAACCTATGCAATGCACCGAGTAGTTAAACAAAAATGACTTGAAAATGAAGGAAAATAAATAATTTAGTTCAAAATAAAAGTTCAAATAAAAGATTTGACAAAAATATTATTAGTTATTTCTTTGAAATACACATATAAATAGAACTGAACATATAGGCTAGAACAATGAAAATGATATTATAAATATTATCTACACAGTATCAAAATTCATCCTCAACCAAAATGACAACATACCAACTTATTCACAACTACTACCTTAAATTTGAAGAACTATAATATCTATTTCATAGCATTATAGGGAATGATGAGAGCCCATAATATGAGTGAGGAAGTCGCAAAATTTTGCAGACCAAGAATTAAGAGTAATTTGACAGAATTGTAAACTAAGGCTTTCTTCGTATGTAAATATATCATCCAAAAGTACAAAGTGTGTTAGTCTAATGGAACCATAGAACATGAAAGTACATGTTCTTCTCACTAAGATACAAAGAGCTTAATTAACTTTATGACTAATCAACAATATATAGCATGGTGTGGAAATTTTATACAATAGGAGTATTTGGCAGGAAGAAAGTTACATAAATCCAATTGATATATAGCGATGGTGTGCTGCTCCATCAACAATAATAGGGCATCACCTATTGTCATAGACTCAGATTCGAAGGAATTATATCAGAGGAAATTGTCTGTTTTAGAAGATATTTTAACTATTATTTTTCTTTTCTTTCTTTCTTTCTTTTTTTTTTTATTTTTTTTATTTTTTTATTTTTTATTTTTGGTAAACGAAGGACTAGCATATATTAACCAATTAAAGCAGAATTAGAATAAAAAGTCTCATAATAATTACCCACAATGTCATAATAAAGTAAAATATAAACTGTACGTTTTTAGACCCCTTAAACACACACAGATTAACCTAGTTATTTAGTCAAGTGATTAATTTAGGTAAATTATTCAGATTTAGGTTAACATAAGTAAATCATATCATTGAAACAGTGCGGAAAATAAATAACACAATGATATGATAACCCAGGAAAACCAAACCGGTAAAAAATCTGAGGAGGATTTAACCTAACTATCCTCAAGGTAAAACATATCCACTATGAAAGAATTGAAGTTTTACAATAGCGACTTAGACCACTAACATCCTATTGCTACCTCGAGTAGAAAACTTACTACCACGACCACGTGACAGTTCCGAGTCCACGAACTACTTCTTTCTTGGATTCACTGCAATCATAAGTACTCCCACTTGTGTTTTTCTTTGAGCTCTTTATGCAGCAATTGAAGCGATCACCAAGTTCTCGACATTAATCTTGATCTTGATAACCCTAAGTATGTATGAAGGCAAACACCCCTAAATCTCATAAGAGATTCATACACACAGCGTAAACAACAACATAAAATGTGGCTAGGGTTTTTCCTTTTATACTTGAAAGTTCAAATATGTGTATAAAACACCCTTGAACGTTTAGACCCCAATAACAAAAATATCAATTTAAGCTTAATGTCAAACAATAAATGTGCGGAACATGAACATAAGCTAATAATTGAATCGATAAACAATCTAAACCATAAATAATCACAATCACAGCAGTAATTAAATGGTAAAGATAAAGGGAAGAGAGATGCAAACACAAGGACAACACTCGATGTGTTATCGAAGAGGAAACCGAAGCCCTCGGCATAAAACCTCTCCGCCGCCCTCCAAGCGGTCAATAATCCACTAGAAAATGTAGTTGGGATACATGGACAGCAATAGACCCTCTAAGCCTAATCTACCTAGTGCACCTAAGCCCTCCAAGCTTCTTACTCCAACGAGGTTGCGCCGAACCTATTTCTTTTCTAGCTTCCCAGATTCCGCTACTTGACCATAGCATCAACCAATATGAATTGGTCCATTCCTAATTGCTTCCCAAAGCACCAAATAAACATTCTCACAGATATGGGTATGGTGAGAAAAGGATTCGGCCAAGAACCTCTCAAGGATGTATCAATGGAGAGGAAGAGAGTAGAGGAATTTGAAGAGTCTCTTAGGTGAAGATTGTGGATGAATCAATCTTGTTTTTCTCTAGGTTTTCTCTCTCAAAATTCTCTCTAGAGGCTCTCTTTCTTTTGTGGGTATAAAGGGTATTTATACTGGGGTGAGAAAAGAATGTGAAACGTCAGGTTTTTCAAAACAGGGGTGGCTCGCGGCTTGACTGAGTCGCGAGTTCCAGTTGCGCGATAACAGAACTGCTAGTTGTCCTATTTTGTCCTGTAGTGCTCTAGCTAGCATGACGCTTCGACTTCTGGCATGCTTGGCACGTGTGCTGCTTCTGGCGGCTTGCAGCCGCGAGTCACCCGCGAGATCAAGCCGCGAGACTCTGTTTTCTTGCACACACTTGAGCATTCAATCACTCTATCTCACTCACTACCCTTACAACAAACCCACCTAAATACAGGGTTACTAAATGCTGAAATACAAGCAAATTTGGCACGGAATAAAGCTAACAAGATGGTTGATTAAATTCAACCTTACAATACTTAAAGCAAAACATAAAACCCTACACGTCATACGGACTTGGGCTGTGTTGGAAAATTCTGCAGAAAAACAATCTGCATGAGCTTCGATCGATCAAGTCTAATTTTCGATCGATCGAGCCTTATAGATTTACATAATAAATCCTGCAATATACTCAATTCCAACTTTACAAATAAATACACTTTGAGCAGCCTAATTCTAGACTCTAAGTTTTGATCATGGTTTGCCAACATTACACATTAAAATTCTAATACATTTAGATCCTAAATCCATGGAACCTAACATAAACATCTATAGGAGGATTGTTAAAAACAACTAATTCTGGTTGAAAATTCATTCATATTTAGTAGGAGCATATATGCACATATGTTCGTCTCACGAAAGCAATGTTGTTTGTTTGAACAGGTTCATGCAATCCAAGATAGGAACATGCATGATGTAAATTGTTGCTACAAGTATCACTAACCCAACCAAGAACTACTTAAGCATCAATTTCAATTTCTACCGCTAGCAAATTAAGGATTATGCACAATTTAAGGCCTACTCTAAGATTTCAAAGCTCCGCATCAACATTAGTAGCCACACTTATGGATCAAGTTTAATCATTTAATTTAATATTTTTCCTTCACGTGTGAGCCAAAACTACCCTTATTAAGTGATCATTTTTTTAAATATGAGGTAAGATGAGGACAAGGTTTGAACCCATAATTTTATGCTTTGATTTCATGATAAATTATCAAATCTCCAAAAAGATTAAATTGTTAGGAAATGATGAATTAATCATTTAATCTAACAACCCACAATCCAAAGGCATATGTGGTCCTTGATAACACCTTCACCACAAGCTAGGCTGAGGTTACCTATAAAGAGATATCAATGTTTAATTTGTACCAACCTTCATCTATTTTGGTCTATTTCACTCTCACTGCTTGTTTATTCTTTCTCACACGAGACCGAGAAGTGTAAAAAAATATTAGACAAAAATACCATTTTGGTAGTAGTTGATTTGTGTTTACCAGAGGTAAAGACAGGTAAATTTGATTTTTGTGTGTGTGTGTGTGTGTGTGTTTTTTTTTTTTTGATAAAGTGTCTAAAAAAAGACTATAATTTGATGATATGGACCAAATTGATTGTAAGTTGTAAGGTTAAATTTAATCAACCATCTTGTTGGCTTCATTCTGTGCCAAATTTGCTTGTATTTCAGCAATTAGTAACCCTGTATTTAGGTGGGATTGTTGTAAGGGTAGTGAGTGAGATAGAGTGTTGAAATGCTCAAGAGTGTGCAAGAAAACAGAGACTCGCGGCTGGATCTCACGGGTGGCTCGTGGCTGCAAGCCGCCAGAAGCAACACACGTGCCAAGCATGCCAGAAGTTAAAGCGTCATGCTAGCTGGAGCACTACAGGACAAAATAGGACAACTGGCCGTTCTGTTATCTCGCGGCTGGATCTCGCGACTTAGTCAAGCCGCGAGCCAGCCCTGTTTTGAAAAACCTGACTCTTCACATTCCATTCTCACCCCAGAATAAATACCCCTTATACCCACGAAAGAAAGAGGGCTTCCAGAGAGAATTTTGAGAGAGAAACCCTAGAGTGAAACAAGATTGATTCATCCACAATCTTCACATAAGAGACTCTTCAAATTCCTCAACTCTCTTCCTCTCCATTGTCAAACCTTTGAGAGGTTTTTTACCAAAACCTTTTCTCACCATATCCATTACTGTGAGAGGGCTGTTTGGTGTTCTGGGAAGCAGTTAGGAAGGTACTAATTTACATTGGTTGATGCTATGGTGAAGTAGCGGAATCCGGGAAGCTAGAAAAGAAATAGGTTCAACGCAACCTCGTTGGAGCAAGAAACTTGGAGGGCTTAGGTACATTGGGTAAATTAGGCTTGGAGGGTCTTTTACTGTTCATGTATCTCAACTACATTTTCTAGTGGATTACTTACCGCTTGGAGGGCGGCAGAGAGGTTTTACGCCGAGGGCTTCGGTTTCCTCTTCGATAACACATCGTGTGTTGTCCTTGTGTTTGCATCTTCCTTCCCTTAATCTTTGCCTTTTATTTTCTATTGTGGATGTGTTTTTAATTGGCTTAGATTGTTTACTAATTTTGCTTAGAGTTTGTGTTCATTTTCCGCACACTTGTTGTTTATCATAAAGCTTGAATTGGTTATTTTGTAATTGGGGGTCTAAACGTTCAAAGGTGTTTTATACACTATTTGAACTTTCATAAGTTGATTTTAATATGGATCAAATTGACTACTACTAAAATGTATGGACCAAATTAAACAATAACTCCAAAATAGAGAACCCAAAATGATATTTTCGTCAAAATATTATGAAGTGAGATGCTTTACTTCTCTAAAAAGCTCAAGGTCCACATGTGAATATAAAAACCACCTTGTTTCTATGGAGTCAAATTCTCCAAATATGAAATTAATGTGGCTGAGATAAGCTCAATAATCTAGAAGAATATTACTTTCAGTCTTTAACGCACCAAGGAAGAAA
Organism: Quercus tomentella; assembly: GCA_028535165.1. Taxonomy (NCBI): domain Eukaryota; kingdom Viridiplantae; phylum Streptophyta; class Magnoliopsida; order Fagales; family Fagaceae; genus Quercus; species Quercus tomentella. The sequence goes on along the minus strand of JAPQVY010000122.1, from coordinate 8,763,374 downwards.
TTAATTAAGGGAAATGCTAACGAGTGTCCTTAAGGTACTGGTTAAGAATCCAGTTAAAGAAAGTTTTTATGGGAAAAGAAAAAAAAATTAATATTTTGAGAGCTTTTTTCATTTCCCATAAAAGTGATGTTAAAATTTTCCTAAAATAGATTGTTAATGAGTGCCTTAGGGCACTCATTAGCATGACCCATTAATTAAAAAGGTGTTGAACAATTTGGTCCAAAGTGGATGTAATTAAATCCGATTACTTCGGAAATAGGGTCAAATCGGATGTAATGAGATCCGCTTTAGTTATTTTCTCCGAGTTCATACTTGAACCGATAGGGTCAAATCGGATGTAATGAGATCCGATAAGTGGTGTACATTTGTTTAGAAAAGCACTTGGGAAACTCTTTTTAAGATTTGAAATTCAAGTTGGCATCTACAAAAGTTAATCATGAAAACTAGAACCCATCAACTATATTAGTCAAGTTTGGAAACTTCTTACCGATATATTTGTTAAAAATTCAAAGCGTGTATACTCTATAATATGCCTTTTTTTTGGGGGTCATTTGCATTTCGGAGCGGATTAAATCCGATAAAACCAATCTCAAAATTTTTTGTGTACTGCGAGTAAAATTAACCTGACTCAGCTGCCCTGTATGCGAGCAAAAAATTGAAACAACACATGCATCACACTTTTGTAATTTGTACTCTTGTGAATTTTCAAGGGAAGTTTTGGGTGGCTTCAACGTCGAAACTGGACCTTTTCTGGCTCTTTCGGCACAGTTTTGTAGAGCACAGTGGCAGAGCTAGGGAGCGGGGTTCTATTTTTTCTTTTCTTTTCTTTTCTTTTTTCCAGTTTTTCATAAATATTTTAAACTCAAAATTTCTTTATTGCATGAAATTATCTTTTAACTCTTTAATGTAGTCGAGAAAAAAAAATCTTAACATGCTATATTATTACAATATCTATATGTTGTCAAGAGGCTTTTAGGTCAATTAATTGGCAACTCCTAATATAATATTCATTACATTCAAAATTTAAATTCCCCCGATGTAATTATCGACGTAATTTTTTACAGTGATATATAATTTTTAAATATTTTTAACAATAAACGTTTTTTTTTTTTTTTTTTTTTTTTTTTTTTTTTTTTTTAAGTTGGAAATGAAATCTAAGATAGACAAAAACAAAATCAATGTTTTTAAATTAAGTCAAAATAAAAAAAAAATAATAAATTTTCATAAATATCATTAAAAAAATCAAAACATACACAAAACATTTTGTAATATTTATAAGTTAATTTGATTTTTTTTTTTCATTTTACTTTTTAAGTATTCAAATGATTTGTTTGAATATCTTATATTTAGATTAAAATTTTAACTTCAAATATTATTGATTATTTTCATTCATTTATTTACTTTTTTGAAAAAAAATATATATATATATATATATATATAGCCAACTTAAGTTATGAGGTAGCTTAAGTAACGCAATGATTATACTGATTAACTCAAATATGAGGCTTGAAAAATAAATGGAAACCAAGCACCAAAAAAAATTATAACATATATTTACATTATATTTTCTATGTTAATCAAATATTCTGTACGTTTAGTAAACAAGTAAATTTTTTTATATTAATAAAAATTATTGAATTAATTTTGTTTTCAATATTTTAGCATGATGTTGCCCCCTTGAAACCAAAATCTTTATACGGAAAAAAACAAAAAAAATGCAAAATCTTGGTTCCATCACTGATGGAGTGACTTTTGGTTCTTTAGTCATCACCAAATATAGAGTTATTTTTTACCGTAGCATGGCATATATGGGCAAAGTGTAAGAGTGGTGGCGAGCAAAAATGGGCCATCAGTGCCAAACACCTCATCTTGACATCAATTTGCATGGAGATTGTGAAGTTGAGTATTCACGCCACTCGTGTGAAGAGAGCAAACTTTGGAGGGTGTGGGGGTAATAATCAAGGGAGTTAATCTCGTATTGGAGGCTGTAATGATTTGGCCAGTAGAACGATCTATTTCGGTATCAGTCAATACTAGTGTACCGTTTTGGGTTTACCGCTATTTTTTATATTTATAAATATATATAATAAAAACAAAAGTTTACCATAAAACATTACCTCAATTCAAAACAAATTATTCATGATTTTAGTCTTTAGCATCAACTAAAAGAAAAAAAAATACATCTCTATATATATATATATATATAAACAAAAAGCTTACCATTATGCCCTTACAAAAATTTAAAAAAAAAGAGGCTTTTTTCTATACTGGCTAGTACGCCCGAAATTGACCAGTACGGCTGGTATTTAAACCGGTAGGAAATAGCTACATTTCGGTACCCGTGCACGTACCCGAACGATAAGTACTGGTCGTACCGACGGGTTTGGTACGGTATCGACTACTTTGGTTATAATCCATGACATTGATGGTCAAATCCTTTTGGTATGTTGTAAATGGGTCTTTTTTCCATGTTGTTAGGTTCAATAGGTTTACTGTTGTCAAACCATTATAAATTGTAACTTTTGTTAAGTTGGAGATATGTTTTCAAGTCTAAGATGAAGACCCAAGTTCAGCTTAAAGAAAGAAGAGTTCTGAATTCTCGACACATAGGTAATACATGGGTGATACCATTCTCGATCGATTGAGAATGTATGTTGATAAATCGAGAAAAGAAGATTGCATGAATTAGATATGAAAGGTCCATTGAGTCTTCTATTTGAGCTCAAATTTGTGCTCTACTTGCTAGACTATATAAGGACACACTTTAGGGACAACTAAGAGAGAGAGAGAGAGAGAGAGAGAGAGAGAGAGAGAGAGAGAGAGAGAGAGAGAGAGAGAGAGAGAGAGAGAGAGAGAGAGAGAGAGAGAGAGAGAGAGAGAGAGAGAGAGAGAGAGAGAGAGAGAGAGAGAGAGAGAACTTTACCATACACAAGAGATCCAAAACTATTTCTATTTATTTAACCAACATACCAAAAATCAAAAAGTAGATCTAAAGATGGTATTCTTGAAGATTGGTAATCAAGACTGAAGTCAAGATGTTATCCTAGTGCTGCTACTATGGATTAAAGTTTCAAGAGGTAATTGGAGTTGCTCGTTGGTTCCGTTTTCGAACACAGACATGTCATCTGTAAAGGAATCCCTATATCAAAGAGCTTAGAGGTTAAAACAGTAGATTGTTTTTGCTATAAGTTCATTTTCGAGTTGTTGATGTTTTATGCTAAATTATAAAATTTCTCTTAATATAGTGGATTATCTTTTTGGGAAGGTTTGTCCCATAATGGTTTTTTCCCTTGAATAATTTTTCTCGAGTTTTCCACTCTATCGTATAATGTTTTTCCTTTTTGTAATTTATTTTATGAGATTGGTTACACCATATTTGATATGTCACATATGTTCCAACTGTTAAATGCATAATTGATAAATTGGCATAATCAAACTAATTTGAATAACTTGATTTTTATTATAAAATCATGAACAACCGGGTTCTAAATAAACTAACACATAAAAGTTTGACAAGACTTTGGATGGAAACATGATGCAGTCTCTACAAATAAATCTTGGGTTTCATAGCCTTAAGGTGGAAGCCTGGAAGGGGATTGTCTTGACCTATTCACATTGCTATAGACAAATTCCCAATCCTTATCTTTCGTGGGTCTCCTATGAGATGATATTAGAGTTCTAGCTTTATCTCAAATTCATAGCACAAATGTATAATTATATTCCTTAAAAGTCAAATCGATCATACCTTGTGTTTTAAAGTTAATATTTAACAAATTATAGAAACGAGATTGATCTTGAAATTCTCGGATCTAAATACAACGTTATAGATCCGACTTTATATCCCCAAAAAAACAAAAAAATCCGATTTTAAATCCTCGGAGCTCTTGTATGGCGCGCTTGAATTTATAGATTAATGAAAGTTTTCTAGCTATCCGATTTTATCTCTCCCAAACAAAAACAAAAAAATCCGACTTTCAACCCGATGACCTATTGTACATGCTTTCTTACAATTCATAGACTGGTTTCTTTCCTCACAACTATAAATATGTGACTCCAGTTCCCGTTGTTGCTGGGCAGAACATAGAACTGCAAAACCTACACATCAACATGAACATTGTCCGTCGTTTCAAAGCATTTCTTCGTTCTATCTTAGGATCTAGGTCTCCACTCCTGCCTGCATCATCACACTCACCACCAACACCGTCACAACCTTCACAAACCACAGAATTGGAATCACCAAATATAAATCCAGCTCCAGATGATGCTAGGCCAAACATAGAAGCGCCAAACCTACAATGGCAAGACATAATATTGGGGTTTTGCTTCACATCAGCCCATGGAATAGCACTCCAGTTCGTGAAAACTCCATCCCAACTTCCTCCATCTTTCCATTTACTTTCTCTCGCTTTGGTACTCACTTTCTCTGCTGTTTTTGTTGCCAAACTTATCAGCTCCAAGTTTCCAGACACAGCTCAAGTAGTAGAGAAAGTTGCAGTCTTCTTTGCGGCCACTGCGTTCTTCCTCGCAATTTCAATTCCCTTGCCGTTGAACCTCAAGTTTTTCACTTGGGCTATTTATGGTGTCTTATTGCTCCCCGTTTTCATATTCAGCTTCTTCTAGTTCAGGGCTGATACCATTGTGTTGTTGTTGGGAGATTCTGTGCGTTTGGGTATTTTTAGTAACATTGTTATCTAGTGAAATAAAGATTTCCTTCAAATCGGCTTTGAGAAATTTTCTCTCTCTCCTTACTTGGCAACTTATAAAACCATTCGACATTTGTGTATATTATTTAAACAAATTACATGATTAATTAAAAATACTCGTGAATGGTTTTATCAATCACCTTGTAGTGAGTTGGAGAATTTTATTTTCAAATTGATTTGAAGGTAAATATTTTCCTATCTAATAAAATGATTGTGTGTTTATGTTTTACACGAAGTCATATAGTTTCTATAAGTCTGTATCGTTTCATTGAGATTGTATTTTCCTTTTTTATAAAAAGAATCATGGTCTAAATCTCCCATTTGTATAGATTATTGAGCTTGCATGGAAAACTCTCTAGTGTAAAGGGAAAAACCACGGGGCAAATCCAATCAATCCACTTTAATAAAATAGAGATTACAACACTCAAGTTATACCTAAAACTTGAGTTCACAATAAATTGGGAAAATACAATAATACCTCTAGAAACAAATACAACTTCACCACAAAATCCGGTAACAAGATCTTCCACTCCGAATACTTAACTCTCAGTAATTGTAACACCTAAATAATCGTCCTAATTAAAACCTCTAATTTATTTTCCTTGTGTTTCTTGAACAAAAGAAAAATCATATTTTCTTTTTTCCCTAAGTGCCACACAAAACACTAATCTTTTTCAGCCCATGGAATAGCACTCCAGTTCGTGAAAACCCCATCCCAACTTCCTCCATCTTTCCATTTACTTTCTCTCGCTTCGGTACTCACTTTCTCTGCTGTTTTTGTTGCCAAACTTATCAGCTCCAAGTTTCCAGACACAGCTCAAGTATTAGAGAAAGTTGCAGTCTTCTTTGCGGCCACTGCGTTCTTCCTCGCAATTTCAATTCCCTTGCCGTTGAACCTCAAGTTTTTCACTTGGGCTATTTATGGTGTCTTATTGCTCCCCGTTTTCATATTCAGCTTCTTCTAGTTCAGGGCTGATACCATTATGTTGTTGTTGGGAGATTTTGTGCGTTTGGGTATTTTTAGTAACATTGTTATCTAGTGAAATAAAGATTTCCTTCAAATCTGCTTTGAGAAATTTTCTCTCTCTCCTTACTTGGCTGTTTATAAAACTATTCGTGTGTATTAGTTAAACAAATTACACGATAAATTAAAAATACACGTAAATGGTTTTATCAATTACCTTGTAGTGAGTTGGAGAAATTTTTTTTCAAATCAATTTGAAGGTAAACATTTTCCTATCTAATAAAATGATCGTTTTTTTATGTTTTACATGAAGTCGTATATTTTCTATGTATTTGTATTGTTTCTTTGAGATTGTATTTTCCCTTTTTATAAGAAGAATCATAGTCTAAATCTCCCATTTGTATGGTTTTATTGAGATTGTATTGTCTTATTAGAAGCATTGGAGTCCAAAATCTCCTATTCTCCACTTGTTCTAATAATTAAATTATTTTTAAAAAATTATGTCCCAAAACATAATGAGATTCATATCCATGTTAAATTAGGGCTCTCTAACAAGATGCCTAATCATGTTTTGCCTATCAATTAAATATTTTATTTTTATTTTATAAGTCACATAAGTGTACTAGATCTACAAACCAGCAATCACCTAAGTAGTTTCTATAGATGACCGCAAAGTCCAAAATGAAAATTTGTTGAAAAACTCATGGACCAAGTTAAAAGTCTTCAAAACATAAGAACAAAAAAGAGGAGAGACAAACCCTAAGCTGTAACAGACTTCGTGAACTATTCGGCTAAGAAAAGAAAAGAGGCTAGATTTTGCATTTCGGAGCGGCCGGATTAAATCCGAGAAACAATCTCAAGATTTTTGCATTTGAATTCCTTTTTTCTTTTTTTTTTGGTAAACGTGGATTTTAATTCCTACAAGGTAGGTAGTTCACTAAAGAAATCAAAAAAAAAAAAAAAATTTAAGAAGATATTTTATTAAATTATTACTTGTGGCTTCAACCACACCACACACACTAACGTGACATTTGGTATTGATGTAAAATGAGATCGGCTTCAATTACTTTTTCACGAGTTCAAAGGGTCAAAGCGGATGTAATGAAAATCCGATAACAATTGTCTACATTTCAAAGTTTTACAACATCACTTTACTTAGGGAAACTCTTTCTAATAATTGCAATTCAATTCAATGTATTTGTCATCAAATATCCCTCGACCTGGGTCATTGTCGTTTTATTTTGTTTTTGTTTTTGTTTTTTTTTTTTGGTTTTTAAATATAAATAAAATACACATCAAAGTCTGGGGTCTTTTCTGTTTGTGTTGCCCATGCAAAGGATTGTTCATTATTGGTAAGTTTCGTACGGTATTTTCAGTTATTTTGCTTTTGCACCATAGCAAAATGTTTGGTACCATCCACTAATTTTGTAACATAATTAGCATATTTTGATATTTATAAGGAGAGGGTTTAAATCTCCCCCCTTGTTTTTTAACTGTTTGGTGTGCAAATTTTGATATTTATATGTAATTTTTTATTATAATTTAGTATCTCTTAACTCTTATTTTTCAAGTTAAGAGAGATACTACTACTGTATACACACATTACACAAAATTGTGAGACCGTAATATTCTAAAACAAGTTACACAAATTAAACACAGACACTAGCGACTTTAGTAATTTTTTTTTTTTAGAGTAGTAACTAAGAAACTTAAATTATATAAAATCTAAAAATAAGAGACTCAAATACATGAAGTTTTACAATTTTCTTTTACTAACAAAATCAAAAAGCAAAAAAAGACTAATGAGAAATAAATGGGAATTGAGAATGTAGAGATGATAATATTAAACCGAGAAAAAGTTTGAAATGATGAGAGAGAGAGAGAGAGAGAGAGAGAGAGAGAGAGAGAGAGAGAGAGAGAGAGAGAGAGAGAGAGAGAGAGAGAGCAATAGAAGATACATGCAAAGACTCTAAGCCAAGCAACCGAGGAGAGTAGAGCTTCTAGTGTTGCCGATGAGAATTTACAGCCACAATATCTTTCTCGGTATCATTTTTTTTGGAAAGATGAAATTAGAGATTATTTTCAAGAAATATGTTAAATGAGTTACAAATCTGAATGATTAGATCGAGATTTTTACTTTTTTATTTTTGAATAGAACTTTTGTTGAATATTTTATTCATTGTTTGAGCTAATATTTATTGTTGTTATTTGAGTTTTTATTTTTATTTAAGAGGTTAAGAATTATGTTTGGGGGTACAATTATTTTTGTTGAATCCAAATTTATGGGATTTTCAAGTTAATGTATTTGATATTTTTTTCAAGATAGACAAAACAGATTGTGACTAGTTGCCTAACTATTCTACGTAATAAATTGTGACTAGTTGCCTATTATGTTCGCATTAACCCACCACTTTTTCTCCATCACTCATAAATCTAGATAGTTGTAGGTTTTTCGTAGTCTTAGAATTTTTGGAGAAAACATTTTAACATTTTCTAGAATTCTTTTTCTCTTTCTTGGTCTCTCACTTTTTGGTAGATCTTCTTTTCAAACAGTTGAAGAAATGATATCCTCGAGATTTACGCTTCGAAAATTGAAGAAGCCATTTAAAATAGAGGAAATGCATAACATTTTTGCTTGACTAAGGGAGTTCTCTCATGTTTTTTCTTGATGAGATAAGAGGTAACTCTCAATTCTTAAATACGCTTGGCCTTTTTTGGATGGCTCATGGCATCCTCCCATGCCCCCCAGCAAAAAATAAAGAGAAGGGTTTCTTTTTAAAATCTAAGAAGAAACAACCCAAACTAAGAACTAATTAAAAGATCTTTGATAAATTCAGCAATTGCCTTTTCCTCTCTCTCTTTCTCTCTCTCTGATTTCTCTCACAAAATTACGACTGCTTATATGGAATTTCAAAAAGAAAGTAAAATGTTTTATTTTTCCTAAAATTTAATTTAATTACATGAATGGCTCACAAAATTTAGACAGAGAATTTGACAAATTTGAAAAATAACAATATGTCCTTTTTGCCTGTATGTGCTTTGGAAAATCTTAATTGATAATTTGTTAAACCCATGAAAAATATAGTTTATTTACAAACACTAAAAGCAAATTTGCAATTCAAATGAAATTTTTTATTCCAAATATTTTCTTTGGATGTATTGAGAACCCCTTCAATTATTTTCCACGCGTTCATAATTGAACCTACAGAATCAAAGCGATAGAAATGAAATTCGATAACAAGTGTACATTTTTGTTAACTTTATATTTTTATCAACTTGATTTTGTATCAAATTTATATGTATTTATGTTTTCATTTTTATGTATTTTTCTAATCAAAATTATATTTGAAGTTATATGTACTTGAGTTGGTCAAAGTGGTCAAAACTACTAAAAAGTTAAGACCTATTTGAATTAAGGGGGAGAAAGGGGGAGTTGAAAAAAAGTGAAGTATAATCGGTTGAAAATAAGTTAATTCTAGGCTAATTTTTATCACTCTACTCTACTTTATTTCACTCTTTCTTCTTCAATCCAAATGGACTATTAAAGTCGTGGCATACTTACATTCTATCTTACCCACGATACAGACACAAGGCAGATAAGAAAGAATCTCGCAATATCCGAGCCTCAATCTGTCCATCCGAATAATTTTAAGAATGGTGTATATTCCTTTTCCCTGGTTGTTAAAGTTTAAAGTTAACAAAGACAAATGTCTTTTCATTTAACTAAAAAAAAATAATAATAATAATAATAAAAGACAAGATGAAATTACAGAACTTTCGCCATTAACATTTCTAGTCAACAACTGACCACAAAGTGAATGTTACCCAATAATCTTTTATCTTTTTTTTTTTTTGGTGTGAAATAATCTTTTATCTTTTATTATTGTACTACAAGTCTACAACATTAAATTTGCAATAGCGTGGATGGTTTTGTTGTCATTTGCATTTCGGAGAAGATTTAAATGATCCGAGAAACCATCTTAGGACTTTTTGTGTACTGCCTCAAATAAACCGAACTTGTCATATCGGATCTATATCCTATTATTGTAATCCGAATGGACTTTTCCGACACAAAATTTCTGTTCCTACAAGCAAGTTTCACTAAAGAAAGTGATGGTTTTTTTTTTTTTTTTTTAAATTATTTGTCGCTTCAATATATCACTTTCATACAAATTGATTAAAAAAATAAGGTGTTGAGCTATTTGGTGGCAATCGGATTCGGATGTAATGAGATCCAATTACTTGGGGAATAGGGTCACAGAGCGGATGTAATTCGATCATTTTCCACCACTTCATACTGCATTCTTCAACCCACAATAGAGTCAAAGATGTAATGAGATCCGATAACAAAGTGTACTTCTCAAAGTTTACATTATTATTACTTTGGGACTCTTTTAACATTTGCAATTCAAAATTCAATATTATTTGGCATAAATTGTCCCTAGTGCTGCTGGGTCTTTTTTTCTTTTCTTTTTTCCTAGTTAGTAAAGAAACTTTATTCCACATGAAAGACAATACACGTCAAGATGTGGGGCTCTTTTCTTTTTCTTTTTTTTAATATATTGAAAATTACAATGGGGTGGAAGGATTTAATCATGAAAATACTAGAGAGTACTCTTGATTTTTGGGTGGCTTTTTTGTTTGTGTTGCCAACTTGCCGTGCGTAGGATTGTTCATCAATGAGCTCCGTATTTGAGTTTTTTTTTTTTTTTTGTGCACCAGTTTGGACTTGAAATCAGTCTAGAAATAACTTATTTAGCTGAAATTAAAAACTTTTTGCTGAAAGTATTGTAGATAAAGGTAAAAATTAACTGAAATAGTACAGTAAGACTCATGAATAGTACCAAAAAGTGTAATGTGAGTCATGTGACACATGAATAGAAGTAAAAATAAGTTAAATTGTAAAATAAGCTGACTTTAAACTCTAATCCCAAATACAACCTTGATCCCTCATATTTTGAAACAGCACTGCACTATGCTATCAAAACTACACAATACACATACTACACTTTTTTTTTTTTTTTAAAATTTATGAAACATACTACAACACTCATTATCAAAAAAAGGAAAAGCTCTTCTAGCAATATGCATATCCTTTTTTCCTTTTTGCTTAACTCTTTCACTCATTTCTCTAAAATCTAGGTTTATCACCCACCCCCCAACACATACACACGCCTCTAAACAAGTTGTTCTAATATTGTGAAAGTTAGATTATTTGTGATAAAGCTGAGACAAAAAAATTGTGTAGGACTCGCAAATAGTATATAAAATAAGCAAAAACCAGTTTATAATCTAATGCCAAATGCACAAACAATAAGCTTGCTTTTTTTTTTTTTTAATAGAAATAATAAAACCCTCTTGAACATAAAAGAAATTGAATATATTTCAATAGGTTGGACAGTTGAGAATCTCTGAATTCTCTCCAATTTACCTTGGGAAGGGTTATTGGTAAGGGAGTACATTATAGAAAGAAATTGTTGGTTTAAAAGTAGAGTAATTTACTAATTTTATAATCACATAAAAAGTTACAACTTTTGGCATAACTATTTTAGAAGGCATACTATGACGATGGCTTATCACAAAGTGATCACTTTCACATGAACTCACCATTTTTTCTTCATCACTTAGCCTGTCACATGGATAATTATGACAAAAATTTTGGTTTTTTTGTAGTCCTAGAATTTTGTTTTTTTAGTATTGTGTTAGACAGGAGAATTTTTGGGGAAAACGCTTTCAAACATTTTATAGAATTTATTTTTCTCTTTCTCACTTTTTGGTAGATCTTCTTCTTTTCAAAATGCTAAAGAAATGATATCCTCAAGATTTACTCTTTGAAAATTGAAGAAGCCATTTAAAATAAAAGAAATACATAACATTTTTCCTTGATAGAAGGAGTTCTCTCATTTTTTTTTTTAAAGATAAGATCTCTCAATTCATAGTCTACAACTGACCTCAAAGTGAATGTTATTATAATTTTTTTTTTCTTTGAGAATCATGTTATTATAATTTTTTTTTTCCTTTGAGAATCATGTTATTATAATATCAAAGCAATGGCAGCAGCTACAGCACTTCAATTCGCCATGGACTTGGGATTTAGACAGGCTGCTCTGGAGTCCAGCTCACAGGTCTTGGTGAATGCTCTTTGCAATGATACTACTTTCATGTCTTCGAATGGTTTGTTGATTGAGGATATTAGACTCCATGCTAGGTTTTTTTAATAAATTACATTACTCTCATGTAAAGAGAAAAGGTAATAAGGTTGCTCATAAATTAGCTTGACATGTTTTATGTATTTCTGATTTTGTTATGTGGTTTGAGGCTGTTCCACCACCTTTATTTCCTTTTGTACTAGTTGACCCTATTGCTGGGGTTTTCTAATAAAATTCGTTACGTTTTCCCTCAAAAAAAAAAAAATGTTATTATAATATCTAAGATGGAACCCAATAATCTTTTATTATTATACTAAATATTAAATAGTGTAGCTAAAATGATGCCCAATAACATTTATTTTTTTTAAAATTTTTTTTTTATGGGACCCAATAACATGAGTTGTTTTGCTGTCATTTACATTTCGGAGCGGATTAAATGATCCAAGAAACAATCGTAGGACTTTTGTTTACTGCCTAAATTAAACCGAACTCCTCATATCGGATCCTATATCTATTATTCTCATCCGAATACTTTCCGACACAAAATTGTGGTTCCTAGTCTTCCTACCAGGTTAAGAACTAGGAAGTTTCTTTTATGTTTTTTAGGAGGATATATTATTAAATTATTTGTAGCTTCAACCAGACACATTGATTAAAAAAATGAATTGAGCTATTTGGTCGCAATCGGATGTAATGAGATCCGATTTACTAGGTCACAGAGTGAATGTAATTAAATTCGCTTCAGTCATTTTTCCACCACTTCATACTTCAATCTTTCAACCTATAATAGATTCAAAGCATATGTAATGAGATCCGATAACAAGTGTACCTTTCAAAGTTTACAACACTATTACTTGGGAAAATCTTTTTAACATGTGCAATTCAATTCAATATTATTTGGCATCAATTGTCCCTAGTGCTGGGTCTCTTTTTCTTTTCTGTCTTTTCCTAGTTAATAAAGAAACTTTACTCCACACGAAAGACTATACACATAAAGATGTGGAGTTTTTTTTTTTTCTTTGATACATTGACCACTACATTGAAGTGAGAGGATTTGAACCTTACAAATCTTTATTAAAATATATATATATATATATATATATATATATATATATATATATATATATATATATATATATCAGTTAAACTACAAAACTATAGATAGTGCGGATCTTTTTTGTCTGTGTTGCCATGCTTAGGATTTGTTCATCCACCGTACCTAAGTGGTTGGTCCCTCATATTTTGAAACAAGACTGCACTGTGCTATGGACTAGGCTGGTGCAATGGACCAGATGATTTGGGCCGAAAAAGTTGCTTGGGACTAAATGGGCTTTTTATAACCTAAATGGATTGGGTCTGATATTAAGTAAGTATAAATATATATTTTACAGAAAATTAAGATTGTATCTTATTTGGGCTTAATCTTTGTATCAAGATCAGATTTGTGATTAATTTGTTCCAAATCATGACGTGATTTGATTTGATTTTTTTTCTTTTTTTTGGTAACCCATGCTTTGCATCAATTAGGCGTGTGCAAAAAACCGACGAACCGAACAAACCGACCAAAATCGACCGAACCGTTGCCAAATTTTTGGTTCGGTTTCAGTTCGGTTCGGTTTCGGTTTCATTTTTTAAAAACCGAAATTTTTGGTTTCGGTTTCGGTGCTGGATTTTTTCACCCGAAACCGAACCGAACTGACCGAATATATATATATATATATATATATATATATATATATATTTATATATTTATTTATGTAACTCTACTACATAACTGATCAGTGGCTTAGTGGTACGCTACTTTGTGGTTTGGCTAGTGATCCTAGGTTCGAGCCTTCGTGTGGGGGCTTGTGTTTTTTTGCTATTTAATTTTTTAAAACCCTAGAGCATGATATAAATACGAAAATACCCCTCCCCTCTTTTATTCTTCCCCTTTCTTTTCTTCAGTTCAGCCGCCCCCTTCCCCAACTTTTTCTCTCAATTTTTTCTGTCTTTTAAAGAGTTCAGCCCTCAGCCCCTCCTCTTCTCTCACCGCTCCACGCCTCCACATGCCGCCTCCACACGTCGGCCTTCCTACACCAGCCTCCACACGCTGGCTTTCCTATGCCGGCCTCTACATGCCAGGCTCCCAACGCCAACTAATCTTTTCATTTTCACGGAGTCACGGTGACCCTCTCTCTCTCTTTAATTTCTCCATAGTTTCCTCTCTCTTTTTTATATTCTGGGTTTGTTTATTTTTTTTCTTTGTTTGCTTTCTTAGAAAATAAATGATAAGGAACCAAAACCGACCGAAAAATCAACCGAAACTGAAACAAACTGAAACCGACGATTTTCAACTATTTCGGTCATTTTCGGTTGAGACTTTTAAAAACCGAAAATTTCGATTTCGGTTGGCCGGATAAAAAAAACCGACCAAACCGAACCGATTACAGCCCTAGCATCAATATTTGGACATTTTGTCATATATATATTATTTTAAAATCTGATTTATTATTCCCTTGCAAAAACTGATTATTATTATTAGTATTATTATTATTTTAATTATTGAAACTTCGATATTGTGACTACTGACTAATGAAATAAAAGTAACAATACAATCAAAGAGAGAAAAGAATTGAAAGAATTTTGCTATATCTATATATAATACTAGTCATTAACCCATGCAATGCACGGAGTAGCTAAACAAAAATGACTTGAAAATGAAGGAAAATAAATAATTTAGTTCAAAATAAAAGTTCATATAAAAGATTTGACAAAAATATTATTAGTTATTTCTTTGAAATACACATATAAATAGAACTGAACATATAGGCTAGAACAATGAAAATGATATTATAAATATTATCTACACAGTATCAAAATTCATCCTCAACCAAAATGACAACATACCAACTTATTCACAACTACTACCTTAAATTTGAAGAACTATAATATCTATTTCATAGCATTATAGGGAATGATGAGAGCCCTTAATATGAGTGAGGAAGTCGCAAACTTTTGCAGACCAAGAACTAAGAGTAATTTGACAAAATTGTAAACTAAGGCTTTCTTCGTATGTAAATATGTCATCCAAAAGTACAGAGTGTGTTAATCTAATGGAACCATAGAACATGAAAGTACATGTTCTTCTCACTAAGATACAAAGAGCTTAATTAACTTTATGACTAATCAACAATATATAGCATGGTGTGGAAATTTTATACAACAGGAGTATTTGGCAGGAAGAAAGTTACATAAATCCAATTGATGTATCTGACCTTAAAGTGACAACTTGAGAATCTGGTTCAAAGTGTTCAAACAATAACTAAATTTACTAAATTCCCTTTATATATATAGCGATGGTGTGCTGCCTCATCAACAGTAATAGGGCATCACCTATTGTCATAGACTCAGATTCGAAGGAATTATATCAGAGGAAATTGTTTGTTTTAGAAGATATTTTAACTATTATTTGTCTCTTCTTTCTTTCTTTTTCCTTTTTATTTTTATTTTTATTTTTGGTAAACGAAGGACTAGCATATATTAACCAATTAAAGCAGAATTAGAATAAAAAGTCTCATAATAATTACCCACAATGTCATAATAAAGTAAAATATAAACTGTACATTTTTAGACCCCTTAAACACACACAGATTAACCTAGTTATTTAGCCAAGTGATTAATTTAGGTAAATTATTCAGATCTAGGTTAACACAAGTAAATCATATCATTGAAACAGTGTAGAAAATAAATAACATAACGATTTGATAACTCAGGAAAACCAAACCAGTAAAAAATCTGAGGATGATTTAACATAACTATCCTCAAGGTAAAACATATTCATTATGAAAGAATTGAAGTTTTACAATAGTGACTTGGACCACTAACATCTTATTACTACCTCGAGTAGAAAACTTACTACCACGACCACGTGACAGTTCCGAGTCCACAGACTACTTCTTTCTTGGATTCACTGCAACCATAAATACTCCCACTTGTGTTTTTTTTTAAGCTCTTTATGCAACAACTGAAGCGATCACCAAGTTCTCGACATCAATCTTGATCTTGATAACCCTAAGATGTATGAAGGTAAACACCTCTAGATCTCATAAGAGATTCATACACACAGCGTAAACAACAACATAAAACGTGGCTAGGGTTTTTCCTTTTATACTTAAAGCAAAACATAAAACCCTACACATCATATGGACTTGGGCTGTGTTGGAAAATTCTGCAGAAAAACAATTTGCATGAGCTTCGATCGATCAAGTCTAATTTTCGATCGATTGAGCCTTACAGATGCACATAATAAATCCTGTAGAACACTCGATTCCAACTTTACAAATAAATACACTTTGAGCAGCCTAATTCTAGACTCTAAGTTTTGATCATGGTTTGCCAACATTACATATTAAAGTTTTAATACATTTAGATCCTAAATCCATAGAACCTAACATAAACATCTATAGGAGGACTGTTAAAAACAACTAATTCTAGTTGAAAATTCATTCATATTTAGTAGGAGCATATATGCACATATGTTCGTCTCACGAAAGCAATGTTGTTTGTTTGAACAGGTTCATGCAATCCAAGATAGGAACATGCATGATGTAAATTGTTGCTACAAGTATCACTAACCCAACCAAGAACTACTTAAGCATCAATTTCAATTTCTACCACTAGCAAATTAAGGATTATGCACAATTTAAGGCCTACTCTAAGATTTCAAAGCTCCGCATCAACATTAGTAGCCACACTTATGGATCAAGTTTAATCATTTAATTTAATATTTTTCCTTCACGTGTGAGCCTAAACTACCCTTATTAAGTGATCATTTTTTTAAATATGAGGTAAGATGAGGACAAGGTTTGAACCCATAATTTTATGCTTTGATTTCATGATAAATTATTAAATCTCCAAAAAGATTAAATTGTTAGGAAATGATGAATTTAATCATTTAATCTAACAACCCACAATCCAAAGGCATATATGGTCCTTGATAACACCTCCACCACAAGCTAGGCCGAGGTTACCTATAAAGAGATATCAATGTTGAATTTGTACCAACCTTCATCTATTTTGGTCTATTTCACTCTCACTGCTTGTTTATTCTTTCTCACACGAGACTGAGAAGTGTAAAAAAATATTAGGCAAAAATACCATTTTGGTAGTAGTTGATTTGTGTTTACCAGAGGTAAAGACTGGTAAATTTGATTTTGTGTGTGTGTGTGTTTTTCTTTTTTTTTTTGAGAAAGTGTCAAAAAAAAGACTATAATTTGATGATATGGACCAAATTGATTGTATGTTGATTTTAATATGGATCAAATTGACTACTACTAAAATGTATGAACCAAATTAAACAATAACTCCAAAATAGAGAACCCAAAATGATATTTTCGTCAAAATATTATGAAGTGAGATGCTTTACTTCTCTAACAAGCTCAAGGTCCACATGTAAATATAAAAACCACGTTGTTTCTATGGAGTCAAATTCTCCAAATATGAAATTAATGTGGCTGAGATAAGCTCAATAATCTAGAAGAATATTACCTTCAGTCTTTAACGCACCAAGGAAGAAATTAATTAAAAAGGTGTTGAACAATTTGGTCCGAAGTGGATGTAATTAAATCCGATTACTTCGGAAATAGGATCAAATCCGATGTAATGAGATCCGATAAGTGGTGTACATTTGTTTAGAAAAGCACTTGGGAAACTCTTTTTAAGATTTGAAATTCAAGTTGGCATCTACAAAAGTTAATCTTGAAAACTAGAACCCATCAACTATATTAGTCAAGTTTGGAAACTTCTTACCGATATATTTGCTAAAAATTCAAAGCGTGTATACTCTATAGTATGCCTTTTTTTGGGGGTCATTTGCATTTCGGAGCGGATTAAATCCGATAAAACCAATCTCAAGATTTTTTGTGTACTGCGAGTAAAATTAACCTGACTCATCTGCCCTGTATGCGAGCAAAAAATTGAAACAACACATGCATCACACTTTTGTAATTTGTACTCTTGTGAATTTTCAAGGGAAGTTTTGGGTGGCTTCAACGTCGAAACTGGACCTTTTCTGGCTCTTTCGGCACAGTTTTGTAGAGCACAGTGGCAGAGCCAGGGAGCGGGGTTCTATTTTTTCTTTTCTTTTCTTTTTTTCAGTTTTTCATAAATATTTCAAACTCAAAATTTCTTTATTGCATGAAATTATCTTTTAACTCTTTAATGTAGTCGAGAAAAAAAAATCTTAACATGCTATATTATTACAGTATCTATATGTTGTCAAGAGGCTTTTAGGTCAATTAATTGACAACTCCTAATATAATATTCATTACATTCAAGATTTAAATTCCCCCCATATAATTATCGACGTAATTTTTTACAATGATATATAATTTTTAAATATCTTTTACAATAAATGGTTTTTTTTTTTAGTTGGAAATGAAATCTAAGATAGACAAAAAACAAAGTCAATGTTTTTAAATTAAGTGAAAGTAAAAAAATAAAAATTTTTTTCATAAATATCATTAAAAAAATCAAAACTTACACAAAACATTTTGTAATATTTATAAGTTAATTTGATTTTTTTTTTTCATTTTACTTTTTAAGTATTCAAATGATTTGTTTGAATATCTTATATTTTGATTAAAATTTTAACTTCAAATATTATTGATTATTTTCATTCATTTATTTACTTTTTTGAAATATATATAAATATATATATATATATATATATATATATATATATATTTATAGCCAACTTAAGTTATGAGGTAGCTTAAGTAACGCAATGATTATACTAATTAACTCTAATATGAGGCTTGAAAAATAAATGGAAACCAAGCACCAAAAAAAATTATAACATATATTTACATTATATTTTCTATGTTAATCAAATATTCTGTACGTTTAGTAAACAAGTAAATTTTTTTATATTAATAAAATTATTGAATTAATTTTGTTTTCAATATTTTAGCATGATGTTGCCCCCTTGAAACCAAAATTTTTATACCAAAAAAAAAAATAAAAATGCAAAATCTTGGTTCCATCACTGATGGAGTGACTTTTGGTTATTCTTTAGTCATCACCAAATATAGAGTTATTTTTTACTCTAGCATGGCATATATGGGCAAAGTGTAAGAGCAGTGGCGAGCAAAAATGGGCCATCAGTGCCAAACACCTCATCTTGACATCAATTAGCATGGAGATTGTGAAGTTAAGTATTCATGCCACTCGTGTGAAGAGAGCAAACTTTGGAGGATGTGGGGGTAATAATCAAGGGAGTTAATCTTGTACTGGAGGCTGTACTGATTTGGCCAGTAGAATGATCTATTTCGGTATCAGTCAATACTGGTGTACCGTTTCGGGTTTACCACTATTTTTTATATTTATAAATATATATAATAAAAACAAAAGTTTACCATAAAACATTACCTCAATTCAAAACAAATTATTCATGGTTTTAGTCTTTAACATCAACTAAAAGAAAAAAAAAAAAAAATATATATATATATATATATATAAACAAAAAGCTTACCATTCTGCCCTTACAAAAATTCAAAAATTACAAAATTAAAAAAAAAAAAAGGCTTTTTTTCTATACCGACTAGTACACCCGAAATTGACCAGTATGGTTGGTATTTAAACCGGTAGGAAATAGCGATGTTTCGGTACCCGTGCATGTACCCGAACGATAAATACCGGTCGTATCGACGGGTTTGGTACGATATCGACTACTTTGGATATAATCCATGACATTGATGGTCAAATCCTTTCGGTATGTTGTAAATGGGTCTTTTTTCCATGTTGTTAGGTTCAATAGGTATACTGTTGTCAAACCATTACAAATTGTAACTTTTGTTAAGTTGGAGATATGTTTTCAAGTCTAAGATGAAGACCCAAGTCCAGCTTAAAGAAAGAAGAGTTCTGAATTCTCGACACATAGGTAATACATGGGTGATACCATTCTCGATCGATTGAGAATGTATGTCGATAAATCGAGAAAAGATGTTGGTAGATTAAGATTGCATGAATTAGATATGAAAGGTCCATTGAGTCTTCTATTTGAGCTCAAATTTGTGCTCTACTTGCTAGACTATATAAGGACACACTTTAGGGACAACTGAGAGAGAGAGAGAGAGAGAGAGAGAGAGAGAGAGAGAGAGAGAGAGAGAGAGAGAGAGAGAGAGAGAGAGAGAGAGAGAACTTTACCACACACAAGAGAGGGGAAAATGGGCAAATGCCCTTTTTGGGCAAAATAAGCAGCGTTGTGCCCTCTTTGTCAAACTAATCAAGGAAATGCCCCTGTTTTGTAACTCGATAAATGTAAAATCGAGTTATGTGAATAACTCGATCACACTATAATCGAGTTATGTTCAGCCTTTTGCCACACTGGTTGTCCAGCGTGGTATCTGGTCTGTTTAAACCCTACATAACTCGATTATAAGGAAAACAAGTTATATAACCGACTATGTAGATCTCGAGTTATGCTCTTGTTAAAGCTTTGCGCACTGTCTTGGTGTCAAGCATACGGGTTCAAGTCGTTTAATATAACTCGATTAATGGAATGGCGAGTTATAAAGGATAATTGATCTCCCTAAAATCGAGTTATTCTCTTATATTTCTTCTCCTCCCATTCACAGTATCTTGCTTTCTGTCTGAACTGAGTTCCACTTTGCTCTACACAGCTGCTTCCGGACTGAACAAAAATTTGTATCACCTCAGGTAAAAAACTCTCACCAAAATTTTATGACAATGGTATTTTCATTTGATATTGTACTGAATTTTAAATTTTTTGGTTGAATGAGTGTGAAGTAAGTACATTGGTGTGATTTTGGTTGTTTGTTGTAGTTATTGAATTTTTTTTTTTTTGGTTGAATGAGTGTGAAGTAAGTACAGTGGTGTGATTTTGGTTGTTTGTTGTAGTAAACGTTGGTCACAAGAGAATGAAATCTTTACTGTAGCAACATTTTCTATTGCACATAATCAGCATTGGTCATAATCATATAGGCAGTGTACATAATCATCATTGGTTAGACATTAACAACAACATTTTGTATTGCACACAATGTGTAGACATTAACAACAACGTCTAATGTATATGGTCAAATGTTAGTGTTAGTATTTCATTTTTAGCATGTAATAGTACACAAATTTATGACTGTCTTTGTCATGTACCATTTTATGCAGCATCACATTATTTACCAACAGTTGATGCACACTGTTAACTTGATAATTTGCTGTTATTGTATTCAGCGTCAATGTCTGGTTCTGGCAACCCACAACTCTATAGGCCTCACGATGTGTTCACTGCTATGGGTTGTTGCTGGGTATTGGAAGATGAGTTCAGCTATCCAATTAATCCGAATCTGTGAAATAGTGCTTACGTTCACAATACCATGAGACAGGAGTGGGATTAGTTATTTCGTGAACAACAAATGTTTTATGATGAGTTGGTTGGTTTTAAGTTGCCAGTGCCTCGGTGACTCGCATCGCAGATGCCCAAAGACACGATCGACGAAGTTCGTAAAGTATTGAATCGCATAAGAGAAGAAAATAATCGAATGAAGATATGTCTTAATCGATATCGAACCCAAGTCGAGATTCGAGAGTCAATGGAGGAAGGGTGGTACGAGCACGCACAATTCATGCAATCACTTCTTGCTAATCCCATTTATCAGTCAGACGTGGAGATGTCAGATGAAGAGTAATTGTGTCGTGTTGTAATTAGACTTTGTTGTTGAACTATTTAGTTTAACTATGTTCTAAATGTATGTGTGTTACTGTTGTTGCATTTTTACTATATAAACCTTATGAGCATGCACGTTATTCATAAACTAGTTCATTCCCACATAACGCATAAAAGTTAAATATCCATTTCTCCTATTGTTTTTAAATAAGCACCTATAACACAACACAGAAAACTTAAAATAACTTACACGATGTCACCAATATGCATGCATTGCATATTGAACACTAACGCTACTAACATTATTAACTTAACCGTAGACATAACACACATACCACATAGGCATTCACTCTAACAGGTAGTCCTCGTAGTTGAGGACATTGTTACGTTCCGCCAAAGTGAGTTGCCTATTCGTTGCGGCGGCTAGCTCTTCCGCCAACTGTAGCATGTGATACCTGGACCTACGGAGAATCATGAGATTGTTCTATTTTTTTATTGTTGTCACTGCACGCTCATATTGGTGCATGTTTCGCCGTGATAGTGTAAGCGAGGCATGATCAACAAGAGGCGCTCCAAGTCGCATGAGATCATCGTGCAAAGCGTTGGACTCGTTCACACGAAAGTCCCACTCTCGTCGCAGTCCGGCATAGTATTCCCTCTCGTCGAAATCTCTCTCCCTTCTATAGTTATTTGGAAAACAAGGTAGCATCCAATTGCGCATTGACATTGGAAAATGTGACTTCTGATCGGTATGTGTAGATGTTTTGCAAGGGTAGATTTGTAGATGTGTTGCAAGGGTAGATGTGTAGATGTTTTTGCAAGGGTAGATGTAAATGGAACTTTATATAAGAGTTTTGCAAGGGTAAATATTCACGTGGATGTGACTATATGTAAGGATAAATATTCACGTGAATAAAGATGATATGACTCGACAGTGTACTGTTCAGTGAGGTGTTGAGGAGCACATGCAAAATCGCGAACATGACTTGGGTATACAATGGCACCTATTGGTGCATGTGGTTCGCTGAGGCAACTATTTGATATGACTATAGCTTCTGCTACAGCAGCGGGTTGGTGATGTGTACGGCAAAGAAGGTTGTGTATTTATTCACGTGAAGACTATTCAGCATTCTTATCTTCATCTAACATGACTTGACGAGACAGTGCCGAGCTCCGTTAAATGTATCATAAACTTTTCAGGGATTCTCTGCATCCTTGAAAGCGGTGCATTGCAAAATGATGCATACTGTGGATTGACGTGCGTGTAGGTGATATGACTGGACAGGGTTCAACAGTGCAAAGCTGTTGAGTAGCACATGCAGCACTGCGAACATCAGTGTA
Source organism: Quercus tomentella (assembly GCA_028535165.1). Lineage (NCBI taxonomy): Eukaryota > Viridiplantae > Streptophyta > Magnoliopsida > Fagales > Fagaceae > Quercus > Quercus tomentella. The sequence goes on along the minus strand of JAPQVY010000122.1, from coordinate 8,740,553 downwards.
GCAATGGTGGACAGCTCACTCCCAAAATTGATGCATAAACTTCCCAGGGATGCTCTATGTACTCACGTGAGTGTGGATGGGTACTTGTGGTCAGGGTTCAACAGTGCTGAGCTATCCACTGTAGCTACAGTCATTGCTCCCTATGGTGGTCTTTGGCAAGTGGGATTGAAGAAAACTGATAAGAACATTGTAAACTAGAAACTTGTTGGGAGGATTTCGTTGAATACCATTTTATCTGTTATGGTTAATTTTTAGTCTTCAAATATGAAGGAAATTCAAGCTTCGATGTTCTTATATTTGATAAGACTGCCACTGGGATTCAATATCCACCCAGCAAGAACTGTAAATTGGAAGATCATCAGGTAGAAATAATAGACTTAGATGAAGATGATACAAACATATCTCCCTCAGATGATTTGCCCACAAAACATGAAGTCAGAGAAAAGTTTGTTACGGAAATATTTTCTAGCATGTCCAGAGGAAGAGAGAGAGCAATCCAGGCAGCTAAAAAGTTCAAGCCTAAAAATCCTTCTTTCATGGATATCTCGCGGCCGCATAATATGGTGAGCCTTTATACATAATGTGATCATGATGTTGTCTTAAATATGGCCTTGAAACATAAAGTCTTTAATGCTTAGTTGTTTCTCCTTCTTGTGCAGTATGTACTTGCTAAATTTTCTACCAAGTATATTATTCGGAAGCAATTTGTCACACTTCAATGTCTTGTGCTATTACCCCTGTCAAAACTTAATTAGCAATGAGTTTCGAGAAGGGATGAGTTGCATTTTCAAAAGACAATCATTTAGAAGAAGGAGATGTCGGTGTCTTCGAGGTGATCGAGAGGAAGCCTGTTGTGGTGCTTAGTGTCTCAATATTTCACGTGGTCGACCATCAGAGTTCGTACTAGGATAACCTGTTTAAATTTTAAACTAGTGATGTTTATACTTATATCTGATGGATGTGGTTTTAAGACTTTTCTCTTATGAGTTTGGTATGTCTTGTTGAAGACTATTCAGCATTCTTGTGCTTCATCTGACATGACTTGATGAGATAGTGCCGAGCTGTGTTAAATGTATCATAAACTTTTTAGAGATGCTCTGCATCATTGAAAATGGTGCATTGCAAAATGATGCATATCTGTGTATTGACGTGCGTGTAGGTGATATGACTGAACAAGGTTCAACAGTGCGAAGCTGTTGAGCAGCACATGCAACATTGCGAACATCAGTGTAGCAATGGTGGATAGCTCACCCCCAAAATTATAATGAATCAATTTAGGGATGCTCTGCCTCCTTGAAAACGATGCATTGCAAAGGGTTGCACATCTATGTATTCACATGAGTGGGGATGGGTACTTGTGGTCAGGGTTCAACAGTGCCGAGCTGTTGAGCATCACATGTAGAACTACGAACATTAGTGTAGCAATGGTGGACAGCTCACCCCCAAAATTTTGCTTACACTTTTGAGGGATCCTCTACATCATTGAAAACAGTGCATTGCAAAAGGTTGAATATCTGTGTATTCACGTGAGCATGGATGATATGACTGAACAGGGTTCAACAGTGCCGAGCTGTTGAGTAGCACATGCAGAACTGCGAACATGACTTAGCTGAACAGTGCCAAGCTGTGTCAGCCTTCTCCAACCTCACTTGACCATTGTATTGTATTACGATCAGCGAGTGTAGCAACACTGGAGAGTTTTATCCCCATATTCCCTTACAAACTTTTCAGTGAGTCTTTGCGGGTATAAGATGTAGTTACATTTTCTCAACATCAATGTAAAATTACACGAGTGCAACTATGCTTCTAAGGTTTACATCAATGGATTCCGATCATCACAATTGCAACATTAGGGAGCTGTGGAGCAATGCTACAACAAACCAATAAGTTGAATGAAACATTTTAGAGGCTGATTAGGCTTTTAGGCATTTGCCCTATTTTTAGTAAGCCAAATATTGTCGTAATGATGACCTTGTGTGAGGCATATGGATTTTCAGTGAGTGAGTGGTTAGTCTAGTTTGGATGAGTCTGTATGTAATGTATCTATATAAAGTAGTATACTAGCAGAAGTAAGATACACATATATGTTTATATGATACAGCGATTGAAACAACTCATATAAATGAATTATTCGTATTATTGAATCATGTGTGGTTGGTCTGTGTGGTTTGGATGAGTCTGTATGTATTGAATCTATTAAATTTTCCTATAAGTAATGTGCAATAAATCTAATTTGGGTGAAAGGAATTTATGTGTGTAACATTTCAAGTTACACAGATAGAATATTGGAAACATCAACATATCTAACTGGAAGCATTTCACTTCTTAAGATTTTTCCTACATTACAAAGTGGAGGACATTGTCCAACCAAAGCAGAAGAATCATATGTAACAACAAAGAACAGCATGGAAAACAAGAGAAACTGATTTCATATAAACTTAGCCAAAACTAATGAACAGTTAATCTGTAGAGTTGCAAAAGTTGAACGTACATAATCATCATTTGTTAAATATTAACAACAACATTCTATATTGCACAGAACGTGTAGACATTAACAACAACGTCTAATGTTCGTAGGTAGAAATTTTTGGAAATCATCATTGCTTGAATCTGAGAAGTCTGAAATATTTCTTTCATCATCTAACACAGTAATTTCATTAATAGATTTGATGGCACGCTCTTATGCCTTCCCCTTTAGATGCTTCCTAGCTTTTTGGATTGCGTGAAAACAGTCTAATCGCCTTTGCATTTGATTGTTCTCTTGTTCAAGACGAGCAAGTATGTTGGCAGGTTCATCTCTAGGTAATTCGTCTAAGCATGTCTTAGGAACTTGTAACCCGTGCCATTGACAATACACCTCTAACTCACACCTCTTCTTGTATAGGGTTGACCATGGTGGTTCTGCTACGGTGAACTCTATTGCGGTGGTATATGTACTTAGTTTTGTAGGTTCGCCGACCATGATGTGCCCGACGCTTCCAAGACTCTCGTACGTGTATATTGGCATATTAACGAAATCTCTCTTCTTTCCAACCCATTTCCCTCTATAGTGGTCTGTGTATGTCTGTAGTTGTTGATCTGTTGGAACTTGTGATGATTCATTTGTTGAAGTAGATCCAAACTTGTTTCGCATTGTACGATTTGATGTTGAGGCGATGCGACTCATAGCTGAATCAATCTACGAAGTTAGCGGGGTAGACAGAAGATCAGTATTGTGGTGCATTTATAACCTAATTTCATGGTCTTGCATTACAATTTCAGTTATTAGGGCTTGTCAATGAACAACCAGGCTGGAAAAACACTATATCAACAGGATTTTAAATGTTCCCAATGTCACATCAAAGGTGGGCAGTAGTTGCAACATTAAATGTAAATGGGACATCTGTGCATCGAATTTGACAATTCTATATTCACGTGAGTGTCGGTGTGAAATAGTGCTGAGCTGTTGAGCAGCACGTGTAGAATTGCGAACATGACTTCGCTAAACAGCCGCATCATTTGGCTCATGTGCTGCGATTGAAGGAATTTGAGTTGACTATAGTTGGTGCTTCAGCAGCAGGCTAGTGTCGTGCCCTCAAAGTTCGAACATGGTCATCTTGAAACTTCGCTATATTAATTGTGTTTCATCTGTCACGCTGAAATTACACTATATTAATTTATTAATTGTGTTTGGTATTTCAGAAAACAGATCTTGAAGATCACAATGTTTATTATTTTTGGTCATTTTCAAGGTATTTAAACATCACGGTGTGTAAACATCACGGTGTTTATTATCTTTGGTCATTAAACATTTAGAGGTTAAAAGCATCACTTTGCTCTTAGAACCATCACTCTTACAAATTACACAATCCTACAGCTTGAAACACTGAAATATCTCTTATAATCGTAGCCAATTAATGTGACACTGCAGGTTTGGAATACACATTTACTCAACTGTTCGATCAAAGATCGTGGTCATATACGTTTGATTACGGCAACTAAATCAAAGACTCGCTAGTTTCATGTGTAGCCCAACTGGAACTGACTTTGAAAAGTGTTTTACCTTTGATGTTGGTGGCTTGAGGTCATTGTTATATCTGTTTAATTGTGCTTCGTCCTTCACAAAACATTAAACTTCACGGTATTTATTATCACGGTGTTTATTATCTTCAGCTCACTGTTATCTATACTATTATGTATACAACCTCCCCTTGTTTGGATTCCTCATATTTTAGTTCAAAAATGCCCTCACACTCTTATGTTTAAGTAGAGACAAAACTAAGAGACAATCCGGTAACAATGCAACTGTAACTCTCACTAATACATTGCCGAAGATACCCTCATCATACTCACCTACAAGTTTTCAAGTAATGTGGATAAATATGTAAATTAAAATTCCTACACTTTAAGACCCACAAACTCACGTACACTACTAGTTTCGATCTCACTTTCTATCTCTCACTCTTCATCAGATTGAAGGCAGTTAATTTAGCTCTACATCCTCCTTTATTTTTGTTTAGATTGAAGACATTTACTGTCAAAGGCTTCAACAAGTTTTTAGGTTCTATCTTTTCACGGTGGGTTATTATCGTGGTTGACTTCAAGATTTTAAATAGGAGGGTTTGTGCCTGAAATGGCTTCTTGAAAAATAATAATGGTAAAGTAATTTTTGTTGTGTTTTTTAATTTTTTTTGGAATTTACGGTATTTTATTAAGGGAATTAAGCTACTTGGATGAGAATTAAGACTGCTTGGTTTTGCATTTACGTGTGTAGCCCATTGTGCATGATTTGATTCAACAAGGCTCTCTCTACTTATGCGTGTAGGTACTTATATATTATTTTTTTCTATTCTGGTCCAATAACGTAATATTTAATGTAATTTTAGATTGCTAACACTTTTTCTGGTTTGTGGGTTCTAGATTTGGTGAACAATTTGGGTGCAATTGCGAGGTCTGGGACCAGGGAATTTATCCAGGCATTGCAGGCCGGAGCGAGGAATGTGTGCATGATTGGTCAATTTGGGGCTGGGTTTTAAGGGAATTAAGCTGCTTGAAGTGGTAATTTATGCTACTTTCTTTGTACTGTAATTTACGCTAATTCTTGTTCGAGGGTATTATGTAAACAAGTTTTTCCATGTTATTTATGCTATTTTTGTAAATGTAATTTATGCCACTTTTTTTTACAGGGTATTATTATATATTTGATGTATCGTGTTAATAGTTACCCAATTGAAACGTCACATGAAGTGGTTGTTATCCATCATCCTTGTAAACAAATTTCTGTTGTATCATAAATTATAGGGTTTTCTTTTTTATAATTATTGATCTACATCTCTATAAACATGGGATAGTTTTTGAAACAGTACATGTAGTTTTCACATGATTCCATTATCTAATATGACTCGAATTGGGGCAATAGTAATGGACTGATGAGGGTAGTGTGAGAAAGTTTGCGTACATATTCACTTGGCGCAATAGAGTAGCTGGCGTATCCAGTTACTCTATTTTATTTTTTTTCTTTTTATTTTTTTTCTGGGAATGACTTATCACCCATTGTAGTTATTATGACTATTACTGGTCGCTAACCCGTGCGATGCATGGAGCAATTGAACAACACGATGAAGATTAACATTCTATAAGATTAACATTCGTATACTCCATTGCAGTAGCGTGAAATCAATACACTCAATATTTGATTAAAAAAAAAAAACCATTAGACCTAATGCGGGAGTGCATGACGTCGTGCCAAGTGTTGCTTTTTTCCTTTTTGGATGAGTCTGCATTGCAAGGTTTCATCAATAAATTTTGTAATGAAAATATGATGCATGACGTATAGTCCAGACGGGGACCAAATTCATAATAATATAACTGCTGATTTAAGAGCGACAACAATATCCAATCAGTGGAAAATACATGATACCATGTTCTTCAAACTGTTACTAAAATAACAAAATATACAACTGGCTGAAAGCCATTTAATAGAACTGTCATACAATTTTCCAAATACGCTACAGCAACTAATACAAATTCGTCCCCCCCTTGGGTACAATGGCCAATGGCAATCATCAAGAGTCAGATGGTGGAGAAGGTGGAACAGTACGTCTATAGTCAGCTAAGTTCGCTCGCAGAGCTGTAACCTCGGCAAAAAGACCATATAGAAGCTGCCCATGTGCTGCTTGAGTCGTCATAATGGTCTCCATCATACCACGAAGAGAGGGAGGAGGAGGGCCTATATGTACTGCAACAACAGTGTCAACATCTACCTTATCATCACCATCCTCGGCGGATGCAGCTGTGGGATCCCCATGCATGTCCTCAAGTGGAACATCTCCAGTAGTAGACCGTACTCGTGTTCTCTTGGATGAACCAACACTGGGGTCGACAAACTTCTTTTAGGCACGTCGTTGTTTCAGAAATTTGGCTCCTATGGGGGCTTGGATGTGAGCCAATTCTTGGGAAGGAAAGTTCTTTAATCCTAAATATTTGAGGACCCTATGGATGAGAACTGGAAAAAACAAAGAATGCCTCTTATAGTTGCTCCTACGCACCTCCACAACGGTTTCAATGAAAAGGGAAGGAAAACAAATGGAACTATTGGTGACAAGGGCGTAAAGAAAGAAACACCTATCTATAGGGATTGTATGGATATGAGAGATAGGGTAAATGTTGTGACAAGCTATCCTAAAGAAGATATAATTAAGCTCAGTCAACTCACCGGTCCTAATACTTCGGTCAGAACCCCGAGTGACAGATCGTCCACAAAGGACATCCATAACATCATCAATACGAGGATACCTAGAGTATGGATAAGTAGGTGTACGAATTATAGGTACATCAAGAGCTTTAGAGACGCCCTCCCTAGTTATTGTAAACGGTACACCATGTATGCACGATGCCACTTTGTGACCACCGAGCTCCTCATGCACCGAGAGATTTGAATAGAATTCTCTAATTAAGTCAGTTGGAGGGGGATGTATGTTTGTACACAGGGACAGCCAATGCCTAGACTATAGATTTTCACGGACAGAAGGATGCAGTTCATGTAGATTGATTTGCCTTTCTCCCCAAATACGCCTACGCTTAATCAAGGTTTCAAAGGTTTGCTCATTTTCGGGCGTGAGGAACCTTAATTGATTAAACACCACTTCAGGTTCGGATGCACCTTTGGATTTTCCCCTCTTAGCCCTCTTCAGAGCCATAACTAATTGATGGTCAGCAGTGGAAACACGATCAGGGATAAAAAGAACAGAACCAAAAACTGCATTACGAAGAGATAAACACAACATTCATACTACCTAACCCATTCATATTTTCATAGCCAAATAGATCATTTCATCACAATCTACATAGACAATGAAGTTTGAAGCAGAGAACAACAATTGGAGAATAACGCACTACCATGTGTAGAAAATCATCCATACAATGTACTGTCTAGAGCAGTTTACAATAAATACAATGAAAAAACAATATTCTTATGATCAATCAACAAGTTTAGTTGGTGAAATAATAATAATGTATTTTGGTCCGAGTCAATAATTTGAAGATAGAGACCTAGAGTATATACACTTTAGTTGAACTCAAAGAGCTAACATGCAATTTGTTAACATGTTAAATTTTGTGAAAACGATAAATAATGTCACGCACCGATAGCAAGCATTCTAACAGCAATAATGTTATACAGGAAACATCTTTAGGACTAGGATGTAGGACCTGACACATTTTCGAAATTGGTAGCTACATGTAGTAAGTTTCACGAACAAATAAAAAACCGTAAATTGCACAATGTACAGTTCAAACATACAAACAGCATAAGGAGTACCACACAGTTACATCATGGAGCCACTGGCAAGTTCACCCCCAAGGAAGGAGACTACTCGAAGACAACCTACGAGATAAGCAAGTAACCTTACTAACAACAAAGCATTTGACTAGCCAAACATCCAATTTCATCACAATCTACATAGACAATGAAGTTTCCAGCATCATCCAAAAATGAATAGAGAATAACGCACCACCAATGTAATTTTAAAGACAATAAAGGTTAAAAGAGTCTTACTACGTAAAATCTTCGAAGAATTTGCGCGGGAAATCGTCGATTCTAGCCGGATGCAGCTCAGAGCAATCGAAGATGTAACTTCGGACTGCTGCAAATTCTGCAGAACTGGGGGAGAGTTTATAATGGTGGGTAATCACATATCTTAATTTCCAAATAATCGAGTTATAAAGATACTCGATAATACGTAAATCGAGTTATGTGCAGCGTGGTTCCAGACCCGCTTAGAAGGGTCTTCCACATAACCCGATTATTCGTAAATCGAGTTATGTGCAGTGTAACGCAAACAAGTCCTTTAGTTCATTTGCTCTTCTTGGTCCATTTCGGTCCACTTCAGTCCCTTAGGTCTACTTTAGTCCATTTGGTCCATTCAGTCCACTTTGTTCAATCGCTCTTGCTGGTCCACTTCCGTCCCTTAGGTACACTTTAGTCCATTCGGTCCAATTCAGACCATTTGCTAGAGATGTGCAGCGTGGTCCCAGACCCAGCCCAGATATTTGGACTGATCCAGATGCAGTCCAAGAGCAATCCAAGTGCCCAGAAGGGTCTTCGACATAACCTGATTATTCATGAATCAAGTTATGTGCAGTGTAACACAAACAAGTCCACTTTGGTCATTTGCTCTTTTTAGTCCATTTCGGTCCACTTCAGTCCCTTAGGTCTACTTTAGTCCATTTGGTCCATTCAGTCCACTTTGTTCAATCGCTCTTGCTGGTCCATTTTGGTCCACTTTCGTCCCTTAGGTACACTTTAGTCCATTTGGTCCACTTCGGTCTATTAGGTCCAATTCAGACCATTTGCTATAGAACTCGGTCCTCTTGGTCTAGTTTAGTCCATTTTGTTCCACTTCAGTTTATTGTTCCCAAACAGACACTTAGCTGGTTTAAGCATGCCTAACTTAAGTTGAGCCTAGAACAATTTGATTGAATTAGTAAATGAATTGAATTTTGTGTTATTTCATCCTTATTAATAATAAAAACAAAAGGTGCATAACATATCCAATTTCATCCATAAATTTTGAAGTAAGGTGCTAGTAAAAGTCATGTTAAAACTATTACTAAAATCTCAAAATTTATGTTAATAGAACATATCCAACATTTGATTTACAATGCAAAGCTAGTAAGCACTTAATCAAGATCAAAACTGAAAATGTGGACTTTGAACACAATATCATCCCTCATACTCAGCTCAAATACGCAAACATCTCCTACTTGCAATCCATTTTCTCTCACAAATGCAGACCAACCAGCAGATACGACACATGATGAGTATTTTCCTTCATAAATGTATAACTTGACAGGCCATAATTGGTCCACAACTTAGAGCTTCACAGGTACAATACTTCCTTTGGTGCAGTCCTTGCTAAAGCCTTCTCTCGGTAAGTAGTTGATAATGGCATGGGGTAAGCTCTGTACAAAAAAAAATTAAGACATATTTCAAAAATAGTTGAACCCATTTGAATGAAAAGCAGTTTTAAGGCAATACTATTGTTTGTTATGCTGATGGTTGGATGGCAGTTATGTGGATGTCAGTTTGATTTGATCATGCTGTTCATAATGACATTACATTCTTATGTGATTTCCTTCTACGACCTAAGATGATACCATTTGAACTAACAACACAATGAAGCAAATCATTACCAGGTTATGTACAACTGCATGCTTTCTAATTGATCTATGGAAAATCAAAGTTAATGGGAGTTGCATTTCTAAAACCCAACAATATTACAAAGCTGAAAGCTTACCGCACGATCCTTGCCATTAACGTATGATGGATGAATGATAACCGTGAAAAGGGGATTTTCTGAACGAAAAGCATTGGCTCTCACAAGATTTTCGGCTACACCACCATCTTTCTTAGGACATTTGTCATATGAGAAAGACACATCATCGAGTGAGCAATCAGATTCAAGTTTAACTAACGGGCCGCTTGTGCATCCTACTCGATTTCCTCCAACCCTATGAGCTGATCCTGAAATGACATTAAAATATGAAGTCATGCACATGAAATTAATAGTAAACAGGCTTACAAAATCAACCATTAGCAAACAAAAGTGTAAGATTCAAACTTGAACCCTCTCCCCTAGTAAAAGATACCCCAAACACCATTTTTGATTTCTCTAACATTGACCCTTTAGATTTTGGTCCTTCAGGTCTGAAATGTGTATCCCCTGCTTGCTTTGGATTGGTTTTTGCCCTTTTACGAGGTACAGGGCTTGGCATAAAGGCATCCATGATTTCAATGGAGTTATCATCACTCTCATTGTCTTCCATCCTATGAACTTGTGGTTGGTCATCTAAACGATACTCTATTTCTGTTGCAGTGGCATCAAATACGAGAACAGAAAATGCTGAATTTCTTTCATATCTGAAAACTACCAAGTGCCCCATGGTTAGAGCATGACAGCTTGCAAATTCGCACCACCCATTTTCAAACCAAACCTCTCCATCATGTTTTGTCAACTTCACTTTCCATTTTCTACCATTTGGAATCGAAAAAACGGCCATATCTGATAGATCAACTCCATATTTGCTTATAAACTTGTTTGGAATCCGCTGTAAAAAGACGAACTTGAACATAAATGCAAGCTTTGTAAATAAACACATGCAATCAATCAAGCTCTATTCTCGTGTTATGTCAGTATCATTACAGGAAAATTAAATTTAGTCTTTCTTTTATAATAATAATTTCATAATTGTTCAATGTAGATACTTGTTGGATGAAAAAAACCTAGGCAAACACCATATAACAGTGGCAGAAAGATGCAATTAAGAAAATAACTCGATCTTGATGGGGTATGTACACAGCATTGCAGTTTATAAGCAAGTTCATAGATTATAACATGGAACCAAGTTCACAGATTTTTTTGAACTTGGTCATCAACAAATGTCAATTTTTTCATCAATCACAAATAAAAAAGAACAGTGGCAGAAAGATGCAATTAAGAAATTAGATACTGATGGGATATGGATACAGAACTGCAGTAACCTACGCATATGACTACATGTAACATGGAACCAAGTTCACAGATTTTCTTGAACTTAGTCATCAACAAATGTAAATTTTTGCATCAATCACAAATAAAAAAGATCAAGTTGACGATGGTAATTAGCATATGATTTTCAGAGAGAAAAAGATCATGAAATTAAGTATACTTACAAGCTTTCCTTCTTCAAGACTTTGAGGCATAATAATCTTGAAAAAGTGTGGGGCCTGCGTAGGACCATCCGTATTGTCTCTCCGCTGGTAAGAAGTCATAGTTCTGGTTCTGGTTCTCCAAACTATTTTTTTCCTGTGAATATCGTAACTATTGATGCCACAGGTCTAAGTACTATAAAATAGGAGAGTGTCGAGAATGCTGGTTGGCCTTCCACATAACCCAATTATTCATAAATCGAGTTATGTGTAGTGTACCTGTAACCAATCCATGTTGTACGCACTGTAGCTTAAAGAAATCCATGATGTCGTGTCCGACTCGTACGTAACTCGATTCTAAAAAAAGCGAGTTATTTGTAACATTACTCGATAATATATTAATCGAGTTATGTGAACTGTTCCCAGTCAGCCCAGATATTTTGGACTGATCCCAATGCAGTCCAAGAGGAATCCAGGTGTACTTGTCTTGCACATAACCCGATTACTTGGTAATCGAGTTACGTGAACCTCAGTTATCTGAAACTTAACTCGATAGTATGGGTATCGAGTTATGTGCAAAGCCCAGCCCATACATTTGGACTGATCCAGATGCAGTCCAAGAGGAATTGAGGTGTCCCTTGTCTTCCACATAACCCGATTACTTGTTAATCGAGTTATGTGGACCTCACTTTAACGACCAAATAACAGAAATTGGGTTAGTTGCAATATAAATCGATAATACACATATCGGGTTATGTGTAAAGCCCAGCCCATATATTTGGACTGATCCAGATGCAGTCCAAGAGGAATCGAGGTGTCCCTTGTCTTCCACATAACTCGATTACTTGTTAATCGAGTTATGTGGACCTCACTTTAATGACCAAATAACAGAAATTGGGTTAGTTGCAATATAACTCGATAATACATATATCGAGTTATGTGTAATGCCCAACCCATATATTTGGACTGATCCAGATGTAGTCCAAGAGGAATCGAGGTGTCCAGAAGGGTCTTCCACATAACCCGATTACTTGTTAATCGAGTTATGTGGACCTCACTTTAACGACCAAATAACAGAAATTGGGTTAGTTGCAATATAAATCGATAATACACATATCGAGTTATGTTTAAAGCCCAGCCCATATATTTGGACTAATCCAGATGCAGTCCAAGAGGAATCGAGGTGTCCAGAAGGGTCTTCCACATAACCCGATTACTTGTTAATCGAGTTATGTGGACCTCACTTTAACGACCAAATAACAGAAATTGGGTTAGTTGCAATATAAATCAATAATACACATATCGGGTTATGTGTAAAGCCCATCCCATATAGTTGGACTGATCCAGATGCAGTCTAAGAGGAATCCAACTGTGCAGAAGGGTCTTCCACATAACCCGATAATTTAAATATCGAGTTATGTGTTGTGTAACTACACCAAATGAAATTTCTGATAGCACTTGTTGCACATAACTCGATAAATTTGAGATTGAGTTATTTGGTAATACACTTCCTACATCGAGTAAGAAGTCATGCAGCACTGTTCACACCCATACGAATTTGCAATGTTTAATCATCATACAACTGGACCTGTTCAAAACAACTCATCCATATAGTGTCCAACTACTTCCATAATCAAATCATCCATACAATTCCTACCACATCCATAACCAAATCACTTCATTAAACAACCACATGAATAAGAAAATCACCCATACAATCTATGGATTGGGGGGTAAGGAGCCATTATACATTTAAACCATTGAACCAAGTTATTCACAATGTAAGTACAACCATTTACATATAAATTTTGATTTCTCATATTTACAAGAAGAGATTTGAGTTCAACTTGCGCCACACCAACTACCCCTTTGCCACGAATCCCATATCTGCACAAGTTCAACGAAAAATACATCAATACCGCATCTTTTACTCATCTTTTAAAACCATGTTTTACTATCATTGTTACAATGTACAAATTAGTACAGGACTTGTAAGAATAACTTATGACTAGTAAGAATAATTGACAACACTAAAAGAATAACTTATGATATATCCCCCCTCGTGTAATTGTTACTAGGACGTGTAATTGTTACCTGCTATGTACCACCGTGGCTTGTTGATTCCACATTTCGAGTCGGACATCTACGACGGTTATGACTCTCTTGGCGACACAACCCACACTTCGACTTTGGTCCGTTCTCAATCCACAATGAGGTTGGCAACTCCCTATCCTCGTCATCCATCTCATTGTGGATTCTTGTGGACTTAGGCCGACCTTTCTCACGGATCAACCTTGGGTTTGGCATCACTATTCTCCTTTCTTGCGGCTCCAGCCATTCTAACCTATCTTTCAGTGATCTTGTTTGCTTCCCATTTCCCACACGTGCATGCCCTGTCCATGAGGGAAACCCTATGGGTGTGAGCTCCCCTGCCAGTGTTGAACAGTGAAGATTGTGTCTCCACTGTATATAAGCATTGTTGCGCGCTCATCCTTCTAACCATATGGAACTTTGCCTTCTCTTGATTTGCCTCAAACTTGTCATAGGCATATTTGCACCACTCTTGCCCCTCTTCCAATTGCTCTAGTGTTTTGTTTCGACGATTGTCAAAGTACGAGTTCACCTTGTAAAATGTGAACTGAACCATTGCAGTTATGGGCAAGCTACGTGCGCCCTTAAGTACCCCATTGAAGCATTCTGACAGGTTGGTTGTCATTGCCCCATATCGGTGCCCATGGTCATGTACAAGTGTCCACTTTTCTTCAGCTACCTCCTTAAGATACTTGTACGCATCCGGGTTGACATTCTTGATGCAATCCATGGTGTTTTCAAACTTCCTAACTTAATTTGTAGTTGCTGCCTTCCATACCAAGTTCTTCAATGCCACACTATTGAAGTTAGTGTTAACATTGCTTACTAAATGGCGGAGGCAATACCGGTGATGGACTAAGGGCGGTTGCAAGTAGCACCTATGTTCAGTGTCATCGAAGCATGATTGTATCCCACGATGCCTATCGGATATTATACACAAATTGGTCCGGTCCGCAACATAGGTCAGGAGGCATGCCAAGAACCATCCCTAGGACTCCGTGCTCTCGCTTTCAACAACGGCAAATGCAAGTGGATAAACCTCGTTGTTACCATCTGTTGCCATTGCTATCAATAGCTTTCCTTTGTACTTGCCATAGAGGTGCGTTGCATCTATGCTTATCACCGGCTTGCAATGCCTGAACCCTCTAATACATGGACCGAAAGCCCAAAATACAGAGTTGAATATACAAGTCCCTAGGACACGGGGGTTGCACTTTAACGTGGTTACGGTGTCCGGATCTGCATCGGACAATGCCGCTAGAAACTGTGGCAATTTCGCGTACGACTCGTCAAAATCCTCGTAAATACGCGCAACTGCCTTCTGTTTAGCTTCCCAAACTTTGTACATAATTACATCATGCCCATGCTTTGCATGCAGAATACTACGCAGGTCTTTAACAGATCGGGTTAGGTCCTCCCGTACATACTTCTCAAGTGCAATGGAAATGAACTTTGAATCCATCATCCGCCCATCGGTCGCTACTTGGAGGGATGTGCAGCTGTGGGGACCATTACATTTACTGATCACCCACATCCTGTGCTTCTTGCTGCAAATAGCCCGAATTGACCACGGACATGCCTCATGTATGCACCGCACAACCAGCCTATTGGTGTCAGACTTAATGACCTTGTATTGCTTATTATGCTCCATAGAGTAAAGGGTCAACACATAATGAATGGAGGCTTTATTCTGGAATAGCATCCCTTTCGTCGGCTGGTCATCTTTATGCCAACTTGTAAGCTGTCCTGTACCCAATGCAGGTGATAGGTCATTAATATTGTCCCATGTGTTTGATGTGAACTATTCTGGGATAGCAACTGTAGAAGGGCTATCCTCCTCGTTATTTTCGATCTGTGTTCCATCTAAGACCTCCGCTTCGTGGTCCGGTCCATCAGTATCAATGAACTCTTCGTACACATCTCGGCTGGCATCAATATCAATTCCCTCGTCCATATAGGCTTGGACATGTTCATATGCGTGACTAGACCCTCCCACATCAAGTGTCTGGGTGGCGCCCAACACTTCGGTGTTGTCCAAATCATCAACCGCACTGCATAGTTGAGTATTGTAGGGCAAAGGCATGGCATTGGCAAAGGAAGACTGCACGTCAAGCGGTAATGAGTGTGGCTCTTCCACCCCACTACCATGCTGCGAACTTGCACCAGCATGGAACCCAACAGCCTCAACAGTTACATATAAGTCGGATGCTATGAACTGGGGGGTCCGCTTAATCACTGTCCACATCATGTCCACGTCAGCATCATAACCCAACGGATTTGAGTTGTAGACAACCTGAGTATTCACAAGTAGTTGAGGGGCATGGTACATAATGGATATCTTATGTGACTCCTTATCCAACCCTAGAGCTTCCATTATCTTCCGGTGCATTTTTCTCAAGTCTGTTCCGGATTTCAAGTCAATGAACTTCTGCTTCATTGACTCGCCTCTATAGGACAACCCATGCAACTCATGGAAATATTGCTCCCCATTGTAGTAAACGTAGAAGCAATGACGACCCATGGCAAACCTGGATAAGGACAATTAATTGTGGTTATCATGCAAAAGATAGGGGGTTATGTCCATGGTGTAATTAATCTTTACCCCACATGAACGTACAGTAAAACTTTTACAGACGCACTATAATGATATCCTAAGTATTCTTAACAGACGAACTTGTTCACCTCTTAAGCTTTCATTTTTAAAACCCACACATTAAAGCTTTTCAGATCTAAAAGAGCTAGACAATTTAAACCCATGATTGCTTGTATAAATGAATTTGTGTACCTCTATGGATGAATGCATATATCATCATCATAGGAATTCGCATGTATGTTTGTTTATATATATGTTCATACGTATCTATACATACATTACTATATATATATATATATATATATATATATAGTGTCACTATCGCACACACACATACACACACACACACACACACACACACACACACACACACACACACACACACACACACACACACACACACATATATATATATATAGGACTTTGCTAATATGTGCCCTAAGAGCATACAATAATTAATCATATATATGTGTGTGTATCTACATATGTGTGTGTGTGTGTGTGTGTGTATATACAACCACATACTCACATACATATATTCATTAAAATGCTATCAACATATATATATATCTACATAATCCAAGTGTGAGAATCATAGCAAGAACTTGCACCATTAATACTAAAGAGCCAATCCAAGTGTAATCACAGTTGAGATATACCTGTCAGGAGAGATGTGCCACAACGAATAATAAGGGGGCCACAGCTGTATATATGTAGATATGGGGATGCAATCCAAGAGGAAAACGCCAAGAACTTGTTCACTCTCAAGCTTTTCTTTTTCAGAACCCGCATAGTGAAGCTGTTCAGAACTGAAAGAGGCAGACACGTGCATGGGCACTCATATGTGGGTAGTCAATAATAACTCGATATACAAGAGATCGAGTTAATCTAAAACTCGATTTCTAAGTGGCCGAGTTATATCTCGAGAAATCTGTTGATGTGATGGTGGTTCAGAAACTTGGCAATTTAAGAATCGAGTTACTCAATAACTCGATTTCTCAAAAATCAAGTTTCTCTTTCCATTTTCTGTATAAATCCCCAGGCCTACTCCGCTGGTAAGATGCATCACCATTCTAGTGCAAGGACTTCCCAACCTTGCGTGTTTGTAGAGCGAGATGGGACGTACATATGTTGTGTTTAATGGTCATGTTCCAGGCATATACGACAGTTGGCTAGATGCGAGCAGACAAGTTCATAAGTTCCCAAACGCCAATCACAAATCATATAAAGATCGAAGGGAAGCAGAAGCCGCATACATGGAGTATTTGCATTGTAATGGTATGGACGTGCAGGGTGGTGCGTCTGCATCGAGGGCAAGTCCAAACATGTCCACCTTAAGTCCACCAAGCACATCTCAAAGCGAAGGACCCAACTATCCAAGTGGAGACATTAGGAACACCTTGTTGAGGTATCAGTTGGAAGTTGCCATAGAGGAGCGTGACCACACAAGAAGGATTGCAACCTTGAGTGCGAACATGTTGAACGAGGTGATGGCCCATGTTGTGGGGGATAATGAAGATGATGAACCAATGAGACAGCGTACGGGTAAATGACTCAAAGCATGACTTTCTGTTGTGGTGTTCAATAAGATGTGTATAAATACCAAATAACTAGGAATAATAATTAGTGTGGTTTAACTAGAAATGTTATCGTTTTCTAGCTATTTCACTAGCACTGTGGCTATCTTGCGATGCTTGATGACAAACCTGCTAATTGTTTTGTTTATCACATTTTCTAGTTAACCTTATTATTTTTGTTTCCGCACTACTTTCGTGTCAATTGAAGCAGTAACTGAAATGAATTTATATGGTGGAGGTTTTCTTTTATCCAAATATATATATATATATATATATATGCATCACTATATAATGCATGTTTGCACAGTACGAGGCCCTGGAGGCTTTGGGGTAGTGCAAATGTCATAAAAGATCAGCCCATGCTCATGGGTGAGCAACCCAGTCACCCAGTACTGATGCAACCAAACCTGCAGCTTGGACTATAATGCATGAAGTTCGGCTCATCTATATTGTACCATAACTCACGAAACATGTCATTCACAGATTTCTAAAGAAAAATATTATGTGCTTCAATTTAAGAGTCTGGGCAGCCATGATAAACAGAAACAATAAACAATAATATATGATTAAGTTTAAATGCATTAACTCACACCTCTAACATGCAGATGACAGATTGTTCAAGTAAAATTGTTATTTGCTTGAAGAGCCAGCTGTGAAGAGCAACAATCAACAATGAAATTACAAATAATGAATAATACAAGAGAAAGTTTGAACTTTGAACACATTATTTTTCTGATTTGAAGTTACATACACTGCCGGTGGCTCTTGAACCCACAACCTCACTCTCACTCTCCACGTTACTCTTACAAGGTAAGTTTGAATGCATTGTTAAATGCATCACATGCCACACAACACAATCAACCCTGAATGCACATGGGGGCACTAATGAGACATCTTTTCCCCCTAAAGTGAGGTCACAGCAGTTCAAAGTAAGAGTGTGGTATGGAATAGTGTTAATTATTGCTGTCACAATGAGAAGCCATTGAGAACACAGGAGGGAAAACTAACATGAAGAAAAACTATGAAATTAGAAAGCTGCAATTTTATATTCTAGAGAAATTGCAATTTTAACATGCGCATATCATACGAACTTAGTTTCAATTTAAACTAGTCGCTAACCCGTGCGATACACGGGATAAGTTAATGAAATTTATATATATTTACTTTGCTCAAATAAATATTTGTTTAAACACGAATATGTTTCACCTTCTATTCAAAAATATGACTCAAAGCATATTATGAACTTTTTTTCTTTATCTTTTTGATCCATAATTCTAAAAAGATGATGAAACTCTTAACAAATTTAAGTTAACAAATATCATTTCTGTATATAACTCTTTCCATTGAAGAACTTTCACGACCTTGCAGTTAATGCCCAAAGCATCATAAACAATCCCTTCTATTTACCAAGTTGAAAATAGCAATGGAATAAAAAAGGGGTGCCCTCTTCTTTTCTTCCAACCTCTGAAGTCACAAGCAAGGATCAACGAAGAGATTGTGGGCAATAATAAGAATCCACAACACAAACCTAGGTAAGAGAAACCACATACAACATTGTTTAGATTCTATAAGATGGTGGATTACATAGAATTGAGTATATTTTTTTCAACAAAAAGATTTTAGTAAAAAAGGCAAAGGAGGCAGAACTTTGCCAACAAAATTGGAATGCTCTTGGCGTGGAGTTTAAATTGAAAACAACTCATGCCATCAAAACCCTTAAATGTGTAGAAATTAAATCCCTTTAGCATTATAGAAAGAAACAGTAGGCAATCACTTGGAGTCTATTAGGTCGCGTTCAATAAATTAAAGTGTATGCAGCCAACTACGACGATAATAGTACAAACCAATTTACACACTAAAATTAAATATAAAGAGAAAAGAAAAGATCAATTAGAAGAACAAAGTAACCAACCTACTTCTTATTAAAAAAAAAAAAGTAATTAACCTATTGAGAGAAATAAAAGTTTTTATTGACATTTTTCCCTAAGAATAACTTTTATTTCATAAAGAGGTTGCAAACATTATCAATGAAGAAAATCCAAAGGAAATTAGTGCATGCATACATGATTTAATCAAGAGTGCTAGCATTCTTCAAAATAGGCTTCCAAATTCTTAGATGTGTCTGTAACATGAACATTACTCTAAACAGGTGAGTATACAAAGCATCATAAACAATAAACCATACGCAAAGTACGTACGATATAGAAAACTAACCATGGCATCGAGATTAACCTCAATCCTGAATTCAAACCTGCCACAAACATCACTACCAGTTATTTTTCACAACAAAAGTTTCAAATTGAAAGTTTGAATGGAAGAACAAAATTTTTCAATTTCTTTATTTAACACATGGTAACAAATTGATTTAAATACCCAGATATAAATTGATTTATAACTCATTTATCCTTAAATTTTAAAACACATGTTAACAAATACATATTGATATAAAATATTAATCTTGTAACATAACTTAATAAGTCTCGAACACACAGCTTTAATAGCTTTAAATGAATTTTTCATAGTTGTATTTAAACTATGGCTCAACCAATAAGAGGCAGCAAATATTATTTAACCTGTGGCTTAAAGCCCTTTTTTTTTTCTTTTTTTTTTCGTTTTTAATATTGCTTAAAGCTTTTTAAATTTCAAAGGTGGTGTTTCCCCAACTACCCAACTCTATCATTACATCTTTGCATGGGAATTCCATCAAGTTAAAGACATATTTTTGCAATCCTATCAAGAAAATCAAAAAGCTCCTTGATAGCAAAACAATTAACAACAATAAGAATCCAAGTTTCAACCAACATAAATTTTAGGAAACTTGCGTCAAATACCAATAGGTGTATTATCCTAACAAAAAGTCACATATCCAAGTCCAAAAATTTATTATAGCCATCAGTAGCAACCCAAAGACCAGAAAAGAGACACACTTAGTAAATTGGGCCATAAAAGAAACCAAAAAACACCCAATTTGAATACCCATGTAGAGAAAAACATTTGATGATTGCTACAAAAAATCTTGAGCTAAAGCTGAAAGTTCAATCCAAAAGTCCTCCGTAAACTAGGAATAAAGTATGGAAAAAACTAATAGATGGTAATACGTTTTGCTGAATGTTGATTGCAAATTTTCTAACCAAACCTAAAATTTGCAAATGAAATGGCAGAGGACCAAAGTCTGATAACTCTGATTTATGGATTCAACAACACATGAAACTATAACAAAACCAATTACAACAAAACTTAAATCTCACCATAAAACCATAACAGAACCAACCGAAAAAAAAAAAGAAAATTAAACATGAATAGCAGAATGAACAACACATATTCATCACATAGCAAACAAAACATCAAAATTAAACTGCTAAAAAACCGTAACAGAAAGAAGGGCCTAAAACAAATTGGAGCAGAAAATCAGTAATTCCGTTAGACCCAAAACTCTTAGCAATCTTTTTTGTAATTTTCGTAATCTATAAATATATATAGACTTCACTATGGAAATATAGAAACAAAATCATATGAAATCAACATGTTCTCCAGAACCAAATAAGATTACAAAAACGTACCAAGCTTTAGAGGTCAAGACTTGAGCCAGCAAAGGATATGAACAGAGAGAGAGGATATGAACAGCAAAGTATTGATGTTTTATACAATTACAATGCAGAGTTGAAGCTCAAATCAACCTCAACCTCAACGTTGAAGATAAAGATAATATTAATTATCTTTTATCAACATAGATATATAAATTAAAGACAAAATCCATTTGATGGATTTTATAACTATTTAATTTCAAATTCTCTGATGTACATGGCTTTATGAAAACTTATTTTAATACATGAAAGACTATACTAATAAATGAAATCTAACGTATGGCAAATTGTAAAAATAGTATGCTATTCTTTGAATAGTATAGAAAAATATTTTATTGTAAATAGGTAACTATACTATTCTTTGTTTAGTTACCTATTTAATACAAAGAGCTCTTTTCTCTCTCTCTCTCTCTCTCTCTCTCTCTCTCTCTCTATATATATATATATATATATGTATAGATGACATGGATAAGCAATGGTGCTATGATGCTATCATGCTTTATTTTAATTGAAGTGGACCGTCTTATGCCGTAAACCTCATAAACCCATTACCGTAGCCATTATTGTCATGAAGTTAATTATATAAAAAACACCATGGTCAAATCCATTCAACTATAAGACATGCATATGGATTGTGACTTTCATGAGCACTATAATTTTACCTTTGAAACCATATATGATAGATGCAACCCTCATGAAAACCTAAAAACATAGGGGATGGGTTCGAAGGCTAAGTCACCTACAGAAGGTGGAATTAACACAAACAATAGCATTTATTTGCGTGACTAGGCCAGGAAGAGAAATTGCCACGTTCTCAATCCCTTATATTCTACAAATTTTCATAATGCAATACACGTCTTATCTATGCTAACCACTTGCATACTGCAACCATGGAAGTTATTTCTCAAAGCAGGAGCAATGCATAAAAGACCCTATAAGTCACAACATACTGACATACTAACTACTTCTTAACCATGAAGCTTATTTCTCAGAGCATACTGACCCTATAAGTCACAAATTTAAGTCTTTTATTAGGTTTTTAGTTCGTCCAAAAAAGAGTATATGCATATGGCACAAATACTGAAAGGAACTGGAAATAAAAACAAAAATGAGTGATAGCGTATAGGGCACATTCACCTTATTGTTCTTCTTTGTTCTCCTCCCATTTCTTCTTCCCTTCCTTGTCTCTCTTTTGTTGAAAATATTGTGGTACTGTTCATAGGTACAATATTTTTTTTGGTAAGTACATTTTTTTTTTAATAAGGACATCACATTATAATTTTTAATAAGTTGTTCAACGGTACTGTTTATACAGCCCCTAAACATATCCATATTGCCTCTTTTGTCTTCTTTCTTACAAACCCCAAATTAAGTCCTTCCTATTACCTATCAAAACCCAAACTTTCTTCTACCAAATAGCCATCAACAAACTCATCAAACTATCTTTAAATTCCTAATAGAACCCCACAACCTTCTCCTCAACCATGATAAATCAAAACCTACAAATGAATCCTAACCCTTAACCCACGACAAGCACATGTACGCAAGTTCCTCAATTTTGTCCTGCATCAAGAAGAAGATAATGAGTATTAGAGTTTGTTTACACAAGAAATGTCGCAAACATGCTTGCTATCGAGTTCAAAAAGAAAACATAATGCATCCTGCGAAGATAATAGTAGGATAATTTCCCATCATTTTGGTCTCTCTAACTTCAACATCTGATATACGAAGTATGGAATCAAAATAAATTGATATTGTACCAATTATAACTGCTCACTCTAATAAATTGTGAAAAAATTGAAAATATTTTTTACGGGTAATACCATTTTTTCCACCATATATGAGCGCTAAAAAAATCACTACTACTTTTAAAGAAAAGTGAAACGGAAATATCCAATCACCTATAACCAGGAAGTATAAGCGCACGCAGGCATTTAATGATCTTTTCGTTTCCGCCCATATGCCCTCATAGGTCTAATCTTACCTATTTCATCAGACACAACAACATAATTAAATTAACATATTCAATAATGCACAATATAAGTAGCTCAAGAAGATGGGAAGTGTAGACAAGGTACATACCATCACCGGTCCCGCAATTGGGAGCATGCGCAGGAGGGCGTCACGATCTTCGCAAACCCACCACTGGCTCAATGTCCTCAGCCGGTATCTGCTCAATCTGTACAGCCTCTTCGTGGGGGGTTGGAGATGAAGTTGACATGGTGGGCTCCACATGCACTAGAGGTGGGGTGGGCATGCTTGGTGTGGGGACAAATATGCATCCACCATCATGCACAGATCCACTGAAAACTGGGGGCGACATACGGGGAAGGTCCTCATAGTTCGTGCTAACACCACGGGTCGTAGTTTGGGCTGGAATAGTGTCCTCATGACCGGCGGTGTGGGATGGCCCAGCACCAGCACCAGCATCAGACGTGTATCGCGGTGTCCTGCCGTCGTCGTCAGACAGTACCCAATCAGTACCAAGCCATGACTCTTCTGCAACCGAGTCATCCCCTTCCTCGTAGATGGGATCCGGCTCGGTCGAACGGTTGCGACCAGCTCGACCACCTCCACGACGTCCACCCCCTCGAGATCCACCACTTCGCCCGCCGTGACTTCGGGCCTGTGGAGCAATGCCGGCTGCTTCTGCGAGTGCATTCGCCAATTTAAGTCGGCCCAACTCCTCAACACATTCTAGTGTTAGCTTAAGGTCATTGTGAATGTTAGAACCTTCGTCGCAGCTCTGTAGAGACCTAAGCATCGTCCAAACCTGCAAAACAAGGGCGTCATAAATGGTAATTTTCGAGACCATGTCATTAATTTAAGGCATGAGTCAATGCTGCATATGAAGAGTACCCTATGAAGAAACTTACACGTGGCAATTGATTAAAAAAATTGGGCCATGCTTGGCAAGTCAGGGACAAATATATAAGGCAATAGTGCACTAGAGTGGTCATTCAACCAGCTGTCTCTGATGTTTTCCAAAGCATTTGCACAAATTATCAAGTCTTAAAAAAAATATTTTTCAGTTACTCCTTTTGCAATTAACAGGTTCATGGAAAATATACTATTACAGTAGGTTTAATCCAAGGTAGACTACAAACAATTCAACTATTGTACTAGGTCCAAGGACCAGGTATATCAACATATAGAACAACCTACCTATCCACCTAAGGTAACGCTTTGTAAACCATATTAACAAAAGCATATGATCTTAAAAGTAAAGGTGAGGGAAAAATAAGATTTTTCATTATTTTACAAATAAAAGAGTATAGATGACAACTTTGACTCAAATGTGCATAATAAAACAACTAGGCCTAGTAGTGAAAAGTTTGTTATGCTTTTATACCAAAACAACATCAAAAAGAACATTGAAAACTATATTTATTTCTGACAAATTCTACAGCACCAGAAAATTATGAAAATACCAAAACAAAAACCTCCAAGTTCGCTGGGACTTTACAGTGTTTCTTGAGAAATTTTAGTCCTTAAATTGAGAACAACCATAATACAATAATGCACTATGCAGGTAATATCTATCATAAAATATGTAATTAGCTTTCAATCCTGGAGGAAAGGCTATCTAGTGTGAGTGTAAACTATCATGAAATGTCTAATTATCACTACTAAAAAGAGTTGCACTGTCCATTTGAAATTACAAGCCAACCAAAAACAAAAAAACAAAAAATACGAATAAAAGAATAACACCCAACCCACCCTTTTTATAATTTTAATGTAATTATATGGAGAAAGGTGTGGTCTTTCATGTCATTGGCAATTAACCATTCCTCACGCAAACAAATTTGATAAAGACAAATTCACTTATTTATGAAGAACTTAAATCACAATATGTTTTGACTTTAAAATATAATGAAAGATAAACTCATAGAGATGTAACGACTTCAAGAATTGTGGAGTTGTGCATTCTGATAAACATGCAGAAGATATTTTATCGAACAATGGTTTCAACAAAGGGGAAGGAATTGTTGCCTCACCATGAGTTCCCAATACGCAGACTCTGGTGTTATGTACCGCCTTGTGCTGCGATCATACCACGTCATGTACTGAATGAGGTACATATCATCACCGTCCAAGAGAGGGGCACCACGAACTTCATGCCCTCGGTTGGCCCATTGCTGAATATGGACATGATGTTCTACCTCCCAGTCCTTGTCCCATTTACCTTGGAGGGATATTCTGTGAAGGTCACTCAACGTATCCACGACAAGTGGAACTGGTTGCTTCATCCCAAATTGACGGAAGACCCGATCAGGATTATGCCCCTCCACTATCCAAAAGTAGATCAATGGCAGCTTCGCCCTCCAAATATGCTGCCCGACAGTGCAATATGCAGGCAGGGAGCCCAACATATATGTGTACGACTCCCATTCAATCTGCATAAGTGGATTATGTTTGTGATAGTGAGACATCATACTAATTTAAGATTATGTTTGTGATATGTAATATGGAAAGCATGTAATTGCTTGCTTCTATT
Source organism: Quercus tomentella (assembly GCA_028535165.1). Taxonomy (NCBI): domain Eukaryota; kingdom Viridiplantae; phylum Streptophyta; class Magnoliopsida; order Fagales; family Fagaceae; genus Quercus; species Quercus tomentella. Next base: position 8,715,043 of record JAPQVY010000122.1, on the reverse strand, counting down.
CGTACACAAAATCTTCAAGGATTATTGGGCAGAAAGTAAAATAATAGCAACATTTTGTTCAAAATATTAACAAAATTAAGTTAACAAGCAATTGAAACAATAACTAGGATTCAGCCCCATGTGCATCGCGGTGTTGGTCATGTTAATGCCACTGTACAAAAAACAATGTACAGTTCAGACATTTAAATTGCACAATGTACAGTAAAAGATCTAGGTTGACCAAGATCCACATTCCAATTTCAGCCCCATGTTCATATGCATAACATTCAAAGCTAAGCGACACCATCAGAGACTAGGGTTTTCAGGATTTGTTTTGGTTGGTTATGTTATGGTTTTATGGTGGGGGAGAGTTTTGTTGTAATTGGATTAAGTTAGCATTGAACTTTGAAGAAGTTGAAACATGATGCGAGAATGAGCTTTTCATATGAAATTTGCTGTGACAACATCTCTTATATAATCTAACCATGTAATTATGCATTTTACTGAATAAAAAAATATATTATTTTTGGTTAGGAACGCTTACGGGTTTCAACTAAGAGTGAGTTCAAGGATGTGCAAATGCAGGAGGCAATGTGGCAAAGACAACATGAACATATGCTAGGTACATGAAACTTTTCCTTCTAATTTCAAAATTGCTTTTGTTTTTGTTTTTTTGTTTTTTGTTTTTTCCTTTTTTCATGCTTCCTACTTTATTTTTTTATTTTTTATAAACTTATTTGTTTTTTGTTTTTGTTTTGATAAGTAACATAAGAACTTCATCAACACTTTACCCAGTACATAGGGAATGTACAAAAAAGGCAAAAACATCAAGAAGCCAAAGTACAATGATCAATCAACACAGGTAAGTTTAGAAAATGTCTTCCAAGATTCAATTTCCTGAAATTAGTAGTAGGTTATTCTACTAGAGTTCAAATTACCACTAATAGGTCTAATTGTTTTTAAAATACTTGTAGGCTTTTAATTCTGACCTTCACAGTGTGTTCCCCTCATAATTTGAATGTTCTAAATTGCAAAGAGTAATGAGCTAGTGCAACATTATAGCTGCATCAATCAAGTGTTGCTATTGTAGTTAGTGTTGAAATACTCATTGACATACTCTAATAATTAATTAGTAGTTGGTAGCATCCTATGAATGCCCATTGTATTGTACTAGGGACTATGTTTGTAAAGTCTTAGGTTTTCTTAGATGATTCACAAGTCACATTCTGTCCTAAATGCCTTACCAGCCTCTGCCATGGTTAATTAGGTGTTTGATTGGTCTTTCTTTTTTGCTGAATGGATGTTTGGTCAATGAATTATAATTCTTTCTCATGTATCACATAGTTTGTGGTACATGTTATGGATAAAGTTAGAGAGATATATAAGAAATACAACAATGTAACTGTTAGAACTTAGAAATACACATTAACAGTAACAAAGGAGCCCCAACATAGGAAACAAAACACATTTAATCCTACGCAACACAAAACTAAATGAAATTTTATTCAGTTCAAGCCTGAGACAGAGTTGGCAATGTATGAAAATTGGGGAACAAAAAGAGAAGATTGTGTGCATGATTAAAATAATCTTCTAAGTCATATTTAGTGTGCGTTTGGGAAGCGCGTTTTGTGCTTCCCACGTCTACGTATTGCGTTTTTCTTTTCCGTTTTTTTCTTTCTTTTTTTTTCAACCCGTGATTGTTGACTTTTCTCTCTTGAACAGTGCACACACTGTTAACAGGACCCACAAACTTCACTGTTCAGCAACTTTTTCATAAAAAATTGGTCCCACGATACTATTTACACATTGTAAAAAAATTCGCTACAGTGTTTTCAATTTTCAACTGTATCCAAAAGGACCCTTAATAGCTTTCCCATGCATAGCACTAGGACTGAGCAAGGACCTAGCCCACCCGAAAACCCGAACCGACCCGACCCGACCCGATAGGGTTTGGGTGGGTCTGAGAATATTCGGGTCTTAATTACGGGTTAGTTTCAGGTTCGGGTCGGTATCGGGTCGGGCGTCGGGTCATGTAAGTACACTAGTCTGAACCCGATTTTTTTCTTTTCAAACAAACCCAACTCTGTTGTTGTTCTCTCCGCCTCCCTGAGCTCTCCGCCTCCCTCACTCATTATACACAGTATTGGATTTTCCTGCGATTTGTTGTTCTCTCTTTGAACAAGAACAAAAACCCAATTGGAGTTTTGTAGTTTCAAACCACAACATCTGTCTCTACACTGCTAGGTACGTGTAGTTCTTGTTTTCTCTATGCTTTTCACTCCAATGGGTGTTCTGGGTTTTGCTAAAGATAAGATTTTTTATCAGTTTTTATTTGAGCTTTTCTAGTTGGGTTTTTAAACTAGGAAAGTTATGAATCTTCTCTGTTAAGTGCTTCACATTTGGTTTTGGGTGCTGATATGTACTTTGTGTTGATATGTACTAATTTGGTTTTAGACCTGTCAGAGCCAATCAAGAGTCCTACTCCTGCATTGAGGGTGTCGATGTATAAGTAGTGAAAGGTAATTTCTTTTTCTTTCTTTAAATGTTTGTTTGGTTTGGATTAAAGATTTATCAAAATGGGATCACATTGTGTAGTTTACAATTTAGATTTAGGCTGCGTTTCGCGTTCTATTTTGGTGTGTGTGAACTTACTTTTTGCCATCTGTTTAGATTTGTTTTTCCAGTTTTTAACATTTTCTTTGATCTGACTATTTGGGTGTTTTTTTTTTTTAATAGGACTATTTGGGTGTTTGAGTTTCTGTAATGGGTTTTTTTGTTATTTAACATGGGTATTTGCGGTTCTGTACAAGGTCTTTTTTTTTTTTTTTTTTTTTTTTTTTTTTTTTTTTTTTTTTTTCATGCGTGCTAGTTGTTTAAGGGAATGAATGAACGGTCTCTTATCACGTCTGATCTGACTATTTGGGTGCTAGTTGCTACTGTCTCTTATCACAATTGTTTCCCATCTGAAGTGCTAGTCATCAATGCTTAAAAATCAATGAAGAGCGATCACCTTATTCATCTGAATTAAATCTATTGCTTATCTAAACTGGACGCCGCTTTTTGTTCTGATTTTGTTGGCTATATCAAGTTGTTTACTATCTATTGGACCTTGGACATGTGTACCTAAATGCTTTTTTCTTGCTGGTTTGTTTAACTGTACCTTAGCAATTCTTCCTCTTATGATATCTCTTGTAAATGTCAAGGAAGGGATTGAATATAGATATATAGCTGTATATGAATCTACAGTCATCAAGCTAGAATGATGAGAAATCATTATAACTATTTTGTGTGTGTTAATTTTACAATGGAAAAATGCTCATAAAGCATCAGATATGCTAACTCAGTTTCACGGGATTTGGTGATTTTAGTGACAGCAACAAAATCAGTTACAACTTGATGTATCAGACACAAGTTGTAAGCTTTCACCTGAGGTTGTTGTATCATGCCATAATATTCAGTTAATACAATTATGGCTAAAATTTTTACACACAAACTTAATAGAACATAGCAAATAATATTCACTTCTTTTCTTCCTCAGTGCAGGAACAAAAATGACAGAACAGATTGGAACAGCAAAGCCAGCAGTCTTTTTTGAGTATGAACTCTTCGAAGGAGACCCTGACCACCTCAGAACTGTCAAACCTACACCAACTCAGACTGATCCATGGATTGATCTTTCCCATTTTGTCATTTGGCCTCGTTTTTGTTATCTAAAATTTTTTTTCTTCATTTCTATTTGTGGGTTGGCCCTTTTTGTGTTATTTGGTTTAAGGCTCTCTTTTTTTTTTTTTGTTGAACTATCTGAATTTTAGTTGGTTGAATTGTTATTTAGATTATAATTTGTTTTGTTGATTGATATTATTTTGGTTGGTTCTATTCATCAAAGGGTCTGGTAGCAAACTCTAAATGGTTATGATTTTGTAACACTGTTGCCTTTTTGTTCATACTTAAAAGGCAACAGGGTGCCATTTGTTAGTGACGCACAGCTTTGATATGGAGGATATGAACAGCTAGAAGTAAAAAAAAAAAAAAAAAAAAAAAAAAAAGTGCCCAACCCGAGACCCAAAAAACCGACCCAACTACAGACCCAATTTTTCGGGTCGGCTCGGGTTGGGTTTAAGACAGCGAAACCCGATTTATATTGGGTCGGGTTTCGGGTCACAGTTACCCAGACCCAACCCGACCCGACCCAATATCAGTCCTACATAGCACGGGTTAGAGATTAGTTAATAATAATCTTAACTATTAAGCTTCTTAACATAACACTACAACAGTATTCTGCATCAATACAACTCCTTAATCGGGGATAAGAGCCTTGAATCACCATAGTCAATTCCTTACCTCTGTTTTGTTTTTTGTTTTTTGTTTTTGGTCTATTTTTAATAGGTAATTTAGGGTGCAGGAGTAGAATTTAAAGGCAGCATTCACCAATACAAAACTTGATGACAATCAGCACCATGATTCAAAATAATCTAACGAAGCATCAATACCAAGCATAGATCCTAAATAAACCAGAAGGCTTCAATAAAAGCGTAACCAACCTAGGCAAGAACCAATATTCTTAAATCAACTCAATCCTACAACAATCCAAGATTTCAAACAAAAATAAAAAACGTGGTCATGCAATTAAGGGAAACGAAAATGAAAAACACAAATTGAGGACGCCAATTAACCGAATACCTGCTCCGCTCGTAATGTAGCCAGTGACGTCCGATACGCAGCGAGGACGTGTGTGGCATGCTCTGTGGTGATCTTTGGCCCGCTCCACCTACCAAAAATGGGGTTTCGACAAATGCTCATTACTGAACTTTACATTTAACAAACTTTGCTTTATATTTCACATCCATATACTAAGCGTTGATACGTTTCTTTTGTTTGTTAGTTTCACATATTTTTTATTATAACAAAGAGACAAATAAAATCTAATATACTATTACACATAAGTAATTATTCCTAACAGACACTTAGCTTGAATAACTAGAACTCAATGAACGTACCTAATGGCAAGGGGCCCTGAGTGCACTGGCGGTAAAGGTGGCCTCGTAATAGGGCATATTCGTAGGAACCTTGAATAAGCCCATAGCTGCACCAACAAGAGTGCTCCTCCAATCTGCATCGCATCCTTCTTCAATGCACTACAAAGTTGCCTGTAGAGCCAGGCCAATGCTGCACTACCCCAGCTATATCGTCTCGCATTGCTGATTGGGTTCAACAACAGCAGAGTAATCAGTGAGACCCGATCCGCCGACTTGTCCATGAACAGCAGGGCCCCCATCCATACAACTAGGTGGTAGCGGGCATGTTGCTGCACAACTTCATCACCGGCGTCTGCGGCTAGGGGAGCGGCAAATTGTTCATCAAGCCAGTTGTATTTTATCCTCACCTCAGCAAGGGTAGACTTGTTTGAGTTCGGTATCACGGGCGAAGGTTCATGGCCCAACAAGTCTCAGCACACCTTGCTCCATATCAGGTTTGTCCTCCCAGTGACAGGCAACCCATCCACCGGAATCCCCAGCATCACCTCTATATCTTGCAAGGTGATACCCATTTGTCCATGGGGTAAGTGGAACATGTGCATCTCTGGACGCCACCGCTCGACCAAGGCCGTGATCAAAGCATGGTCGACCTCCATATCAGGAACCTTGAATAATCCGGTCAAACCTGCTGCATCTATGTATTGCATGATACGTGGGTCTAGCCCACCTTGCGGCAATACACATGTACGGCGTCGAACCTTTATGATGCCAGGCACCTCCTGCACACGGACGAGCATTGTGTTAGGTAGTGCACATAAGGTAATTATAAAACGGACATGTATTAATAATACAACTATATACCTCATCGGCAGCGCGCCTCCAAAGCGGAGTTGACCGATGATTTGGCTGCCGGGTCAACTGGGTCTCCTCGTCAGGTCCAGGCTGCACTCTATGTAGTGCTTACATATCTGACATGGCAGCAAATAGATTCTTAGCAATCATTTGACAAGTAAACCACAATTAATATAAAATAAAAGCATGGACACAGTAAGACATATTATGATCCCAATAAGATTGTCAACATCACTTCTTGGCCTCACTTAACATGCAACCCAAAAGCGATCAAATTAAAGCTTAAATAAATAAAATAAGAACTTGCCATAATTTTACATAAAAACACTTTTTCTTTTTCTATTATCTGTAATTGAAGTAAAAAAAAAAAACAAATGACTAATTAATGTGCTAGAAACTTGATTGACACGTAGATGTTCAACATCTACGCAATATTTAAATGTGATAGTTCTTTTTGGATTATGATGTCTTTGAGAGAGATTTTAACAGGGAAAATATCAATTACAATTATTAGGAGCTGCATATTAGGTTTCCAATTAAATTTAACCATGCAACACACAATATGTGATCTTCCCCGAAGAACATTTAAATTCAACTCTATGGCTTATGACCAATGCAGTGACATAGTAAATATAAATTGCAACAACTCAATGTTTAGGTTTTCTATTCTCAGAACTGTTCAATCAACCTTCGTCTTTTCAACAAAGTAACACTCTCTACAAGGTCATCCTTGACAGCTCCCCATTTTATGTCTTATGCAATTGCCCGTTTACAATGGACCACTAAGATCCCTATAGCTACAGGTCATTTGGTGTCAAGTTCTCAACTTAATAGCTAGAAACCTATACTAATTATTCTACATTTCTACTCACTAGATGCGTAAGCATACCATGACTCAGTTAGCCCACTTCCCTGCTTGTTAGGTCTATTTTCAACATTTTAGGAGTTAATTCTACTCAATTTCCTGCTTGGTGAGTCATTTTCAACTTTTAGGAGTTAGTTCTAGATCCATTTATATGAGTATGACTCTACCAGACTCGAAACTATACCCAAGTCCAATATTAGCTATAAGCAATAGTCAAGATTCTACATGAGACCATTGGGCTTAAATTTCATCAAATAAAAACCAGGTACAACAAAATCCAATGAAGCATACAGGATGTATACCCTAAGTTTCTAGTACAAACTACAAATTACAAATACTATGAGAACAGAAAGCTTTGGAGGTCTAGGCGCATTCAATAACATCTAATAATACAACAACCCTATTAATTGAAATTTAGGACTCTACATGGACAACTCTTGGCATTCAAAATATCCTTCTATTCCTCTCTCTCTCTCTCTCTCTCTCTCTCTCCATAAAAGGAACATAAAACAAGATAGTACAGAATTCCAAAATACTAACGAAAGCGTGAAAATTGTTTAGTTTTGGCAATAAAGAAAGCATACTTGAAAGATTAATCTTAATTTCTGGGACAGCACACTGATGAATTCATACAAAAGCAATTCAATTAACATTAATAGAAACTAACAAAAAGGTACCAAACAAAAGTAAAGTCATTGAGACATCTTATCACCAAAGTGTCTTACTATTTTAAAAGAGATTTTCTCATTTGGTTCAAGATTCAAATGAATGATGGAAGATTTGAGAACCAGCATTTAACAAAAAGATATAAAAGTATATGATTCACAGTCAACATAAAACAAATGAAAAACCAAAGATAGATTGAAGTAACAATCAACATATTATAACTCACACATTCAACAGAATGAAAGAGAAAGATAGATTAATCCCCCTCTGATAATCATAAAACAAATGAAAAACATTGAAGATTAATATAAACAATTGAAGATTAATAATCATAAAACAAAAGTTACAAACTTTGATGTGCATTTAGTCTCTATTTTCAATGTCAGTGCATAGATTAATATAAGAAACTTCACAAAATGGAAATCATGAAATGCATGTCATGGCTTGAACTCTAATGAAAGCAGCAATATATTCTCTATTTTCAATGTCAGTGCATACGCTCATACTGTTTGCAGCAAATACAAATTCCACAATAAATGATGAAAGGAAACGATATCAACATGAAGTTCAATGTCCACACCTATTGCAGAAATGGAAAATATTTATATAAACTATACTTTCATATATTAATAAATAAATTTTATTAATAGAACAGGTTACTTCATGTTCATTTGTCTTATGATAAATAATGATAATTTATTAATAGAACAGATTACTTCATGTTCATGATCATAAGCACACCATAACCTAAAAGAATTATGTACAAAGTTGAGTGATTATGTGAAACCAAAGTTCTAATCAACAATGATTCCAACCGAGTATTTAATCAATTTGTATCTTCAAAAATACAGCTACTTTGCTCCTTCCACAGCAGCCATTTGTTTTGGCAATATGAAACAGAACTTTTTCAACAACCCATTTTCAAATAGTAAAAAATTTAACTAGCACACTTATTATCATCTTTTCTTCCCTACGCAAAATTTGAACGTGCGGCGTACCCATAAAACAAATGAAAAAAATTGAAGATTTTGGTAATGCGAGATCCCTTTCTGATAAACATCCATTTCCCACAAAACAAATGCAACACAAAACAGTAAAATGGTAGAGCAACGTACCTATAATCAACGGCGGCGGGTATGGTGAGGATTCGAAAAGGGTACCGGTAACGACGACTGATCGAAAAGGGTGAGGGAGACTGATGAAGGGTGGGGGAGATTGAGGAAGCGTGATCGCAGATAGCGAGGGAGAGTGTAGCGGGAGAGTGTAAAGGGAGAGTGATGGCAGAGAGCGAGGGAGAGTGAACAGGCATTGTGAGACGTTGGTTTTGAAAAATGTAAAGCAAACTGATTTTCTAATTACCGAGTTATACGTTTATAATGCCACGTCTGCTTTGGCAGCGTGGCACAAGGCTGAAGCTAACTCGACTATAACACAATCGAGTTCTTCATTGAATCTCGACTTCCGTACTATCGAGTTACGAAAGAGAGGCATTTTCTAGATTAGTTTAGGAAATAGGGCAGAATGCTGGGTTTTTTCCCCAGAAAGGGCATTTGCCAATTTTTTTCACACAAGAGATCCAAACCTATTTCTATTTATTTAACCAACATACCAAAAATCAAAAAGTAGATCTAAAGATGGTATTCTTGAAGATTGGTAATCAAGACTGAAGTCAAGATGTTATCCTAGTGCTGCTACTATGGATTAAAGTTTCAAGAAGTAATTGGAGTTGCTCGTTGGTTCCGTTTTCGAGCACAGACATGTCATCTATAAAGGAATCCCTATATCAAAGAGCTTAAAGGTTAAAACAGTAGATTGTTTTTGCTATAAGTTCATTTTCGAGTTGTTGATGTTTTATGCTAAATTATAAAATTTCTTTTAATATAGTGGATTATCTTTTTGGGAAGGTTTGTCCCATAATGGTTTTTCCCTTGAATAATTTTTCTCGAGTTTTCCACTCTATCGTATAATGTTTTTCCTTTTTGTAATTTATTTTATGAGATTGGTTACACCATATTTGATATTGCTAGAGATATATTAGCCCATTAGCATAGGCCCAAGCCTAATTCTACTTTGTGTGCAAGCCAAGTCTCCTACTTGTACTAGAAGTCTATTAGTCTAGGGTTTAGTCTACTATATATACACATGTTATAATTCATTGTAACACAGGATTTGTACTACACTCTAATATATTATTGATGTAGCCCTTTAGGGTTTTCTCCATGGATGTAGGCCGTTAAGCTAAACCACGTAACCCTCGTGTGTTATCGTGTTTTATACTTTATGCTTTTGCTTCCGCATCTATACTAGCATATTCAACATGGTGTATCAATGCTAATATTTAACAGATATGTCACATATGTTCCAACTGTTAAATGCATAATTGATAAATTGGCATAATCAAACTAATTTGAATAACTTGATTTTTATTATAAAATCATGAACAACCGGGTTCTAAATAAACTAACACATAAAAGTTTGACAAGACTTTGGATGGAAACATGATGCAGTCTCTACAAATAAATCTTGGGTTTCATAGCCTTAAGGTGGAAGCCTGGAAGGGGATTGTCTTGACTTATTCACATTGCTATAGACAAATTCCCAATCCTTATCTTTCGTGGGTCTCCTATGAGATGATATTAGAGTTCTAGCTTTATCTCAAATTCATAGCACAAATGTATAATTATATTCCTTAAAAGTCAAATCGATCATACCTTGTGTTTTAAAGTTAATATTTAACAAATTATAGAAACGATATTGATCTTGAAATTCTCGGATCTAAATTCAACGTTATAGATCCGACTTTATATCCCCAAAAAAAAAAAAAAATCCGATTTTAAATCCTCGGAGCTCTTGTATGGCGCGCTTGAATTTATAGATTAATGAAAGTTTTCTAGCTATCCGATTTTATCTCTCCCAAACAAAAACAAAAAAATCCGACTTTCAACCCGATGACCTATTGTACATGCTTTCTTACAATTCATAGACTGGTTTCTTTCCTCACAACTATAAATATGTGACTCCAGTTCCCGTTGTTGCTGGGCAGAACATAGAACTGCAAAACCTACACATCAACATGAACATTGTCCGTCGTTTCAAAGCATTTCTTTGTTCTATCTTAGGATCTAGGTCTCCACTCCTGCCTGCATCATCACACTCACCACCAACACCGTCACAACCTTCACAAACCACAGAATTGGAATCACCAAATATAAATCCAGCTCCAGATGATGCTAGGCCAAACATAGAACCGCCAAACCTACAATGGCAAGACATAATATTGGGGTTTTGCTTCACATCAGCCCATGGAATAGCACTCCAGTTCGTGAAAACTCCATCCCAACTTCCTCCATCTTTCCATTTACTTTCTCTAGCTTTGGTACTCACTTTCTCTGCTGTTTTTGTTGCCAAACTTATCAGCTTCAAGTTTCCAGACACAGCTCAAGTAGTAGAGAAAGTTGCAGTCTTCTTTGCGGCCACTGCGTTCTTCCTCGCAATTTCAATTCCCTTGCCGTTGAACCTCAAGTTTTTCACTTGGGCTATTTATGGTGTCTTATTGCTCCCCGTTTTCATATTCAGCTTCTTCTAGTTCAGGGCTGATACCATTGTGTTGTTGTTGGGAGATTCTGTGCGTTTGGGTATTTTTAGTAACATTGTTATCTAGTGAAATAAAGATTTCCTTCAAATCGGCTTTGAGAAATTTTCTCTCTCTCCTTACTTGGCAACTTATAAAACCATTCGACATTTGTGTATATTATTTAAACAAATCACATGATTAATTAAAAATACTCGTGAATGGTTTTATCAATCACCTTGTAGTGAGTTGGAGAATTTTATTTTCAAATTGATTTGAAGGTAAATATTTTCCTATCTAATAAAATGATTGTGTGTTTATGTTTTACACGAAGTCATATAGTTTCTATAAGTTTGTATCGTTTCATTGAGATTGTATTTTCCTTTTTTATAAAAAGAATCATGGTCTAAATCTCCCATTTGTATAGATTATTGAGCTTGCATTTTCCTTTTTTATAAAAAGAATCATTGTCTAAATCTCCCATTTGTATGGTTTTATTGAGATTGCATTGTCTTATTAGAAGCATTGGAGTCCAAAATCTTCCATTTGTATGGTTTCAGGGCTCTCTAACAAGATGCCTAATCATGTTTTGCCTATCAATTACATATTTCATTTTTATTTTATAAGTCACATTAGTGTCCTAGATCTACAAATCAGCAATCACTTAAGTAGTTTCTATAGATGATGGCAAAGAACAAAATGAAAATTTGTTGAAAAACTCATGGACCAAGTAAAAAGTCTTCAAAGCATAAGAACAAAGAAGAGGAGAGACAAAGCCAAAGCTGTATCAGACTTCGTCAGCTTCGGCTAAGAAAAGAAGAGAGTCTAGATTTTGCATTTCGGAGCGGATTAAATCCGAGGAACAATCTCAAGACTTTTGTATTCTGCTTAAAATTAACCGTACTCGGCTACTCGTTGTGGATTTCAATTCCTACAAGGTAGGTAGTTCACTAAAGAAATCAACTTTTTTTTAAGAAGATATTTTATTAAATTACTTGTGGCTTCAACCGCACCACACTCACTAACATGACATTTGGTATTTTGGTCCCAAGAGGATATAAAATGAGATCGGGTTCAATTACTTTTCACGAGTTCATAGGGTCAAAGCGGATGTAATGAAAATTCGATACAATTCTACATTTCAAAGTTTACAACATTACTTTTCTTGGGAAACTCTTTCTAATAATTGCAATTCAATGTATTTGTCATCAAATATCCCTCGATCGAGCTGGGTCATTGTTGTTGTTTTTCTCTTTTTTCTTTTTTTAATATAAATTTTCTGTTTGTGTTGCCCATGCGTAGGATTGTTTTAGTGATTATAGTTTCGTACGCTATTTTCAGTTGTTTTGCTTTTGCACCATAGCAATATGTTTGGTATCATCCAATAACTTTGTAACTTAATTATTATTACATTTTGATATTTATAAGAGAGAGGGTTTAAATCTCCCTCCTCAAAAGTTTTTTTTTTTTTTTTTTTTTTTATAGTATTTGGTGTGCAAATTTTGATATTTATATGTAATTTTTTAATATAATTTAGTATCTCTTAACTCTTATTTTCCAAGTTAAGAGATACTAATACTGTATACACACGTTGCATAAAATAGTGAGACCGTAATATTCTAAAACAAGTTACACAAATTAAACACAGATATTGACAACTCTAGGAATTATATTTAGAGTAGTAATTAAGAAACATAATTATACAAAATCTAATAATAAGAGACGCAAATACATGAAGTTTTATAATTTTATTCTACTAACAAAATCAAAAGGCAAAAAAGGACTAATAAGAGATAAAATGAGAATTGAGAATGTTAAGATGAGAGAGAGAGAGAGAGAGAGAGAGAGAGAGAGAGAGAGAGAGAGAGAGAGAGAGAGAGAGAGAGAGAGAGAGAGAGAGAGATGCAACAACTCCGAACCAAGCGATCGAAGAGAGCAGATCGCTGGCGTTGCTAATGAGAATTCACAGCCACAATATCTCTCTTGGTACCCTTTTAAAAAAAAAAAACGAAATTAGAGATTATTTTTAAGAAATATGTTGAATGAGTTACGAATCTAAATGCTTAGAGGTTTTTATTTTTTATTTTTGAATAAATTTTTTGTTGAATATTTGATTCATTTGTTGTTGTTTGGGCTAATTTTTATTGTTGTTATTTGATTTTTTTTATTTTTTTTTTATTTTTATTTAAGAGGTTAAGAATTATGTTTGGGGGGCCAAGATTATTTTTGTTGAATCCAAATTTATGGGATTTTCAAGTCAATGTATTCAATATTTTTTTCAAGGTAGACAAAAAAAAAAAAAAGGTTTAAAAATAATTTTAAATATATATATTTCAAGTTAGGGTGTTCATATGAACATTGATTTGCATGTAAAACCAGCCCTCAACACAGAGACTATTTTGAATAACACACACAAAAAGAATTAAAACGACACAATACACATTTTACAACAATCGGGGGATGTGTTACAATTACAATACTCATTATCAAGGAAAGCTCTTCTAGCAATAGTCATATTCTTTTTTCCTCTTTGCTTAAATTTTTCTCCCATTTTTCTAAAATCTAGGTTTATCACACACCCAAAAAAAAAAAAAAATAAATTAAATAAGTTGTTATGATATTATGAAAGTTAGATTATTTGAAATAAAACTAAGACAAAAAGTAGTGTGGATCCTCTAAACAATATATATAATAAGCAAGTTTATAATCCAATGTCAAACACACACATAATAAGCCCTCTTAAACATAAGAGAAATGGAAAATATTTCAATAGGTTGGACTATTGAGGATCTCTCGATTCTCTCCAATTTAGCTTGGGAAGGGTTATTAGTAAGGTACACTAAAGAAAGAATCTATTGGTTTAAATGTAGATTAATTCTAGTACAACATAAAAAGTTACAACTTTGCCTATAACCATTCTACGTAATAGACTATAACTAGTTGCCTACCACTTTCACTTTAACCTGCCACTTTTTCTCCATCACTCATAGTCTAGATAATTGTAGTTTTTTTGTGGTCCTAGAACTTTTGGGGAAAACGTTTTAACATTTTATAGAATTTCTTTTTCTCTTTCTTAGTCTCTCACTTTTTGATAGATCTTCTTCTTCTTCTTTTCAAAAAGTTGAAGAAATGATATCCTCAAGATTTACTCTTCGAAAATTGAAGAAACCATTTAAAATAGAGGAAATGCATAACATTTTTGCTTGACTAAGGGAGTTCTCTCTCTTTTTTTTTTTTTTTGATGAGATAAGGGGTAACTCTCCATTCTTATATGCTTGGCCTTTTCTGAATGGCTCAGGGCATCCCCTCCCATGCGCCCCCACCCCCCAACCACCCCCCCCCCCAAAACAAAAAATAAAGAGAAGGGTTTCTTTTCAAAATCTAAGAAGGAACCACACAAATTAAGAACTAATTAAAAGTTCGCTGTTAAATTCAGCAACTTGCCTTTTCCTCCCTCTCACAGAATTATGACTAGTTATATGGAATTACAAAAAGAAAATAAAATGTTTTATTTTTCCTAAAAATAAATTTAATTACATGAATGGCTCACAAAATTTAGACATAGAATTTGACAAATTTGAAAAATAACAATCTGGCCTTTTTACATGTGTGTGCTTCTTTGGACATTGCCTTTTATAATCTTAATTTATAGTTTATTTACAAACACTAAAGTAAATTTGCAATTCAAATATAATATTTTATGCCAAATATTTTCTTTTGACGCATTGAGATCCGCTTTAATTATTTTCCATGAGTTCATATTTGAACCTAGAATCGACTATAATGAGGTTCAATAACAAGTTTACATTTTTGTTAGGTTTATGTTTTTATTGGCTTAATTTTGTGTCAAATTTATTTATATTTATGCACTCATAAAAATTTATGTATTTTTATAATCAAAATTATATTTGAAATAGGATGTTATATGTACTTGGGCTGGTCAAAGCCGTGACAAGCTCGCTCCCTATTCAGCCTGCAACATAGACACCTGGCAGATAAGAAGGAATCTTAAGCCTCAATCCTCCGAATAAATTTAACATCGTTGTTTTGCGGTCATTTGCATTTCGGAGCGGACTAAAAATGATCCGATAAACAATGTTAGGACTTTTGAGTACTTGCCTAAAATAAACCGAACTCGACCCTAGATCCTATTATTGTCATCCGAAAGGACTTTATCGACACAAAATTGCGGTTCCTAATGGACAGGAAGTTTCACTAAAGAAAGTGATGTTTCTTTTTTATTTTTTAGGAAGATACTATATTAAATTATTTGTCGCTTCAATCACACACATTGATTATAAAAATTTAAAAAGTTGTTGAGGTATTTGTTCGCTCACAGCGGACGTAAATTGATCCATCCGCTTCAATCATTTTCCACAAGTTCTTTTATTTTTTATTTTTTTGGTGCTGAATAATCATTTTCCACCAGTTCATCCTTCATTCTTTCAACCTATAGATTCAAAGCATATGTAATGAGATCCGATAACAAGTGTATGTTTCAAAGTTTATTTCTTGGAAACTCTTTTCAACATTTGCAATTTGATTCAATATTATTTGGCATTAAATATCCGTAGTGCTGCTGGGTCTTTTTTTTTTTTTCCCCTAGTTAATAAAGAAACTTTATTCCACACCATAGACAATACACGTCAAGATGTGGGCCCCTTTTTATTTTTTTATTATTTTTTTCCTTTTCTTTTTAACAAATTGTAATTTACAATGGGATGAGTGCATTTGAATCCCAAAAATACTTGTTGAAAATACTAGAAAATGTCAGTTGAACTATAAGATTCTTGACTATGCACATGCATAGGATTGTTGTTTTGCTTTTGCAATGTACCAAATTGGTTGGTCTCTCACATTTTATTGGAAAAGCTTAATGGATATCCTAAGAGCATTGATTTAAAAACTATTTTTAGAAATATTTTAGGAAAAAACAAAAATAAATAACAAGATTTTTTTACAACTTTTTATATTTCTCATAAAAATAGTATTAAAACTTTTCTAAAATTATCTATTACAAAGTCCTAAGAGGACCTATTTTGAAATAGAATTGCACTGTGCTATGGACTAGGCTTGTGCAATCAATTAGATTATGGGGACAAGTTCAGTCAAGATTTGGCGTAACCCAAGTGTATACACCCTCCAATGAGCTAGTGCCACGTCATTATTTTATCAAAATATGAATACAACTTAAACACAATAACAACTTATAGAGTCCATTTGGATATTGTTGAAAACTGAAACATGAAATTTTTAAATATGTAAATAGTACTTATTTTTAATGAAAAAATTGCTAAAAAAAATTTTATGAATCTCGTAAACAGTGCATAAAATTCATAACATAAAAACACAAAAACACACTAAAAAAAAAAATTAAAAAATTAAAAAAAAAAAAAAAGGCAGCAGACGCAACAGTCAAGACGCTGGGATTAATCAGTATCCAAACGGAAGGTGCATCCCTAGATCTATCGCGTAGACAGAGTCACAGAAGAGTAACACTCGGTTGAGTCGGTTCCTATAAAAAATAAAAATAAATAGTTAGGAACACTCGGTCCCATCAAAAGAAAAGAAAAGTAGAAAAGTCGGCTCCGAAACTTTTTTTTTGGAAAGGTCGGATCCGAAACTTTTTTTTTTTTTTTGGGGGGAAAGGTCGGATCCGAAACCTTTATAGCTTATCGATTCAAAAATTATACACCACGGGATTTGGAAAAACACTATTCACCTCGCTAAGGCTCTACCATATCCCGAAGGAAGACAATTCACCCAAATTTCCACACCCACTTGTGTATTCACCTCACTTTAGGCTCCATCATAACACAAATGAAGGACAATTCTACGCGTGAAGCCCAACTATATATACACATGCATATAACACAGCTCTTAATAATAAACCTCTATATTATTTTCAAAGCCATAAACCACTAGTTACGTTTCTAGCTTCTCTGCTCTTTCACGAAAAAAAAACCAACAAAGAAACAGTAATAAAAATGTGTCCTCCTGGTACGACTTTACGAGCTGAAACCACCACCGTGGGTTCAGATTTGAGGCCAGCGTTTAACGTGGTTGATGTTGATCAGGACGGCAAGCGGTGGTGCTGAGAACCGAGCTGCCTTTCCCCAGAATTTCAAGGTCAAGAATCCGTGGAGGTATCTGAGTTATGTTATCAGAGATGTCTTTGTGGTCTTTGCATTGGCAGCAGCTGCAGCCTACTTCAATAGTTGGTCTTTTTGGCCACTCTACTGGGCTGCTCAGGGGACCATGTTCTGGGCTATATTTGTTCTTGGACATGATTGGTAATCTCATATTTGTGAATTCTTTCCCTTCTAAAATCTAAACTATGTTACTGATTTTCACATACATTTGCATTAATTAACTTGTGTTTGGTTTTCTATTGAACAGCGGCCATGGAATCTTTTCCGACAACCTCATTCTAAATAGTTTGGTGTGGCATATCTTTCATTCTTCAGTTCTTGTAGCTTGCCATGGTTGGTGGGTGTGATAACTTTCTTAACTTTTAAAAAAATTCACTAATCTTTGGCTTATATGTTTAGATTTAGCTTTAACTTACTGACATTTCATGATTTTCACTGCATGGTCTTAAATCCTACAGGAGAATCAGCCACATAACTCACCACCCGAACGATGGGAGTGTGGAGAATGACAAGTCATGGGTCCAGGTATTATCTCTGATCCATTATTTTTAAAAAAAAAAAAAAATGCTCTTATTAATAGTTAACATGAATAATAGGGTTAATCTTTTAATTTTTGAAGCATGCCACATGTCAACTGTCAATACTTTGTCTGACATGAATATCATTTAACTGAAAATGGAAATAATATTAAATTTTTTTAATTTCATCATTAATGATGAAATTGATGCTCTTAATTTTTTTTTTTAATTAAGAATGAAATTGTAAGTTTTAAATTAAAAAAAAAAATTAACTTAGAAATCAAATATTCGCTTATAAATAAAGTATATTTAACTTCCTTTTCAATAAATTATTTTATATTCTACTCACGCCAAGAGTAGTTTTTAGAAAATCCTTGTCCTCTGGGTCAGTACAATTTATCTCAAACCTAGATTGCTAGGTTAATTAGTCTTAGCCCAAGCTAAGGGGACATCCGATGGTGGACAATAACCGAAGACCAAACTGTCAAAAGCTTCTATATATGCACAAGAGGTCCTGTACTTTTCTTTGGATCTCGCATCTGGCATGTCTTCTTATTAGGTAAAAAATTGTGATTATTCTTTTGACTGTAAGTATATACAGACAAAAATTTGCACAAATTGACCCTTCTATAACTACCTAAAATTTTGTTTTGACGCCAAAGCCTATAGTAGATCTATTTCGTGTTCTTTTTCTTCTTTTTCACACGTGCCAGATCGATCAATATATATAATGGTTCCACGTTATTCTATTACCTCCTCAATTCTCTCTACCATTATTAGATTCTGCCTGCATTATTGTGTGTGAAGTATTCTCTTTCTACACGCCTTTGCTCAGGCTGCCTCAAATAGTTCACACAATCTGTATCCTGCTATGAGTATGTGCAAGTCATGAGTCATGACTGGGTGCAGCCAGAGATTGATTTTGAGTGCGTTTAAGATATATATATATATATATATATATTTTTTTTAGCGAATGAACAGTAAAAGTACTGTTCATGTACTGTGCGGAGACAAATTTTACTGTACAGAGACAAATTTTACTGTTTATGTACTGTTTATACACTGTTCATGAGACCCACAATCACTTTATTTAGAAAAAAATATTAAAAATGGGTTCCACGGTACTATTTACACATTTAAAAATTATTTTACTACAATTTTTTTCAGTTTTCAATTTCAATTTTCAATTTTCAGCTATATCTAAACGGACCCTTTGTCTCTACACCACGTGGGTATCAAAGCCTTTTATAACATATTGTAGAGTTTGTCAAGTCTTTAAGTCTTAATCCTTATATAAGAATTTTAAGAATTTAGGTAAGAAAAATGTTAATGAATATCCTAAGAGCATAGATTTAAGAACTATTTTTAAAAATATTTTATGAAAATATGATAAAACAATTAATTATGTTGACAACTTTTTATACTTCAAAGTCTTCAATTAATCCGTGACTATGACATAAATTTGGCATTGGAATACTACTATTAATTGAAGTGAATAGAGTCAACAGACTTGTACGTAATAATAATAATAATAATAATACTCAATAAACTTGATTGCACAAAGATTATGTCATAGTTACGAATTTTTTTCGCATCGATGTGAGTCATGTGACATAAAAAAAATAAAAAAAAAATTACATGTCAATCGTTTATTATTTGTAGGTAATAAATTGAGTAAATATGGTTATTGGCCAATAAACATGGTGATGGCGGTGGTGAAGAGGGCTATTTAAAAGGGAGAGAGATAATATGAAGACAGAGAGAGAATGATGAAGAGAGCTAGAAAGAGAAGTGTAGACTGTAGAGAGAATGGTGGTGGTAGTTGTGGTGGTGGAGCATTAATGAGAAAGAGATATAATGAGATGAAAGAGTAGTGTTAGACGCGGTGGTAAAAGGGATCTTCTAGAGAGAGAGGGGGAGTCAAGGTGGTGGTAGTGGGTTTTATAACGTATTATGGCTATAAATAAAATAAAAAAGTTGCAGAAAAAGACAAAGAACAAAGCAAAAATAAATAAGAAGAAAAAGATAAAACTCATTTAATGAATTCTAATTAACTCAACTGGTAAAATCTTTGATAGTTAAATAAGAAATCTAAAATTCAATCCCTTCAACACCAAAAATTAATTGATGTCTTGGTTTTGTATAAGTTAAAACTCTCAAAAAAAAAAAAAAAAAACAAAACACCCATATAAAGAGTCTGTTTGGATTGAGCTTATTTTTGCTGAAACTAAAAACACTATAGTAATATAATTTTTAAAAGTGTAAATAGTACCGTAAAACCCATTTTTAATGAAAAAATTGATAAAAAATGTAATTTGTGGATTTGTAAATAGTGCACGGATGCACTGTTTATAGTGGAAAAGTCAACAAATACGGGCTTAAAAAAAAAAAAAAAAAAAAGATTTCAGCAAAACGTGGTCCTGGGACGTTGAATCAAACGGGTACAAAGTATTCACATGTGCTTTTTTGTCTTCACTAGTACAAACTTTTGTTTCCCACACACACATGCATATTTCAACCATAACTTATTTGTGTTTATTTTGATTGGTGAGCAAAAGTTTTGCACCTTACACAGTGTTGTTTATACTAATAAAAAAATAAAATAAAAAAGACGGGGGCAAACGGATGTGATGCATATGACAAGTTTGATTAATATTCTGTAACAGGGATGTGATGCACAGGTGCTGTTTATGATCTGCACATTAACCCTGTGGCTTTTGCCAGACAGCGTCGAAACCCGCCCTATTGTTCCATTCAGAAAAGACACAAATGCTGTTGATCCATGGGTATCCACTGAGAGTTACTATCGATCGCACTTCAAAGACTATTTAGTACTTCATCGTCTCAAAGCCAGCGCTGAGCAGCACTTAAGAGTTTTTGCACTTGAGATTGTGGAAGACAGTGATGGAGCTAAGGAGCTCGTTTCATTACAACTAGAATATCAGCGCTCACAGGAGACATCTAACTCCAGATGCCAGGAAGAGAACATGCTTCACTTAGGGGGCAATAGGGGAGGCAGTGACAGAGATGAAGGAGAAGGTGAAGAAGAAGAAGGACGAAATGGAGGTGGAGGGAATGGGAGTGGCAGACGACGTGGAGGAGGAGGTGGAGGTGGAGGCGGAGGGGGAGACGGAGGAGGTGGAGGCGCAGTAGAAGGCGGAGATGGAGAGGAAGGTGACGTGGAAGGCAGAGGTGGAGACAAGAAGAAATTGAGACCCACTCTAAAAATGTTAGAGCATTTGCAGCAGTGTAGCTAAATAGCTATATTGCTATTTTAGCTACACCAAACCATAAAAAAGAGGCTGCAGCAAAGGAGCTATATCTAAAATTTTTTAGCTTTTTGCTACAGTACACATCTATCTATAGATGTGTACTGTAGCTCAAAGCTAAAATGAAATATAATTTTTTATTCTATGTTCACACTACTTTTTTTATTTTTTATTCTTTCCTTCATTCTCCTTTCTCCTTTCTCCGTCTCTCTCTTCTCACCGCCTCTCCATCTCTTCTTTCTTCCTCCACAGACCCACAGACCCTTCTTTCTTCCTCAGAGACCCATCGCCGATCTGCATGAGCCCAGCCGCCACAGACCCGTCGCCGTCGACCCACGTTCGGGCGCCGACCTGACCCATTTCGGCCTCTTTTCTCTATTTTCGGCTTTCTTCCTCAGAGACCCATCGCCGATCTGCAGGAGCCCAGCCGCCACAGACCCGTCGCCGTCGACCCACGTTCGGGCGCTGACCTGACCCATTTCGGCCTCTTTTCTCTATTTTCGGCGTTTCGGTTTTGTGTTTCGGGCTGTGCTTATGTTTCCGCTTTGTGTTTCGGCTTTGAGTTTCGGGCTTGCTTGTGTTTCGGATTTGTGTTTCGAGCTGGGTTTTTGTTTCGGGCATGAGTTTCGGTGTGTGGTTTCGACATTTGGGTAGCTGGATTTGGGTTTGGTGGGTTTCGGCGTTTGGCTGTGGGTTTCGGCGTTTGGCTGTGGTTGATTTTGTGGCTGTGGGTTTGTTTTGTGGTGGCTGTAGGTTTGGTGATGCTGTGTTAGTGCCTTAGTGGTGGTTGTGCTGCATTTTTTTTTTTCCTGCTGTGAACTGGTGGCCGGTGGTGGTGATGGTGGTTGTTGTGGCTGTCGTTGTGACCGTGGCTGATGGTAGAAGTGGTTGCGGTGGTTGCTATGAATTTTTTTTGGGTAGTGTGATATATTATTTTATTGTAGTGGTTATATTATTTTATTGTGATGTTTATATTATTTTATTGTGTTGGAAGCTAAAATAGATCCACTGCTGTAGCATGTATGTAGGTAAAATAGATAAAGTAATTTTTAGTGGAGCTAAAAAGCTAAATTTTTAGCTCCACTGCTGTGAATGCTCTTACAACCAATAGCAATGTCGACCATCGCTAACACAGCACAAACATTTGGTTCGGTTATATCCTTGAAAGTTGGTGGCCTAACTTTCTTCACTAAGATTCTCTTAATTTTGGTTATGGCAATTAGCTTGGCGGGCTACCTCTGTAGCATCATCGCTATCTTGCTAATGCATGAGAGGCCACGGTTTTCTCGTGTATTGGTTTGGACAGGGTGTGCTGCTTCTACCTCGGGGTTCCTTATATTGATAGTTGCCTTCATCCTAGAATTGTAGGAAAATTATGCTCTCCCCCCTCTGTGAAAGGAAGGGAGCATATATAGTCAGGGCTATGCAATATATAGTCAGGGAGATGTGAAGCTTTGTTTTGATGCGCTCTCGTCTACACCCTCTTCTGCAAATTGGTCCATCATGAATATCATTGATAACATCAAGAGTCTGACCCCTTCCTTTGTTAGCTGCACTTTCTTGTGGGTGAGAAGAATCTGTAACATCCCAGCACATACTGCTGCTAAGTTAGCTCTAGCTACTGTTTTTTCCTTTTGTTTTAGTTCAAACAATCTGCCTCCGCCCTTAAGGCTTGCTTGTATGGCAGATTGTCCTCTTGTTTCCTAGTTCTTTCTTTTTGAATAAAATTGAAGATTATCAAAAAAAAAAAAAAAAAAAAAAAAAAAAAACCCAAGATTCTATATGTAACGGAGAATGAGAATTATAAAATAATGTGTGCTCTTTTATTTTATGAAGGACTTTTATAGTTACAAAGTACTCATCTCACATCATGGCATGTACAATTAATCTTATTCTTATCATAAACTTAACTAGCTTGGAATTTTTATTTAGATTTTAAGTCATCATGAAAGTTTATTTCAAATTTTGTGGGTCTACACTCTTGGCTTTCTTTATCTAGAGAAGAATAGAGAATCGAACTGCTTGTGCTATTTCTATTTTTGTAATGAAATGTATTGACAAATTACACATGTTTATGAAATTTTGGCTTCTATGCACAAATTTACGGTTGTGTATGCCCTTTCTGGATATATGTGTACAACATAATTTTATTTTTTGAAAAATAAAGTTAATATATAATAAATTATTAAATGCATTTTAACAATTGCTCTTCTTCTTTTTTTAAGGTAAAAATCATTGCTCTTAAGACATTGTTAACAAAATCCATATTTTTTATTATTGGAAATACTCTAAACTTTCACTCAAATACAGAAGACTAGCTATAAAAAAGAGATTGCCTCTATATAGCTTTTAAGTCGGTTTAATTGAGGAACCTTATGGCCTTTGGATGTTTAAAAAAAGAGGGGGAGTAGAGTAGGTGAGAGAGATTAATTCAATTACCTTCTTTGGAAGTTTTTTAAGGAATGAGGGGAAGGGGTTTGGAGGGGTTTTAACTACTTCTAACCCCTCATTTTTAATTCCCTCAAATTGGAGAGATTTGAAAGGAGAGTAAAATAGATAAATTATTGACCAAATGAATTCCCTAATTTACCCTTTCTAAATTAACAAAATTACAAACCGATTATATAAATAATTTTTGTTTGTTTCTTGAGAAAATTTAAGGTGAATGAAAAAAAAAAAAATTGAATCTCACACTGAAGCTAAACAACCTCCCTTTTTTTTTTTTTTTTTGTTGTGTCCTCTGACTCAGTTAGAACAGCTCTGAAGCACATCTCATTGTTCTTGTTGCTCACAAAAGCTAGGATAAACTGATTAGCGAGTTGTACAGAGCTGGTGGAAAAAGTTGTGAGAGTGAACGTGTCATAAAAAAACACGATGTGGGAGTTCGGGTTTTTGGAAGTAAGCGTGAGGTTGAATAACGAGTTCAGGTGGGAGGTTGAGGGGGAAGAGTCCAACGTGGCAGCGGTGAGGTTGTGCTTGGCAATGCAAAGAAAGGTGATGGAGAAGTGCGACTTTTGTGGGTGGTAGAGGACGTAGAGAGCAGAGCCAGCTATGGCTAAGAGTAGAGCTAATGCGAGCAAAACAAGAAGTGACCAAAAGCAGCAACAACATCAGTTGATTCTGCAGTGGCGGTTGGGGCAACGGTGGTGATTGTCATATTGGGGTTGTGGGCAGTAAGCGAGGCTACTGCTGTTGGGGTTTGGTAGTGGCGGCGGTGGCCAGTGTGGTGATTGTGGGAATTGGGGTGGTGGTGGTGTTGTTGTTGGTGGTGATGGGCTTGGAAGAAGGGTAAACTCTGTCAATCATTTTGTCAAACAACAGACGAGCAAACAGAGAGAAGTGGGAATATACTTGGATAACATTTTTAAAAATTATTTAATTTTTAAAAATTAAAATAATTTTAATTTTAATTTTATTTAAGAGGTTAAGAATTATGTTTGGGGGGACAAAATTATTTTTGTTGAATCCAAATTTATGGGATTTTCAAGTCAATGTATTTAATCTTTTTTCAAGATAGACAAAACAGACTGTGACAATAGCTAATTGCCTAACTATTCTACCCAATAAATTGTGACTAGTTGCCTAACATGTTCACATTAACCCACCACATTTTCACCATCACCATCACTCATAATCTGGATAGTTATAGTTTTTTTGTACTCCTAGAACTTTCGAAGAAAACGTTTTAACATTTTATAGAATTCTTTTTCTCTTTCTTGGTCTCTCACTTTTTGGTAGATTTTCTTTTCAAAAAGTTGAAGAAATGATATCCTCAAGATTTACGCTTCAAAAATTGAAGAAGCCATTTAAAATAGAGGAAATGCATAACATTTTGCTTGACTGAGAGAGTTCTTCTTGTGTTTTTTCACTACAAAAAAAAAAAGAAAAAAAAAAGAGGGGTATAGCCGCAATTGAAAAACGCAGCTATAGACTTTAAAAACACAGCTGTAGGGCTATAGTCGCATTTTTATAGCCGCGTTTCCAAACACGACCTATACTCTGCGGCTACAGCCCCCTGTAGGACCTAGATGCGTTTTAAAAATGCGGCCATAGGCCCGGTTTGGGCTGCGTTTTTTTAGCCCTAAAATGTTAGATGTATCAGTTAATAAACATATCTTGCAAATAGTGCATATAATCTCAAGAGAGTAACATTGTCTCGACCTCAACTTGGCCACCCTTAATTTCATATAATTTATGGTAACAATTTATATTATATATATATATACACACACACAAAATACACCAATGAGGTAATTATCTCCTCATTTTCAAGAAATTTTCTCTCTTTCTTGAGGTGAAATACAACTTTTGTGAAATATTCAATTTTAAAATATAATTAATTTTGTAAACTATCAAATATATTTTTATTAATTAATTCACGTTCATAGAAACAAAAATAACAAACGCAAATTTTCATAAAGGGTACATTTTCTCATATTACATTCCGTTGGAATCCGTTCCAAAACGAATGCAACAAGAATTTCTATGGGAAAATAATTAATAAAAAAAGAAAAAGAAAGGTAACGAGACATTGAGGAAACATAACGATGTTTTCCAGGAATTCTTTTTACAAGAAAACTCACATCCAAATCCAATAAAAACCTATAATATTACACAAATCTAGAACTGCAAACACCTCTAATATTTGTTAGCATATATTTTCTTGAAATGCAACTATATATAAAACATTACAGGAGGAACATGTAGAAATTCAACTCTTGACTTAGATCCCTCAGAAAAGAAGCCGAGATATGTAATATACCTTCAAATGCTTCCACTGCTGCGCGCCTCTAGTTCCACAAGGCCAGCATATATTATCGAAAAACTCACAAACATCAAGATCAAGGTTTTCCGAACCAATTGATGTCAAAGTCATAATCGTATTTGGCAGATAAAATCTCAACTTTCTTGTTGGGTGACAAGTTATCGATGACCAAGGAGCAGTTTACATAGACATCAAACCCCCTCAATGGAAAACGTCCCAGCACAACGTTAATTGGTGCCTTCACTCTCACAAGCACACAGGTATCTTTCCTGTATGCCTGTTTTCCAAAAGGGCTTGTTGTAGCCCTGACCCAAATGGACTAGTGCCTTTTAACACAATATTTATCATTGTTGTATTCTTTTTTGGTTGATAAAAACTTGGTATGACAGAGATACTAATGAAGGAAAAACAAATCAATTATTTTTTAACAAGAGGCCCTCCATTATTTTTAATATAAAAAAACATACCCTTTACTTTTGTACATTTCCTTTCCTTATAGTCCAGATCCAGAATTCCTAGATAATTTCAGGCTTTCAGTAAGTCTTTGAAACTATGATATACAAGCATATAGATTTAGTCATATAGTAATATGATTTGGGTATAAAAGGATGCGACAAACAACACAAAGCCTAGAAATATGGTCATTATTCTTACCCTTTTTGTTTAGAAACCAAATGTGTATCATTATATCATAATTAATTTTGAGTGTTAATCAGATAAGTATAAACCTGTTTAGATTTCAACAAGCTCCTTGATTATTTAACTTTTGGGGTTACTATAGAATTATTCTATCTATTTGTTTTCTATTGGACAAATTGAGGAGATAAAAGTAGATAAATTTTTTTTTTTGGGGGCAAAAATGAAGAGAATACAACTGCATGAAAAACTTTGAAGCTGTTTTAAAATTTTACATGTAATTGGTTGTTTTGCTGAATTTCCCTTTTGACATTCTACATTGAGGGGGAAAAAATTAGTCCCCTTTACTAAATTATCCAAATCACTTTATTCTTTATTATCTTTGCCTTTATTCCACATCCCCACATTTAAACACTTTATCCATCTTTTTTTTTTATTTTTTATCTATTTTGTCTCTCGATGCAGTTAACATATTTGTTTTTTAGAGCTCTTCCATTTTTTTTCCCAAAGTACAAAACTTTCAATTCATCATATTTGTTTTTTAGAGCTTCATAAGGACTAAGAAATTGTAACAAAGAGAGAAGATGTTAACAATAAAAAGTAAATCTCAACAAATGCCTGCTAATAATCAGATAGAAACAACCCAGTTTTGAAAAAATTTCACATCAAGATTTTTTATAGAGAAGCAATTCAACTACACACTTTATCACAAAGAAAGAGAGAAAGTGCAAATATTTATAAAAACCGGCTAAGAAACACATCAAAATCATCCTAGTCTGTACCTAAAATCAATAATTTAATTTTGTCACCTCTATTACTTAGATTCTGTAACAAATTAACACTGGGGCAAATCACCGAAAACTTACCTCTTTTTCTGTCTTCAAATAAGCAAAGAATTTTAGTTTTGAATTTTGATTGATATACTGTAATCGTATTTTATAGTAGAAAATGGTAGCTTGGTTGGATAATGTTGTAGAAAATGGTAGCTTGGTTGGATAATGTTTTGGGATTTTTTTTTTTTTTTTTGAAATTAAAAAAACTGTTATAAAAAAGAGTGGTAACTGTCTATTAAATCGTGGATGAGAAACTAATTGTAAGTGGATAATTCAGGGGAAAAAAATGGAAGTGGGAGTGTGGGATAACCGGATAAGGGGATTGAGGGAGAAAACCAAGACATGGATTTAGATGGCTATTAAAAAAATTAAAAAAAAAAAAAAAAAAGACATGAATTTGGACGGCTAAA
This sequence comes from Quercus tomentella, assembly GCA_028535165.1. Classification (NCBI taxonomy): domain Eukaryota; kingdom Viridiplantae; phylum Streptophyta; class Magnoliopsida; order Fagales; family Fagaceae; genus Quercus; species Quercus tomentella. The sequence goes on along the minus strand of JAPQVY010000122.1, from coordinate 8,687,551 downwards.
AAACAAAAAAAAAATTTGATTAAAGAAAGAAACTTTCTTTTTAAAATTTCTAAGTAACGTGTTTTGATAGGAGTGATTAAAGCAGATTTGAATTCCTATTTCATAGGAAATGTTTTAGGAAAGACTTAAGAGTAAGAGGTCCTATCTTGTAGATAGTGTTTTACATGAAAGTTAAGCATTTTTACCAAGTTTTACCCCTACTTAAAAATAGGTTGAAGGGGTATTTTGGAACCAAAAAAAAAAATCCAGTCCAAAGTAACAGGGGCAGCCCCTTAAATAGGAGTATAGATATATTATGTATAGACCAGCCAAATTTCACAGTTCACACAAACTAATCCTCTTCTATTATACACACGTATAAATTATGTATAGTTGGTTGTGAGGAGTTTGTTTTCTTTCATTAAAATTTACATGACTTCCAAAACTGTATTTATTTATAATCCAAAATGCTCATACTAAAATAAAGATGAACAGAATAGAATACCTATAACACTATCTATCAAGGGCAAGGCTAATCAGTAATCACACGTCCTTTGGCTGAGTGAGTGGTCCATCCTTTGCATCGCTAACCCCTAACAAAAAGTCGTCTAATGAAGGAAAGGGCCTAACTCCTAAGTTGCAAGTCTCAATACAATCGAATCTCTCCAAGTGATTTTTCAAGGCAACAATTTGATTTATGTAACAACACTCAGAAAATTACCGGTGAAAATAATGACCGATATGTTCATTTTAACAGATTTTCGAAATCTGAGTCGTAACACCCAAATTGGAAAAGGTGAATTCATTATAAATCACTATAAAAGAGGTCTCAATTTTCTCATGTACCAACAAAATACACATACCCATGCCCACAGCCAGCAGGTTAGTCACTAAAACGCCTACTCGGATTGCAATCACACACGGTAATATCTAGACTAATTACAATTAAAATTGAAAATCACAGGGCGTCTTTTACAATAAAAAGCAATGACAGATCTTAACTCAATTTAAATAATTGAGTTTTTCCCAAAAACAGAATGTTCCAACACACATTGATCATATCTAACAACATTATTATAACGATACTTTGGTTTAAGGTCGTTTTGTGACCATTCGAGTATCGCATTTTGATAAACTAGTGGTCAGACTCTATTTCTTATGGTTGTGTTATTTCATGAAGGACTTGAAAAAGTTAGAGCTAATAACTACAAATTTTTGTTTTCAATTCTTGATCAACCCAAATTTCATTTGGGTATGTACCCATGTAACTTTGCAAATAGCAAATGGACATATCCTGGCACTAACTCATGCAACACAACAAAAAATAAAATACAGTCAAACAACTTGCCCTGCATGTGAAGATGACTTACAAGTATTGCAGATTTAAAAGCTGACCAAGTTGTGGAGCCAGTTGACCAGAAAGATTTGCAGTAGCCAATTCACAATAAGCAAATCAAGCTATTAAATTCTTAACCTGTATATAGAAAACGAGATGGAACATAAGTAACATACAAATCAACTTTGAGAGAACTATAAATCAGCACAATGTAAGAGAAAGATAGTAGAAGGAAAAGAGAAACAGAGGAGAAGAAACAATAATGAAGATGATGGGGGAATGATCAAATATTTGAAGGATTTATAAGTAAAATAATGTTATGGAAAAGAGGATGTTGATCAATACACTAAATGTGAATAGACCTACTCCTAAAGGACTAAAATCCCAAGCTCAGAAGACCTAAAAAGTCACAAAAAGAAGATGAAAGGATGCTGCCTAAAACAGTCTGTAAGCGACTAAATTTCTAGTTCGAAATAAATCAAACAAGTAAAATAGTTTCACAAATGCGAATTTGTATTGATGATTGTGTGGTACAATTCTCTAGAATTACAAAAGAGTGATCCTCTGATTCGATCTCCTTGCAAAACTTATTGATTAGACTTATGGTAATGTGGATTTGACTTGAACACAAAATATCCTTCAATTTGGTTGAGGGATGGATTGAAGATTACTGAAACGGAATTACAATGAATCTCTGGCTATGAGCTTGTTTAGAAATCCTTTGTTCTTCGCGTTCTTCGTGTTCTTCGTGCGTTCTTCGTCTTTGAAGGTTTATGGTGGAAGTTCTTCAGAGTTTTAGAGGCTTGAATCCGTTGAGCTTCAATGATTTGTGATTTGTTGATGTTTTCGGACACTTTTGGCTTGATTCCCGTGAACTTTAGGATCTAGGCAAATGATCTGGATGATTCTGCTTCGAATGTTCTCCGATTTTGGGGTTGAAGTTCTTGAAGTTCTTGAAGGCTTTGAGGCTTGATCTTCACAGAGCTTTTTCACTTCTGAATTCTGGTCCCCCTAAATGTCTCAGGAAGGCTTCTATTTATAGGAGTTTGGGGGTGGGTGAGCGACACGTGGCGGAGCTTGATTGGTGACACATGTCACAGCTTGATTGGTTCGCTTAAGTCATCGCTTACACGTGCGAGGTTGCTTGAGTCATCGCTTACACGTGCGAGGATGCCTGAGTCATCGCTTACACGTGCGAGGCTGCCTGAGTCATCGCTTACACATGCGAGGCTGCTTGAGTCATCGCTTACACGTGCGCTGATGTGTGATTGGCTCTTGCATGACACTTGGCAAATTTCTGTTGGCTTCTGAATAGTGATAGCAAAACCTAGCAGCAATACATGGTGTTCTGTAATTGGCTGTATTTTGTGGACTTGGTAATGTGACGTGTCAGCTTGTGATAGGTCGAGAATTTTCCCTCTCTACAAATGCCCCCTCGAGACTCGTTTACACACACGGTCTCGGAGTGTGGTGTGGGAATGAGTTTCGAAAAAATGGATTTTTGGTACTTGACTCTTTAAGTGAAGTAGTTGAAGATAGTGGAGCTGTTGAAGGTGGTGGAGCTTTCAGAAGGATGAGATAATTTCCGAAGAGTAGACCGACCCATATGAAAGGCTTTGATGAGACTGAAAAGGGGTCTGCCAGTATTTGAATGTACTTGCGTGACCGAGTATTCTCAGCATAGTTTAAGTTGAAGTAATTTCAAAATAGTGTTTTATGGTATTTGAAGTGGGTTGGTGAGGGGGAAAGTTATTTGCAAGAAGTTGGATGTACTTGCAAGATTGACTCATTTCAGTAGAGGTTAAGTTGAGGTAATTTCAGGAGAGTATTTTGGATCGTTGGCGGCGATCACAGGGTGTAGAAGATGGGGAAGAGGTGAAGATGTTGGTTGGGTACAGCATGCAGAGTCATGGGGCTAAGCTTGTGTTTTTAAGAAGTTCTGGTGAAGTTATCTCGGAGGAACATGCTTTGGATTACGGCGAGGACATGTGGGAAAGTGGTTGAATGCGCATGTGTAATTGTATCACTCAGCTTAAGTTGAGGTAATTTCAGAAGCTTATGGATTCTGGGTATGCTGGTAGTGGCAATGAAGAAGATGGAGATGAAGCAAAGTGAATGGATGAAACATACCCACCATGGCGCTGGCCCTGTATGTTGGGGACCTTCTGGTGTAGATGTCTCTGGGAAGTACACCTTTGGATATGGGACTGACTGCATGCTGAATGAGGTCCGGCGGCGAGTTATTGAATGTGCCTGTGTGATGGGACCATGCCGACAGACGTTAAGTTGAAGTAATTTCAGAAGAGTACCTTCTGAAATTCTTCAAGCTGATTTTAAGTTGGAGTAATTCCAGAAAATGTGTTTCGAGGTACCAGCAACGATGACCTTTGGGTCCCACGGTGGTGGGGACATGGAATAAGGCATTGGTGACCATTTACCGGCACCAAAGGCTGAATTCTGATGAGCTGGCGCCTTGGAGGTTGTTTTAAGTGTTGATGGAAAACAATTTGTAGGATACCCCAACACTTTTTTACCATCTTCACCTACTGCCACTTGTTGGAAAAGCACAGAAAAATGAAAGATGGAGCTAACTTGTGATTCTGGTCTTAGAAACCAGCCAAGTTGCTGTTTGTTCCGAACCACTGCTTCTGCTGGAAGACCAAGCAATTGGAGAGAGACTACAGGAGCCCTGAGGTTAGGAACAGGTGTGTCCGCTGGACTTGGATTTCCTGGCCAACCAAGTCCAAGGAAACATGGAACCAAAATGCAGACCTTGTTACGAGTAATTTTATGGACAAAGGTGGTCGTTAAGTGGAGAAATAAAGTTTGTTTGGATCTCAAAACTGCAATGATGTTGTAAATAGGGTTTCGACCGAACCATGGGAGGGTTGATCTCAAACCGATTATGAAGCAAAATCGGTTGCTAGGTGTTGAGAATGATGAGATCATAGTGAGAAATGGTTGTGAAAAGGAGGATTTGAAAATCTGAAAGAGGCAAATCTTCATTTTATGATTCAGTGTTTTTTTTTTTGGATGAGTTTTTGATGAACCCGGCCCTCCTATTTATAGTAGAGAGATGAAGAATGGTAGGTAGGTAGTTAAGAATGGTAGTTGAGAATTTTTGGTGAGAATGGTAGGTGAGAACGGTAGGTGGGAACGGTAGGTGGAAATGGTAGGTGGGAACGGTAGGTGGGAATGGTAGGCACCGAACGAGAATGGTAAGTTTGGAGATTGGTAGGCACCGAACGGGAATAGCAGATTGAACTAATGACCTAGTGTAATTTTAAGACACACTTGTGAGAGTTCATTTGTACTTTGAAAGGCAAGCCTTGATGAAATCTGGAGAATAACCCGCGGGGATCTCAATTAAATGGATGAATCTAAAATTTTGTTCTTGAGGACCTAAGTTTTGAACACTTGGAATTGAGTCATTTTTTGCAATTTTCAAGTCTTAAATGACGGAACGGACTCCAAAATCGGAATGTACTCGAAAAATTGAGCAAGATAGGTCCATTTCAAAAATTTTGACATTTGGTCAACATTTGCACAAAAGTCAACTTTTTTTGGAAATTGGACGTTCGCACAATTTCTGAGCTTTGAATGAAGAAACGGGTCCCAAAATCAGAATGTACTCAAAAAATTGAGTGGGACAGGTCCATTTTGAAAATTTTGACTTTCTGGTCAACATTTGCACAAAAGTCAACTTTTTTGGAAATTGGACGTTTGCACAATTTTTGAACTTCGAATGAAGAAACGGGTCCCAAAATCGGAATGTACTCGAAAAATCGAGTGGGGCAAGTCCGTTTTGAAAATTTTGATTTTCTGGTCAAGGTCAAAAGTCTACTTGGACCAAGCATTTTCTCTCTCTTTTTCTTTTTCTTTTTCTTTTTTTTTTTTTTTTTTTTTAAAGCGGTCCGGACCGGGTCAGATTTCCGGGTCGGTCCGGGTTGAACCTAGACAAACGGGTCAGCAGTGGATGACGTCATCCATGACGTCACAGTGCTGGAACGTGTGGCACGTGTGGAGGATGACGTCATCCATGACGTCATAGGACTCATGTGGCACGTGCGAACTCTGTCGGTCCTGATCGGCGCGTGGGTCTGAAGGTCGTGCCGCCGAATCTTTTGGTGGCGCGTGGCGGCGCGTGCTTGGGCTTTTGGGCCTTAAATTTTTGGGTTTTGTTAATACAAGGCCGTTCAAGACCCCTGTATGGTCAGTTTTGTAAATTTCTGAGCAGGTTTGCACAAATTTGAAGGCTTAGGTCGCGGTTCATTGAGAGATTGTGGCGGCGCATGGAGGCGGATGCGGCCGTTTCTGGGCTTGAAATTTTTGGGTTTTGTAGATCGTGGGCCGATGGATCTAGTGGTGGCACCCATTTTGTGAAAATTTTCTCAGATTTGTGCAGATTTGAACGAGGAACTCCGCGGAACGTTTAGGAGTTTGTGGCCGCTCGTGGCGGTGCGTGGCGGCTCCGTTGCTGAAGATTTTTCTGGGTTTTGTACACCAAAGTCTTTAGAAGATTTCTATGGGTTGATTTCTTTGTGAAATCTTGTCAGAAACTTTAGAAATCTAGAATGGAGTCCGCAGCCATTGTTGGATTTGTTGCCACCTTGGTCTACATTGGCGGTGGCCGTTCTGACAACGCTTGACAATCCAGGCAGGGAGTGGTTCCAGAGTAACCACTGAGTGTCTCTGCTGTTCTCAAGGAGTTGGTGACACAGTAAAAACAAGAAGCTTCCCTTCACTGATCCGGAATGGGAGACTGGTAGGCATTGCTGGTCTTGTTGCCACATTGGTCTACATTGGCGGTGGCCGTTCTGACAACGCTTGACAATCCAGGCAGGGAGTGGTTGCAGAGTAACCACTGAGTGTCTCTGCTGTTCTCAAGGAGTTGGTGACACCGTAAAGACAAGAAGCTTCCCTTCACTGATCCGGAATGGGAGACTGGTAGGCATTGCTGGACTTGTTGCCACATTGGTCTACATTGGCGATGGCCGTTCTGACAACGCTTGACAATCCAGGCAGGGAGTGGTTGCAGAGTAACCACTGAGTGTCTCTGCTGTTCTCAAGGAGTTGGTGACACCGTAAAGCAAGAAGCTTCTGTGCATCCCTATATAAAGCCACTCAGGCATGCACTAACCTGTGCAAACATAATCTCTAAAAACAGAATACATAATACTCTGTATGGAGAAACCATGCACACCTTCCTTTTTATTTATTTATTTATTTATTTATTTATTCATTTTCTATTATTTGATAATAATAATAATAATAATAATAATTTTTTTTTTTTTTTTTTTTTTGTACACAGCTATCATGACGCTCTTTTTTAAAGATTCGAAGATTGGCGAAGAATCAGCTTTGTTTATTTATAAGAAAAAAGATGGCAAGGATGCGAAGGCTACGACTTTGATTGTTCGTCCACCCATAATTGGAAGATTTTCAAAAAAATGGGGTCGTAACTCTTATCCTCTCAATTTGCTGAAATGGTCACAGATCGTTCCTTCTGATGGCGGCTCTAACTTGGAAACAACTATCCTTCTTGCTTCACATCACAAAAATGTTGCTAGATCAAAGCCGTATAACACTTTAGGGCGAGAGATAATTGCAAAACGTGCGGATTGGGATTTTTCCTTTAGCGTGAATGGAGGGTTTTCCTACTTCTCCCTTTATTGGGATTGGCTAGAAGATGTGCTCAGTCAGTGTAAACACCTCCTTGATGTAACCCACCTCTACAGTGCTGTCTTTGCTTCTTTGTTCACATATGATTATGATGAGAATCTTATGAAAGCATTTTGTGAGTGTTGGAGTTCGTCAACCAATACCCTCCATACCTCAGTTGGGGAAATTTCCATCACCCCATGGGATCTCTTCGTTCTCGGTGGACTTCCTTGCACCGGTGCATTTTATGATGAAGTAGTACCCAATGCGCAAGAGTTGGATGGAATCAATGACTAGGGACGACCTTATCTGCCGTACAGCTGTCGCTACCTATTCCTAGCGTATCATCATCTTCAAAACTGGTTGAAGAGGCAAGGGAAAGTAAGTGTTCGCGACTGGATTACTTTTTGGTATAGAGGAAATAGCAAGTACCCAGCTCCTAGAAAACCAGCGAGACGGACAACCATTCCCAAGTGTAGTCAGAATCCCTCAGGTGAGATAAAGGAGCATGGACCATGGCTTGATAAAGAACACGAGGTCTTTGCGGATCTTCAAGTTGAAGGTGATTTAAAGGAGGAGACCTACTTATCGGCGCTTCTTTCTTGTTGGCTGTGCGTATTTATCTTTCCTATCAAGGATCAGAACAGTATCCGTCCAGGCACTTTCAAGATTGCTAGTTCCATAGCTAATGGTCGTTCATTCGGCCTTGCTTCCCCAATATTGGCTAGCATTTATCGTGGACTTAACACTATTTCTTCCTCTCCTACCCTGAGCAAGTCTGGAGCTAGTTTTGCCATCCACTACGTTTATGCCTGGGTAGGTCATTTCTTCCGAAGCAATCGCCTTACCCATGATAAACCATCTGATGCTTTGATGACTAAATATTCTGGTGTGGGCTATGCCTCTCCGTTCAACGAATTTTCTGCACGCAAGCACATACGAAACGCCACCAACTTTCTTTGGCACCGAACTGCTTTCAAGAAAAATTACGACCAGACTTTTATTGACAATGATCATTTATCCATTCAGAAGTTTGACTACTTTATGAGCCTTCGCTCGGGGTACTTATCACTTCGATGTGAAGATCAACACATTGTAGAGCCATATAGTCCTCACAGATTCAGTCGGCGTTTTGGATTTCATCAAGACATTCCAGGTGATTTGAAGGAAGAAATTCATACAGGTTCTTTAAAAGACCTATGCCAATTCTATCAATCCTTCACTCGATGCAACACAGATTCTAAGATACTCATTTCAGCTTTTGCCACCGACTTTGGAAGTCGAGTCAGACATAGCTACAAACAATGGTGGGAAAGGGTTTGTGGAAATGATTTTACCAAAGGAACAGATCTTCTTGCTGACATTGCCTCCTTCCCTGTTAAGTTAGTTACATCTAACAAACCTCAGAAGGGGAAGAGGGAACTACAAGACCCATACATTCCACAGCCTTTGTCAAAGTTTGCACGACGTCGTCTTGAAGATGGTAATCATTCAAAGGACTCATCTCAACATAACGAAGTCACTTGCAGTCAAGGCACCAAAGGTCCATTTGTTGTACCAGTTAGGGACGCCAGTAGAATTTCTGAAGAGGAGGTGTGTAATGACTTAGGCTCCAATTGGAGACATTCGAAGAGTCCAATGGAGGGTGTTGATGCAAAGAATTCTATTAATCATGCGCATCTTCTTGCAAACAGTGAGTCTTCTATTTCAAAGCCATCTGCGAAGAGTTCAGATCTCAGGAGGTGTAAGTTTGCTGATGTTGGTACGTCGTCCAAATTTCCAATTGAGACAGAAAGGGCACCTCTCCCATCCTTGCAACCGACTAAACCTCCGGAAGTCTCTGTGTTTCAAGCCAAGGCACATATTTCTTTCGTGCGTAGGAAAGGGGCTTCTATGCTAGGAGATGTTCTTCTAAATAGGCTTTCGAATCTTTCTGTAGACACCATCCTCTCACAAGCTGAAATACATGAAATTTATAGTGGGGTTGAAAGTTTTGGAGTGGACCCTCAACACTTGCGTGAGAATGTTGACAAATATTGTGAGGGTATCGCAGGCTATTTGAAGATGAAGGAATTTCTGAACAAACGACCAAGTCCTGTTATCTTAACTCAACGCCAGACTGAAGTCGAATTCCTCCTTTCTGAAGCATCGCAGAAGAAAGCATCTTTGAAGACCGAACTTGATGCTGTTAGATTGAGGATGGTTGACCTGAAAACCGAGCTCATCCAACTAGAGCAATCGCTTTCTCAAATTGAGACTCATCAAGTTGAACAAGACAATGTTGTGCAAGACTTAGAAGAACAACTTGAAGAAGTCAAATCTGCCCCCGCTCTTGAAGACCAGGATATGGAGGCTTTAGAGAAGATACAAGTCCTTCTGGAAGATAATCGTTCTAGCTTGAAAGATTTGAAATGGATGTCATAATTTCTTTCATTTTAATTCCCTTCATACATGTCATCATGCTTTCCTCTTGTACTATTTTCCTTTCGTCAATCAATAAAGGAGACTTTATTATCTGTTCCTTCATTTTTTTTTTTAGTGCGTGACTGAACTTAGCAAAAGATACTAAGTTGCCTACGTACCCTAGAGAGGGATCAAGTCATCACGTAGTTCAAATGATTTTTTTTGTTTTGTTTTTTTTTTTTATTATTATAATTTTTTTCTTATGTGTTTTTGCAAAAAAAAAGGGGGCACAGTGTATAATAGTGGGTACACCACTGATCGAACCCGAGACCTCCTCAAGAGTGACATAGGCATCCAACCACTACGCTACACTCGCAATTGGTGACATGGAGAGGGATTAATTTCTCCTTATTGGTACGCTTTCAAGGGTAATGGGAAGACATCATGTACTCTTGCAGCGCTACAGTGGGCAGTTTACACTCTTACCAAGGAGCAATCCTTGATTTTCAAGCATAGAAGCGTTTGAGGAACTTCCCATTGATGGGGCCGATCCTTACACCATCATTATCAATCAACTTGTAAGCTCCATTGGTGTAGACTTCTTGCACAACATAAGGTCCATCCCATTTTGAAGTGAACTTATTGCCTGTACGATGAGTTGTGATGATAGGTCTTCGAACGGCGAGGACTAAGTCACCAACTTGGAATGATCGTGGTTTAACTCTTTTATTGAATGCGCTTGAAAGACGAGCTTGATAGCATTCAAGGCGTTGTTGGGCCTCGAGCCTTTTTTCATCAAGCACCTCTAATTCTTGCAATCTGAGCTTGGCATTTTCTTCTCCAGTCAATCCTTCTTGAATGGCAATCCGTAATGATGGGATTTGGCGTTCTAAAGGAAGGACGGCTTCCACTCCATAGACAAGAGAATACGGCGTCGCTTGAGTAGGCGTTCGAAATGTTGTTCGATACGCCCATAATGCTTCTCCGATTCTTTCATGCCAGTCTCGCTTTGTCTTGGATACCACTTTTTTCAACAAACTGCCAAGTGTTTTGTTAAATGCTTCAGCTAGTCCGTTTGCCGGGGCATTGTACATGGAGGAGTTGTATTGTTTAAATTCAAACTTCTCGCATAGCTCTGTCATCAGCCTATTGTAGAATGGTTTGCCATTATCAGTTATGATATACCGAGGGACACCATACCGATAGATCAAGTGAGTTCGAATGAAATTGACCACCGTTTCTTTCTTCACTTCCCTAAGGGGTACAGCTTCTGCCCATTTCGAGAAGTAGTCAGTTGCGGCCAAGATGTACAAATGGCCACCGGATGACTTTGGTAATGGCCCTATTGCATCAAGTCCCCACGCATCAAAAGGCCAAGAAGCTACAGTTGGGTGTAGAGGTTCTGGCGGCTGATGGATGAAGTTTGCGTGATACTGACATGCTTCGCACTTCTTAGCGCACTCCATAGAATCTTGCACCATTGTAGGCCAATAGTAACCCATTCGTTTGATCCTATAGTGTAACTTAGGACCTGACTGATGTGCGCCGCATATTCCAGAATGAGCCTCCTCTAAAGCTTGTTTAGCCTCCTCCTCTCCTAAGCAACGGAGAAACAATCCATCAAATGAACAGCGGAAGAGAGTGTCTTTATAGTAAATAAATCGAGCAGCCCTTCGCCGAACTTCGGTCTTGTGGCGTTTATCATCTGGGAGTCTTCCATGTTGAAGGTATTCAATGATCACTTGTCGCCAATCTTCTTTTTCAACAAGGCATACAGAAATGATGTTGGCTTGCTCTTCTTCATCTTCTTCAACTAGGAGAGGTACCACCCACCTTTGGGAAATAGCAACTTCGGTGGTCTCCTCTTGGGATAATGCTAAGGCGGTAGCCAAATTAGCTAAAGCATCGGCCTGTCTATTCTCCTTCCTTGGTATATGCTCCAATGTGGTGGCCTCAAAACTTGCTACCAACTTCTTCGCATATTTGCAATAAGGGATAAGGTCTTCTTTCTTGACATCATACTGCTCCGAGACTTGGTTGATAATTAATTTGGAATCCCCAAAGATCTCAAGCTGCGATATGCCCATCTCAATGGCCATTTGTAGACCAATAATCAATGCTTGATACTCGGCTACATTGTTTGAGCAAAGTTCACTCAATGAGAACGAGTATAGAAGTATTTGCCGTTGTGGAGAAACAAACACTACACCTGCCCCCGCTCCTTCCCGACGTGCGGCCCCATCGAAAAACATCATCCATGGTGGCATTACTTCAATGTAAAACAAATCTTCATCTGGGAAATCATCGGAGAACTCCCAATCAGATGGAACTGGGTGATCAGCTAAAAAGTCTGCCAATGCTTGTCCTTTGACAGCTTTTTGTGGAACATATGCAAGGTCATATTGTTGTAGCAGGACTACCCATCGAGCTATACGACCCGAAACCACTGGCCTGGAGAGAACATATTTAATTGGGTCCGCCTTTGCTATCAAACGAACCGTATATGCTTGCATGTAGTGCTCCAGTTTGTCTATGGCAAAGAAAAGAGCGAGGCACATCTTTTCGATAGGAGAATAATTTAATTCAGCCCCATTAAGAGTTCGACTTAGATAATAAAGAGCTCTTTCTTTTCCCTCCTTATTTTCTTGCGCCATAAGAGCACCTAGGGACTTTTCTTGCGCCGCAATGTACAGCACCAGAGGCTTCCCCGGGATAGGAGCACCTAAGACTGGAGGATTAAGCAAGTATCTTTTGATGCGTGCAAAAGCATTGCTACAAGCCTCATCCCATTCAATGTGCACATCCTTCTTTATTAATCTATTGAAAGGTTGACATCGACCAGCCAAGTTCGAGATAAATCGTCGTATGTAGGCTAGTTTTCCCTGCAAGCCTCTAAGTTCTCGCAAATTCTTGGGCTCTGGCATTTTCTGGATAGCTTCAATTTTGGACTGGTCAATTTCAATACCGCGGTGCCTTACAATGAAACCAAGAAATTTACCGGATGTTACGCCAAAAGCGCATTTGCTGGGATTCATTTTAAGCTGATACTTTCTTAGGCGATTGAACACGGATTGCAATTCTGCCAGATGGTCTTCCCTTCTTTTTGTTTTAACCACCAGATCATCGACATAACACTCCACGTATTTATGAAGTACATTATCAAAGATTTTTTGCATGGCCCGTTGATAAGTAGCCCCAGCGTTCTTTAGCCCGAAAGGCATTACTTTGTAACAGTAAATACCCTTAGGAGTACGAAAAGCTGTAAGCTCTTCATCTTTTGGATTCATTCGAATTTGGTTGTAACCTGAAGAACCATCCATGAAAGATAAAGCTTCATGACCAGTAATGGCATCAACCATGACCTCAGTGATGGGTAATGGAAAATCATCCTTGGGACATGCATTGTTCAAATCACGGAAGTCAACGCACACTCGAATTTGTCCGTTCTTCTTTTTGACAGGGACGATGTTAGCAATCCATTCTGGGTACTGTACTTCACGAATGAAGCCCGCTTCAATGAGCTTATTGACCTCGGTTTCTATTTGAGGGATAAGCTCTGGCCGAAAGCGTCTTTGGGCTTGTTTGACTGGGCGCACGCCCTTCTTTACTGCCAAATGGTGTAAAGCAATACCTGGATTGAGCCCAGGCATTTCCTTGTAAGTCCAAGCAAACACATCTTTATATTCTACCAAGAGCTTGAGGTATCCTTCTTCTTCTTCAGGAGTGAGAAGCGCACTAATGAAAGTTGGTCGAGGTTCTTCGATAGTTCCTAAATTGATTTCTTTAAGTTCATCAACTGTAGCTTGTATTCCATCCTCCAAGGCTGGGGGAGCTTCATTGACCTCTTCATTGGTTGCTTCAGCATCTGAAAGTGTACCTTCTTCTATTGTAATATGAAACGAGGATGACACCTCTTCAATTTGCTCATTGTGAACAAATGATGGTCTAGTGCGTACAATTGTCAGCCTCTTGACTTTCAGCGATCCTTCAGTGCTGATGTCTAAGGTAGAGTTACGCTTCATGCGTGAAGGAATGCTACTGCGGATCTCATCATGAACTTTCTCCTTCTTTTGAACCTCAAAGTTCATTGAATTTTGAGAATGACTATCAATAGGCCTTTTTGTTGCCCCCAATCGATCAAAGACTGATTTATAAGCAAAAGTGTCCCGATTTTGTGTTAAGCAAGTTGTATTTAACCTGTCGAACACTGTGATTCGTGACGATGAGGCCTCAATGCGATCAAACACTGAGACGCGCGATGAAGAATGATCTTTTCTTTGATTCGAACTTTCGCCAACTTCCACTGTTATGTATTGGGAATTTGAAGCATCGCTTCTTTTCTTGATCCATATCTGAGCTGGTTGTTCAGGAGTATAACCTAATCCGGTCTTTGGGATAGGAATTTCATGCCCTTCAAGCCGCATTCTCCTTTGTGTTTTGCTAAGGCCATGTACCTTCTCTCCGGTGACTTCTGGAATCAATTTCCCTAGGTCGCTTTGTCTTGAGAAATCGTAGCCTGCTCTGGCCAACAGCCTATACGCCTTCGGGTCAAACCATTCTTTCGTCCGTTCACTTGGTAGAATACCATGCTCTGTCAGACTTTGTGAAGACCTCACGAATCCATTTAGTGGCTTCGAGGGCAAAGGATTTATGGATGAAGTTAAAGGCATGACATGGTTTTCTTTCAATATGGCTACATCTTCCGTCGTGAGCCTTGCAGGAGGCCTTCCCATTTCTTCTGTAGATTGAAGGCATTCCGCAAATGGTGATTGTCCATTCTTACGGCGTGATAATGGTACATAACGGAGGAATGGAGGGCTATTGGAAGGCGTTGAATTTTTCGCCCTCACTGCACCACTGGTAGATTCACTAGAATGATCATTCCTAGATTCTGGACCTTCCTTTGGAGAAGGAATATCCTTTCTAGTGATGAATTTAACATGCTTCTTTTCACCCTGCTTGCTTTCCATGGACAGGATTTCAACTGGGAGAACTTCACTAGAAATGTTATCTTCTACATAAAATTTTGCGTCAGCAAAGTGAGCTTCCGCCTCAGCAAAAGGCTTTAAGTCAGCATTGACTTTCTTTATTCCACTTTGAAGGTACTTGAAACATTGATGCAAAGTTGACGGCACTATTCCATTTCCATGGATCCAGGGACGTCCTAACAACATGTTGTAGGTCGTCTTAGCATCAATAATGTGGAACAAGACGTTGCTTGTCAATTCTCCAATGATCAATTCCAGGTGGATCATGCCGATTGCGCGTTGTCCTCCTTGGTTAAAACCTTGAATGACCAAACGACTATGTGATAATTCCTCCATAGTAAGACCAAGTCGTCTCATTGTCATTTTTGGTAGTATATTAACAGCTGAGCCTCCGTCAATGAGAATACGATCGATCTTTTGTTCACGAGCATAACCAGAGACATAAAGTGGGCGATTGTGGGGCTTAGAGCCTAACAACAGATCCTCATCTGTGAAAGTTAAGTCTGGAGAGCACGTGTAACATTCCTGGGTTTGTTGAAGAGTGTTGGTAGAGGGAATGTACATTTCTGGCTTTTCAGGAGCTTGGGTGAGCACTTCTTTTGGTGAGGTGGAGGATTGCAATGGTTCAACTTCATCAACCTGAGATTGGAGTTCCTCCAACGATGACAAAGTCTCATTTGGACCACCATGGTCAACATCCTCCTTTTCGTCCTGAATTTCGCAATGAGAGACCGTGTGAACGGCCTCGGCTGAGTCATTTTGAAGGAATTTTCTGGGGAAGAATTCTTCCAATGTGATGAGCTTTCGAGATTTTTGGGTCTGTGCTGAATCTTCATACACTTTTGTTCCCAGTCTCCCTCGCCTCTTATTGCTCCTTCCTCTTGATTGAGGCTGAATTTGGTTTTGTGCTTTTCTGGACTCTTTGGCGATCAAATGAAGAGGGAATGTTCGTCTCTGTTTCCATCTCCTGCGAGTAACCATTGTCCAGCCCTCTTCCTCATCCATTGTTGACCTTTTATCATCATTTGAATTATAATTAGGTGCTTTTTGTGAGAGCTGAACTTGAACAGGTTCCAGAGAACCAAACTGGATGAGGGTGGTATTTGCCCCCTGCTTAGTAGTTGGACACATGCAAATAGGTAACCCACAAGAAATTGTTGCAATGTTTGATTGAGCAACATCATTAAAATCCAAGTCAATCTTCCTTTCCTTGGCTAGCTTCATGATGAGTTCTTTAAGGACAAAGCATTTTTGGATTGGATGGCTTAAGATGCGATGATACTTACAATAGTTCGGGTCATCAACTTTTCCCATCTCTTCCGACCGTTTGCATTCTGGCAATTCAATTAATTTCAACTTGAGCAGTTGTTCTAGCATTTCGGGCATATCGGTATCTAGGAAAGGATACACCTTTTGCTCCCATTCCTTAAGTGATGAGCGACGCGTCTCACGCTGTTGGCCTCCCTCGGGCCTCTTCTCATTAGCCCTCACATTTCTTGTTGAAACTTTGACTGGGGCAGGGTTGACATTCATTGAATCTTTGATATTACTTTTCGTATTCCTGTCATTTTTCCTTATTTCCCGTCTTTCTTTCCTTTCCTCAGGTACAGGAGGTTTCGTATTTCCATGGCTAGAGATACTCAATTCCATGTCATGCGCACGAGTTGCCAACTCTTCAAATGTTCGAGGCTTTATCCCTTGAAGGATGTAAAGAAGTCCCCAATGCATGCCTTGGATGCACATTTCTACAACAGATATTTCAGAAAGTCTATCCTTGCAATCTAGACTCAAAGAACGCCACCGATTGATATAGTCAACGACAGGCTCATCTTTCCACTGCTTGGTGTTAGTAAGCTCCATCATGCCTACCGTGCGACGTGTGCTATAAAATCGATTGAGAAACTCCCTTTCGAGTTGCTCCCAATTGTCGATCGATTCGGGTTCCAAATCAGTGTACCAATCAAATGCATTTCCCTTGAGTGAACGGACAAATTGTTTTACAAGGAGGCTTCCTTGAGTTCCTGCATTCTCACAAGTCTCTACGAAGTGAGCAATATGTTGTTTTGGATTGCCCTTTCCATCAAATTGCAGGAACTTAGGAGGTTGGTATCCATTTGGCATTCTCATGCTGTCAATGCGCTTTGTGTAGGGTTTTGAATATATGAGAGAACTTGTAGAAGATCCTCCATATTGTGCTCGAATGGTATTTGTTATCATGTCCTGCAGTTGTTGGACAGATATCGAGGCCATTGAGGTGGAATGTCCGTGTTGAGAAGTGCCTTCACCTCCTTTTCCTTTATCACCCCTAGCGTTTTCTCCTTTGAAGGTAAAGCCAGGTGGGTGCTCAGGGCCAAGACTTGATTCACCCAAATCTTGTACTTCCAGTTTGTTCATCAGGGTTGCAATTTTGACATCCTTCTCTTCAAGTGCTTTGGTGAGAAGGGTGACCCTTTGTTCCATTTCAGCCATTTTTTCTTCCATAGTAGAGGTGTTAGTCATCATCACTGGCATGACCTCTAGATATGATGGAGAGAATGATGAAACAGGATGAGTCGAAGGTATTTCATTCCTTAAGTTTCTCATCACGGGTGAAGAGTTGATAGAAAAGGTCTTTGTTGGGGATGATTCATTATTGATCTCGAAGTCTTTCGAGACAGATGAATCCTCAGCGGTAGTCTTCCTATTTGCAAGAAAGTCTAGAGAGATGGTTGGTTGGGGTTGAAATCGATCAAGAACTTTGGATCGACTGCGAGTGATTGGGCCGACATAATCATCAGCGCTAGAATCATCGACCACTGATTTTCGGACATTCTTGCTAGAGGCCATTGAGACTAGTAGCAAATCAAATTTCTTTTCTTTTGAAGGAGAAAGAGATGAGAGGCAGAGATGTCCCACTGGGCGTGCCAGAATTTGTAAGCGACTAAATTTCTAGTTCGAAATAAATCAAACAAGTAAAATAGTTTCACAAATGCGAATTTGTATTGATGATTGTGTGGTACAATTCTCTGGAATTACAAAAGAGTGATCCTCTGATTCGATCTCCTTGCAAAACTTATTGATTAGACTTATGGTAATGTGGATTTGACTTGAACACAAAATATCCTTCAATTTGGTTGAGGGATGGATTGAAGATTACTGAAACGGAATTACAATGAATCTCTGGTTATGAGCTTGTTTAGAAATCCTTTGTTCTTCGCGTTCTTCGTGTTCTTCGTGCGTTCTTCGTCTTCGAAGGTTTGTGGTGGAAGTTCTTCGGAGTTTTAGAGGCTTGAATCCGTTGAGCTTCAATGATTTGTGATTTGTTGATGTTTTCGGACACTTTTGGCTTGATTCCCGTGAACTTTAGGATCTAGGCAGATGATCTGGATGATTCTGCTTCGAATGTTCTCCGATTTTGGGGTTAAAGTTCTTGAAGTTCTTGAAGGCTTTGAGGCTTGATCTTCACAGAGCTTTTTCACTTCTGAATTCTGGTCCCCCTAAATGTCTCAGGAAGGCTTCTATTTATAGGAGTTTGGGGGTGGGTGAGCGACACGTGGCGGAGCTTGATTGGTGACACATGTCACAGCTTGATTGGTCCGCTTAAGTCATCGCTTACACGTGCGAGGTTGCTTGAGTCATCGCTTACACGTGCGAGGCTGCCTGAGTCATCGCTTACACGTGCGCTGATGTGTGATTGGCTCTTGCATGACACTTGGCAAATTTCTGTTGGCTTCTGAATAGTGATAGCAAAACCTAGCAGCAATACATGGTGTTCTGTAATTGGCTGTATTTTATGGACTTGGTAATGTGACGTGTCAGCTTGTGATAGGTCGGGAATTTTTCCTCTCTACACAGTCAACCACTCATATCAAGACTGGAAAAAAATGACTTAATTACACAAATAGGCCTTTCAACACCATCGAAAAATTACTTAATTACACAAATAGACTTTGGACACCATTCATGTAGTTGACTGTAAATAAAAGATGAAAAAAAGAGAGCCTCTACAATAAAAGAACAAAAGGAAGAAAAAGAAAAAGAAAAAAAAGATAGCAACCCCTTTGATACGAGAGTTGTCGGTTCTTAAAGTTGGAAACTTTATAATAGAGTGAAAGTAATACAAAGACTAAGATTAAGCAAGCCTATCACTATGATTAAATTGTCAAACTATGATTATTTATTTATTTATTTTTATGAATAGGAAGAAGTTGACTCAAACTTATACAAGCATCTGATTGATAGGCTATCACTTTTAATGAACATGGATGATACAGAAACTTTGGATTATAAAGTAGACACCCATGGTTTTCCCCAGCTTGTTGTCACTTTGTATCAGAATCTTACACAGAATCATTCCATGATTGGGAAGGGACAAAGATTGTGGATACCCTAATTGCAGAGTACTATTATTAAGATTTAAGTGTCTTACAAAGCACAAGAAAATAAAATTCTATCAAACTTAAATTATGGATAGCAACAATTAAACTGATAATTTATTGATAGATACCTAACAAATGGTGGGTGACAATTCTTTTTCAATGCAAAACCAACAACTATTTATTCAATTTATCCTATCAAAAAAAAAAAAAAAAACTATTATTCAATTTATGGATCAGAAGGGAAAAAAGAAGAAGTAATTGACAACATAGCTCTAATGTAATTTATCTCAATTGCAGCTTGCCTCTTTGGGTTTGAAATTGTGGTTTCAAACTCTAAAGAGACAATATAAAGCTCATTTTTCACTTTTTGGGTTCTCAAACAGTCATATACAAGTTATAAAAAATTTTAACAACAGTCATCCAAACACATTACACAAGCACTCAAAATACGGCATATCATCCAAATTTTTTACATTTCAACAACAACAGAGAAAGATTGTAAAGTCCAAATCCTACCCACCAATAAAAGAAGAAGCTAAAAAATGGGTCTTTTCCAATGTTACCCAAACATGCGTAAATATACAAAAATAAAAAGTGGGTTTTTGGGAAGAAACCTTGACGAGGAGTTTAAGGTATATATCGTTGGACTTTGGAGCCGTACGCTTGCTCTTCTTGACCTTGCCTCCTGCAACTAAATCAATCCCCTTTACAATCACACAAAACTAAACACTGATTCAGATTTACAATCACAAAATTTGGAAAAAAAAATTAGAATTCCGGATTATACAGAGGAAAATAAAAAGGAAAGTGAGAAAACAGAGGAGGACAAAAGAGAAAAATACAACAGAGATGAGAAAACTCGTATAGAAATAGCAAAGGCCTGGGATAGCCTTATAGTTGCTCAAGTAATAAGAGGTTCTTTATTAGTAACACAATCGATTCTTAGAAAATATATTCTATTACCTTCATTGATAATAGCTAAAAATACTCTTCGTATGCTATTATTTCAATTTCCCAAATGGTCTGAGGATTTAAAGGATTGGAATAAAAAAATGCACGTTAAATGCACTTATAACAGCGTTCAATTATCAGAAAAAGAATTTCCAAAAAACTGGTTAACAGACGGTATTCAGATAAAGATCCTATTTCCTTTTCATTTGAAACCTTGGCACAGATCTAAGTTATTACCCCCTAATAAAGATCCATAGGCTAAACATAAAAAAAAAAAAAATGGAACATTTTAGTTACAAATATGTCCCATGCCTACTTCTCCAAGTTACCCAACCTAAACAATAACACAAGCCATATCAATCTAGATCCATGACAGTATTCGGCATTACAGGTTCTATTCCAAGTTTAATCACATTAAAAAAAAAAAAAAAAAAAAAGTATCCATATCCATTTCTTCTCCATCTTAAAACACAAATTCACCAATTCATTAACTTTTATATGCCGAAAGCAGAAGCTAATGCATCCTAAACAACCTAATAATTCATCAAACAAAATATGCACAATAAGACCAAATAAAAACAAGTAAACAACCACTAAAAATGAATACACACACACAATCTATTTGCTAATCCTCACCCACACCAAACTCTTTGCTGTCTGGTTTTCTAAACATCCAAAAATAACTCTATTAACAAATTGAACAAACTAAGGACATATAGGTAAACTAAGAAATCTAAATTACCCGTCAAATTTTACTCCTACTAACAATTCACACACTCACATAAATAAGTCACATTCTCAAAATAAAAGATTAAATAAAAACAAATTTGAAATAATGAAAGTAAAAAATTTCATAAATTCACAATAAGCAAATAATTGATTACACATAAGAAACACATTCACATTCACACAGAAAAGTGAGCAAATTTAGGCATACAGCTAAAAAGGAAGGGAAAGGACAAAAAAACGATTTTTGTTTTTTAATAGTTTGGGGAATGGAAGCGGAACTGCCTTTTGGTTATCCCCGAAAACGGCTTACGTTTTTTGAACCCCTTTTAAAAGAACTCGAAAAAAAAAATTCAAATTGAAACAAAAGTGCTTTCTAGAAAGAGACAAAGATAGAGAGAAAGAGAGAGATACCAATGGAGCTAAAGGGTTTGCTAGAAGAGCTCTCTCTGTGTTGTTGAGGTGGATACGCCGACTGCTGTGAGGAAAAACCTCGTGAGATTGAGACTTGGAGAGAGTGTCTTACTGTGAGGAACGATTCCTACAAATAGAGAGAGAATCGATAAGAGAGAAAGAGAGAGAGAATCGATAAGAGAGAAAAAGAGAGAGAGAGAGAGAGCTTATCGATTGATGAGGGAGGCTAAGAGGCGTGAGGTTTGTGGGTATTGGGTTGAGACACGGCGGCGAGAGGTTGAGAACACAGCGGCGAGATTAGGGATCGGGAGCTAGGGATTAGGGATCGGTGAGATTAGGGATCGGCTGAGAGTGTTTTTCAATTTAGGCAATTGTGTTGAAATTTAGGGTTTTTTCAATTTATAGCAAACCTAGAGCTGTGTTTGACTAAACGCAGCTTAAACATGTCTGGAGCTGCGTTTAACCAAACGCAGCTCTAAAAATGTTTAAACTGCTCTAGACATGTTGAAGCTACGTTTAATTAAACACATCTCTGTATAGGGTTCGTTTGGATTGAGCTTATTTTTACTAAAATTGAAAACTGAAACTGAAAACACTGTAGCAAAATAATTTTTAAATGTGTAAATAGTATCGTGGGACCTATTTTTAATGAAAAAGTTGTTAAAAAGTGAAATTTGTGGGTCCATAAACAGTACACGAATGCACTGTTCATGCACTGAAAGTCAACAAAACAGGCTTTAAAAAAAAATAATAAAAAAAGGGGCTGAAACGCACACGCACTGCGTTTCAGCCCAATCCAAACGCTACCATAGCCTCATTTAATAAACGCAGCTATTCATGACAGCGAGGAAGTCGAGATTTTGGCGTGTCGCAGAGCATTAGAGTTGGCTGTTGTCTCGGGGTTTTCAGATTTGATAATTAAAGGAGATAATGCCTCTGTCATGAAGAACATTGCTGGTCCATGTCCAAGATTCTCTCGCTTTGGCCATTTTAATGAGGATATTCACTGCCTAGTCTCAGGTCTTCACTCCACACTCATTACTTGTGTACACCGTGAGGCAAATGGGGTGGCACATTCCTTAGCCAGATATGCTAGGAATATAGATGATGACATAATATGGATGGAGGACACCCCTCCGCCTGTGTTAGAAGCATTGTACTAGGACTCTTCTTAATTTATCCATACTCATGAAAATACTAGAAAGTACTCTTGATTTTTGGGTGACTTTTTTGTTTGTGTTGCCAACTTGCCATGCATAGGATTGTTCATCAATGAGCTCCGTATTTGAGGTTTTTTTTTTTTTTTTTTGGCACAGGTTTGGACTTGAAATTCGTCTAATAATAACTTATTTAGTTGAAATTAAAAACTTTTTGCTGGAAGTATTGTAAATAAAGGTAAAAACTAACTGAAATAGTACGGTGGAACTCATAAATAGTACCAAAAAATGCAGTGTGAGTCGTGTGACCCATGAATAGAAGCAAAAATAAGTTAAATAGTAAAATAAGCTGAATTTAAACTCTAATCCCAAACACAACCATGGTCCCTCATATTTTGAAACAGCACTGCACTATGCTATCAAAACTACACAATACACATACTACAACACTTCTTTTTTTTTTATGAAACATACTACAACACTCATTATCAAAAAAAGGAAAAGCCCTTCTAGCAATATTCATATCCTTTTTTCCTCTTTGCTTAACTCTTTCTCTCATTTCTCTAAAATCTAGGTTTATCACCCCCCCCCCCCCCCCAACCCTTTTCCTCTAAATAAGTTGTTCTAATATTGTGAAAGTTAGATTATTTGTGATAAGGCTCAGACAAAAAATTGTGTAGGACTCACAAATAGTATATAAAATAAGCAAAAAATCAATTTATAATCTAATGCCAAACGCACAAACAATAAGCTTGCCTTTTTTTTTTTTTAGAAATAATAAAGCCCTCTTAAACATAAAAGAAATTGAATATATTTCAATAGGTTGGACAGTTGAGAATCTCTGAGTTATCTCCAATTTACCTTGGGAAGGGTTATTGGTAAGGTAGTGAATTATAGAAAGAAACTGTTGGTTTAAAAGTAGAATAATTTACTAATTTTATAACCACACAAAAAGTTACGACTTTTGGCATAACTATTTTAGAAGGCATACTATGACAATGGTTTATCACTTCCACATGAATTTATCATTATTTTCTTCTATCACTCAGCCTGTCATGAATAATTGTGACAAAAATTTTGATTTTTTTGTAGTCTTAGAATTTTGTTTTTTTAGTACTGTGTTAGAGGGGAGAATTTTTGGGGAAATCGCTTTCAAACATTTTATAGAATTTATTTTTCTCTTTCTCACTTTTGGGTAGATTTTCTTCTTTTCAAAATGTTGAAGAAATTATATTCCCAAGATTTACTCTTTGAAAATTGAAGAAGCCATTTAAAATAAAAGAAATGCATAACAATTTTCCTTGATTGAAGAAGTTCTCTCAGTTTTTTTATTTTATTTTTTATTTTAGATAAGGGGAATCTCTCAATTCTTTTTATTTTAGATAAGGGGTATCTCTCAATTCTTAGTCTAAAACTGACCTCAAAGTGAATGTTATTATAATTTTTTTTTTTTTTTTGAGAATCTTGTTATCATAATATCTGAGATGGAACCCAATAATCTTTTATTATTGTACTAAACATTAAATAGTGTAGCTAAAATGATACCCAATAACATGAGTTTTTTTTTTTTTAAGTTTTTTATGGGACCCAATAACATGAGTTGTTTTGCTGTCATTTACATTTCAGAGCGGATTAAATGATCCAAAAAACAATCGTAGGACTTTTGTTTACTGCCTAAATTAAACCGAACTCCTCATATCAGATCCTATATCTATGATTCTCATCCGAATACTTTCCGACACAAAATTGCGGTTCCTAGTCTTCCTACTAGGTAAGAACTAGGAAGTTTCTTTTAGTTTTTTAGGAGCATATGTTCTTAAATTATTTGTAGCTTCAATCAGACACATTGATTAAAAAAATGTATTGAGCTATTTGGTCGCAATCGGATGTAATGAGATCCGATTTACTTGGTCACAGAGCGAATGTAATTAAATCCGCTTCAATCATTTTTCCACCACTTCATACTTCATTCTTTCGACCTATAATAGATTCAAAGCATATGTTACAACACTATGACTTGGGAAAATCTTTTTAACATGTGCAATTCAATTCAATATTATTTGGCATCAATTGTCCCCAGTGCTGGGTCTCTTTTTCTTTTCTGTCTTTTCCTAGTTAATAAAGAAACTTTACTCCACACGAAAGACTATACACAATGTGGAGATTTTTTTTTTCTTTGATAAACTGACCACTACATTGAAGTGAGAGGATTTGAACCTTACAAATCTTTATTAAAAAAAAATAAAAAGTATCAGTTAAACTGCAAATCTATAGATAGTGCGGATCTTTTTTGTTTGTGTTGCCATGCTTAAGATTTGTTCATCGACCGTACCTAAGTGGTTGATCCCTCATATTTTGAAACAACACTGCACTGTGCTATGGACTAGGCTGGTGCAATGGATTAGATGATTTGGGCCGAAAAAGTTGCTTGGGACTAAATGGGCTTTTTATAACCTACATGGATTGGGTCTGATATTAAATAAGTATAAATATATATTTTACAGAAAATTAAGATTGTATTTGATTTGGGCTTAATCTTTGTATCAAGATCAGTTTAGTGATTAATTTGTTCCAAATCATGACATGATTTGATTTGAATTTTTTTTTTTTTTTTGGGTAACCCATGCTTTGCATCAATATTTGGACATTTTGTCATATATATATATATATATATTATTTTAAAATCTGATTTATTATTCCCATACAAAAACTGATTATTATTATTATTATTATTTTTATTATTGAAACTTTGATATTGTGACTACTGACTAATGAAATAAAAGTAACAATACAATCAAAAAGAGAAAAGAATTGAAAGAATTTTGCTCTATCTATATATAATACTAGTCATTAACCCATGCAATGCATGGAGTAGCTAAGCAAAAATGACTTGAAAATGAAGGAAAATAAATAATTTAGGTTCAAAATAAAAGTTCGAATAAAAGATTTGACAAAAATACTATTAGTTATTTCTTTGAAATACACATATAAATAGAACTGAACATATAGGCTAGAACAATGAAAATGATATTATAAATATTATCTACACAGTATCAAAATTCATGCTCAACCAAAATGACAACATACCAACTTATTCACAACTACTACCTTAAATTTGAAGAACTATAATATCTATTTCATAGCATTATAGGGAATGATGAAAGTCCTTAATATGAGTGAGGAAGTCGCAAATTTTTGCAGACCAAGGACTAAGAGTAATTTGACAGAATTGTAAACAAAGGCTTTCTTCGTATGTAAATATATCATCCAAAAGAACAAAGTGTGTTAGTCTAATGGAACCATAGAACATGAAAGTTCATGTTCTTCTCACTAATATACAAAGAGCTTAATTAACTTTATGACTAATCAACAATATATAGCATGGTGTGGAAATTTTATACAACAGGAGTATTTGACAGGAAGAAAGTTACATAAATCCAATTGATATATCTGACCTTAAAGTGACAACTTAAGAATCTGGTTCAAAGTGTTCAAACAATAACTAAATTTACTAAATTCCCTTTATATATATAGCGATGGTGTGCTACCCCATCAACAGCGATAGGGCCTCACCTATTTCACATATATTGGTGAGAATCCTGTGTCCATTGGAGGAATTTCTAGAATTGCATATACATATGTAGCACTAACAAAAGAGCCTTGTGTCCACCTATGATAATCCACCAGGTTTTCTCTATAACCACCACAAGGGAAAAACGTTAGCTTTTCTATAAGCCGCTCTTTCTTTCGGGTACTAATAGTGAGCTCCAGGTGAAGATTATGATTATCCTTTGAAAAGATGAACAAATGAAAATCAATAAGCTTATTTTTATATATCGAACACTATTCTGTAGCAAAAACCTCATATAAGCTAAGAAGCACAGACATGGGTAGGCATATGGATACGACACGACATGACAGCAATTTAAAATAAAAATTAGAATACAAGTACAGCAGAGGTCATACATATATTAATTAATTAGTAAATATATTTATAATTTTATATGTGGTTAAACATTTATTTTACAAATAATATTAAACATATATCAATTTAAGAGAAATAATGAATATTTATTTAATTAAAGTCTAAGAGTCTTGAAGTCAACCCTATATATATAATTGGGTTCAAATTATACCTGATGTAACTATAAGTAATGTTATACCATCCAATAACTTATTATAGAATTCATATTTTGAAAATTCACCGTTGAAGTACATGTTCTGTTTGTTCTTAACATTCATGCCAATTTTTATGTCAATTGGATGTTATTTACCATTCGATCTATAGACTCATCTGTTATGCATTATTTTAAACTACAAAAACTTAAATTTAAACAATTGATTTATGATATGGTTATTAATCTTTGATCACCTTGAAATTTTGCAAGTATGGAGAATATACAAAGATAATGTAATTTAATAGTGGATTTGTCAAAATTTGCATCCAATTAAAAAATATTGAGTAGTATAACATTGCTTAAAGTTACACCACCCAAAAACTTTTTATAAAATTTATATTTTGAAAATCTAACCATTGGATTACATGTATATATGTTCTTAACATTCATGCCAATTTTCATATCAATTGGATGTTGTTTATCATTCAATCCATAAACTCATTTTTTATGCATTTAAATAATTGTTGATAACATGACTATTAATTTTTGATCACCTTGAAATTTTTTAAGTATGGAGAATATATAAAAATAATGTAATCTAATGATCACCTTGAAATTTTTTAAGCATGGAAAATATATAAAGATAATGTAATCTATTGGTAGATTTGTCAAAATTTGCATCCAATTAAAAAATATTAAGTGATGCAATATTACTTAAAGTTACACTAGGTATAACTCTAAGTAATGTTACACAACCCAAAAACTTGTTATAAAATTTATATTTTGAAAATCCCACCATTAAGTGTAATATTGAGTGTTGATTGCTTTGTCATGGTCTCCTTTTCTATACATTTGATTTATTGTTACTTGCTTTTTTTGGTAACAAACTTACCCATGAAGCCTATGCAGATGACCTTCCCTTTTGATGAACGTGGTTGTTATACTTCAACTAAATCGTCATCATTTTTTTACCCTCTTCTATACTATACAATCTCTTCTTCCCTTTTAAAGTCTCTTATGATTAGGCTTGCAAAAGGCTCCCCCCCCCCCCCCCCCCCCCCCCACACAAAAAGGAATAATTTTGCAATAATTACATTGAACCCACCTTGTAGCACTATTTATCTCAACCGCATGCTCCCATCCTGGGTCTGACCTATTTCCAGCTGCATCTTTCAACTTAAATCTTCTCTCTAGCAGAAGAAGACATTGTAGATTTGTACAGGAGTTCAGTGTTTCTCTCTCAAAACAACACAACCAAAAAACCTAATCTGAAACAACAATTTTAAATCCCGCACATCAGATTCAATGGGTTAAAAATGATAACACTTTTATATTGGGTCAAGTCATAATCAAAATCAAACACAAACTGGGCTCCACATAGCCCAAAGAATAAATACCCACATTCTCATAAATTAATATTAATTTTAAGCATGAAAAGAAGAAAGAGTTAAGGTGCTTTCAAGGAATAAGTTCCCAAGAAAAGGAAACAAGAACAAAAATGAGAAATAACCATGCAGAGATCCCATTCCAAGGGTTAACGACAGAACCAAAAAAAAAGGGAGAAATGGTAATTGTAGGCCTTTCGACACTATCATAAAAAGAGGGTTAGCCATGCAAAGAAAGGACAAGCAATCAGAAGGAAAAAGCACTTTCACTCAAAGAGAAATAGAAAGTTAAGCCTAAGATTCTTCGAGAGAAGCACTGTAGAAATAGAAAATTAATTTTGTAATAGAAACACTGGGGAGCTCCGCATTGATCTAAAATCCCAGATTTCACAAGTCTTGTAGTGTCCTAAGACCTACTTAATTCTATGAAGTTTGGGATTCAAGAGCTTTATGGCTTTCTCCATGGGAACGTGTATCTGGATTCTATGACTAAATATATAAAGCTCATTGAAGTGTTTATTCTCTCTAATTGTACTCTTAGTCCCTCCAAACACACACACACACACAAACATTATTGCGTCTTGGGTTTGATTTAGACAGATTGGTCCAGTAGAATGATTTTATTTGGTCGCGGTGAAACCAAGCCCATTCTCCATTACTCAATATCTCCTCTTCATCTCCCAACAGGCTCATTGCTATGTATTGGACTTGGGCCTAAGGAACTCTAAAAAGGGGCCCACAGTTTCCATTAATGAAGTTTGCACCATCAATCTTGTTGTCGATGGAATATTTACTAGACGAAATATGAAGTCTTTTGGATTTGTGTGGCTATGGTTTTCACTTATTTTTGAATTCGAGTAGCATTACCTGTTATTCTTTAAAAATAAATAAAGAGGATAAAACCTTAGCAGACTATATGTAATTAGCATGAAAATCTGCCAATTGTTTTGGGGTGTCTATAATTCTAAATCTACTTATATATTTGAAAGAAAAAAAATTCTAATTCAACAAATTTAACACAAACATACATGCCAATGGATTCAATAATTTACCATTTTATTTTTATGAAATTACGGGTCAAAAAATTCACATCATGCTAGTTTAAAATTCAATCCTACGGCCTTGTCCACCCTGACCTGGTCTGGAAAATAATACCGTACTATTTCTTTCATTCGTATTAGCTGCCCCTGTTAAAACAATCAAGTATAAAAATTATGGGGTGAATATTCACATCTTACATATTTTAGGACAAATGAATCGTGAAGTACGTATGATGCTCTTGTTATACTTCAGTTCCAAGTGATCAGATAATCAATGTCATTCAAGTGACACTGTGACAGAAAGTAATCCTTTAGTGGAATTTTTTTAGCCCTTTCAGTAATATTGGAACGTTGTTCATTATCCTTTGAAAGCACTAGATTTGCTGCCAATTTATATCGAAAACGTTCCGACTCGCCCTCCTACAAATAATTAGACATGTAACTAAGAAGTTTAAACAAATTATGTGAAAACCTGTAATTACTTCCAAGAAATATATTACCAGAAAGGGCAAATGGGAGTTGAAAATATTTGTACATATGTGTTTAATAACATATATGCCACAATCATACCTGAAATATGAAAAAGGTTAAAATTGTAAAATTTGAAACATGCCCACAACACTAATCCATATATACTAGTATAACTACACTTGCCCATTATTTTGTCTAGGAATCGAGGGGGGTGATTTCAATGCAAATTTGGTTATACTATCAGTATAGTTGTCTTTCTCCAAATAACTCAATAACTTATCAAGGCCTGTTACTTATTGCAAAGTTGAAATTCAACACAAATCTTTAATACAAAACTTAAACAAAATCAAATAACAAACTTATTATGAATGATAAAGAAAAAATACCACAGTTTTCACGTCTTTTGTTCGAATGTCTTGCTTAGTTGTGCTTGGCAAAGAGTCCAGTATATATATATATATATTTATTTGGTATTAATTCAACAACACATAAGTACCAGTGACTATCATTGTCATTCATAGGGATAAATATCTACAAGTACAAATGAACAATGTATTAGCACGTATTGGTGTAATATACATATGTCTGTTAAGTAAAATTACCCGTTTACAATTCACCAATTTTGACATATACTTGTCATTGTCCCTAAATGACTTTTTAAACCATGAAAGTGTGGGATTGCCATCTTCATACATCATTCTTTGCTACAAACATATATAAAAAGAAAAAAAAAAAAAAAGATATTAATTAAACCCTATAAGAACAACCCAAAACATATATAAAAGAAAAAAAAATGCATTAATTAAACACTATAAGCACAACCTAAAATATAACGTGTGGGGTCCAATAATTTGTGGCCCTGGCCCATTTTTTACATTGGGGCCCAAGGCCCTAGCCGAGGAAGTGTGTAGCCGAGGATAGGTAATAAAAGTCCAAATAATCGTGAGACACAGCCGAGGATGATTCTATCCTCGGCATATCCGAGGTCCCCCTGGAAGGAGGGGCAAAAGCGGTCTAGGAACAGTTTGGGAAAAAATCTAAAATATCTATGTCAATAGAGAATGAGACGCTGGATAGTATAACGACCAAGGACAAAGGGAAGGCTGCCATTACTGCCATTCAAAGCTCTGCACCTGACAGAGCCATACTTTTCAACTTTTTCAACCACCCCCAACCACTCTAGGTATGGGCTGATGGGACAAGTATCAGTCCTGGAAAGTCGAACCTACACGTGGACGTTGGATGAGGAATACAAGCCAATATAAAAGGGGAAGTAAGCGATCTAGAAAAGGGGCTGGGAAAAATGGCCAAAACCAGAGCCTCCCAGCCTGCCTCCAGGAGAAAAACTCCTAGAGCGAACACGATTTAATTATGTATGAACACCACAGTCATGTGACCACCGTCCGGTGACCAAGGCCTAGCCTTTCAAACCCACGCTCTATAAGTGATATTGTTTGGGCCTTTTTACGTGCGAACCCAACGTTGTTATGGGTCGTTACAAATCGTGTCTTTACAATTGGCGCCGTCTGTGGGAAAGGCTTGTGTGTTGGCACAGGCGGTAGGTCGAGACAGTCCCCTTGTCATTTCTAAACAGCCGGTTGTATTGTTCTAGCATAAAGTTCCACTAGGGGCTATGTTTCTTTACTAGGGGCTGCGCTTCGTAGCGTCAGCCGCACGGATGGTTCTAGGGGCTTGGCCGATGAGCTAATTCCCCTTAAAACCAAGGTCCCATGCCATAGCCGAGGGGTTAATTCCCCCAACTACTTAGAAATCAAGTTTTGGACAGAACCAAGGTATTGTATGGTCCTCGGACTCAAACCTATGGGTAAACCAACTACTTAGAAATCAAGTTTTGGACAGAACCAAGGTATTGCATGGTCCTCGGACTCAAACCTATGGGGAAACCAACTACTTAAATATCAAGTTTTGGACAGAACCAAGGTATTGCATGGTCCTCGGACTCAAACCTATGGGGAAACCAACTGCTTAAATATCAAGTTTTGGACAGAACCAAGGTATTGCATGGTCCTCGGACTCAAACCTATGGGAAAACCAACTACTTATCAAAATCAAGTTTTGGACAGAACCAAGGTATTGCATGGTTCTCGGACTCAAACCTATGGGGAAACCAACTATTTAAGAAAATTCTAAGTCGCTCAGTCCTCGGACCAAATACCAGAAAAGGTTAAGGCTGTGAAGGTTATTAGGAAAATGGCGAAACGCCTTATTACTCAGCGACCCGCAGGGGCTATTCATTTTTGGGTTACATATCCTTGGATGATTACTTTTTACATAGCATCGAGCGCTCAGCCATCACCTCATTCAGTTTGGGGCATACAACCCTTTTTTAGGTCGGTCTTATTATGCAAGATAGCTTCAATAAGTTCATAATATCATCTTTTTTCTTAGTAAGGGTTTCGTCCCTAAGTATCGTTTTTTCAGGTCGGCATTATTATGCCAGACAACTCTAATAAGCTCATATTAACATATTTTTCTTTTTGCTTAGTAAGGGTTTCTGCCCTAAGTATCATTTGTTCAGATCGGCATTATTGTGTTAGATAGTTTCAACAAGTGTAAAGTAAGGTCTTTTTATTAACAGGGATTTCGGCCTTAAGCATCGTTTAGACTATAAAAATAAAAAAAAGGAAGTCATGTGGTAATACGTCTATTCACGGGATAATCATTTCAGAAAGAAGAGGTAGAATATACAAAATAAAGCAGTATTGACTTTTATTAACATAAAAAGATATTACAGCGTACAATGAAGGGCTTAAACAAGCCTATACGGAAAACGAATTGCAAAAACAAAAAAAAACAACAACAACAAACAGACAAACGACCAGAAATCTTTTTAAGCTTTGTTCCGAAGTCTTTCCAAATTTTGCCCCAGTAGCACCCATATTAAGAGGAGGACCTTCTTTGATGGATGAGGAGAAGAAGAGGAAGAAGTGAAAGCACCAGGATGGATCTGGTGATGAGAAAGAAGAAGAAGGGGAGGCAAAAAGAGACACCAGTGAAGGAAGAGAGGAGGAAGCAGGGACACTTAGTCCCTGCCTTAGCCCTGACTCCTAACACGTTGGTGACATATTAGCTATGCTCGTAAGAGAGCGGCTAGTACTGATAATGGGTGACCCAGGCTCAGTCGCACCAAAATTTTGACGCGACGAGCCCCTGCTTCGGATTTTGGCTGAAGGAAGGATGAGAAGTATCTTGAGTCTCGGCCATCCCTGCCCTGACCGAGCCATTTTAAGTTTCAGAAGAACATGGCGTTTCTGGGAAGGGTATGGTCCCTTCATTCCCACTCCTATTTCGAACGTATCACAATTCAAGGTGTAAACTGGCGGATAAAGGAAACTCTGGGGGAGGCTAAGGGTTTCAGACTTTAAAAAGGATTAAAAGGTCTCTGGGTAAGAGAAGTAACCTCTTGCTTTTCTTCTTATATGAAGGGCAAAACGGGAGGCATTCAATCTATCCAAATTTCCAAGAAAATTTGTAAACGAGAATATATCCACTCCACTTCCCCACGCAGTCAATAACCGTCGAAATTAAATGGCCTCGTAAAGGGAAGTCATTAATGGCGCGTTTCGGATAATGAAACGATAGGAACGCATCGTGAATGAATTCAGAGGAATGTCTCATAGTTTGAAGTCCGGAGCGTTTCCGGGATAGATGAAGGGACACCAACATTAATGGAAGGCAGAGCTAAAAGAGCCGTAATAAAGGCTTGGCATTACCAAAACCCTCCTCTCCAACCAAGAGGTCGGACAGCAGGATTTTGAGGGGCTATTGTGGGGTCCAATAATTTGTGGCCCTGACCCATTTTTTACATTGGGGCCCAAGGCCCTAGCCGACGAAGTGTGTAGCCGAGGATAGGTAATAAAAGTCCAAATAATCGTGAGACACAGCCGAGGATGATTCTGTCCTCAGCATATCCGAGGTCCTCTTGGAAGGAGGGGCAAAAGCGGTCTAGGAATAGTTTGGGAAAAAATATAAAATATCTATGTCAATAGAGAATGAGACGCTGGATAGTATAACGACCAAGGACAAAGGGAAGGCTGCCATTACTGCCATTCAAAGCTTTGCACCTGACAGAGCCATACTTTTCAACTTTTTCAA
This sequence comes from Quercus tomentella, assembly GCA_028535165.1. Classification (NCBI taxonomy): domain Eukaryota; kingdom Viridiplantae; phylum Streptophyta; class Magnoliopsida; order Fagales; family Fagaceae; genus Quercus; species Quercus tomentella. The sequence continues at coordinate 8,654,448 of JAPQVY010000122.1, read as the reverse complement.
CCACCCCCAACCACTCTAGGTATGGGCTGATGGGACAAGTATCAGTCCTGAAAAGTCGAACCTACACGTGGACGTTGGATGAGGAATACAAGCCAATATAAAAGGGGAAGTAAGCGGTCTAGAAAAGGGGCTGGGAAAAATGGCCAAAACCAGAGCCTCCCAGCCCGCCTCCAGGAGAAAAACTCCTAGAGCGAACACGATTTAATTATGTATGAACACCACGGTCATGTGACCACCGTCCGGTGACCAAGGCCTAGCCTTTCAAACCCACGCTCTATAAGTGATATTGTTTGGGTCTTTTTACGTGCGAACCCAACGTTGTTATGGGTCGTTACAAATCGTGTCCTTACATAACGCAACTTACTGAAAAACGCATTGGCAAATACCATGCATGTATTTTTGAAAACCTTTTCTCTTTCATCATCTTGCAAATGACCAAGTTAATAATCTAAAATACAACATAATTGTTATAATTAGTGTATAATTAAAAAACACAAATATATAAAAATGTATTTAAATTTCATACACTAACCTCATCAGTTATCCATTGGTTAGGGAGCAAGGCAAGGCATTGAAAGCTGCACGTTCACAAAACTCATATTTCATGTCAACAAGACCTTCCCTAAACATTATTCATTGACATTATTAAGTTAGATCTTATTCAATAAATTCATTAATATTAACTTCTATAAAAAGAAATAATAAAAAAGACAGAAAAAAGAAACAAACCTCCCATCCAAATCCTCATTGAAAATGTAATTACATATGATCTTCTCAATTTCAGTATATGGTTCGAACACATTCATAATCTCCTCATCAACCAGTCCAAATTCCTAAAATAATATAGTATATAAAAATTAACATATATAAATATGTTGTTTTGCATGCTTATATATTAATGTACACATCGATGTACTCATCTACAACATTTTTTTTTTTTTTTTCCACTTTTACAAATTTGAAACTACAGCTTGTAATGTGACAATTGGGTTACGTTTTAGCAATCTAGTAACTTTAGGCTTGCCAAAAGGTGCAACACATGATGCACTAATTTGATCATTATAAGGGAAATACTATATATCACTTTGCACTAATTTGATCATTATAAGGGAAATACTATATATCACTTACCATGTTGTGAGATAGGAGTGTTTTTTTGCCAGGTATTTGATTGGATTGGGTTAGCCCAACAATGTGAACATTGTGGTCTCTCTCCAATGTGTCTTGGATTGGAGATGGTGACACAGTCTTGGATTCCTTTTTAATGTGTACTATATCATTTTGGTTCATTTTGTCTTGTACTGAAGATGTAGACTTTATCTTAGATTCTTTTTTAATAAGTATTGTATCATCTTGATCCATTGTGACTTGGATTATAGATTGAGATACTATCCTCATTTCTTTTTTAACATCTACAATATCATTTTGGTCTAGGTCATTGGCATGTAAAGTACGTTCCCTTGCTACATTCCTAAACTTGAAAACAATATCATTCTTAAAGATTGCAATGTCTTTAATGGCTTAATGCAAGATTAGCTAAAATTAATGATTGCTGCTACTCAACTATAGGGGATCCAAATCTCAGTTCTCCTTATAAATGATGGTAGGTAATTCTGGTCAACTATGAGGCTCGTGACAGTTAATTGTACAATTCTAATATGCTTGCATTCCAATAGTTAATAGCAAAAAAAATTTGCTGCTATGGGACTGAACACCTCAATATAAAAAATAAAAGTAAAAATTATAAAACTTTGAGTGTTAAATATGTTTAATCTAAACCTTAAACTTTCAAAATGTTTCATTTAAACATCAATTTTAAAATAAAAAAAAAAAAAAAAGGTTTTATTTAAAAAATCTATCACAAATTATGTTAACCCATCATTAAGAATTATGTGACCATCTGCTTCAACTGAAATTTATTTCAAATTTGGAGGTTTGAAGGAAATATTTTGAAAGTATAACATTTAAATGACACAAGTCCAAAACTTTAGTAAGGTCTACATAAAACTATATGAAAGATGAAACTATTAGGTGTAATAAAAACTATTTGAAATTATATGGTTTAAATGAAATTATTTGATGTTTAGTTCTTTAATAAAATTTCACTTACCTTTTTCTAAAAAAAAAAAATGAAATTATTTGAAATCATTAGGTTTAAATGAAAATTACCTGAAGCTTTTTTTTTTTTTTTTTTTTTTTTTTTTGAGAATCAGCTTGTCTAATAAATGAGTGTTCCGAAAACAATATAAGGAGTGTGTCCAAAATATTAGAGAGATCTTTTTTATGAATTAATTACAATAGGAACAATACATTTTTCTTTCCTAATACATACAAAAGGAATTTTCTTTTCATTTTTCTTTCCTAATAATATTTTTTTTAGTTTCCAAAATAAATTAAAAGGAAAATTGTTGACGTGAAAAGTATTAAGGAGAAAAAATGCTCATAAATGATATAAGGCTTTAATATGACAATCCTACTGTTTTTTAATAGGCAAGTTTAACGTAATTTTCATTTAGTTTAAAGTTTATGCCTTATAAATTTGCATGTTTCATTTAAGCCTTAAATGGGTACGTTTTATTATACCTTAGTGGGAAGTGGAAGTGGCTTAGAGCATTCACATCAGCTGGTGGAAAAGATTCCGTCTATTTTACACAAAAAACCTACTTTTTCTATTTTACACCATCACTTTTACAAAACACCCACATCAGTTTATCTATTTTATAAGATATTTCAATAAAATATTCATTCTTCATCAATTTTTTATTATTTTCCATAATGGTCATACTTTTTTAATTTAAACTTATATTTTAAGTAAACAACCAACACTGGTGGCTCGGCCAATGGAGCCGCTTGTGGTGGAGGTCCAATGGCCGAACCGCCGAAATAGTAGCTCCGGTGAACGCTGTCGGAGTGGCTCCGACGAATGCCACCGAAATAGTGACTCCGGCGAACGCCGCCGAAATAGTGGCTCCGACGAACGCCGCCGAAATATTTTTTTTTTTTTTTTGACCCAACGGTCATAATTTTTTTTCCAGCACCACAAGTACAACTCAACTATTTAACATCAACTTGTAAAAGATGTTCTTAATTCTAATGGTGTGTCAATCACTTGATAAGTGGAAAACCATCTTCTCGAATCTAAACTAAAGAAAGCATTGCACTTATTTTCACCTAAATCAAATTCACTTATAGTTTTGTGAGTGTTATTACTTATCCAACTGACAAATTTGGAAAAATCCATGATGGGTGAATAAAAATAAAGTCAAAATAAAGCGTTCTAATTCTCTACCTTTTCAGCAAATTTGAAATTATTGCCTGTATACATGAGGTGCATTAGTAGCCTAGGAAATAAGACACAGTGAATTTAGGAATGCATTCTTCTAATGCAAAATCATTCCTATGGTCATCATTCAAACTTAAAAAATGTGCCATCTTGTATTCTGTATTAGGAATTCCTACTAAACAGAATAGAGCAATTCCAACACAGCCAATTCCAACACAGCATGACAACAATATTTTTCCACCAACTTCAGTCATTGAGAGAAAATAGTACAGGCTTACAGAAGGAGACATCACAGCCTTGCACAAGTGAAGATTACAAAAATATATCTAACATGATTAGAGATTGAATAATCATGTTCCTTGTACAAGTAAATACTACAAAAGAGATGTCTAACATCAAACCATCTATGTCAACCATGTGCTAGTATCTTTGCACTATACAAAATATTACTTAATTAGATATTGTCAATAATAATATACAAATTATGATGATGACGGGAATTTAGACTTTAACCTCTCCAAGATTTCCAAACGACGTAGGCGAATGTATTCTTTTTGCTCAGGATCCATGGTTCTTGTATCTTTCATCATAATTTCATCTTCCGCTTTCCTCTTTTCTACTTCATTCTTGTCTTCTTTGATACGAATCAACTCTCTTCGTTCTTCCGATGCAATGCGCATGAACTCTCTTCGTTCTTCTAATGCAATGCGCATACTTTCCTTTTTCTCCTCATGCATTCTCCTTTTTTCTTCCTTGATTTCGTCCAATTGGGAGGATAGTATTGGGACCACGTCATCACAATTCTTTCTTTTCTTTAATTTCTCCTTCTCGGCCTTCTTGCCTATGGGTCTCTCCAAGGTTTCTCCGGAGTTCATCTCATTATTATCTTCATCCAAATTTATTGAGCTTGCAAAAGTATTACAAGATTGTGTGGTTGGTTGTCTAGGGCGGACCTACAAATTATCTCTTTGAAGCAACCACTTAGCTTCATTCCTCAAAATTCTCCAACAATGTTCCAATTGAAATGCATTTTTGCTATTTTCTTTATACATAGTTTTTGCATCTTCAATCTACAAAAGTAAAAAAATTTAAAATAATAAGTACCATAAAACTAAAAGTGCATTGATATACAATACATATTAGATGTTGAGTTGAATTACCTTGTCATGCTCAGTTTTACCACTTTCATTCCGGTTCTCAATTTGGGCCAAAATATCCACAAAACTTGTTGGTCTCCCTTTGAATTGTTGACCACCGACTATATAAAGAATCTTTGGAGCGGTTAAATTTCTTGTCATTGTGGAAGGTGGACCAAATTCTATCCCAAAATGTTGTGTGTTTTTGGTCCGTCGATATCACGGCATCTAAGCTAACATTAAGCCACGCCGATACTAGCTTAATGTTTTCATCTACCGTGAAGTTTTTTCCCCGTTGACTTCTCTTAGTAGTTGATTTTTTTGCAATGGGGGGTGTAGATTGTCCCATTTCAACTTTGGGCGGAGATTGATGGACATTCACGTCTAAATGCGGAGTAGATATCAAAATACTACTATCAAAGGACTCAAAACCTTGTTCCTTGTCTTGTAAAATGTCAAGGAAGAAGGGATTTTGTGAGTCCATCACCTAACAAACACCAAAGTAATTTAGATATGGGGGAACTGGAGGTGCAAGAACTTAGATGGGATGGTGAAAGAAAATGAGTTATTCCAACTATTGCATGCACTTCAGCTATACAAAGACAAGATGACTTCAAACCAGGTAGTTACCCCTCCTCCCAACCATTGACCACCCCCACCCCCACACCTGGGCACTCCCCAAAATAAGTCTTATGAGATACCATGTGAGACAGAAAATCAGGAATATGCAACAAAATAATTTAACACCATATGGTTTGGTTTGGTTAAATGTGCCTGGAAAGCACATGAATAATGGGCAAGACAAACAGGCCCCAGACCAAACTTTCAGCTTAATAACCATAATAGGTACTTCACACAATTTGTGGTTCCTTAACAAAGTGCCAAAACCAAATACCTAGAGTTGTTACCATACCAATGCAAAGTGGACAGAATGTATAGAACCAAAAAATAATTATATAACCAATACATAAGTACAAAACACAACCAATTGAAAAAGAATAGTTTGGATCAACTTGGAAGTTCTGCAAAGACCAGATTTCCTAAAAACCAATGCAAAATATTATTGTTCCCTAAAACAAAAGGTTTGACACTGAAAAATAAAGTCTTTTAATTCACAGCAAGGTCATTACTGGAAAGACAGAGGGTAGTCTTCACAAGCAAAAATATCTGCCAGTAACACGGCAATTCACAGAATGTACATAGTCTTCCAGTGCTGAAATAGATGGACTAATTTTAATAGTTAACACTACTACATTATGAAACAGATTACTTAGGATTGCCTGTATAGATCCTAAAATTGGCCAATAAGCTATTGAAAACATCGGTTTAAAAAATTTTCAATACAACAAAATTAAAGCTTTTAGAAAACAATTGAGCAAAGATTCCCATATATAATTGGACATACACTCATACATAATGCGTAAGTTCCAGTGACAGGCTACTAATTAAAAAAAAAAAATCTTGCAAATTTAATTAGCAATTTATTAATAAAACAAAAAAAGAAAAAAAACCAAACCTGTTGGTGATGTTCATGAAAATTGGAAGAATTAGAACGTTGCATATTAACTCTGAAAAACTGAAGACCAACAACGATCTGTCATAGAAAAAAAATTCCTCAATGCACAAACCCAACATGAAATAATGCATAAAAAAATTATATCCACTTCTAAGTTTCCTCAAGAACATACATACTCTGTTCAAGCAGTCCGAAACAGGGGAGAAATAGGAATTCGGGTGTGTCTGAAGAATCCCTAAAAAAAAACCCAAACCAGAAAAAATTTGAAACAAGAAACCCTTAAAAAAAAAATTTAGTTTAGAGAAACTCCTAAGAATATTGCTTGAAACCGAAAAACAAAAAAAAAAAAAAAAAAAAACCTAAAATCTCAATGAGAAAAACTCATACCTTCTTAGAGAAAATTGCCCAAAGCGGATTGATTCACCCTCCTCACGGTGCTGCAAAAACTCCAAACCGATCACATAATTTCCGGTGATGATAACAACGAGCAAGAGCTGAAAAGAACTAGAGGAAGAGAGAAGATGAGAGGATTAACTCAGGAATGAAACAGGGAGGAACAAGCTCCTGATAGAGATACCTTCGGATTGATTCACCCTCCTCACGGTGCTGCAAAAACTCCAAACCGATCACACAATTTCCGGTGATGATGACAATGGGCAAGAGCTGAAAAGAACCAGAGGAAGAGAGAAGCCGAGAGGATTAACTCAGGAATGAAACAGGGAAGAACAAGCTGTCGGCATGGGGCTGTGCTCAGTGAGAGGAGAGAGAAAAAGTGTGAAAAAGATGGCTTTTATACCATCCAATGTAACATTAAAATAATACTTATAAAAAAAACATTAAAATAATAAATAGGAGTGCTACAATACCAGTGCATATTTGCACAGGTACTGTAGCAACTTGCATTTATGCATAAGTTTGCCCAATCTGATGTGGGTCTTTTTTTTGCTCATGTTGTGTAAAATGATCACCTTTTTTCATTTTGCACAATTTTACATAATTTTCCACTAGCTGATGTGAATGCTCTTAGGACACGAACTTGCACTACCATTTGTAAGCATGAGTTCTGTGTCAGCATAAGAGGGATCATGTTTCTGCAAGTGGAGGCAGTGTCAACATAAACATCATTTCTTAAAAGAAATATAGATGGTAAAACAAATGATAGATTGAGATTGTGCCTCTTGAGGTGCCGAAGTCCCCGACCAAACATGTGAAGTGTCACCAGTTAGAAGTGGCTCAAGACCCGAAGTTGAACCAGAAATTTCAAGCCTGGGTTCTGGGTTGGCAGTAGAGCGGTCATTGTCCTTGTTAGGTGTGCTGAAGTTAAATTAAATGAAATGGGAGTTAAGGAATGCATAGAAGGCATAAATAAAAGGAATTTAAATTCTTAATGAATGAAAATCGTACTTACATCCTTATAGGATTGGCCAACCAGTGCTTCCCACAAAACAATGCCTCTATAATGTCAGGATCCAAATCATTGAAAATTGGATCGAGTGTCATTGTAATTGCCAAGATATCACGAGCCATCGTCCAAAGAGATTGAGAATCTTTACTCGTGGTATGCCACCAACCCAATATGTCAAGTTCTTCATCAGGTTGAAGAGGCTCTCGTAAATATTTTTCAAGTTCTGTTTTTTGTCTTTTCGATTTTTTCCAAATATCTAGTGTATTACAAGGACGATCACCATTTGAGGAATAGCTGTTATCATTATTAATGGAGGAAGAAGATGACCTCTGACTCGTAAGGTATTCGGCATATAAATTAAACATATTGCCACAAACTTCCTTAGGCCCCATCCCATGCTCGAAATTGTAATCAAAATATTGTTCGAGTGTGTAATTCACAAAGTACAATTTTGTTCGTGGGTCAAAAACTGCTACAATTTCGTAAGCATTACTTATCCATTGTCTCAAACTCTTAGAAATATCATAAATCTTACTAAAATACATATTTGGACTTAAGACATTTGCTTCCAAAAAAACTGCATATGGCATCATAGAAAACAGTCAAAACATCTGTGCACGACTTTTGCCTCATCCCATTCCTCCACAGATAAATTCATAGGGAAGACAAATGCTTCCCCCTGCCTTCTCAACTCCAATGCAATTTGAAGCATGAAAAAGGTGGAATCCCACCTTACAGGGACACCTTCTGAAGTAATGTCCTTGCCTCCTAAGTTTAATTTCTTTACAACCTCTTCAAACTTTTGTTTTCCAATTGTTGTTTCAATCATGTATTTGATAACCTTCCTTATCTTATGAAGAATATAATCTATCTCATCCAATCCATCCTTAACAAGGAGACTTATTAGATGTGTAAAGCAAGTGAAGTAAAATATTCACTCTCTAAAAGGATGGCAATTACCTCGATTACCAAGCCATCTATTTAAGATGTCTACCATTCCATCATTTGCAGAAGAACTTTCAACGGTTATAGTAGCCAATTTCTTGTCAATGTTCCACTCCATAAGCACACCTTTTACTATCTCAAAAAGCGTTTCTCCTGTATAATTGTACTCCACATTTTTGATGGCAATGTTCTTCTTCATCAGTTTTGGACCATCTTCAATAAATTGCAAAGTCAAAGAACAATACTTGCTCTTTTTTCCAAATCTGTCCAAAAATTAAGAATTAAACTGAAGCTCAAGACCTTATCAAACTGTTTGCGGAGTTTTTCCTTTTCTTCTCTGTAGAAACAAAGAATCTTATCCTTTAAAGTGTCTTGTGAAGGAAGTTTGAACGCTGGTTGCAAATTCTTCATAAGAATTTTAAAGTTCACGTGCTCAACCATATTCAACGGATATCCATCCTTAATAATCATTCTTACCAAATCCAAGCCACTCCTTTCTTCATCAAACACAAAATTCCCATTGGTGACAGTTGGATTTTCTAAACCACCAGTTTCTTTTTGTGATCTTTTACATTTTTTGGAATCCAAGTGATTTTTTGAGTGTGTGGTCCCGTCTTTGCTTGACCCTGAAAAGGGCTGCCCACAACGTTTACATATGGCGCAGACCATCCCATTTTGATCTGTTTCCGTTATGAAGTGGTTCCAAACGTCCGACTTTCTCTTTTTAGAAGAATTCGGGGGTGCTGAAGTTACCTTATATGATGCTGAGATCTCTCCACGTTTCATTTTGTTTACTTCCTATCAGGACATACAAAAGTAATAGAACAAATGGTCAAACATATTTAAACTAATTTAAGCTTAGAAGATGGACATTTAAAATGTCCAAAATGTACTAATAAAGATTTGCATGAAGGACAAGCTAAAGAGCTAGACGCAGAGAGGGAAATAAAGCATAGTGAAATTTTCATAATTGTAAAAGATAAAAATAATTTAAGTAATAATATTGTTGGAACTAAATTGTTATCTGAAGAGTAAGGTTATGTTTGGTAATAATTTTTGTTTTCTATTTTCAAAAACTTGTTTTTGAGAATATAAAGAAAAAAAAATTTTCTTGTATTTTTGAAATAAAAAACATGTTTGGTTAGTTGAGATTAAAATAATAATTTTTGAAAAAAAAAAAAATACTAAAATATGTTGTTACTAAAATTTGAACTATAATACTAACTTATCAAATCAGACAGATTCATTAACTCAAGTGCGTGTTTTCATTAACTTTTGAAAAATAAAAACTAAAAACAGCATTTTACATATTTTCAGTTTCCTTTATAAATTGAATTTTGAGAACAATTTTTGTTTTCTGTCAATTTTGGATTGCCAAACGAGATTTTTAATTTCAAAAATTGAAAAATGTTTTTGAAAACAAAAAATAAGGAAAAAAAAGGTTACCAAACGTACCCTAAGATTCTCTGTGATAGATTGATAGTTTAGTAACCATTTTAAAAAACAAAAAAATATTGTACCGTTACAACAATGGGAGGAATATTATGGTCTAGGTCATTGTTAGGTCCAGTACGTTCCCTTGCTACATTCCTAAAGTCAAAAAAAATATCATTCTTTTTTTTTTTTTTTTTTTTATAATTAAGATAGAAATTCCCTTGCACTCCCATACCTCACAAGCACTTATACTTGTGTGGAGTGACCATCGCACCAAGGGTATTCGGTGGTGGAAAAAAAATATATCATTCTTAAATGTATCTAGATTGTTGCAATGACGTTAATGGCTTAATGCAAGATTAGCTAAAAAGATTGCTGCTACTCAACTATAAAGGGGGGTCCAAACCTTAATTCCCCTTATAAATGATAGCAGGTAATGCTACTCAACTACAAGGCTCGTGACAGTTATTTCACTTATTTGTACAATTCTAATAGGTAATTCAAACCTTAGTCCCTTAGCAGCAATATTTTTTGCTATAAATTTTTTTTTCTTCTCAAAAAAAAAAAAAAATTATAGCAAAAAAGATTGCTACTAAGGGACTAAACACCTCGATATGACAAATAAAAGTGAAAATTATAAAACTTTTGAGTTTTGGATATGTTTCATCTAAACCTCAAACTTTCAAAATGTTTTTTTTTCTCCCAAAAAAAAAAAAAACCTTCAAAATATTTCATTTAAATATCAATTTTTTATAGTAAATTTTTTATTAAAAAAATCTATCACAAATTACGTTAACCCCACGTTAAGCATTACATGACCATCTGCTTTAATTGAAATTTATTTCAAATTTGGAGGCTGAAAGGAAATATTTTTAAAGTATAACATTTAAATGAAACATGTCCAAAACTTTAGTAATGTCTAAATGAAACTATATGAAACTATTAGGTGTAATAAAAACTATTTGAAACTATTAGGTGTAACAAAAACTATTAAAAACTATATGGTTTAAATGAAATTATTTGAAGTCATTAGGTTTAAATGAAAAATAACTGAAACTTGTCTAATAAATGAATGTGCTGAAAACTATATAAGGCGTGTGTCTAATATATAGAAAATTATTAGGTACTCCTGAAATACCATAAATGCGTACTCCCTCTTCTCACATGAATAATAGATCCCATCATGAATTTAATTAGTAGGATCCACCACTTATGTGAGAGGAGGAAATACGCATTTATGTTACTCCGGGAGTACACAATAATTTCCCCTAATATATAAGAGAGATCTAATTTATGTTTTACAATAAGAACAATACCTTATGCTGTTATATTATTGTCTTGGTTCTTTAATTAGGATAAATGGGGTTTTCTTTTCATTTTTCTTTCCTAATAATATTTTTTTTATAGTTTCCATAATAAAATAGAAGAAAAAATTTTAACCTGAAAGATATTGCAAAAGAAAAAAAATGCTCATAAATGATATAAGGTTTTAATATGACAATCCTACTGTTTTTTAATAGGCAAGTTTAACGTAATTTTCATTTAGTTTAAAGTTTATGCCTTATAAATTTGCATGTTTCATTTAAGCCTTAAATGGGTACGTTTTATTATACCTTAGTGGGAAGTGGAAGTGGCTTAGGACACGAAGTTGCACTACCATTTGCAAGCATGAGTTCTGTGTCAGCATAAGAGGGATCATGTTTCTGCAAGTGGAGGCAGTGTCAACATAAACATCATTTCTTAAAAGAAATATAGATGGTAAAACAAATGATAGACTGAGATTGTGCCTCTTGAGGTGCCGAAGTCCCCGACCAAACATGTGAAGTATCACCAGCTAGAAGTGGCTCAAGACCCGAAGTTGAACCAGAAATTTCAAGCCTGGGTTCTGGGTTGGCAGTAGAGCGGTCATTGTCCTTGTTAGGTGTGCTGAAGTTAAATTAAATGAAATGGGAGTTAAGGAATGCATAGAAGGCACAAATAAAAGGAATTTAAATTCTTAATGAATGAAAATCGTACTTACATCCTTATAGGATTGTCCAACCAGTCCTTCCCACAAAACAATGCCTCTATAATGTCAGGATCCAAATCATTGAAAATTGGATCGAGTGTCATTGTTTCAAGCCAGAAAGCAGAATTTGATGTAGAGGTTGACATTGGAATTGCCAAGATATCACGAGCCATCGTCCAAAGAGTTGGAGAATCTTTACTCGTGGTATGCCACCAACCCAATATGTCAAGTTCTTCATCAGGTTGAAGAGGCTGTCGTAAATATTTTTCAAGTTCGGTTTTTTGTCTTTCCGATTTTTTCCAAATATCTAGTGTATTACAAGGACGATCACCATTTGAGGAATAGCTGTTATCATTATTAATGGAGGAAGAAGATGACCTTTGACTCGTAAGGTATTCGGCATATAAATTAAAAATATTGCCACAAACTTCCTTAGGCCCCATCCCATACTCGAAATCGACACTATAATATTGTTCGCGTGTGTAATACACAAAGTCAAATTTTGTTCGTGGGTCAAAAACTGCTACAATTTGGTAAGCACAACTTACGTCAAAAGAGTACTCTGTAAAACTGTATAGCATCTCACGTGCAATGTAACTTTTTTTCCATTGTCTCAAACTCTCAGAAATATCATAAATCTTACTAAAATACATATTTGGACTAAGACATTTGCTTCCAAAAAAACTGCATATGGCATCATAGAAAACAGTCAAACATCTGTGCACGACTTTTGCCTCATCCCATTCCTCCACAGATAAATTCATAGGGAAGACAAATGCTTCCTCCTGCCTTCTTAACTCCAATGCAATTTGAAGCATGAAAAAGGTGGAATCCCACCTTAGAGGAACACCTTCTGAAGTAATGTCCTTGCCTCCTAAATTTAATTTCTTTACAACCTCTTCAAACCTTTGTTTTCCAATTGTTGTTTCAATCATGTATTTGATAACCTTCCTTATGTTATGAAGAATATAATCTATCTCATCCAATCCATCCTTAACAAGGAGACTTATTAGATGTGTAAAGCAAGGGAAGTGAAATATTTGCTCTCTAAAAGGATGGCGATTACCTTGATCACCAAGCCATCTTTTTAAGATATTTACCATTATAACATTTGCAATAGAACTTTCTACGGTTATAGTAGCCAATTTCTTGTCAATGTTCCACTCCAGAAGCACATCTTTTACTATCCCAAAAAGATTTTCTCCTGTATAATTGTACTTCACATTTTTTATGGCAATGTTCTTCTTCATCAGTTTTGGACCATCTTCAATAAATTGCAAAGTAAAAGAACAATACTTTCTCTTTTTTCCACAATCTGTCCAAAAATTAAGTATTAAACTGAAGCTCAAGACCTTATCAAACTGTCTGCGGAGTTTTTCCTTTTCTTCTCTGTAGAAACAGAGAGTCTTATCCTTTAAAGTGTCTTGTGAAGGAAGTTTGAACGCTGGTTGCAAATTCTTCATAAGAATTTTAAAGCATTCATGCTCAACCATATCCAACGGATATCCATCCTTAATAATCATTCTTACCAAATCCAAGCCACTCCTTTCTTCATCAAACACAAAATTCCCATTGGTGACAGTTGGATTTTCTAAACCACCAGTTTCGCTAGAAGATATCTTTTCTTTTTGTGATTCTTTACATTTTGAGGAATTCAAGTGATTGTTCAAGTGTGTGGTCCCGACTTTGCTTGACCCAGAAAAGCGCTTCCCACAATGTTCACATATGGCCCAGACCTTCCCATTTTTATCTGTATCCTTTCTGAAGTGGTTCCAAACCTCCGATGTTGACTTTCTCTTTTTAGAAGTTGGGAGTACTGAGATCTCTGGACGTTGCATTTTGTTTACTGCCTATCAAGACATACAATAGTAATAGAACAAATTATCAAACATATTTAAACTAATTTAAGCTTAGAAGATGGACATTAAAATGTCCAAAAAGTACCAATAAAGATTTGCATCGCACAATAACGAAGGACAAGCTAAAGAGCAAGAGCGTAGAGGCAGAAAGGTAAATAAAGCATAGTGAACTTTTCATAATTGTAAAAAATAAAAATAATTTAAGTAATAATATTGTTAGAACTGAAGTTGGAACTAAATTGTTATGCCTCATTTAACTCTCTGAAGAGTAAGTTTCTCTGTGATATATAGACCGATAGTTTAGTAACCATTTTTTTTTTAAATAATTGTATAATTACTGCAATGGAAGGAGAATTTGAACCCTAGACATTTTCATTAGAAACACTAAGAAATATTAATTGAGCTATTAAGGTCTCTTTACATGATTTAGTAACATTGGTTCTTATAAATATGCAAAATAGCATCATTAAATGAAGTTTAAAGCAACCAAATAAATATTAATTGAAAGATTTATGCATTTAGCTTTGAAAGATATTAGTTATTGATTACAATAAATTGGAACTAAATAACTCAGAAACCAGTCAAACCACTACCAAAAAAATAATAATTTAGGAATAAGTAAAAATATTTGGTAGTAGATAATGAGCCATTTTAATAACCTTCTTTTGTGTGTATTTTAAGCTTTAGGAAGGACACATTTGACCTGTCCCAACATGTCCTGGAAAAAAAGGTAGACTAAATTCATATTGTCCGCTGTTTCATATATGATTACAGGTCAAGCCATCATTTTATGAATTGATCACAACACATGGGAACCAAAGTGGCATAGAGGTTTGCGGTCCAAGTAATAGATCAATGTTAGTGATAATAATAAGTAACTACATGCTCGCTAAATCAATGATTCAATTATTGGAATTAAGAATGTTTCTACATAACAAAAATATTTAACCGATAATGATACTAGATCGTAAAGTCACCTTTTTTTTTTTACAAGATAAAAATTCTACCCTAACTTAATTTAAATGTATATATGTGTAAAGTTTGTTTCTAGAGACTTGAAACGGCCCTTCTCTTCCCCTTCCCACCCCTCCCCCCTTCCCCAACAAGATTGTTGTATTTGTAAAGTGACTATCACATCAAAGCTGTGCGGTAGTGTAAAGTTATAAAGCACGGGTGCATTTCGGGACTCGGGTGCGGGTGCGGGTGCAGGACTCGGCAATTTTTGAAAAAGTAGGATGCGGGTGCGGCAGGACTTGGCGATTAAAAAATTATTAAAAATATTGTTATTTAGATTTTCTATATATTTTTACTATTAAAATATTCTTAAAAAACACATTACGATGCCTTGATTCACAAAACAAAGAAAGAAGAAGGCAAGAAACACATTACTATGCCTCTGAGATCAGAATTTCGGCTGTTCCAGTGAGATTCAAGGCCAATTTCGGCCTGTTTCGGCCGTATCGGTCGCCGGCTGATACGACCTGATATGGCTGATACGGCCCGATTCTGGCCAAATCAGCCATGTTCGGCGCGAATTGAGCCGCGTCGGCGCGAATCCGAAAAAAAAAAAAAAAAAAAAAAAAAAAAAAAAAAAAAAAAAACTCAAACGCGGCACCAACGAGCAGGCTGCCGCATCTCGCATCGGACTCGGGTGCGGCACCCTCCCAGCCGCGTCCGTGCTTTCTAGGTGTAAAGTCATCTTGCTAATGATGAAAATAAATAATAATAATAATAATAAATGTTACCATACAATTTTTTAGGTGGAACTAGACACTATGGCAACATCCAAATCCCAAATTTTTAAAATTTTAATTTTGGATCCTAAAAAAGATAATTACAGCTAGAGGTGTTTGCGGTACGGTGCAGTGCAGTTTTGGGCCATTTTTAGAACCGCACTTTGCGGTGTGATTTGGCTAAAATCATAACTACACCACACCTTGTTTTTCTAATCACATGTGCAGTGCGGTGTGGTGCAGTTTAGAATTTAGCCAAAACCATAACCGCACCACACCTCATTTTTACGGTCATATGTGAGATACTATGTATAAGTTGCGGTTTGAAATCGGTATATTTTCTAAATTTTGGGCTTTTCTTACTTAGCCCAAAACTAATTTTTCCCTTTTTTTTAGGCCAAGTTTTAAATTATTGAGCTAGTTTTTCTTTATTTTGGGTTGGTTTTTTCTAGTCAACATTTGCTATGGTTATTAAACTTTTTTTTTTTTTTTTTGGAAAACTAGGGTTATTAAACTATTAATAATATATTTAATATTAAAAATAGATAAATATATTAATATATAGAGAGGGTGCAGTGCAGTGCGGTTTGTACGGTTTTCTTATTATAAAACCGCAAACTACACTGCACCATACGGTGTGGTGCGGTGCGATGCACTATTACTTGCGGTGTGGTGCGGTTATGCCATTTGGTGAGCAGTTTTGATGCGGTTTTTGCGGTTTGTGCAGTTTATACGGTTTGGTGAACACCCCTAATCACAGCATTATGCCAAAGGAATAGTTAAAATGCACAAGTTATTTGCTTTTTTCTTAGTGAAGATTTTCTTATCTGGGATTTGTTTTTATTTTATTAGTAGAAATGGATTTTGTTTTTTTTTTTTTTGCTTTGTTTAGAAGGGGTTGCTAATCACAAATATGGATTTGATTATTTTAATTTTTGAGTTTTTTGGGTTAACTTTAAATTTTGAGGCTCTTTTTTCTTTTTTTTTTGGACGGATCATGTATGATTTTTTTTTTTAACAAAATGTTTCAAATTCAAATTGATTAGTATATACTACTTAATTAATTTATTTTTTCTAGTGGAGCCGTTCCTACATAAAAAGAACCCAAAACAGAATAGTGCAAAACTCTCGTTCTCCCAAACACCCAAAAATATCAAAAAGAAAAGGATTACAATTTTTGTTAAAAAAGGCTTACCAACTAACATAAATTTCCTTCTCAAAAAAAAACTAACATAAATTGTATGATGTAAAATATATATATATATATATATATATATATATATAATTGGTGTTACGTTAATAAAATATTAAATAAATTACTTAAGACATGATATAATAAAATTTGTAATATCCTAAAAGAAAAACAAAACCAAAAATGGCAAAAATCAAAACAAACAAAAAGCTAATCTTTTAGTTTCATTTTGCAAACAATCAACCTGCAGTTGAAAAGAAAAAAATGCAATTGAAACAATCATCAAATACCTTTAAACTGAGTGAGAAAGAGAGCCTTAAATTTGGAGGTAGTAATTTTTACTCGGACACTTCGGTCAGGGATGTATGTGCTTGATTGACATTTACGCGCTCCTGAAAAGACCAATTACGTGTACTAAATACCACTTGTTTTCTAAAATAGTAAAATGTGAGCAAATAAATAAATTATATAATCTTTAAACTATAAATATTTCATGGCCACTTTTTTTTTTAAGAAACAAGATAAGCTATCTTTAAAATTACTAATCACGTGTTCTTTTTTAAATAAGTAAGCTACCTTTAAAATACAAACCAATCCTTGTACTATAATAGTTACAATGTGGGAGGAAGATTCAAATTTTGGATGTCATAGACACACCCAAAAATGCCAATGAGTTGAAGTACAAGGTTCTGGACAATTGGCACCAATCACATGTACTTAAAAACACTCCTTCAACTAATAGTAGACTTCGGGCAAATAAATAAATTTATAAATTATTTGAAATAGTGTATTTAGGCTCTAGTTCTTTAAAAACATATTTATTTTTTATCGTCACCTATCTCATACAAGTTTTTTTTTTTTTTTTGGAGAAACAAACAAACACACGCACACATGGGAGAGGGAAAATGGTTTTAACACAAAAGTATACCACAAACTTCACTCAAATGCCATGGTAACTTTTAAGGAAGGTTGAGACAAGTTATACTACACACAATATACTCTTTTAAGCAATGTGTGATAATTACTGATTATTTTTTTGAGAAACAAACACACACATATTTGCTAACCTAATTCAAAAAAATTAAAATTGTTACACACTTCAGACTTATTTCCAACTCCAAAACTTACACATCACATTCAAATTTTATTTTTTTTTGTTTATTTTTTTTTTAACTTATGCTCTAGAAAATTGGGCTATTTGGGTTCCAAAAGGCAGAACAACTTAGAAACACAAATTCAAAAAAATTAAATTAAATTAAAATTGTTCCACACTTGGACCTAAGTTCTTAACAACAAAAGAAAAAGACGAGAGTTTTAAGATTCAAACTCCAAAACCTACTACATCACATTAAAAAAAATTATAATTATAAGCTTATGGTCTAAAAAATTTGGAAGAAATTACACTTTACCCCTTTAAATTATTCTTCATATTATGCTAACGGGCAAAACTTAGTATAGTACCTTATGTTCCCTACTTAAAATTTTGACATCTGTACAATTTAACAATCCAGACAAACCCCAAACAAACGGCGTTAAAACTATTTTTTTTTTCCCCTTCTTCCTTTTTTTCCTGTACTGCAACTGCAAGAGAAAATCAAACCAAAAAATGCAGAACCAAACAGGAAAGATCAAAAAATCAAAAAATAAAAGCCAGATCTACTAGATTTCAAACCAAAAAACAGACTCTTCTCCCTCATTTTCTCAGTAACCAAATAGGAAAGATCAAAAAATAAGCCAAATCTATTGGATTTCAAACCAAAAAACGGACTCTTCTCCCTCATTTTCTCAGTAACCAAACAGGAAAGATCAAAAAATAAAAGCTAATCTATTGGGTTTCAAACCAAAAAAAGGACTTTTCTCCCTCATTTTCTCAGTGACCAAACAGGAAAGATCAAAAACTAAAAGCCAGATCTACTGGGTTTCAAACCAAAAAACAGACCCTTTTCAGCTATACCCGAAACTTCCACACTCTTAACATCAACAAAGCCATCGTCAAATCCTCTTTCATTAATTTGTCCACCGAGAGAGAGAAAGAGATAGAGAGAAAGAAAGAATCATAGATTAGAAAAATAGAAAGGAAACAGATACACATACACACACACACCGAGAGAGAGAGAGAGAGAGAGAGAGAGAGAGAATCATAGATCAGAAAAGAAGAAAGGAAAGAGATACACATACATACACACACCGAGAGAGAGCGAGAGAGAGAGAGATGAGATTTTTTCTTTTTCCTTTTTTCTGCGTTTTGGGTTTGGAAGAGAAGGGTCAGATATGAGATTTTATTTTATTTCTTTTTTCTTTTTTTGGGTTTGGAAGAGAAGGGTCATGGGTGGTTTGGAAGAGAAAGGTTTTGGGTTTGGAAGAGAAGCGTACAGGAAAATGAAGGAAGAAAGAAAAAAAGAAAAAGAAATTTTAGTTTTAACACAGTTTGCTTGGTTGTTAAATTAGACAGATGTCAAAATTTTAAGTTAGAAACCTAAGGTACTCTACCTAAGGAACTGTACTTAAGTTTTGCCCTTATCCTAACCCCCCTAAATGAAGTGAATACAAGCTTATCCCCCCTAATCTATTATCTTCTGCACACTTTGCAACCCACCATTTAGTTAGCTCATGACATGACAGTTGCAAGACCAGATTGGCCAATATTCACTATCTCATAAACTGATCTGTTCCTCACTGTTGTACATCTTCTTTCCCATGAACTTCTCATCAACCAAAAAAGAGGTAAGAATATTTACAACTGAAAAAATGAATGAACACCACAAGGGTAAAGTCCTTTTAATTTAATACTAATTTCTTCACTGTACAATAACCATAGCTCCTTCCAAGTTCCAACAACTCCAAATGCAAAGATTAATAACAAACAAAAAGCCTAATCCCATTTAATTTGTCACAAGTTACAAACATCCACTTTCTCTAATTTTAGCCCTCCTTTTTGCATTTTTTGTCAACTGTGTCCCAAAAAAAAATTGATTAATTTCCCAAAAAACGAAGAAAATATCAAAGAATTCAAAATTGGGTTTTCTTGAGCATATTTTAAAAGGAATTTCGTTTCCTTTCCCTCTTAATTCTTACAACCACACACATATGCCTCTCCACACCATAAATTACATTTTTCTTCTTTAAACAGTCTTATTAAAATCCGTTTTTCATTGAAAACCTTTCTGGGTATTTTGCCATTGAGGCAAACAGAGCTTTAACAAGCACTTACATCACCCAAGCCCACAAATTAATTAAAACTCATATCAAATATCAATTCTAAATTTAAAAATCTAAGCCAATTAATGGTAAAAATTCAAGCTTTGAAATTTTAGTAATGATAAAAGCAAACACAAAAATAATACCTAGAAGACATACATGAGAAGAAGAGGACAAAAGAAGAAAGACATGAGTACAGACTACAGAGTAATTCACATTCATTGACCTAAATATAATTAAATAAAACAAATATATCGTATATTTGGCCAACAACAGCCACGGAAGGGTCGTACTTTGATTTGAATTGGGAAGACAGAAACCTCTGTAGTTGATGAAAGTTAGAGACGGTAGGAGGAAGAAGACGCTAGACACTGAGAAGGAAGTGAGAGACTGAGACTGAGACTGAGACTGAGAGGAACTGAATATCACGCGAGGGAGTTGTGACAAACTGTTTTCTATATTTTTTTATACGTTAAAATGTGTATGAAGATACAGATAAAAAAGAAAACTTTTGATGAAAAAAAAAAAAGGCAAAGAAACTTACATTTGTTTGGTTACGGAACACAAGAACATGTTTGAGCTCCCTTGAGGCACACCCACTCCACCACCACCACCACCGCTCTTCAAAAAGAAAACAGAAAATTAAAATTGTAACATTTTTGCGCCTATGATCTGAAATTAAAAGTCGAAAACTTACCATAAGAAACAATATTTCCAGAAACTGTTTTCTATTGTGTTCTGCATTTTTATGAGCATAGAGAGTAGAGAGCAACACCAAGGCCTTCAGTAGACAGGCGATATGGAGCTCCCACCTTGTCTCCGCCACCAGTCACCGCTCAATCTGCCACCAACATCACGCTAGCTATTCAGAAGACAGGCCTTGTGTTTTTGCTCTGCTTCTGTCTTCTCAAAGATATATTTATTTTGCAGACATAAACAACCACTATAATCTTTTATTTTTTGGTTAGAAACAACCACTATAATCTTCGGTCTACTCCAACTCCTAGAATATTTATTATTTATTTCCTTGTTTTATTTGGATTAGTTGCTCCGCATCATAAACTCTTAAACGATCTTGACCGTCTGTTAAAATAAATAAATAAATAAAAGAATAATGAAAAGAAAAAGGAAAAGGAAAGTGAGTCCGCGGCTCAATAGTCAATATATCCGGCTCAATAGTCAACAAATCCTACTCACTCCGATTACTCAAAATAATTCTTTTAAAAATAAATCCGACTCATTTCGATCTAAAAAATATAGATAGGGGACTGATCAATACAAATTTGCAGTGTCCCTAGTGGCCTTGTCATCTTCCCCTCCTTGTCAAAAAGAAAGCGTGGTGGGTCCCCAGAGTACACGGTTTCTTTAACTGAGCTACAACTAATTTTTCACATGACTCGTGTCATCTTCTGTGACCCCCCAAAGGCGAGAAAGTATGCGGACACTGTCTACACGTCAGCACTGACTACTCCATTGGACAAAAAAAACTCACTTTTGCAGCCACTTGCATTTCGGAGCGGATTACATCCGAAAACCAATCTGACCACTTTTGTGTGTTGTGTAAAGTTTTTTTTTTTTTTTGGTTAATAGTATTGTGTAAAATTAACCAGTAGGTTCATTCTCATTCAACCAAAACATAATAATAATAAATTAATAATAACCAATTCATAGCGGACCCTAGATCCTATTGTCATAGACTCAGGTTCGAAGGAATTATATCAGAGGAAATTGTTTGTTTTAGAAGATATTTTAAATTTTTTCCTTCCAAAAAAAGAAGATATTTTAAATATAATTTGTCTCTCCTTTCTCTTCTTTTCTTTCTTTCTTTTTTATTATTATTATTTTTTTTTTTTGGTAAGCAAAGGACTAGCATATATTAACTAATTAAAGCAGAATTAGAATAAAAAGTCTCATAATAATTACCCACAATGTCATAATAAAATAAAATATAAACATCTATAGGAGGACTATTAAAAACAACTAATTCCTGTTGAAAATTCATTCATTTCTCGCAGAAGCATATATGCACATAGGTTCACCTCACGAAAGCAATGTTGTTTGTTTGAACAGATTCTTGCAATCCAAGATAGGAACATGCATGATGTAAATTGTTGCTATAGCCTATAAGTATCACTAACCCAACCAAGAACTACATAAGCACCAATTTCAATTTCAGCCACTAGCAAATTAAGGTTTATGCACAACTGAAGGCCTACTCTAAGATTCCAAAGCTCCGCATCAACATTAGTGGCCACACTTATATATGGATCAAGTTTAATCATTTAATTTAATATTTTTCCTTCACGTGTGAGCCTAAACTACCCTTATTAAGTGACCATTTTTTAAAAAATTGGAGGTAAGATGAGGACAAGGTTTGAACCCATAATTTTATGATTTGATATCATGATAAATTATCAAATCTCCAAAAAAACTAAACTATTAGGAAATGATAAATTTAATCATTTAATTTAACAACCCACAATCCAAAGGCATATGTAATCCTAGATAACTCCTCCACCACAAGCTAGGCTGAGGTTACCTATAAAGAGATATCAATGTTTAATTTGTACTAACCTTCATTTATTTTGGTCTATTTCACTCTCACTACTTGTTTATTCTTTCTCACACGAGACCGAATAGTGTAAAAAAATATTATGCGAAAATACCATTTTGGTAGTAGTTGATTTGTGTTTACCAGAGTTAAAGACTAGTAAATTTGATTTTTGCATGTGTGTGTGTGTGTGTTTTTTTTTTTTTTTTGTTGAGAAAGTGCCTAAAAAAAAGCTATAATTTGATGATAGGGACCAAATTGACTACAAATTGATTTTAATGTGGATCAAATTGACTACTACTAAAATGTATGGATTAAATTAAACAATATCTCCAAAATATAGAACCCAAAATGATATTTTTTTTTTTTCTTGCTGAATGAACCCAAAATGATATTTTTGTCAAAATATCATGAAGCGAGATGCTTTACTTCTCTAACAATTTCAAGGTTCACAAGTGAATTTAAAAACCACCTTGTTTCTATGGAGTCAAATTCTCCAAATATGAAATTATTTGTAACTTCAATCCCACAAATTAATGTGGCTGAGATAAGCTCGATAATCTAGAAGAATATTATACCTTCAGTCTTTAACGCACCAAGGAAGAAATTAATTAAAAAGGTGTTGAGCAATTTGGCCCGAAGTGGACATAATTAAATCCGATTAATTAGGAATTAGGGTCAAATCAGATGTAATGAGATCCGCTTTAGTTATTTTCTCCGAGTTCATACTTGAACCGATAGGGTCAAATCGGATGTAATGAGATCCGATAAGTGGTGTACATTTGTTTACAAAAGCACTCGGAAACTCCTTTTCAGATTTGAAACTCACGTTGGCCTCTACAAAATTTAATCTTGAAAACTAGAACCCAGCAAGGCATCAACTATATCAGCAAATCTACGCCCCCTCTCATCACAGATCAGATCAAAGTTGCTTTGGGTGTCCAGGAGATAAAACAATATGAAAAGTACCTTGGCCTTCCTTCCCTAGTATGCAGGAATAAGGAAGCAAGTTTACTCTACATCAAGGAGAGGATTGAGGCTAAGCTCCAAGGCTAGAAAGAACAGCTTCTCTCCCAAGCTGGTGGTGAAATTCTCCTCAAAGCTGTGATTCAGGCAATCCCCACTTTCACCATGAGTTGCTTCAAGCCCCCAGCCACTCTTTGCAATGATATAGAAGTCTTGATTAGGAAGTTTTGGTGGGGTCAGAGAGGTAATCAAAGGAAGATTCACAGGACCAAATGGAGCTCTTTTTGTCATCCAAAAAGCCTGAGGGGTATGGGTTTTAAAGAACTTCAGAAGTTTAATGATGCGATGCTAGCCAAACAAGTTTGGCGGCTGCTGGACAATAAAACCTCTCTATTCCATAGGTTTTTTAAAGCTAAATTCTTTCCCAATGGATCCATTCTTGATGCCAAAGAAGGCAACAATTCTTTCGCCTAGAAGAGCATTTTGAAGGGTAGAGAGGTGATCAAGAAAGGTGTGCAATGGAGAGTGGGTACTGGGTCCTTGATTCGGATTTACCATGAAAACTGGCTCCCTGACCTTTATAACAAAAGTGTGGTATCTCCTAGGGATTTCCTTGGCAGTGATGCTAGGGTCTCTATGCTAATTGATAATGATCATCATTGCTAGATGAAAGAAACAATTGATAACATATTCTTGCCCCACGAAGCTGCGTTAATCCTTTCAATTCCACTCAGCCTTAGAACTTGTGAGGATCAGGTGTTTTGGCCGCATAACCCGGATGGCTCTTACTCTGTCAGGTCGGGGTACAAACGGCTCATGGAGGAAGAGCTGAAAGAAGAGCCATCAACCTCGGATTTGACAACTACCAGGAGCATTTGGAAGGGTGTGTGGAGTTTACGTGTCCCCAATAAGGTCAAAACGATGCTTTGGAGGGCAGGATCAAACACGCTGCCCTCAAAGGTTAATCTAATGAGAAGGAAAATTGCTACTGAAGACCTCTGTCCGGGTTGCAAGCTCAAGAGTGAGACCGCACTTCACGCTCTTTGGACTTGTCCCACTCTTGCCCAGTTTGGTCTTCCAAGTTTGCTTGGCTCATGAAGAAAACCAAAAACTGCTCGTTGTTGCTGGAAGTCATCCAATGTTGCCAGGATCTTAGTGACTGCCTCGAGCTGTTTGCCATGATCTCATCTCAGCTCTGGATCCGTAGAAACAAGCTGCGGGTAGGTGAATGCGTGGCACCATTGGCAAAAATTATTGGCTTGGCTACGGATAGTTTGGTGGAGTTCCAGTCTGCCCAGTCTGCTCCCCAATCCAATTCAAAACCGGTAATAGCACTCAGGTGGTCTCCTCCTCCACCGAGTTGGGTGAAAGTTAATTTCGACGGGGCAACATTCAAAGATAAGAATTTAGCAGGCTTGGGTGGTGTTATTCGTAATGACAGAGGTCTTGTCTTGGCTACCTTTACACAAACTATTCCACTGCCTACATCTGTAGAGATGGTGGAAGTGTTGGCAGCTCGTAATGCTTTGGGTTTGGCTCAAGATCTAAATCTGAATCAGGTGCAACTTGAAGGTGATTCGGAAATAATAATCAATGCTCTCTCAAAAGGTGGCATGGACTCTTCAAGCTTCGGACATCAACTTTCTTTCCTCAGCCTTTCAATGTTTATCCTTCTATCATACACGTAGGCAAGGTAACAAACTAGCGCATTGTTTAGCGAGATCAGCCTGTAATTTCTCCCCATTTTAAGTTTGGATGGAGGAAATTCCCTCGATGTTTGAATCTGTGTACTCTGTTGATATCCCTTAATGAAATTGTCTCTTCCCCCTCTTTATGGGGTGGTTTCTCAAAAAAAAAAAAAATAAATAAAAGAATAATGAAAATGAAAAGTAAAAAAAGACGAAAAGTGAAGTAATAAAAATTGAAAACTGTAAGACATCCGGCTCAATAGTCAGCAAATCCAACTCACTCCGATTACTCAAAATATATCTTTTAAAAATAAATCGGACTCAATTCGATTTAAAAAATATAGAAAGAATAGAACTCATCAATGCAAATTTGCAGTGTCCCTAGTGGCCTTGTCATCTTCCCCTCCTTGTCAAAAAAGAAAGCGTGGTGGGTCCCCAGAGTACACGGTTTCTTTAACTGAGCTACAATTAATTTTCCACATGACTCGTGTCATCTTCTGTGTCCCCCTAAGGCGAGAAAGTATGTGGACACTGCCTACACGTCAGCACCGACTATTCCACTGGGTCTGGGCATGTTTGGTAAGCCCACTTTTGGACAAAAAATATTCACTTTTGCAGCCACTTGCATTTCGGAGCGGATTTTATCCGAAAGCCAATCTGACCACTTTTGTGTACTGTGTAAAAGTAACCAGCAGGTTCATTCTCATTCAACCAAAACATAATAATAAAATTAAAAAAAGTTAATAATAACCGGTTCATAGCGGACCCTAGATCCTATTGTCATAGACTCAGATTCGAAGGAATTATATCAGAGGAAATTGTCTGTTTTAGGAGATATTTTAAATATTATTTGTCTCTTCTTTCTTTTCTTTTCTTTCTTTCTTTTTTATTTTTGGTAAACGAAGGATTGGCATATATTAACTAATTAAAGCAGAATTAGAATAAAAAGTCTTATAATAATTACCCACAATGTCATAATAAAGTAAAATATAAACATCTATAGGAGGACTGTTAAAAACAACTAATTCCGGTTGAAAATTCATTCATTTCTAGTAGCAGCGTATATGCACATAGGTTCGTCTCACAAAAGCAATGTTGTTTGTTTGAACAGGTTCATGCAATCCAAGATAGGAACATTCATGATGTAAATTATTGCTACAAGTATCACTAACCCAACCAAGAACTACATAAGCATCAATTTCAATTTCTACCACTAGCTGTTAGGATACATGTGATTCACTTGTTAGGACATATGATAATTGGCTAATCTTTTGACAAAACGCACTTTATTTGTATTTGGGTAAAACTAAGATGTCTTTAATACTTCAAGAAACTTTATTTCAAGATCAAGTGTTAAATCCTTACAAGTCTGTCCAAGATTCAAGTCTGAAAAGTGCTTGTTGTTAAATCTCGACAGCTAGCCGTCTATCGAGCTTGAAGAGCTGTTCAGTCCCGTGGCTCGATAGCAGCTCGATAGATAGGGTATCTATCGAGGTTTATGAAAAACAGAATTTCAATTATGTTTTGACTCTAATCTATGATTATATGTTTGAGCTTTCTTCTCTCATAACCCTAAACATATAAAATGATTATTTTAAGGGCCGTCAACATGAACACAAATTGCATAAGTGTTGAGCAAAGTTTGTTCAAGCAAATTGTGACCGAAGACAGAATTTGCCCTAATTCATCTTTCTTGTGAAGAAGTTGCTGTGTTTGTGTACCGTAGGGTTTTGTAACCAAGTATCTTCTGAATCTTCATCGTGTGATGAACTGAAAAACTTTGCAGCCAACAACTTTCTCTAGTTGGTGATTTAAGTCGTGTACTAGGATCTACGCAATTGGTTAGTCATGTATTGGGAGCCATGCATTAAAAGGAGAGATTGTCACTACAGAACAAGTCCAATTAGGTATTGGGGTAAGGGTTCAACTGTAGGTTGGTATAAGATACTGGGATTCCTTTACTTGTAACTGCTTGTTTTGATAATAGTAGATTCTCGGAAGTGGTGACTTTAAAATCATTTGGTGGGGTTTTTACCGTGTTGGTTTTCCCCATTCGTAAACAAATCACCGTGTCAATTTATTTTCCACTGCATACTTAGTTTAATTGGTGATTTTTTTGTGCTACCACGCGTTTGCATCTTAATTTGATTAATTAATAATCTTGACCAATTAATCAATTAATTCATTACAATGGGTTAATTCGTTTTTGGCCTATCAAGTGGTATCAGAGCAACGACATGATTATATTCAGAAACCAGAATCAGTTTCCATCCTCGTTTGCTTCCCTTTAAGATCTTCTCAAAGCCCTCATGTTCCTTTCAAACTTGAACGGTTTCAATTCTTCCCCCTCATTGCCGATTCAAGGGTTTAATCAAAGGAAAGGTTCCTCCAAAGTGTGGAAGGAAAAGGGCTCCAAGTGATTCTGTCACTTCTTCTCTCTCTCCCTTCTTGTTTTTGTTTGCATTACTTGTGTGTTTTGCTTTTAAGTTTTGAGTTAGTCTGATTTTTATGCTTTGCTTTGATTAACATGTTTTTGTTTGTTTTCAGTTTTGTTTATTTTGTTTTTTATATAAAAATTTTAAAAAAAATTAAATATCAGAAAAATACAAAAACAATGTGTGTTTTGTATACATTGGTATTTGTGTACTTTGAATGGCCATTGAAACAAAGTTTTCTAAATTTTGTATCTTTTATAGCTTAGATGAGCATCTCTATGCACAACTAAGCAAGTGAGCTTTATGGCTCATGCTCGTGATTAGTAAGATTAAGTCATCTCTTGTACTTAACACTCGTATCACTCTTTTTTATGGAAAGGACTAGAAAATCCTAAGAGAAAGGCATAAATAACCATCTCACCATTATTATCTGCCAATTATAAAATGACATATGTATGCTTCGGCATAGTAAAAGTGAAATATCAATGACATTTGTATGCTTCGGCATAGCAAAATTGGAATGTCAAATGCTTAACATCATTGGGTATTTCTTTTCTCTCTCTTATATGCCCATGCATGATTTGCTTAAAATGAAAAATATGCAAAGAAAAATAAAAAGCAAAAAGATTAAAATGCTTTTAAATATGATTGTAAGCGTGTATTCTAGGAGATGTGAAAGTTATAGGATGTACCTTGAAGATGATAGTCCCCATCAAACAGTTGTGATTGTGTGTAAGTTAAAGTGATTTTCTCATATCTCAGATCGTCATAACATGTATACACTTATGCAATCTTACGATATTTTTCACACACAACATGCAATATTCTTTGCTACTCTTGATACATGTGCAAGTACAATGTGATTTGGCCATCACAAGGTTTTACATGTGTTAATGTATGCTCATTAAACTGTCTTAACTTGTTTTTGAAATGTAAAATTGGTTAGACTTGTTCAGTGTATGTATGTGTTTTAGGATCTATATGCTTAAAATAGTTGTTGAGAGATGTTTTTGAGAGGTTAAAATGTTGTTTGGATCCTTGGTTGTGTTGCATGTTTGATTGCATTCATATCTGTGTTTTTCCCTTCTTGAAAAACTATTTTTAAGCAATCTCGACACCTCCTTAATACCTCTCGATACCTAGCCCATCTGTCGAGATCTTCAATTGATTGTTATCGCAATCTCGACACTTCTCGATAGCTAGGTGGATCGATCGAAAAATCTTCTGTCTCCTCGATACCTCCTCGATCCATCGAGCTTTGGTTACTGTGGACACCTGTTTGGACACCTCTCGATAGCTGAATCTATCGAAGCTTTTAAAGGTCGACACCTTCCTCGATACCTCTCAACACCTCGATCTGTCGAGAATTACTGAACACTTATAAATAGGTTTCAGCACGATCTGATCCTCATTTTCTCGATCTCTCTCGATCTTTCTGCGCCTATTCACCTCCCAAACACTTTCTTCTTTCTCAAACCCTTCAACCCACGTGATTTTCAGCCTTTCCTTGCTTCAAATCACTTGGTATGATCTCTTCTTCTCTCATTATTCATGCATTTCATGCCTTTAAAACCTAGGTTTTGGGGTTTTTGAAAAATTTTGGGGTTTTTCAAAATTATTGAGTGATTATTGGAATTTTGGGATGGGTTTTTGTTTAAATGATCTTTGAACCTCATACATTGCATCTCATATGCATTATAACTATATTTTCATGCATTTAGATGTGTGTTATATATGTTAAACTGATTGTGTGCTGATAGGTTTGGATTGGGCTGAGCTTATGATGCCTTTTACTTTGCATGTCACATGCTCATGCATTTTCATGCATACATACCTTACATTCAATATATATTCTTGTATATTTGAACTATTTGGAGCTTTTCTAATTGTCTCTTTCTTCCCCCTCTCTCTCTCTCGTTTACGTTAGTGCGTCAATGGCACCGAAACGTAAATCTGCTCCGTCCCGGAACCCTTTTCGTTCTGAGGCATCATCTTCTTCTGATCCTACCCCCTCTTCTATTCGGTTCTGTGATGAGGATGCCTGAAAGGACTTCTCGGAAAACTTTTCTAGACGAGGTGTTCATTCGGAACGCCGAGTTATTTTGGCGGACTTCGCCGACACTGACCTACCTAATGTCATTCATAGTCGAGGTTGGGAGTCACTGTGTGACGTCCCAATTACATGTCCTTCTGTTCTGATATAGGAGTTTTACTCCAACATGCATGGAATTGATTCTTCAGTACCTCTCTTTCGTACTCGCATTCGAGGTACGCGCATAGTTGTCACACCGGAGTTGGTATCTGATGTGCTCCGTGTCCCAAGGGTAGAGCACCCTAACTACCCCGGTTGTGAGCGTCTGAGGACTATGTCCAAAGACGAGATTATTTCCGCTTTTTGTGAGCATCCTGCTAATTGGGGTGATCGTCAGTTTACACCATGTAAGGCCTTTACTAAAGGTCCTAGATTCATGAACATGATGATGACTTTTGTTTTGCACCCACTCTCTCACTATAACTCTATCACAAAGCCTCGTGCTCGATTTTTACTTTCTTTGTTAAAGCATCTTACCATAGATTTTCATTCACATTTTATTCTTTCTATTATAGATGTGTATAGGGATATGGCTACTTGTGATAAGCTTATTTTTCCTTCGGCTATCACGTGGATTTTATGCCATTTTTATGTTCCTTTTCCCTCTTTCGACCACTTCTCTGTCATGTGTGCCATTAACTACGCTACCGTTAAACGGAGCGAGGCAGAGTTTCGATCGAGGCGGTCCGGTACAGCAGCTCCTCCCACTCCTTCTACTCCATCCATATTCGCTCCCTCCTCTTCTATGAGCGGAGTGACACTCGAGGACATCATGGCACAGTTTCAGCGCATGGATGCTTGCTTCGACACTCTCAGTGATTAGTTATGTCAGGTGAATACCCATGTTGGTCACATTGCTCGATGCCAGGCTGCGATAAGTGGTTATACCATGCCACTCCTGCAACTCCTGCGGATGAGAGTGATGCTGATGATGATGATGCTACTGCTTTTGATGATGAGGATGATGGCGATGCTAGCTCACCCAGCAATGACGAGATGTCTACTTGACACTCTTACCCTTTGTCACTCGTGACAAAAATGGGAAGTAGTTTTGATATATGAGAGTAGTCATACTTAGGGGGAGAGTTAGTATAGGATCATTTTGTTAGGGGGAGTATTGATATATTGAGGGATGTAGTGAGGATTACATGTATCTTTTTCTTTTCTTTCTATTTGAGATACATTCATCTTGTACATGGGTCTTATGACCATTATTAACATACATTCTACTTATCTTCTTTATATGTTGATGTATATTTCTTTCACCTACCTTACATGTGTTGTTTCTTTGCTCTCTTTATACACATGCTTCTTATTACTTGTATGCAATCTATTATTTCTGTTTCACACTAAGATACCTTGATGAGTTTTGTTTAAAGTGTTTCAGAAATACAGGTTGTCAAAGTCTTTATTGCCATAAACTCTCTTCTTACAAAGTTTTTCAAGAGTTTGTGTTAAGATAGATTTTATTGTATTCAACAAGTGAATATAAGTTGAGTGATTTATGACTTCTCTGATATGTTCATTTGTTTGTTATGGTTTTGTCACGGATTGCCAAAGAGGAATTTTTTTAGGACATATGTGATTCACTTGTTAGGAACATATGTCACCATTTTATGTAATTGGTTAATCTTTTGACAAAACGCACTTTACTTGTATTTGGGTAAAATTAGGATATGTTTAATACTTCAAGAAACTTTGTTTCAAGATCAAGTGTTGAAACCTTGCAAGTCTGTCCAAAATTCAAGTCTGAAAAGTGCCTGTCATTAAATCTCGACAGCTAGCCATCTATCGAGCTTGAAAAGCTATTCAGTCCTGTGGCTCGACAGCAGCTCAACAGATAAGGTATCTATCGAGGTTTATGAAAAACATAATTTCAATTCTGTTTTGACTCTAATCCGTGATTATATGTTTGAGCTTTCTTTTCTCACAGTCCTAGACATATAAAAGGATTATTTTAAGGGCCGTTACACATGGACACAAGTTGCACAAGTGTTAAACAAAATTTGTTCAAACAAATTGTGACCAGAGACAGAATTTGCCCTAGTTCATCTTTCTTGTGAAGAAGTTGCTGTGTTTGTGCACCGTAGAGTTTTGTGACCAAGCATCTTCTGGATCTTCATCGTGTGATGAACTGAAAAATTTTGTAGCCAACAACTTTCTCTAGTTGGTGATTGAAGTCACATACTGGGATCCGCGCAATTGGTTAGTCACGTACTAGGAGTTGTGCATCAAAAGAAGAGATTGTTACTATAGAACAAGTCCAATTGGATATTGGGGTAAAAGTTCAACTGTAGGTTGGTATAAGGTACTGGAATTTCTTTACTTGTAACCGCTTGTTTTGATAATAGTGGATTCTCGGGAGTGGTGACCTTAAAATCACCCGATGGGATTTTTGCTGTGTTAGTCTTCCCCATTCATAAACAAATCACCGTGTCAATTTATTTTCCGTTGCATACTTAGTTTAATTGGTAATTTGTTTGTGTTACCACACGTTTGCATGTTAATTTGATTAATTAATAATCTTGACCAATTAATCAATTAATTCATCACAAGGGGTCAATTCACACTTATGCACAACTTAAGGCCTATCACTAGCAAATTGAGGTTTATGCACAACTTAAGGCCTACTCTAAGATTCCAAAGCTCTGCATCAACATTAGTAGCCACACTTATATATGGATCAAGTTTAATCATTTAATTTAATATTTTTCCTTCATGTGTGAGCCTAAACTACCCTTATTAAGTGACCATTTTCTTAAATAGGAGGTAAGATGAGGACAAGGTTTGAACCTATAATTTCATGCTTTGATATCATGATAAATTATCAAATCTCAAAAAAGATTAAATTGTTAAGAAATAATGAATTTAATCATTTAATCTAACAACCCACAATCCAAAGGCATATGGGTCCTAGATAACACCTCCACCACTAGCTAGGCCAAGGTTACCTATAAAGAGATATCAATGTTTAATTTGTACCAACCTTTATCTATTTTGGTCTATTTCACTCTCAGTACTTGTTTATTCTTTCTCACACGAGACTGAGTAGTGTAAAAAAATATTAGGCGAAAATATAATTTTGGTAGTAGTTGATTTGTGTTTACCAAAGTTGAAGACTAGTAAATTTGATTTGTGGTTTTTTTTTTTGTGGAGAAAGTGCTAAAAAAAAAAAGCTATAATTTGATGATAAGGACCAAATTGACTACAAGTTGAACTTAGTATGAATCAAATTGACTACTATTAAAATGTATAGAACAAATTAAAAGTAACTCCAAAATACAGAAATCAAAATGATATTTTCGTCAAAATATTACAAGCTTTACTTCTCTAACATGCTCAAGGTTCACACATGAATTTAAAAACAACCTTGTTTCTATGGAGTCAAATTCTCAAATTAATGTGGCTGAGATAAGCTCACTTATCTAGAAGAATATTACCTTCAGTCTCTAACGCACCAAGTAAGAAATTAATTAAAAAAGTGTTGAACTATTTGGTCCGAAGTGGATGTAATTAAATCCGATTACTTAGGAAATAGGGTCAAATGAGATCCGCTTTAGTTATTTTCTCCGAGTTCATACTTGAACCGATAGGCGGATAGATTCAAATCGGATGTAATGAGACCCGATAAGTGGTGTGCCCATTTGTTGAACAAAGTATTTGGGAAACTCCCTTTTTTTTTTTTTCTTTTTTTTTTTTTTTTTGAGGAACTTGGGAAACTCTTTTTTAGATTTTCAATTCACGTCGCCATCTACAAAAGTTAGGTTCTAAAACCCATCAACTATAGTCTATATTAGTCAAATTTGGGAAACTTCTTACCGATATATTTGTTAAAAATTCAAAGCGTGTAAGTGTATACTGTATAATATGCCTTTTTTTGGGATCATTTGCATTTCGGAGCGGATTAAATCCGATAAAGCCAATCTCAAGACTTTTTGTGTACTGCGTGTAAAATTAACCGGACTCATCTGCCCTGTATGCGAGCAAAAAATTGAAACAACACATGCGTCACCCTTTTGTAGTTTGTACTCTCGTGAATTTGCAAAGCAAGTTTTGGGTGGCTTTAACGTTGAAACTGGACCTTTTCTGGCTCTTTTAGGCTGTGTTTGGTTCAACATAAAATATTTTTTGGAAAATAAATATTTTTCGAAAATGCTATTTTCGGGAAAAGAAAATATTTTCAAGTGTTTGGTTGCATTATGAAAATTGTTCTAAAAAATATTTTCATGTATTTGGTAACATTCTAAAAATACTATTTTCTTACAAATTTTTCACATTTTCTCAGCTTCCAAACAAATTTTATATCACAAAATCCACCACCACCAACACATCAGCACCCACAAAAAATCCACCACCACCCACACACCAGCACCCACAGAAAATCCACCACTATCCACACAAAACCCACCACCACACAACACAAAAACCACCAAATCACCACCACCCACACCACCACA
The DNA here is from genome assembly GCA_028535165.1 of Quercus tomentella. NCBI lineage: Eukaryota > Viridiplantae > Streptophyta > Magnoliopsida > Fagales > Fagaceae > Quercus > Quercus tomentella. Next base: position 8,620,550 of record JAPQVY010000122.1, on the reverse strand, counting down.
ATAACAAAAAAAAAAAATCAGAGGAGAATGACGAGATGGAGAGGGCGGCGCAATCGAAGGTGATGATCTGACCCAGAAGAGGATGGCGCGATCTCGCAGGCACGAACTTGGCGTCGTGATCTCGAAGGTGCGACCTTGGCGCAATCGAGGGGGCGGCTCGATCTTGGTGCGATCGAGACGACGATGAGATTGAAGGCGATGATCTGACCCAGAGGAGGATGGCGTGTCTGGGCTTGGGGCGGTGGGCTGAGCTCGACGGCGCGAGCTCGATCTCACTCTCTCCATTCTCTCTTCATGCTCTTTCTCTCTCTCTCTCTTTGGTGTCTGAGTCCAGAAATGGTTTGAAGGTAAAATACAAACGTAAAATGATTTCTGGGTCAAAGCCTAATATTTTACGGTCAACTGAAAATATTTTCCAGAAAATTTATTTTCCATGCGCAACCAAACACCCACATTTACGGAAAAGCATTTCCGGAATTGATTTGAAGCCAAAACAAACACAGCCTTAGTAGTAGGTGGGGCACGAGTGCCTGACTCACTCTGTGGTGGGGGACTCAGGTACTCACCCCTAAGGGTTGTGTTTTTTTTTTTTGTTTTTTTTTTAATTTTTTTTATTAATATTTCAACTCAAAATATGTTTATTGATAGTAACTTTTAACATCTAAACAACCCCCCCAAAAAAAAACTTAAAATGTTATATTATTCAATGCCTTATAACTTAATAATTTGACACCTCTTAATGTAATGTATTTATGCATCAAAGATTTTTTTTTTATTTATTTTTTTTTTGATATAAGATAGAATTTTACTTTAGCTTAATCTAAGTGTATATGTGTGTGAAGCCCCCTCCTGGAGACTTGAACCCCGACCCTTGCCCCCTACACTCTACAAGCACTTATACTTGTAAAGTGACTATCACACTAAGGGAGTGCGGTGGTATCAAAGATTTAAATTCTGCACCACGTTGTAATTATTGAATCATCACAATAACAAACAATCTCCTAATAAATGTACTTACTGGCATATATATTAAAATCTTTTACAATGTTATTTAATTTTTAGGATCTTTTACAAGAAACTCTTTTCTTTTTTCCTTTTAAATTGGAAATAAGTCTAAGATGGTCAAAATCAAACATTGATACTTTAAAATTAATTCAAAATGAAAAATTCATAAATATCTTTAAAAAATCAAGACATACACAAAATATTTTGTAGTTTTCAAGTATATGATAATATTGTTAATATTTCTAAGTTAATTTTTGTTTTCATTTTACTTTTAAGTATTCAAATGACTATTTATTGATTAATTTTTTTGATATATATACATATACATATACATATATATATATATATATATATATATATACATATATATATATATATATATATATATATAACAATTTATAACAAACTTATTCTATGAAGCAGATTAAGCAATGCAATGATTATACTAAGGCTCGAAAAAAATGGAAGCTAAGCCAAAAAAGAACAAATTATAAAATATATTTATATTATATTTTCTATGTTAATCAAATAATTTTTATAAAAGAAGTAAATTTTTTTATATTAATAATCATTATTGAGTTAATTTTTTTTTTCAATATTTTAGCATGATTTTCCCTCTTTAAACCAAAATCTTTATACCCAAAAAAAAAAATCCTAGCTCCACCACTAATAAAGTGACTTTTGGTTCTTTAGTCATCACCAAATATATAGATACTTTTTACTATAGCAGGGCATATATGCAAGGATGGAGTTAGAACTTGGAGTAAAGGGGGAGGGAACTTTGATGTTGGCTGTGTACAGCGGTTCCGGCCTTAGGCCTTCGGCTCTGCTGCTGCTTAACTGCTTGAAGGGTTTTTTTTTTTTTTTGGTCTTTGATGTGTGCATCTGCTATTGGGGAATGACAAAATTATTTTATTTAAAAAATTTTAAAAGGCTAGGTTGTTTGTTTTGGTAGAATTGGTTGATTGGACTTAGTTTTTTTTTTTTTTTTTTTTTTTTTTTTTTTTTTTTTTTTTTTATCTTCAATACTGGTAATTTTTGTTGTTTGGCTAATTTTTTTGGATTTGTATTTTTTTTTTAGATTTTAGATCTATTGATTTTTTTTTTTTTTTTTTTTTTTTTTGTAGTCTTTAAAAGGAGGAATATAAGTTACAAATTTTTTTACAATTTGGTGAAGTGGTGAGTGGTTATTGATAAGTAAAAATGTGGTGTAAGTAGTAGGCCAAATGCGAACTAATAAGAATTTACTATATCAATAATACTATAACATCACTCTTAAAAGAATCAATGATAATGTTAAAGGAGGCAAAGTGTAATTTTATAGAATAAAATGCTGGTAATAGGTGGCTGGCTACTGTTGCTAGTGGGTTTTTTTTTTTTTTTAAAATAAAAGGTAGGAGTTTTTTTAAAGTTATTTTAACGATTGATGTGCTAAAATAAGAGATGTGATGTAGGGTGTATTGCAAGTGTTATACTAAAATAAATAAATAATTTTTGATGTGTTGAAATAAAATTTGTTTTTAGAACAACTAATTCTAATGCTCTTGCAAAGTTCTTTTGTATGGAAATAAAGACTTCGATTTTTAGTTTTAGTTTAATAAAGTGTTCAGTGTAAAGAATTTTTATATTGATAAAATTCATAAATAGAGTTATCAATAGAAAGATTTCAATGATTAAAAGGAAGAATATTAAATTCATAACATAAATGTTTATAGTCCTTAACAATCAAATCAACCATACCTTGTTTTAAGTTTATAATAAACAAATTATAGAAACGATATTGATATTGAAATTTGTTAATCTAAAATTCTCGGATCTAAATTCAACCTTATAGATTAAGAAGATCCGACTTTATATAAAAATAAAACTATCCGATTTTTCATCCCAAAAAGAAAAAAATCCGACTTTCAACCCGACGGCCTAGTAGACCTATGCATTTCTAATAAGTCAATGTGCATGTCTCTTTCTTCGTTGCTCTATAAATAAAGCATGTTATTATAAATCTACATGCATATCTACATCACAACACGAACATTGTCCATAGTTTCAAAGAATTCCTTCTATCTATCTATCTTAAACACCTATGTCCCAACTCGTACCTAAATCATCTCACTCACCACCAACACAGCCACAACCTTCACAAACCACAGACCTGGAATCTCCACCAGTAAATCCAGTTCCAATTGTTGCTAGGCAAAACATGGAACAGCGAAACCTACAATGGCAAGACTTAATATTCGGGTTTTGCTTCACAACAGCCCTTGGAATTGCACTCCAGTCCACACAAGCTCCGTCCCAACTTCCTTTATCTTTCCATTTGCTTTCTCTCACTGTGATACTCGCCTTCTCTACTCTCTTTGTCGCCAAACTAATCAGCTCCAAGTTTCCGGTCCAGGCTCAAGTGGTAGAGAAAGTTGCGGTCTTCTTTCTGATCACTGCATTCTTCCTTGCAATTTCGATAGCCATGCCGCTGAGCCTCAAGTTTTTCACTTGGGCTATGTATGGTGTCTTATTGCTCACCGTTTTCGTATTCCGCTTCTTCTAGTCAGGTCTGATACAGTTATGTTGTTGGGAGATTTCAGGCTTTTGGGTACGTATAGTAATATTTTTATCTAGTAAGAGAAAGATTTCCTTCAAATCAGTATGGAGAAATCTACTCCAATCCATTACATAAACATTTTCCTATCTCATAAAATGCTTGACTGTTTGTGTTTGACATCAAGTTGTTTATTTCCTATATATTTGTATAGTTTTATTGAGATTGTATTCTCCATTAATAAAATGCTTGTGTATTTGTGTATGAAAGGAAGTCGTTTATTTCGCATATATTTTGTATGGTTTCATTGAGATTGTACTTTCTTCTTCTTTTTTAATAATAATTAGAGTCCAAGTATCTCATTCTCCACTTGTTTTAATAATTAAATTATTTTAAAAATTCTATGTTCCAAAACATAATGAGATACCTATCCATGTTAATTCAGGGCTCTTTCACAAGATAACAATCTATATATGTTTTGCCTCATCTAATTAATTAATTATTTTAAAATGTTATGAGCCACATAAGTGTACTAGATCTGCAAATCGTCAATCATGTAAGCAGTTTCTATCATTGAGATAACGGTACAGATGTTTCTCAAAAAGAAAAAAAAGAAAAAGAAAAAAAGATAACGGTACAGATCAAAATGAAAATTTGTTAAAAAATTCATGAACCAAGTTAAAAGTCTTTCAAACATAAAAACCAAAATGAAAATACAACAAAATATTAGGGCCAAAAAGATGATTTTGTCTAATTTATACAATATTATTTAATTAACCTGTACATGGTATATGTAATTTTGTATTATAATTTAGCATCTCTCAACTCGTATTTTCCAAGTTATAGAGGTTAAGATTTAGTCGGTAATAAATTTGTAGAAATAAATATCATTTGAAGGGTAACTAATAAAAAAAATCATTTGAAACATTTGTCCATTCTAGACAGAATTTATTGCGTAAATGACAGGAGAGACAAAGAGCGAACGCACCAACAGACTTCGTGAGCTATTCAGCTAAGAAAAGAAAAGAGACTAGATTTTGCATTTCGGAGCGGATTAAATCCGAGAACCAACTCAAGACTATTGCGCACTGCCTAAAATTAACCTTAGCGGGTCCTAGATTTTGTCTTGTAATTAAGTTGTAACCTATTAAGGGATTTCAATTCCTACTAGGTCCTAAGGTAGTTCACTAAAGAAAGAAATAATTTTTTACTAAGAGGATATTTTATTAAATTATTTGTGGCTTCAACCACACCATACACATTAACGTGGCAACTGAGATGAGTCTCACTAGTCACCATCTCCAACGAACCAAAGAAGAAATTAATAATAATAAAAAGTGGTGAGGCATTTTGTATTTTGCTCCCACGAGAATGTACGTAAAATGAGATCGACTTCAATTACTGTTCAGGAGTTCATACTTGAGCCAATAGGAGTTCGAAGCGGATGTAATGAAAATCCGATAACAAGTCTACATTTCAAATTTTTACTTGGGAAACTCTTTCTAATAATTACAATTCTTTTTTTCTTTTTTCTTTTTTGAGAAACAAATAATTGCAATTCAATTCAACATTACTTAACCAAAGCACGCGCTAATGCATTCGCTTAGCATTTTACATGGGAAAACTTTATATTACCTAAACCAACTGCCAACAACCTTGGCTTTAGAGATAATGTGACCTTACATTGATAAAATAGGGGCGTAGTTTGAGGGATACTTCACAACCTGCAGTTTAGAGTTATGGGGTATGTGGAGCTTGGTTTTATGTTCAATTTCGTTTGAACCCGCCGATCTGACTTGGAAGTATTACTATTTTATATGAGAATTTTTTGTGAGGCTAGTTTAATTGGTAGTGATATATTTTATTTCTTCAATTAAACCGAAATTATGTTTAGTATGGTATTGACTCCCTTAGTATTTTTGCCAAACATTTTTCCTTGACTAAGGGAGTTCTCACATCTGTTTTGATGAGATAAGGAGTAACTCCTATAAAGGCTTGGCATTTTCTGGATGGCTTAGGGCATCCACTCCCATGCCCCCCAACAAAAAATAAAGAGAAGGGTTTCTTTCAAAATCTAAAAAGGATCAACACAAACTAAGAACTAATTAAAAGTTCTTTGTCAAATTCAAAGAGAAGGGTTTCTTTCAAAATCTAAAAAGGATCAACACAAACTAAGAACTAATTAAAAGTTCTTTGTCAAATTCAGCAACTTGCCTCTCTCTCTCTCTCTCTCTCTCTCTCTCTCTCTCTCTCTCTCTCTCTCTCTCTCTCTCTCTCTCTCTCTCTCTCTCTCTCTCTCTCTCTCTCTCTCTCTCTCTCACACACACACACAGAATTACGACTGCTTATATGGAATTTCAAAAATAAAATAAAATGTTTTATTCTACCTAAAAATAGATTTGATTTGATTACATGAATGTCTCACAAAATATAGACATAGAAGTTGACAAATTTGAAATATGACAATTTGTCCTTTTTGCCTGTATGTGCTTCTTTGGACATTGCCTTTTAGAATCTTAATCGATAATTTGTTAAACCCATGAAAAATATAGTTTATTTACAAATATTAAAAGGAAATTTGCAATTCAAATTAATGAAATATTGTATGCCTAATATTTTCTTTGGATCTATTGATTTGAGTATTGAGATCGGCTTCATTTATTTTCCACAAGTTCATACTTGAACCTATAAAATCAAAGCGACCGTAATTTTAAGTTTATGTTTTTATGGGCTTAATTATGTGTCAAGTTTATTTGTATTTATGCTTTCATTTATATATATTTTTATAATCAAAATTATATCTGTGTACTATCTATAGCAGGATTATTATCTTTGGACTAGGGTTTTATTTGGTTCAGAAATACCCCTAAACCCTAGGTTTAATAAAGACAAAATTTAAGAACAACATAGTAAAAATACAAGCTAAAATGCAAAACTGACCCTCTAACTTTCTTCAGATTTGATTTCAGTCCTTTAACTTTACTTTCGTTCATTTCAGTCCTTTAAATTTCAGATTTATTTAATTAAGGCCTTTCCGTTAACTTTTGTTAAAATTTTTTAGAAAAAAAAAATCTAGCAAATATTTTTTAATCATTAATTGAATTTTTTTAATTTAAAATTTTTGAAGAAAAATTTATAAAATTAAAAAATTAATCACAACATATAACAAATTTGATGGAAAAACCTTAATTGAATAAACTTGAAAGTTAGAGGACTAAAAGGAACAAAAGCAAAGTTAGAGGATTGAAATGAAATCTGAAGAAACTTAGAGGGCCAGTTTTGCATTTTACCCAAAAATATATCTACAACTCTACGTAAAATGCCTACAAAATAGGATATTCTCTTACTAATTCATGCCTTCAGAACAGACTTATCCAAAAATTAAAATTAAATTCTCAGCCCACTTTGATATTTCTCACAAGACCATGTTCCAACCTCCTTTTTTTCTTTTTCTTTTTTTAACTTTATCAAGACTCAGCAGTTTCTTTTATTGAATTTCTGATTTTCTTAATTCCAAATTTCATATACACGAAACAACAACAAAAAAAAAAAAAAAAAAAAAAAAAAAAAAAAAAAGCGCTTCATTGCACACACATAACAATGCTAACCCATCGATGCTAGTTTGAAGTAGATGAACCTGAGCTGGTCGAAGTGGCTGTAGAGTTAAAGTCGCGTTCTACTTGCGGTCTTTCCAGCCTAGACAAAAGGCAGATAAGAAGGAATCTTACAAGAACCGAGCCTCAATCTGTTCATCCGAATTATTTTAAGAAGTTTCACTAAAGGAAGTGATGTTTCTTTTTTTCTATTTTTGAATTATTTGTCGCTTCAATCACTTTCATACACATTGATTAAAAAAAAATAAGGCGTTGAGCTATTTGGTGCATGGCAATCGAATTCGGATGTAATGAGATCCGATTACTTGGGGAATAGGGTCACAGAGCGGATGTAATTCGATCATTTTCCACCACTTCATACTTCATTCTTCAACCTACAATAGAGTCAAAGATGTAATGAGATCAGATAACAAAGTGTACCTTTCAAAGTTTACATCATTATTACTTTAGGTATGTGTTTGGTTAGCGTGTCTGTGCGTCTGCGTTTGCAACTTTCAGCAAATTTTTTTTTTTTTTTTTTCAAGCCGCAAGTTTTTATTTTTCTCTCATGAATAATATATATGTGCACTGTTTTCAGATCTCACAAACTACACATTTTAACCATTTTTTCATTAAAAATGGGTTTCACAGTACTATTCACACATTTAAAAATTATTTTACTATAGTATTTTTAGTTTTCAGTAAAAAGAAGTTGTATCCAAACCGAACTAGAACTCAATGGTGCTGCCGCGTCTCTTTTTTTTTTTTTTCCTAATTAATAAAGAAACTTTATTCCACATGAAAGACAATACACGTCAAGATGTGGGGCTCTTTTTTTTTTTCTTTTTCTTTTTTATAAATTGAAAATTACTATGGGGTGGGAGGATTTAATCATGAAAATTCTAAAAAGTACTCTTGATTTTTGTGTGGCTATTTTGTTTGTGTTGCCAACTTGTACTGGGTAGGATTGTTCATCAATGAGCTCCGTATTTGAGTTGTTCTAATATTGTGAAAGTTAGATTATAAGAGATCCCTTATAAATAAGTTGTTCTAATATTATGAAAATTAGATTATTTGAGATAAAGTTAAAACAAAAAGTTGTGTGGGACTTACAAATAATATATAAAATAAGCAAAAAAAAAAAAAAAAAAAAAACTAGTTTATAATCTAATGTCAAATGCACAAATAATAAGCCAGTTTTTTTTTTTTTTTTTTTTTTTTTTTTGAGAAATAATAAGCCCTCTTGAACATAAAAGAAATTGAATGTATTTCAATAGGTTGGACAGTTGAGGATTTCTAGATTCTCTCCAATTTACCTTGGGAAGGGTTATTGGTAAGGTAGTATATTAAAGAAAGAAACTATTGGTTTTAAAGTAAAGTAAATTACTAATTTTGGAATCACATAAAAAAGTTACAACTTTTGGCATAACTATTTTAGATAGTATACTATGATAATTACTTATTATTTTCATATGAACTCATCATTTTTTCTTCATCACTCAACCTGCCACGTGGATAATTGTGACAAAAATTTTGGGTTTTTTGTAGTCTTAGGTTTTTTTTTTTTTTTAGTATTGTGTTAGAGGGGAGAATTTTTAGGGAAAACATTTTTTTTAACATTTTATAGAATTTATTTTTCTTTCTAGGTCTCTAAATTTTTGGTAGATCTTCTTTTCAAAATGTTGAAGAAATGATATCCTCAAGATTTATTCTTTGAAAATTGAAGAAGCCATTTAAAATAGAGGAAATGCATAACATTTTTCCTTGATTGAAGGAGTTTTCTCAATTTTTTTTGGATAAGATAAGAGGTATCTCTCAATTCTTAGTCTACAACTGACCTCAAAGTGAATGTTATTATAATGTCTTTTTTTTAGAATCATGTTATTATAATATCTGAGATGGAACCCAATAATCTTTTATTATTATTGTACTACAACATAAAATAGTGTAGCTAAAATGATACCCAATAACATGAGTTTTTTTTTTTTTGTTTTTTTTTATAGGACCTAATAACATGAGTTGTTTTGTGGTCATTTACATTTCAAAGCGGATTAAATGATCCAAGAAACAATAGTAGGATTTTTGTCTACTGCCTAAATTAAACTGAACTCCTCATATCAAATCCTATATCTATTATTCTCATCCGAATACTTTCCGACACAAAATTGCGGTTCCTAGTCTTCCTACTAGGTAAGAACTAGGAAGTTTCTTTTATTTTTTTAGGAGGATATATTCTTAAATTATTTGTAGCTTCAATCAGACACATTGATTAAAAAAGGGTATTGAGTTATTTGGTCGCAATCGGATGTAATGAGATCCGATTTACTTGGTCACAGAGCGAATGTAATTAAATTCGCTTCAATCATTTTTCTACCAGTTCATACTTCAATCTTTCAACCTATAATAGATTCAAAGCATATGTAATGAGATCCGATAACAAGTGTACCTTTCAAAGTTTACAACACTATTACTTGGGAAAATCTTTTTAACATGTGCAATTTAATTCAATATTATTTGGCATCAATTGTCCCTAGTGCTGGGTCTCTTTTTCTTTTCTGTCTTTTCCTAGTTAATAAAGAAACTTTACTCCACACGAAAGACTATACACATCAAGATGTGGAGATTTTTTTTTTCTTTGATAAACTGACCACTACATTGAAGTGAGAGGATTTGAACCTTACAAATCTTTATTAAAAAAAATAAAAAGTATCAATTAAACTACAAAACTATAGATAGTGCGGATCTTTTTTGTCTCTGTTGCCATGCTTAGGATTTGTTCATCCACCGTACCAAAGTGATTGGTCCCTCATATTTTGAAACAAGACTGCACTGTGCTATGGACTAGGCTGGTGCAATGGATCAGATGATTTGGGCCGAAAAAGTTGCTTGGGACTAAATGGGCTTTTTATATCCTAAATGGATTAAGTCTGATATTAAATAAGTATAAATATATATTTTACAGAAAATTAAGATTGTATCTGATTTGGGCTTAATCTTTGTATCAATATTAGATTTGTGATTAATTTGTTCCAAATCATGACGTGATTTGATTTGATTTTTTTTTTTTTTTTTTGTAACCCATGCTTTGCATCAATATTTGGACATTTTGTCATATATATATTATTTTAAAATCTGATTTATTATTCCCTTACAAAAACTGATTATTATTATTTGTATTATTATTATTATTATTATTATTATTGAAACTTTGATATTGTGACTACTGACTAATGAAATAAAAGTAACAATACAATCAAAGAGAGAAAAGAATTGAAAGAATTTTGTTATATCTATATATAATACTAGTCATTAACCCATGCAATGCATGGAGTAGCTAAACAAAAATGACTTGAAGAAAGTTACATAAATCCAATTGATGTATCTGACCTTAAAGTGACAACTTGAAAATTTGGTTCAAAGTGTTCAAACAATAACTAAGTTTACTAAATTCCCTTTTTATATATAGCGATGGTGTGCTGCCCCATCAACAGTAATAGGGCATCACCTATTGTCATAGACTCAGATTCGAAGGAATTATATCAGAGGAAATTGTCTGTTTTAGAAGATATTTTAACTATTATTTGTCTCTTCTTTCTTTCTTTTTCTTTTTATTTTTTTTATTTTTTTATTTTTGGTAAACGAAGGACTAGCATATATTAACCAATTAAAGCAGAATTAGAATAAAAAGTCTCATAATAATTACCCATAATGTCATAATAAAGTAAAATATAAACTGTACGTTTTTAGACCCTTTAAACGCACACAGATTAACCTAGTTATTTAGTCAAGTGATTAATTTAGGTAAATTATTCAGACAAGTAAATCATATCATTGAAATAGTGCGGAAAATAAATAACACAACAATATAATAACCCAGGAAAACCAAACCGGTAAAAAATCTGAGGAGGATTTAACCTAACTATCCTCAAGATAAAACATATCCACTATGAAAGAATTGAAGTTTTACAATAGCGACTTAGACCATTAACATCCTATTACTATCTCGAGTAAAAAACTTACTACTACGACCACGTGACAGCTTCGAGTCCATGGACTACTTCTTTCTTGGATTCACAGCAACCATAAGTACTCCCACTTGTGTTTTTCTTTAAACTCTTTATACAGCAACTGAAGCAATCATCAAGTTCTCGACATCAATCTTAATCTTGATCTTGATAACCCTAAGTATGTATGAAGGCAAACACTTCTAGATCTCACAAGAGATTCATACACACAGTGTAAATAACAATATATAACGTGGCTAGGGTTTTTCCTTTTATACTTAAAGCAAAACATAAAACCCTACACGTCATACGGACTTGGGCTGTGTTGGAAAATTTTGCAGAAAAACAATCTGCACGAGCTTCGATCGATCAAGTCTAATTTTCGATCGATCGAGCCTTACAAATTTACATAATAAATCCTGCAGTACACTCGATTCCAACTTTACAAATAAATACACTTTGAGCAGCCTAATTCTAGACTCTAAGTTTTGATCATGGTTTGCCAACATTACACATTAAAGTTCTAATACATTTAGATCCTAAATCCTTAGAACCTAACATAAACATCTATAGGAGGACTGTTAAAAAAACAACTCATTCCGATTGAAAATTCATTCATTTTTAGTAGGAGCATATATGCACATATGTTCGTCTCACGAAAGCAATGTTGTTTGTTTGAACAAGTTCATGCAATCCAAGATAGGAACATGCATGATGTAAATTGTTGCTACAAGTATCACTAACCCAACCAAGAACTACTTAAGCATCGATTTCAATTTCTACCGCTAGCAAATTAAGGATTATGCACAATTTAAGGCCTACTCTAAGATTTCAAAGCTCCGCATCAACATTAGTAGCCACACTTATGGATAAAGTTTAATCATTTAATTTAATATTTTTCCTTCACGTGTGAGCCTAAACTACCCTTATTAAGTGATCATTTTTTAAAATATGAGGTAAGATGAGGACAAGGTTTGAACCCATAATTTTATGCTTTGATTTCATGATAAATTATCAAATCTCCAAAAAGATTAAATTGTTAAGAAATGATGAATTTAATCATTTAATCTAACAACCCACAATCCAAAGGCATATGTGGTCCCTGATAACACCTCCACCACAAGTTAGGCCGAGGTTACCTATAAAGAGATATCAATGTTTAATTTGTACCAACCTTCATCTATTTTGGTTTATTTCGCTCTCACTAGTTTATTCTTTCTCACAGGAGACCAAGTAGTGTAAAAAAATATTAGGCAAAAATACAATTTTGGTAGTAGTTGATTTGTGTTTACTAGAGGTAAAGACTAGTAAATTTGATTTGTGTGTGTGTGTGTTTTTTTTTTTTTTTTTTTTTTTTGAAAAAGTGCCGAAAAAAGATTATAATTTGATGATATGGACTAAATTGATTGTAAGTTGATTTTAATATGAATCAAATTGACTACTACTAAAATGTATAGACCAAATTAAACAATAACTCCAAAATAGAGAACCCAAAATGATATTTTCGTCCAAATATTATGAAGTGAGATGCTTTACTTCTCTAACAAGCTCAAGGTCCACATGTGAATATAAAAACCACCTTGTTTCTATGGAGTCAAATTCTCCAAATATGAAATTAATGTGGCTGAGATAAGCTCAATAATCTAGAAGAATATTACCTTCACTCTTTAACGCACCAAGGAAGAATTTAATTAAAAAGGTGTTGAACAATTTGGTCCGAAGTGGATGTAATTAAATCCGATTACTTCGGAAATAGGGTCAAATCGGATGTAATGAGATCCGATAAGTGGTGTACATTTGTTTAGAAAAGCAGTTGGGAAACTCTTTTTAAGATTTGAAATTCAAGTTGGCATCTACAAAAGTCAATCATGAAAACTAGAACCCATCAACTATATTAGTCAAGTTTAGAAACTTCTTACGAATATATTTGTTAAAAATTCAAAGCGTGCATACTCTATAATATGCCTTTTTTTGGGGGGTCATTTGCATTTCGGAGCGGATTAAATCCGATAAAACCAATCTCAAGATTTTTTGTGTACTGCGAGTAAAATTAACCTGACTCATCTGCCCTGTATGCGAGCAAAAAATTGAAACAACACATGCATCACACTTTTGTAATTTGTACTCTTGTGAATTTTCAAGGGAAGTTTTGGGTGGCTTCAACGTCGAAACTGGACCTTTTCTGGCTCTTTCGGCACAGTTTTGTAGAGCACAGTGGCTGAGCTAGGGAGCGGGGTTTTCTTTTCTTTTCTTTTCTTTTTTCCCGTTTTTCATAAATATTTCAAACTTAAAATTTCTTTATTGCATGAAATTATCTTTTAACTCTTTAATGTAGTCGAGAAAAAAAAATCTTAACATGCTATATTATTACAATATCTATATGTTGTCAAGAGGCTTTTAGGTCAATTAATTGGCAACTCCTAATATAATATTCATTACATTTAAGATTTAAATTCTCCCAATGTAATTATCGATGTAATTTTTTACAATGATATATAATTTTTAAATATCTTTTACAATAAATGTTTTTTTTTTTTTTAGTTGGAAATGAAAATTAAGATAGACAAAAACAAAATCAATGTTTCTAAATTAAGTCAAAATAAAAAATAAATATCATAAATATCATTAAAAAAATCAAAACATACACAAAACATTTTGTAATATTTATAAGTTAATTTGATTTTTTTTTTCCATTTTACTTTTTAAGTATTCAAATGATTTGTTTGAATATCTTATATTTGAATTAAAATTTGGCAAAAATGCAAAACTGACCATCTAACTTTCACCTTTTTTCATTTTAGTCCTCTAACTTTCAGTTGTCAATTCAGTGCTTTAACTTTTAATTTTTTTTCAATTCAAGGCTCTGTTAAAGGTCTGTTACTGTTGGCGTTAAACACACCAGAACGACGCCGTTTTCATGTGGTTTTTTTTTTTTTTTTTTTTTTTTTTTTTTAACTCGGAATTAAAAGAAAAAAAGAAAAAAGAAGAAGAAGAAAAAAACAATAAGGTGAAAAACCCAAATCCTCAAGTCTCTCCTCTCCGACGTCGAATCACTCAAATCCTCTCTCTCCACTTCGAACTCCAAACTCCAGTCCATCACTGGACCGCTTCTTGACTCGTTCCTCCAGTCACGAACTGTGTTGGAGAACGTCAATCTTGCCCTTGGCTCAATCTCCACCTATGTTTGCTTGATCGAGATCTGATCCCGATCGAACTACCACTTGTCTCGAAACAACTTCTACATGGCGATGAAGTGTTTGGACTCGATCGAGACCGAGTTGCTGGACAAAACGCCGTCGTCTATGCTCAGGCGAATGCTGGAGAAGAAGATCCCGGAGATTTGCGCACATATCAAGAGGCTAGAAAGCAAAGAGTTTGGCTATTGGCTCGTCGAGATCCGAGTCGTGAGCCGGAACTTAGGTCAGTTAGCCATAGGCCAAGCCTCCTCGGCTTGTCAGTGCGAAGAGGATCTTCGAATCAAGCAACGCCAAGCAAAGGAGCAGAGTCGGCTTAGTCTTCGTGACTGCGTTTACGCTCTTCAAGACGAAGATGAAGACGAAGACGATCAACATGACCAACACGATGCTGTTAGGCTTAGCAACGGACTTGGAAACGATGGTCATAGTGGTGGTTTCAATTTGACTCCTCTGTACAGAGCTTATCATATAAACCAAACCCTAGGACTCGAGGACCAGTTCAAGTAGTACTACTTCGAGAATCGGAAGCTCCAATTGACTTTTAGATTTTCAGGTATCGTCTATGACTCCATTTCTAGAATCTCATCAAACATTTTTCGCCCAAATAGCTAGGTTTTTTTGAATTTAAATAATTTAAAAAAAAAAAAAAAACCCACATGAAAACGGCGTCGTTTTGGTGTGTTTAATGCCAACTGTAACAGACCTTTAACAAAGCCTTGAATTGAAAAAAATATTAAAAGTTAGAAGACTAAATTGATAAAACTGAAAGTTAGAGGACTGAAATAAAAAAAATGTGAAAGTTAAAGGGTTAGTTTTGCATTTTTGCCTTAAATTTTTAACTTCAAATATTATTGATTGTAAGGACACGATTTGTAATGACCCGAAATGATATTGGGTACGCACGGAAAAAGGCCCAAACAATATCATTTATAGAGCATGGGTTTGAAAGGCTAGGCCTTGGTTACCAGACAGTGGATTTTTCGTGGTGTTCGTACATAATTAAATCGTGATCGCCCTAGGAGTCTTTCTCTTGGAGGCGGGCTGGGAGGCTCTGGTTTTTGGCCATTTTTCCCAGCCCCTTTCTTGGTGCATTAACCTTCACATTATATAGCCCTTCTTGGTTGATCTTAGCCCTCCACTTGTTGGTCAGGCAGGTGCCTACTTCTGTACCCATCCCATCAGCTGTCCCTCCTTGCTTTCTGTTAGTTGCGATGATTGAAGTCGCCCTGTCCAGACGTCTTTTCTCATTAACATGGTCAGGACGCTGGCGGGTGCATTTAATGCGGAGGGGACGTATTTACCCTGAACCAGTTTTGCACCGTACCCCCACGTGGGTCCCATTCTACTCGCATCTCCTTCAGGGGGCTTTTTGGGGGCGTCCTTCATCGAGACGTTGCTCTTCCCCTTGAAGTCCTGGAGTGCCGAGGACAGGGTCGTCCTCGGCTATTCCCCTCGACACTTCGGCCTTTCCCCATTCGTCCTCGGCACATACCCTCCTCGGCACGGGCCCAGAGCCCTAATAGAGCGTGGGTCGGATCATAAGTTCCCTGGCCCTACAATAGCCCCTCAAAATCCTGCTATCCAACTCCTCGGACGAATAGGAGGGTTTTGATGACATCAGATATCTGTCAATGCCTGTCAATCCTTGTCACCTATCGGTTCCCGAGACTTTTCGTCTGCTCGAGACACGTTCCTGGAGCCCTTGGAAGGTGAAACGTGGCCTCATTAAATACGGGCGGCTCTGTGTTTCCCACGTTCAACGGCATGATGAAGATCAAACGGTGGTGATTCCTTGGTCTTTATGGGCGGGAAAATTTGTGCAGTTACCCTAGAAAGTATAAAAGATTTTTTGGAATGGATCTGTCTCTTCAGTTTTGCACTTAAGAGTTCTAGCGCGTATACCCTAGGTTCATCTGAACTTTCGTCCAAACTCAAGTCTATCTCCAGCACAAAAAGCCTGTCCGAAGCGTCTTTCCTCTTTTATGTAAGTTCCCTGCCTCCATTAACTCGTACTTTTTCTTTTTTGGGTTTATTTTTCTCTGGTTCCCTTTCTTCTCCCGTCGCTGGTTGAGTTTGTTTAGTAAATCATAGAGATGGCTAAATCGAGACTGAGGAAATTAGTCAATACTGAAGAGGCGATGAATAAGTTCAGTATGAGAATCCTTATGGGGCCAGTAACGAGGGGCTACCTCAGGCACTTCCGATTAGCCCCCACCTAGTGCACCGGCAACATGTTTAGGATTCTGGGTTGCGTGGATGCTTTAAACGAAAAGTTGGGGTTAAGACTAACCCACCATGACGTAAATTGGTGATATAATCTCCAAAATTTGAAGGAGAAATCCTACTACATGAAGACGAGAGACGAAAGGGTTCGACTAATTCAATGCCTCCCTGATTCCAACAAGGGGTTAAACAAGGATTTCCTCATCGTCTCCGGTGAATGGCATGATGGCAATCCGTGCCCCATAGTAGAAGGAGAACCAGGTGGGGTATAGGGAATGGAAGGGCGCTGACCCTTTGCGCCATTCTAATTTGATGTGGTTCGGTAACTAACCATGCATATGTGTTTTTCTTTTGTAGATCCACACGCTTATCAACGGCATTTTCACTTAGTTAACCGGGTGGACTTGGAGACTGTTCTACAAGCGGCAGTTTTCGTAAATGACGGAGATGGTCAAGTCCGAGTTGCTCACAAAATATTAGGGTACGCTCCCGTTCAAAAGTCATTTGCCGACGCTAGGCACGTGATCAGCACCAGCCGTCCTCGGCTTCCAAAAATTACCGTGGTCGAGACAGGATTTTTAATCTCCGAAGTACCATCTGTTCCAGAGAGCATCCCACTGGTGGACCTCTCCTCATCTCATCAAGTAGCGGAGGACGAAGGCGAGTTAGATCAGACCGAGGAAGGGTTTGGGGTGTTTGACCTAGCCAACCAATCCGAGGATCCTTCCGGTGATATAGGTGACCCAGCCTTGTCCGAGGCGGAATTGCCATCAGTAGGCACATCTTCTCAAGGTGAGATGGGACTCAAGAGAAAGCCTCCGACCAGCCTATTCGAACTCCTCGAGGGTCAACCAGGAAAGGATGCGTAGGGAACGTCACAACCCAATGCTCCTTCCCCACCACCCCAGCCCTAGACTATCCAGACTAGGTCATCCTCCACAAAGTCACAGCCACAATCCCCCCGCCCCAAACTTCCTGCTCCTTCCCCACCAGCTCTGCCTCCTCGGCCGGAAGGCACTGATTCAAAGAGAAAGAGGAGCCCCAAGGGCAAGGAAACCATGGATAGGGGAAAATCCCAACCTTTTAAGGAGAGGGAGGAAGCCCCGCGTGCGAAACAATTGAAGATTGGGCACCAAAGTAAGGGTAAAGAGACTGAATCCCAATCTTCCCAAGGCAAGGGAAAGGGGATCGAGGCCCAATCCTTGCCAAATGCCTGGCTTTCTGCCTCAATGCTTCACGGGGGGCCACTGTTGGAAACTGCGTCCATGAGGGACCTTGGAGATGGCGAGGGTGGCTACGTGGCAGACGCACTAGGGAGAACCATGCTACTTCCCACCGACGTGGATGGGTTGAAGAAAATGAGGATGCAGGAGGTCTTCCTTAGTACGAAGAGGTACTTGGGCATGGTAAGGCTCTTGAAACCTAACCCTTTATTAACTCTCACTCCCGGTTTGTCATTCACGATGTATTTATCTCCCTTGACAGGCTCTCCAGGCCACTTATAGGATGGAGGAAGAGGTGAACAATCAGAGTAAGGCGGCCGAGAATGAACGCTCCAAGCGCTTAGTGGCCACGCGGACTCTCAAAACTTCTGAGGACGACCTCGCCAAGGCCAAGACTGCCCTAACAGACGCTATCCGAGATAGGGATAGCGCCTCGGTGGGTTTAGCTAGCGCCCAAAAACAGGCCGAGGATCAAACAAAACATCTGCTAGAAGCCGAGGATCAGTTGCGAATAGCTAAGGAGCTGATCAATGATTTAAATAAAAGACTGATCACGGCAGAGCATGACAAAGGTGTGGCGGAGTATGCCCGCGACGAAGCCATGAGGGCCAAGCGGGAGGCCGAGTTTGCCAGAAACGAGGCTGAAGCTGCCAAGGAAACGGCCGAGGATGATGGTTATAACGCGGGGGTAGCTGAAACCCAAGCCATCCTTAAAGCCCAGATTCCCGGAGTATGTAGGCTTTACTGCTCCCAGGTTTGGGAAGAGGCCTTGAAGCGAGCTGGGGTGAATGCTTCATCCGATTTGTGGAAAGCGGAGAACATATTCTACCCTACTGCCATCCGTGAGGACACTAAGGCCGTGAGCGACCAACATAAGGGAGGGGTCACTTAGTCGGATACTGTACAGGTCGGCGCCTCTCCTAGCGAGCCGCTTAAAGGGGGGAGAGCTTCAGGATGTGATAGAAGCATCTCAGCGTACGGATCCCGAGGTACCCGAAGAGGCTGCTGAGCCTGTGGCCGGCGCTCAGATGCCTAATGCTGAAGAGCCAGCCATACTTGCCCAGCCCCTACAGGCAATTCCCCTTGCTGTGGTCCCCCAGAGCACCGACGTCGATCCTGCTCAA
This sequence comes from Quercus tomentella, assembly GCA_028535165.1. Lineage (NCBI taxonomy): Eukaryota > Viridiplantae > Streptophyta > Magnoliopsida > Fagales > Fagaceae > Quercus > Quercus tomentella. The sequence continues at coordinate 8,601,645 of JAPQVY010000122.1, read as the reverse complement.
CCTTCCCCAGAAGGGACTGTCCTCCAGGGCACCGAAGCTGATCCCGTTCCTCCTTCCCAGGACGTGGCCGATGCAAAATTAAAGAAGTAAAAACCCCGGCCAGGCTTCGTATTTGTTTTTAGTTTAACGATTAACTTGTTTCTTTTTCATTTTGAAAACTTTGTAATCCACTAGTAGTTTGAACCTGTTGAACACGTATATGAAATTCTTTTCTTCCTTTTTCCTTTTGGTTATTTGTTAGTTGCCCTTGTCGATACTTACTATTGTTTATGAATTTTGAACTAATTATCTTAACACGTATGAATAGTTGTGCATGCGATATATTTAGAATCATGCTTCGGAACGTTAGCTTACCTGCACTTGTAGAGCCTTGAACTCATGTCTGACCCTCATTCAATGGAGATATAGGCATCATCCGAGATGTCACGTGTAGTGTTAGGTCCTGCTTAGTATCCAGGTTTCTCTAAAGTAGTTGGCTTCCCCATAGGTTTGAGTCTGAGGACCATACAATACCTTGGTTCTGTCCAAAACTTGATTTATAAGTAGTTGGTTTCCCCATAGGTTTGAGTCCGAGGACCATGCAATACCTTGGTTCTGTCCAAAACTTGATTTATAAGTAGTTGGTTTCCCCATAAGTTTGAGTCTGAGGACCATGCAATACCTTGGTTCTGTCCAAAACTTGATTTTTAAGTAGTTGGTTTCCCCATAGGTTTGAGTCCGAGGACCATGCAATACCTTGGTTCTATCCAAAACTTGATTTCTAAGTAGTTGGTTTCCCCATAGGTTTGAGTCCGAGGACCATGTAATACCTTGGTTCTGTCCAAAACTTGATTTTTAAGTAGTTGGTTTCCCCATAGGTTTGAGTCCAAGGACCATGCAATACCTTGGTTCTGTCCAAAACTTGATTTTTAAGTAGTTGGTTTCCCCATAGGTTTGAGTCCGAGGACCATGCAATACCTTGGTTCTGTCCAAAACTTGATTTCAAAATAGTTGGTTTCCCTATAGGTTTGAGTCCGAGGACCATGCAATACCTTGGTTCTGTCCAAAACTTGATTTCTAAGTAGTTGGTTTCCCTATAGGTTTGAGTCCAAGGACCATGCAATACCTTGGTTCTGTCCAAAACTTGGTATATAAGTAGTTGGTTTCCCCATAGGTTTGAGTCCGAGGACCATGCAATACCTTGGTTCTGTCCAAAACTTGATTTCTAAGTAGTTGGGGGAATTAACCCCTCGGCTAAGGCGTGAGACCTTGGTTTAAGGGGGATTAGCTCCTCGGCCAAGCCCCTAGAACCATCCGTGCTGCTGACACTACGAAGCGCAGCCCCTAGTAAAGAAACATAGCCCCTAGTGGAACTTTGTGCTAAAACACTACACCCAGCTGTTTGAAATGATGTGAGTGATTGTCTCAACCCATCACCTGTGCCAAGACACAAGCCTTTTCCACAGACGGCGCCAATTGTAAGGACACAATTTGTAACGACCCGAAATGATATTGGGTACGCACGGAAAAAGGCCCAAACAATATCATTTATAAAGAGTGGGTTTGAAAGGCTAGGCCTTGGTCACCAGACAATGGATTTTTCGTGGTGTTCGTACATAATTAAATCGTGATCGCCCTAGGAGTCTTTCTCTTGGAGGCGGGCTGGGAGGCTCTGGTTTTTGGCCATTTTTCCCAGCCCCTTTCTTGGTGTATTAACCTTCACATTATATAGCCCTTCTTGGTTGATCTTAGCCCTCCACTTGTTGGTCAGGCAGGTGCCTACTTCTGTATCCGTCCCATCAGCTGTCCCTCCTTACTTTCTGTTAGTTGTGATGATCGAAGTCGCCTTGTCCAGACATCTTTTCTCATTAACATGGTCAGGACGCTGGCGGGTGCATTTAATGCGGAGGGGACGTATTTACCCTGAACCAGTTTTGCACCGAACCCCCACGTGGGTCCCATTCTACTCGCATCTCCTTCAGGGGGCTTTTTGGGGGCGTCCTTCATCGAGACGTTGCTCTTCCCCTTGAAGTCCTGGAGTGCCGAGAACAAGGTCGTCCTCGGCTATTCCCCTCGACACTTCGGCCTTTCCCCATTCGTCCTCGGCACATACCCTCCTCGGCACGGGCCCCGAGCCCTAATAGAGCGTGGGTCGGACCATAAGTTCCCTGGCCCTACATTGATTATTTTCATTCATTTATTTACTTTTTTGAAATATATATATATAGCCAACTTAAGTTATGAGGTAGCTTAAGTAACGCAATGATTATACTAATTAACTCTAATATGAGGCTTGAAAAATAAATGGAAACAAAGCACCAAAAAAAATTATAACATATATTTACATTATATTTTCTATGTTAATCAAGTATTCTGTACGTTTAGTAAACAAGTAAATTTTTTTATATTAATAAAAATTATTGAATTAATTTTGTTTTCAATATTTTAGCATGATGTTGCCCCCTTGAAACCAAAATCTTTATACGAAAAAAGAAGAAGCAAAATCTTGGTTCCATCACTGATGGAGTGACTTTTGGTTCTTTAGTCATCACCAAATATAGAGTTATTTTTTACCGTAGCATGGCATATATGGGCAAAGTGTAAGAGCGGTGGTGAGCAAAAATGGGCCGTTAGTGCCAAACACCTCATCTTGACATCAATTAGCATGGAGATTGTGAAGTTGAGTATTCACACCACTTGTGTGAAGAGAGCAAACTTTGGAGGATGTGGGGTAATAATCAAGGAAGTTAATCTCGTACTGGAGGCTATACTGATTTGGCCCGTAGAACGATCTATTTCGGTATCAGTCAATACTATTGTACCGTTTCGGGTTTACCGCTATTTTTTATATTTATAAATATATATAATAAAAACAAAAGTTTACCATAAAACATTACCTCAATTCAAAACAAATTATTCATGATTTTAGTCTTTAGCATCACCTAAATATATATAAAACAAAAAGCTTACTATTCTGCCCTTACAAAAATTCAAAAATTACAAAATTAAAAAAAAAAAAAAAAGGTTTTTTCTGTACTGGCTAGTACGCCCGAAATTGACCAGTATGGTTGGTATTTAAACTGGTAGGAAATAGCTACGTTTTGGTACCTGTGCACATACCCGAACGATAAATACCGGTTGTACCGACGGGTTTGGTACTGTATCGACTACTTTGGTTATAATCCATGACATTGATGGTCAAATCCTTTCGGTATGTTGTAAATGGGTCTTTTTTCCATGTTGTTAGGTTCAATAGGTTTACTGTTGTCATTACAAATTGTAACTTTTGTTAAGTTGGAGATATGTTTTCAAGTCTAAGATGAAGACCCAAGTTCAGCTTAAAGAAAGAAGAGTTTTGAATTCTCGACACATAGGTAATACATGGGTGATACCATTCTCGATCGATTGAGAATGTATGCCGATAAATCGAGAAAAGATGTTGGTAGATTAAGATTGCATGAATTAGATATGAAAGGTCCATTGAGTCTTCTATTTGAGCTCAAATTTGTGCTCTACTTGCTAGACTATATAAGGACACACTTTAGGGACAACTAAGAGAGAGAGAGAGAGAGAACTTTACCACACACAAGAGATCCAAACCTATTTCTATTTATTTAACCAACATACCAAAAATCAAAAAGTAGATCTAAAGATGGTATTCTTGAAGATTGGTAATCAAGACTGAAGTCAAGATGTTATCCTAGTGCTGCTACTATGGAGTAAAGTTTCAAGTTATTGGAGTTGCTCGTTGGTTCCGTTTTCAAACACAGACATGTCATCTATAAAGGAATCCCTATATTAAAGTGCTTAGAGGTTAAAACAGTAGATTGTTTTTGCTATAAGTTCATTTTCAAGTTGTTGATGTTTTATGCTACATTATAAAATTTCTCTTAATATAGTGGATTATCTTTTTGGGAAGGTTTGTCCCATAATGGTTTTACCCTTGAATAGTTTTTCTTGAGTTTTCCACTCTATCGTATAATGTTTTTCCTTTTTGTAATTTATTTTATGAGATTGGTTACACCATATTTGATATGTCACATATGTTCCAACTGTTAAATGCATAATTGATAAATTGGCATAATCAAACTAATTTGAATAACTTGATTTTTATTATAAAATCATGAACAACCGGGTTCTAAATAAACTAACACATAAAAATTTGACAAGACTTTGGATGGAAACATGATGCAGTCTCTACAAATAAATCTTGGGTTTCATAGCCTTAAGGTGGAAGCCTGGAAGGGGATTGTCTTGACTTATTCACATTGCTATAGACAAATTCCCAATCCTTATCTTTCGTGGGTCTCCTATGAGATGATATTAGAGTTCTAGCTTTATCTCAAATTCATAACACAAATGTATAATTATATTCCTTAAAAGTCAAATCGATCATACCTTGTGTTTTAAAGTTTATATTAAACAAATTATAGAAACGATATTGATCTTGAAATTCTCGGATCTAAATACAACGTTATAGATCCGACTTTATATCCAAAAAAAAAAAAAAAAATCGGATTTTAAATCCTCGGAGCTCTTGTATGGCGCGCTTGAATTTATAGATTAATGAAAATTTTCTAGCTATCCGATTTTATCTCTCCCAAACAAAAACAAAAAAATCCGACTTTCAACCCGATGACCTATTTTACATGCTTTCTTACAATTCATAGACTGTTTTCTTTCCTCACAACTATAAATATGTGATGCATGTAGGTATTGTAAATCTAAATACATATCAACATAAGTTTCCAAAAAAAAAAAAAAATCAACATGGAAATTGTCCGTTGCTTCATAAAATTCTTTGTGTCTATCTTTGAATCTATGTCCCAATTCCTGCCAAGATCATCACACTCACCACCAGCACAGCCACAACTTTCACAAACCGCAGACCTGGAATCACCAACTCCACTTCCAGTTGTTGCTAGGCAGAACATAGAACAGCAAAACCTACACATCAACATGAACATTGTCCATCGTTTCAAAGCATTTCTTCGTTCTATCTTAGGATCTAGATCCCCACTCCTGCCTACATCGTCACACTCACCACCAACACTGCCACAACCTTCACAAACCACAGAATCACCAACAACAACTCCAGTTCCAGATGATGCCAGGCAAAACATAGAACAGCAAAACCTACAATGGCAAGACATAATATTGGAGTTTTGCTTCGCATCAGCCCCTGGAATAGCACTCCTGTTCGTGGAAACTCCATCCCAACTTCCTCCATCTTTCCATTTTCTTTCTCTCGCTTTGGTACTCACTTTCTCTGCTGTTTTTGTTGCCAAACTTATCAGCTCCAAGTTTCCAGACACAGCTCAAGTAATAGAGAAAGTTGCAGTCTTCTTTGCGGCCACTGCGTTCTTCCTCGCAATTTCGATTCCCTTGCCGTTGAACCTCAAGTTTTTCACTTGGGCTATTTATGGTGTCTTATTGCTCCCCGTTTTCATATTCAGCTTCTTCTAGTTCAGGGCTGATACAATTATGTTGTTGTTGGGAGATTCTGTGCGTTTGGGTAATTTTAGTAACATTGTTATCTAGTGAAATAAAGATTTCCTTCAAATCAGCTTAAAGAAATTTTCTCAATCTCCTTACTTGGCACCTTATAAAACTATTCATGTATATTATTTAAACAAATTACATGATAAATTAAAAATACACGTTAATAGTTTTATCAATCACCTTGTAGTGAGTTGGAGAAAAGTTTTTTCAAATCAATTTGAAGGTAAACATTTTCCTTTCTAATAAAATCGTGGTGTGTTTGAGTTTACACGAAATCATATATTTCCTATGTATTTGTATTGTTTCACTGAGATTGTATTTTCTCTTTTTATAAGAAGAATCAAAGTCTAAATCTCCCATTTGTATGGTTTTATTGAGATTGTATTGTCTTATTAGAAGCATTGGAGTCCAAAATCTCCTATTCTCCACTTGTTCTAATAATTAAATTATTTTAAAAAAATTATATGTCCCAAAACATAATGAGATTCATATCCATGTTAAATTAGGGCTCTCTAACAAGATGCCTAATCATGTTTTTCCTATCAATTACATATTTCATTTTTATTTTATATAAGTCACATAAGTGTACTAGATCTACAAACCAGCAATCACTTAAGTAGTTTCTATAGATGATGGCAAAGACCAAAATGAAAATTTGTTGAAAAACTAATGGACCAAGTTAAAAGTCTTCAAAACATAAGATCCAAAAAAGAAGAGACAAAGCCAATGCTACAACAGACTTCGTGAGCTATTCGGCTAAGCAGGGACGGAGTCAGAACTTGGAGTTAGGGGAGGACTCTGTTGCTAGCTGTGTGCGGCGGCTTCAGTCTTTGAGTCTACTGCTTTACTACTATAAGGATTTTTGTTTAAAATTTTTTAAATGACCAAATTGTTTGTTTGGGGTAAAATAGATTGATTGGACTTAATTTTTTTAGTTTTATTATTGGTAATTTTTGTTGTTAGGCTAATTTTTTTGGGCTTATATATTTTGTTTTAGATTTAATATATTAATTTTTTATGTCCTTTAAAAGGTGAAAAATGCTAAAACTACAAAAAATTTTACAAATCGCTAATATGGTGAGTAGTTATTGATAAGTAAAAAGTGATACAAGTATACGAATCAATAAGAATTTGTTACCTCAATAGTTTGTAAAAACGTTTGTAGCTATAACATTACTCTCAAAAGGATTGATGGTATTATTAAGGGGGTAAAGTGTAATTTTATTTAACAAAATTGTAAAAATTACTACCAATTAATATAATAATATTTTTTTAAAAAAAACAAATTGGGGGGGGGGGGGGGCATTGCCCCCCTAGTCCAATAACAGTTCCGTCCCTGCGGCTGAAAAGAAAAGAGGCTAGATTTTGCATTTCGGAGCGGATTAAATCCGAGAAACAATCTCAAGACTTTTGTATTCTGCTAAAAATTAAACATACGCGGCTACTCGTAGTGGATTTCAATTCCTTTTTTTTTTTGGTAAACGCGGTTTCAATTCCTACAAGGTTGGTAGTTCACTAAAGAAATAATATATATATATATATATATATATATATTTTTTAAAGAAGATATTGTATTAAATTACTTGTGGCTTCAACCACACCACACACACTAACGTGACATTTGGTATTGATGTAAAATGAGATCGGCTTCAATTACTTTTTCACGAGTTCAAAGGGTCAAAGCGGATGTGATGAAAATCCGATAACAAGTCTGCATTTCAAAGTTTTACAGCATTACTTTACTTAAGGAAACTCTTTCTAATAATTGCAATTCAATTTCAATTCAATGTATTTGTCATCAAATATCCCTCGAGCTGGGTCATTGTCGTTTTTTTCTTTTTTTGGTTTTTAAATATAAATAAAATATACATCAAAGTGTGTGGTCTTTTCTGTTTGTGTTGCCCATGCAAAGGATTGCTCATTGATAAGTTTCGTACGGTATTTTCAGTTGTTTTGCTTTTGCATCATTGCAAAATGTTTGCCGCCATCCAATTATTGTGTAACTTAATTAACATATTTTGATATTTATAAGGGAGAGGGTTTAAATCTCCCTCCTAAAAAGTTTGCTTTTTTTTTTTTTTTTTAACTGTTTGGTGTGCACATTTTAATATCTATATGTAACATTTTATTATAGTTTAGTATCTCTTAACTCTTATTTTCCAAGAGATACTAATGTTGTATACACACCTTACACAAAATTGTGAGACCATAATATTCTAAACAAGTTACACAAATTAAACACAGACACTGGTGGCTTTAGTAAATTTTTTTAGAGTAGTAACTAAAAATCTTAAATTATACAAAATCTAATAATAAGATAATGCAAATACATGAGGTTTTATAATTTTCTTTTACTGACAAAATCAAAAAGCAAAAAAAGGACTAATAAGAAATAAAATGAGAATTGAGAATGTAGATATGACAATAAGAAAGTGAGAAAGAGTTTGAAATGATGATAGAAAAGAGAAAAATGGAGAGAGAGAGAGAGAGAGAGAGAGAGAGAGAGAGAGAGAGAGAGAGAGAGAGAGAGAGAGAGAGAGAGAAGATGCATGCAGCAACTTTGAGCCAATCAACCAAGGAGAGCAGAGTTTATGGTGTTGCCAATGAGAATTTATAGCCACAATATCTCTCTTGGTATCATTTTTTTAGGAAAAATTCAATTAGAGATTATTTTTAAGAAATATGTTAAATGAGTTACAAATCTGAATGATTAGAGGTTTTTATTTTTTGAATAGAACTTTTGTTAAATATTTTATTCATTTTTTGTTGTTTGGGCTAATTTTTATTATTGTTATTTGAGTTTTTAATTTTAATTTTAATTTTATTTAAGAGGTTAAGAATTATGTTTGGGGGGACAAAATTATTTTTGTTGAATCCAAATTTATGGGATTTTCAAGTCAATGTATTTAATATTTTTTTCAAGATGGACAAAACAGACTGTGACTATAGCTAGTTGCGTAACTATTCTACGCAATAAATTGTGACTAGTTGCCTCCATCACTCATAATCTGGATAGTTGTAGTTTTTTTGTAGTCCTAGAATTTTCGGAGAAAACGTTTTAACATTTTATAGAATTCTTTTTCTCTTTCTTGGTCTCTCACTTTTTGGTAGATCTTCTTTTCAAAAAGTTGAAGAAATGATATCCTCAAGATTTATGCTTTGAAAATTGAAGAAGCCATTTAAAATAGAGGAAATGCATAACATTTTTGCTTGACTGAGGGAGTTCTCTCATGTTTTTTCTTGATGAGATAAGGGGTAACTCTCAATTCTTATATATGCTTGGCCTTTTTTGGGTGGCTCAAGGCATCCCCTCCCATGCCCCCCAACAAAAAATAAAGAGAAGGGTTTCTTTTTAAAATCTAAGAAGAAACAACCCAAACTAAGAACTAATTAAAAGATCTTTGATAAATTCTGCAACTTGCCTTTTCCGCTTGCTCTTTCTCTCTCTCTCTCTGATCTCTCTCACAGAATTACGATTGCTTATATGGAATTTAAAAAAGAAAGTAAAATGTTTTATTGTTCCTAAAATTTAATTTAATTACATGAATGGCTCACAAAATTTAGAAATTGAATTTGACAAATTTGAAAAATAACAATCTGTCCTTTTTGCCTGTATGTGCTTTTTTTGGAAAATCTTAATTGATAATTTGTTAAACCCATGAAAAATATAGTTTATTTACAAACACTAAAAGTAAATTCGCAATTCAAATGAAATTTTTTATGCCAAATATTTTCTTTGGATGTATTGACGTCAACTTCAATTATTTTCCACGAGTTCATACTTGAACCTATAGAATCAAAGCAACAGTAATGAAATTCGATAACAAGTGTACATTTTTGTTAAGTTTATATTTTTATCAACTTAATTTTGTATCAAATTTATCTGTATTTATGTTTTCATTTTTATGTATTTTTCTAATCAAAGTTATATTTGAAGTTATATGTACTCGAGCTGGTCAAAGTGGTCAAAACCACTGAAAAGTGAAGACCTGTTTGGATTGATAGGGGGGAGGGGGGAGATTTGAGAAAAGTAAAGTATAGTTGGTTAAAAATAAGTTAATTTTAGACTAATTTTTATCTACTCTATTCTATTATTCCCCTCTCTCTTTCTCAATCCAAATAAACCATTAAAATCGTGGCCTACTTATGGTCTATTCTACCCACGATACGGGCACAAGGTAGATAAGAAGGAATCTTGCAATACCCGAGCCTCAGAGCCCATTTGGTTTGTCATTTGAAAACACAGTGTTCAGTGTTTAAACACTGAACACTAGTGTCCAAAATTCCAAACAATATGTTTGGTGACAGAGTTTAAAATAGGGCTGTTTGGAAAGGGTTGCTCAAAAACGTATGTTTGAAATATATTTTTTGAAACATGCTTGGATGTGATTTTAAACACTGAACAGATGATTCAAATGGCACAACGGTAATAAAAATTACACTCAGTTCTGACTATGCCGGACCCACTGGATCAGCTTTTTTCTAATTTTTGTCTCCTCTCCTCTCTACTCTCATATCATCAGTCTTCACGCCCCCAAAGAGAAAGGGATAAAGACAGAACAAAAGGAATAAAGAAGGGATAAAAAACGGATTAAAAAATTATTATTTAATACGTTGTCAGCTTTTTTTATCATTAAAAACACACATACTTTGTCAGCTTTTTTTATCATTAAAAACACACATACCAAACACATATTTTACATTTTTTGAACACTGAAAAATATTGTTTAAACTATAATACCAAACACATTTTTTTGTTTTATTAACACTAAAAACACGTTGTTCAACAACACTTTTCAAACCACAATTTTCACAACTTTTTAAACAACAATTTTTGAAAACTATTGCCAAACGGGCTCTCAATTTGTCCATTCGAATAATTTTAAGAATGGTGTATATTCCTTTTCCCTGGGTGTTAAAGTTTAAAGTTATACAAAGACAAATGTCTTTTCATTAAACTAAATAATAATAATAAGGGTAAATTCCACAAACCACCCCTGAGGTTTGGGTTAATACCAATTAGGTCTAAAACATTCCAAAATTGACCAATTTGGTCCATAAAGACAATTTTGTCCTTGAAGACATTTTAATCCCTAACCCGTTAGCTATTCCGTTAGTCATTTTACTTCTTTCTTTTTCTTTTTCTTTTTTCTCCTTTCTCAAACATAACAGGTCTACTCTCTCTCTACCTCTTTCGTTCTTCTTCCCTCTGACCTCTCTGCGTTTTTTTTTTTTTTTTTTTTTGCTAATCTTAACCTCTTTGCACTTTGCTCTTCTTTTCCCTTAGGCCTCTCTCTCCAACCTGACCCAGTCTCCTCTCTTTGACTCACCCTTTTCATTTATCTCTTTCTTCTCTCTGCAACGGCAATGGTGCATGGGTTTGGTGGTCTGGGTTGGTTGTGGATCATGATTATGGTGGTTGTTTGTGGTGGTTTTTGGTTGCCGGTGATGGGTTTTGGTTTGTTGTGGATATTTTGGTAGTGGTAGATTCCAATCTACAGCGGGTTTGTTGTGGGTTTGAGTTTTTTTATTTGGGTTTTGTGGTCCGTAGTTGTTTAAGGTGGTGGTGGTGGTGGGTTTGATTTGGGGTGGATTTGAAATGGAGGTGGTTACAGGTTTTGATCTAGGGTGGATTCGCAGTGAGGTGGTTGTGGGTTACAAAGTGGTGATTGGAATTTTTGGATTTGGGTTTGGTTGGGTTTTGTTGCCGGTGTCACTGAGTTTTGTGGCCAGAGGTGGTTGCTGGGTTTAGTGGCCGGTGATGGTGGTGGTGGGTTCCAATATGGAATGAATTTGCAATGGGGTGGTTTTGGGTTTTGATGTCGTGGTGAGTTTTCTATGTGTTGGAGGACTTGGATATTGTTGGAGCAGATTTGACTGGGTTTTGGTATGGGTAATAAAATTGTGTTATGGCTCTTGTTGTAGTTAATCTGAGTGGTTATGGCTGATCTGAGGAGAGAGAGTGAGGGAGAAGGGAGGAGGGAAGGGGGAAGAGTAACAGAGAGGGACAGAGAGAAGAGAGAGAAATTAACGGAGGTTAACGTTTAGTGGTGTTTAGGGACAAAATAGTCTTTATGGACCAAATTGGTCAATTTTGGAATGTCTTGAACCTAATTGGTATTAACCCAAACCTCAGGGTGGTTTGTGGAATTTACCCTAATAATAAAAACAAAATGAACTTACAGAACTTTCGCCATTGACATTTCTAGTCAACAACTGACCACAAAGTCAAAGTGAATGTTATTCAATAATCTTTTTATCTTTTATTATTGTACTACAAGTCTACAACATTAAGGGCCTGTTTGATAGTCCATTTCAAGCAACTTTTTAAGTATTTTAAATATACTTACACACATTTTCATACATTTTTTTCACCCACAGATATATCAAAAATACTCAAACAACATTATTCAAACTCTGCTATTAAACATCCTGTAAATATGCAATAATGTGCATTGTTTTGTTGTCATTTGCATTTCGGAGAAGATTTAAATGATTCGAGAAACCATCTTAGGACTTTTTGTGTACTGCCTCAAATAAACCGACCTCGTCATATCGGATCCTATATATTATTATTGTCATCCGAATGGACTTATCAGACAAAAATTTCTGTTCCAACTAGACAAGAAGTTTCACTAAAGAAAGTGATGTTTCTTTTTTATTTTTAAATTATTTGTCGCGTAAATGTATCACTTTCATACACATTGATTAAAAAAAAAAAGGTGTTGAGCTATTTGGTGGCAATCGGATTCGGATGTAATGAGATCGGATTACTTGGGGAATAGGGTCACAGAGCGGATGTAATTTGATCATTTTTCATCACTTCATATTTCATTCTTCAACCCTATAATTGAGTCAAAGATGTAATGAGATCCGATAACAAAGTGTACCTTTCAAAGCTTACGTCATTAATAATTTAGGACTCAAAGATGTAATGAGAGACATTGATTTGTGAGAAACTGTTTTCTATATTTTTTAGGCTAACGCGGTGTGTGTGTGTGTTTTTTTTTTTTTTTGAGAAAGTGCCTAAAAAAGGCTATAATTTGATGTTTAGGACCAAATTGACTGTAAATTTATTTTAATATGGATCAAATTGACTACTACTAAAATGTATGAACCAAATTAAACAACAACTCCAAGATATAGAACTTAAAATGATATTTTCATCAAAATATTATGAAGCAAGATGCTTTACTTCTCTAACAAGCTCAAGGTCCACAAGTGAATTTAAAGACCACCTTGTTTCTATGGAGTCAAATTCTCCAAATATGAAATTAATGTGGCTGAGATAAGCTCAATAATCTAAAAGAATATTACCTTCAGTCTTTAACGCACCAAGGAAGAAATTAATTAAAAAGGTGTTGAACAATTTGGTCAAAAGTGGATGTTATTAAATCCGATTACTTAGGAAATAGGGTCAAATCGGATCCGCTTTAGTTATTTTCTCCGAGTTCATACTTGAACCGATAGGGTCAAATCGGATGTAATGAGATCCGACAAGTGGTGTACATTTGTTTAGAAAAGCACTTGGGAAACTCCTTTTAAGATTTGAAATTCAAGTTGGCATCTACAAAAGTTAATCTTGAAAACTAGAACCCATCAACTATATTAGTCAAGTTTGGAAACTTCTTACCGATATATTTGTTAAAAATTCAAAGCATGTATACTCTATAATATGCCTTGTTTTTTGTAGTCATTTGCATTTCGGAGCGGATTAAATCCGATAAAACCAATCTCAAGATTTTTTGTGTACTGCGTGTAAAATTAACCGGACTCATCTGCCCTGTATGCGAGCAAAAAATTGAAACAACACATGCATCACACTTTTGTAGTTTGTACTCCTGTGAATTTTCAAAGGAAGTTTTGGGTGGCTTCAACGTCGAAACTGGACCTTTTCTGGCTCTTTCGGCACAGTTTTGTAGAGCACAGTGGCTGAGCTAGGGAGTGGGGTTCCTTTTTTTTTTTTTTTTTTTCCATAAATATTTCAAACTCAAAATTTCTTTATTACATGAAATTATCTTTTAACTCTTTAACGTAGTCAAGAAAAAAAATCTTAACAAGTTATATAATTACAATATCTAAATGTTGTTAAGAGGTTTCTAGGTCAATTAATTGGCAACTCCTAATATAATATTCATTACATTCAAGATTTAAATTCCCCCACTTTGATGTAATTATTGACGGAATCTTTTACAATAATATATACTTTTTAAAGATCTTTTATGATAATGCTATAATCGTCAGTCGAGTGGATTCGTCCAGGTGGGTCAACATGAACGTCGTCCCTGTACTAGCAAGGTTGTGAAGGGATTCTTTTTGGATGGTCACCAGTGTGGTGCCGGCCATAGAGTCTTCGATGATAAAGTCAGCGAGTGGAGGCTAAAAGAGATTTGTGAGAAGTAGTTGTATCAGAGCTACAACATGTGTGTATATGAAAGAATATGTACCTTATCTTATTCTGAAAGGTTTTTATATACATCTCCCTTACTTCTAGCCGTTGTGGCTTTTATGGTGGCTTTAGTGCTGCTTTTGTGACACCTCTGGGCTCATTAACGTGGGTTTTGATAAGCTTCCAACGATTTAACAGCCAGTTTGTAACTGTCCAAGATATTGAATTATGTTCTTAATGACTTTACCTTTCTTTGTCCGTGAGGTGGAGGAGTGGATGATGGTGCTTGATGGGTTCGTCTGGGCAAGGAGGTTTGTTGGGCCTATCAGTTGCCCCCCCCCCTCCCCCCCCCCCCCCCCCCCAAGTTCTATGGTCATCCTTACATGTCATGACGACAACCAAAAGATGAAAGGTTTCTTGCTCAAACATGACTCTTGGGGTTCTGTTCTGCATTTAATGCATAGTGACGGCGTTGTACGCATCGTGGCCACGTGGCACGTTTTGATTGGTGGAATTTAATGCTCCACCCATGTGTCTTTTGGGTTTCCCGCTGGTTTTCAGTTTTTCATGCCCAACACTTTTAAATTGATTCTCTTTTCTCTTTCCTCCTCACTTTCTTCCTTGTGCGCCATAGTTGCTTTGCATTTTTCTTCTCCAAGCTTTCTATCACAATTCGCTTTTTGTTCTTTTGAGGTATGGTTTCCTTTCTTTTGCTTTGTTCTTCATAATTACTGGTACTAGTATTTCCTTTTTCTTGTTTTGGAATTTGGAGTTTTTCCCCCTTTTTTTTTTGGTTCCAAGGTAGATAGCTCTGAGGTTAGCAAACTCTGTCCTTCCCTTTCTTTTTTCTTTGCACGCTTGGGGCTTCTCTAGGTTCTTCTTGTTCTTTTGGCCTTTTGATTGAAAAGTTTGTGTTGGGGGGTAATGGGTTAAGTCTAGCGTTGGCTTATTTGCTTCATGTCCTCCGTGAGTCAATGGACTAGTTTGAGGGAATAGTGGGTGAACAGAGGATTAAGTCGAAGGTTAGATCTAGCGAGTTAGAAATGGGGTTGTCATTTAGCGACAACCCTGTTGAGATGGAGGAAGATACCGTGGCTTCTGGCCCAAGAGAGCTCAGAGCTTTCTTTACCCTTAAGGAGGTATGTGGCCTGGATGCTGAAACCCTTTCCAAGTTTAGGGATAGGTTTTAATTTCCTGAGAGGGTTAGGATTCGTCTTCCTCACAAAGAGGAACGAGCTTGCCACTTTTCACTTGGGGAAGTGTGCTTCTATGAGGCTGCTTTCTGGTGTGATTTTAGGTTCCCCGTCCACCCTTTTATTATGGAGCTTTTGGGCCATTTCAACATCGCTCCTAGGCAACTTATGCCAAACTCGTGGAGGATTGTAATCAACTATATGGAGATATGGCTAGCCGTCACTGAAGGAGACATGATTAGGGTGGACGAGTTCACATACAAGTATCGTCTAAAGGAGTTAAAAGAGTATGGGTACTATGAGCTTATGCCCTGGGTCAGGAAGGCTAGGATCGTCACTGATTTGCCCTCGTCCTCCATATATTGGAAATCGAGGTTCTTTTTGTGCGACTAGGAGACCCCTTTCGATGAAATCTGGGGTGACATTCCTATGTTGCTTCATCGTTAGAGGGCCTCGAGTTTAGGTGTGTCATCCTTCCACAAGTCTTTCCTTCTTCTTCCTTCTTTTTCTTTCTATTTTTTAATCATCGCTAACCTTTTTGTTTGTCGTGTCTGCACAGTTAAGAAGCGTCCAAAGCTTAAGAGCAGGTACAGAAGGCATGTAGAAGCAGCTACTAAGTACGCCAAGATGATCGACAACTTCGACGACTTGGTTGATCCGAGAACCTTGGCTCGTCACTGTCTGGGCCCAAAACCTTCCCCATACGTCTTGCGTGCAATTAAGATTGAAGAGAAGAGGTAAATGTCCATTTTGTTCATCACTGACTTTGATTTTCTTCCTTTTTTTTATTATTATTTTTTTTTAACAAGTGTTTTTCTTCCACAGAGATGATGACAAAGTTCAACTAGGAGATGTACACCAAGATGAGGGCTAAGACGAACGAGCCTCTTTCTGACCTTGGGAAAAATGTGGTGCACGTAAGGGAGAAGGGGACTCCTACCACTACGGTTACTTCCGTCCCTGAAGTGATGAGGACCGCTTCCCCGGCCACCTCAATGGAAGAGATCACCCTATGCCCAAAGAAGTAACGCATGGCTAACAAAGGAAAAGAAAAGGCCGACTCTCGCTTGTCTAACGTTTGGGACGACGCTAGCCTTACGCTGACGAGGGCACAGGATGTCTTCACCACTAAAGAGCTCAAGGTCCTCTTTGGCGTGCCTTCTAGCAAGATCATGGGTTGTCATATCCACAAGGTCGTCCAGGTGATGTACTTACGCAATTTTACCTTTCCCTTTCTCTTCTTTTACATTGTTCTGAAAGTTGGATCTTCTTTTCAGGTACTGGGAGAAACCATTCACATTACCTCAGAATACTTAAGCTAGGAGGCAAAGGCCACATCTATGGGGTCCAAGGTGGAGGTTCTGGAGGCGAAGAATTCAAAGTTGAAGAAAGACCTCATCTCTGCCATGGACAAGGCCAACATTGCCAAAGAAAAGGTGAAGGTCCTATCTTACGACTTAAGGGCCAAGAGGTAGCTGACCCTAGAGAAGGATGAACAGATTCAGGCTGCAAAAGAGAGACGGAAGACTATTGCTGCCAAGTCTGTTGAAGCCTTTCAACAGATTGATGAGTACGATACTATGCTCTTCAATTGGTACTACAAAGGCTTCAAGCTCTTGCAGCGGTACCCCGTCAAGCACCCCATTGGTGTGGACCTTGAAAACTTGGATCTAGAGGTGGTGGAGAAGGAGATGGTGGTGGACAAGGCTTCCCAATTTGCTGTTGTTGTTCCTGAGGAAAATGCTCCAGAGCCTACTCAAGCTGGTGGTGACGAGGCTGAAGCTTGAATTTATCCAGTGCAAATATTCATGTTTTTTTTTTTTTTTTTTTTTTTTTGGGTGCCCAGTATGTTTTTGGGCTTTTTATTTTAATTCCAAAAGAATGCTCTTTGCCTAGTGTTTTTTGGGCTTTTGATTCCTGTTTACAAATAAGATATATTTATGCTATTATTTATTTTCATACCTTCGTTGGTTCGTTCTTTGTTATGTTTAATATTTTTGGCCTACATGTGACTCATGCTTTTGCCAGAATCTCTGTTTATTCTTGTCCGTGGGTACTTAGTCGGTTTTTGACGACTCGCATCATGATTAGGATTTTGGCTATTTAGACTTCATCAATGACTTACATCCATCTAGGCGGAATTAGCCATTTTTTAGGTGACTTATATCTAGTTAAGGAATCTTGTCATTTGGCCGGGCGGGTTTAGTAGACAACAAGCTACGGCTTTGACGAGCAGCAAGCACCTACTCCTATCAAAATGAAAAGCAGCAAGCGGAGCTTGAAGAAGCGAGCCCATATCAGAGAAAGCCATTGCGCGCTAGCCCCTTCCTCAACGATTTACATCCATCTAGGCTTATCACTTAGCCATTTTTTAGGTGAGTTACATCCAGTTAAGGATTCTTGTCATTTGGCTTCATCAGGGATTTACATCCGTTTAGGCGAAATCTTATCACTTAGCCATTTTTTAGGTGACTTACATCCAGTTAAGGAATCTTGTCATTTGGCTTCGTCAGTGATTTACATCCGTCTAGGCAGAATCTTATCACTTAGCCATTTTTTATTTAAGCTCTAGCCTTGCATACAGTACATTGGAATTTGGCTGAATAGTACTTTTATTACTTTATTTCAAACGTGAATACAATCGTCTGTTACATTTATTGATGGTACTTCTTCAAGTGCTCAATGTTCTACAGTCGTGGTAATTTTATCCCGTCCATCGTTTCTAGGTGATAGTTGCCTTGTCTTGAGTAGTGGATGACCTTGTAGGGTCCTTCCCAGATTGGACCAAGCTTCCCTTGGGTTGGATCCTTAGTGGCTAGTGTGACTTTGCGTAGGACGAGGTCTCTTTGTTGTAGTACTAGGCCATCTTCTGCTGGTACTTTGTCATCTTCTAAGATGCTCTCTCTTACTACGTCTAGGCAATCCAGGTTGACTTTCAACTAATTGTCATTGCTGTCTTCACTAAAGACTTCTCTCCTCATGCTAGTGACTCCTACTTCAACTAGGATTATTGCCTCGGTGCCATAAGTGAGCCTGAAGGGATTCTCTCCTGTCGAGATTCTTGCTGTAGTTCTATATGCCGATAGGACATTAGGCAATCCTTCTGGCCAAGCACCTTTTGCTTCCTCCAACCGAGCTTTGATGATCTTAAGTAGCATCCAGTTCATCACTTCCGTCTGTCTATTGGCTTATGGGTGACCCAGAGATGAGAATTGGTTCTTGATCCCCAATCTCAAGCAAAAGTCTCTGAAGTCTTAGCTATCAAATTGCCTTTCGTTATTCGATATGATTGTCCGTGGTATCCCGAATCTGTAGACTATGTTCTTCCACCCAAAGCTCTAGATTTTGCCTCTATGATAGTTGGTAGTGCTTCTGCTTTAACCCGCTTTGTAAAGTAATCAATAGCGACCAGTAAAAACTTTACTTGTCTCTTACCTTAAGGTAGTGGGCCCACAATGTTAATTCCCTACTAAGCAAATGGCCATAGGGAGGTTATTGGCATCAGCTTCTCTGCTGGGATACGCTGGACATTTCCAAACCTCTAACACTTGTCGCATCTCTCGATGAACTCTCTTGCATCCTTCTACATAGTAGGCCAGAAGTAACATGTTCTGATGATTTTACTTACTAGGGACCTTGAGCCTGCATGGTCTCTGCAGATTCCTACATGGATCTCCTTTAGGATGTACTTAGCCTCACTCTTGTCGATGCACTTCATGTAGGACATGGAGAAGCCTCTTTTGTATAGGGCGTCGTTCATGATAGTAAGTCTGGCTGCTCTTTTCTTGACTTTCCTAGCTTCCTCGACGTCTTGTCTAAGTCGTCCATCTTGGAGGAAGGATAGAATCAGGGTCATCCAGTTGCTTTCACCCTGAATCGCGAAGGTGTGGATCTCTTCGATGCTAGGATGCTTTTGGATTTCCATCTTTAGATCTGTGCTCGTCGGTCCTGCTTCTGACGATGCTAGCTTTGCTATCTCGTCTGCCTCCATATTCTGGCTTTTGGGAACCTGTATAAACTCTACCCAATCAAATTCATGGGCCAAATGCCTTATCAACCCCAGGTACTTCTGCATCCACTCCTCTTTTGCCTCATACTCTTCCTTCATTTATCCCACGACCAGCTTTGTATCACTCTAAAGAAGCAGGTTTTTAGTGCCTAACACCTTTCCGACATTTAGCCCCATCAGTATTGCCTTGTATTCAACTTCGTTGTTAGTGGCAGGGAACGTCAGCTAAACTAAATACTTGAGCGTCTCTCCTTCTGAGGTGATGATAATAACACCTACTCAGCCCCTTTTCGGGTTGACGACCCGTCAGTCTAGATCGTTCATCTCTCTACTTCGTCTAGTGCCCCGTTCTCATTCGGGATCGTGAACTCAACGATAAAATCTGCTAGTGCCTACACTTTGATAGTTGTTCTAAGGTGGTATTCAATGTCGAACCAGCTAAGTTCAATTGCCCATTGAACCATTCTTCCCGCAGCCTCAGGCTTGTTCATTGACTTCTTTATAGGTTGATCCGTCATCACCAGGATAGGATTTGCCTGGAAATAGGGGCACAGCTTTCGTGAAGCTAAGATCGGGGCAAACGCAATTTTCTCGATCCATGGGTACTTTGCTTTAGCTCCTTGGAAGGCTTGACAAACATAATAGACTGGGAGTTGTGCTCTATTTTCTTTTCGAATCAAGGCTGCACTTACAACTGTAGCTGACACTACTAAGTATAAATACAAGTCTTCCCCTTCTTTTGACGGGCTTAGGAAGGGTGGATTGCTTAGGTAGTGTTTAAGCTCCTGGAAGGATTTTTCGCACTCTTCCGTCCAAGTGAAGGCTTGTTTCAGTGTTTTGAAGAAGGGCAGGCACTTGTTCGTTGTTTTAGAGACAAACCATTGAGGGCTGTTATCCTTCCTGTTAGTCTCTAGACTTCCTTCACCGTCTTGGGTGATGTCATCTCTAGTATATCTCACATCTTCTCCGTGTTTGCTTCTATCCCTCTTTAGGATACTATAAACCCTAAGAATTTCCGAAATGCTACCCCAAAGGTTCATTTGCTGGGGTTTAACTTCATCTGATATTTGCCTTAGAGTGGCAAATGTCTTTTCAAGGTCATCCAGGTGTGCAGACTCTTCCTTGCTCTTGACAAGTATGTCATCTACATATACTTCCATGTTCCTTCTAATCTGTTTACTGAACATTCAGTTTACTAACCTCTGGTAGGTTGCTCCTGCATTTTTCAGTCCGAAAGGCATTACCTTGTAGCAGTAGAGTCCTTAGCTTGTGATGAAGGCAGCCTTCTCCTGGTCTTGTTCAGATATTTTTATCTAGTTGTATCCAGAGAATGCGTCCATGAAGGTAAGGAGCTTATGTCCTGTAGTGGAATCCACCAGCTAATTTATCCTTAGTAGGGAGAAGCTGTCCTTCGGGTAAGCCTTGTTTAGGTTCGTAAAGTCTACGCATATCCTCCACTTCTCATTTGCCTTCTTTACCAAGACGACGTTGGCCAGCCAGTCCAGATAGTAGACTTCATGAATGAAGTCTGCTGCGAGCAGTTTGTTTACCTCATCCATGATTGCCTGGTTTCATGATAGAGCAAAAACTCGTCGTCTTTGCTGGACGGGCTTTTTCTCGACATCTACATTTAGCTTGTGTTGGATGACCTCTATAGATATGCCTGGCATATCCTCATGACTCCACGCGAAAACGTCCAAGTTGTCCTTAAGGAATTGGACTAGTTTCTTCTTCATCTCTATGCTCAAGGTTGTCCCTACCTAGGTAGTCTTCGTTGGTTCCTCGTCTACCAGTTCCACGATCTCTAGGGCTTCAACTTTTTCTTCCTCTTTTTCCTCGATTATCCACATATGGTTCTTCTTTGTGGCCAATACTACCTAGTAGCATTCCCTAGTCAATACTTGATCTCCTTTAACTTCACCCACACCATTTTCTGTTGGTAACTTCACCTTCAAGCAATAGGTGGAAGTGACTACCTTCCAATGGTTGAGCGTAGGCCTTCCAATTATTATTTTGTATGAGGAAGGACAATCTACCACTAGGAAATCAAGCTAACGGATCAATTGGTGTAGGTAAGATCCCAATGTGACCGTCAGTGTCACGATGCCTTTGGGGTACACTCTATCTCCACTGAAGCTAACAA
The DNA here is from genome assembly GCA_028535165.1 of Quercus tomentella. NCBI lineage: Eukaryota > Viridiplantae > Streptophyta > Magnoliopsida > Fagales > Fagaceae > Quercus > Quercus tomentella. The sequence goes on along the minus strand of JAPQVY010000122.1, from coordinate 8,580,430 downwards.
GGGGGGACTCGAAAGGCCGCAATCTCTCAAGATCCACCTTTAGCTGTTGAAAAGTGGAGAGATAGATGATGTCCGCGAAGCTACCGTTGTCTACGAGGATTCTCTTGGTGTTAAACCCTTCTATCATGAGCATTATAACCAGGGGGTAGACATGCGGCTGCTTCACCCCTCTAGCATCTTCTTCCGAGAACAGAATGTCCCTGTCCGTCTTTCTTTGTTTCAGGGGTGGTATCCTGTGGATATTGTTCACCTGCCTTTGATGTGATTTCTTGAAAGATCTAAATGACCATCTTGTGGATGGTCCTCTTGTGATCGTCTTTATCTCCCCTATCATGCTCTGTGGACGGTGGGATGTGTGGTCCTCGTCCCTCGGGACAATTTCGTGTTTGTCCTTGTTATCACTCCTAGATCTGCTGGAGTCCCATTTCTTCACAAATTTCTACAGCTTTCCCTTCTGAATTAGCTTTTCTATCTACTCCTTTAGGTTTTTACAATCTTCTGTATAGTGGTCGTGATCCTTGTGGAAACGGCAGTACTTCTTCTTGTCGCGCACATTGGGTGACGAGTGCAATGGACTTGGCAATTTCAGATAATGCTTGTCCTTAATCTGCGTCAAAATTTTGTCAATAGGCATAACTAAAGGTGTGAATTTTACCGTTCGAGGAGTTTTATCGTCTCTCTGCTTGTTTCTGTCAATGCCCTTTAGATCTCCTCTTTCTCTTTTTCATCCTCTTTGGTCTTCTCCCTTTCCTTACTTCTCCCTGGGCATCTCTTTGTTTTTGATTGCTGTCAAGGCATCTTCGACATTCATGTACTTCTGGGCTTTCAGAAGTATTTCTGCCATTGTCAAGGAGGGCTCTTTGCGAGTGAGACCACGAACTCTCTAGATTTTAACCAGACCTTGAAAATCGTCAACTGCACTTTGTCATTTGCTTCGTCTACTTTCAAGTTTTCCCTCGTGAAACGCTTCACATATGACCTTAGGGTCTCCTTCTCCCCTTGCTTGATAGTGAGCAGGTGGTCCACTGGCCTTTTCAAGCGTTATCCACCGACGAAATGGTGTAAGAAGGAGTTTCCCAACTACTCGAAGTTGTCGATGGACGACGTTGGTAGCTTGGTGAACCACTCCCGTGCTGCTCTTTTGAGAGTGGTGGGGAAGGAACGGCACAATATCTTGTTAGGGGCCTGTTGAAGGCCCAGAGTTGTCTTGAAGATGTTGAGGTGGTCCAAAAGGTCCTTCAGACCGTCAAACGACTCAAGCTATAGGAGGCGAAACTTTGAAGGCATCGAGCACTCCAAAACTGCTGCTATGAAGGGCGAGTCCGTCCTTTTGACCATCTTGTCTAAGCTCTAATCTGTTTTTTACCGTATTGCATTTTTCAACTCCTCCATCTCCTTTCTCATTTCTTTGAGGAGGTTTGAGTTTGCTCCCTCAGGAGTAGTAGGTTGTCGGAGGTCGTTTCTTCTGTGGCTACCTCCATCTTCACCCCGGTTGGTCCCAAAACGATTATCTCCTTGTTGGAGTTGCAGCCTCATTTCTTGTTTCTGTCTCATAAGCTCCTCTACGCTGGCTATGAGTGTCTGGATTTGCAGGGCTAAAGTTGCAGAATCTTGGAGGGTGTTGGACTCCATCTGGACTCTAGAGTTGGATGGAACTACGCTCTTGAACTCAAGTACGAAAATATCGTTCCCATAGACAGCGCCAAACTGATGATGTTGTAATTGTTAGTCGAGTGGATTCGTCCAGATGGGTCAACACGAACGTCGTCCCTGTACTTGCAAGGTCATGAAGGGATTCTCTTTGGATGGTCACCGGTGTGGTGCTGGCCATGGAGTCTCCGATGATAAAGTCAGCGAGTGGAGGCTAAAAGAGATTTGTGAGAAGTAGTTGTATCAGAGCTACAACATGTGTGTATATGAAAGAATATGTACCTTGTCTGGTTCTGAAAGGTGTTTATATACATCTCCCTTGCTTCTAGTCGTTGTGGCTTTTATGGTGGCTTTAGTGCTACTTTTGTAATGCCTCTAGGCTCATTAACGTGGGTTTTGATGAGCTTCCAACGGTTTGATAGCCAGTTTGTAACTGTCCGAGATATTGAATTCTTTTCTTAATGACTTACCTTTCCTCGTCCGTGAGGTGGAGGAGTGGACGATGGTGCTTGATGGGTTCGTTTGGGCAAGGAGGTTCGTTGGGCCTATCATTGTACAATAAATGTTTTTTTTTTTTTAATTTTTAATTTTTTTTATAGTTGGAAATGAAATTTAAGATACACAAAAACAAAACCAATGTTTTTAAATTAAGTAAAAAAAAAAATCATAAATATCGTTAAAAAAAATCGAAACATACACAAAACATTTTATAATTTTCGAGTATATGGTAGTATAGTAATATTTCTAAGTTAATTTAATTTTTTCATTTTGACTATTAAGTATAAAAATGATTTGTTTGAATATCTTATATATAGATTAATATTTTAACTTCATACACTAATGACTACTTATTGATTATTTTCATTCATTTATTTTACTTTTTGAAATATATTTATAGACAACTTCTTCTTCTTTTTTTGAGAAACTATTTATAGACAACTTAATTGTGAAGTAGCTTAAGCAACGAATGATTATACTAACTCTAATATGAGGCTCAAAAAATAAATGAAACCAAGCACCAAAAAAAAAAAAAAAAAAAAATCAAACAAACAAATTATAACATATATTTATATTATATTTTCTATATTAATCAAATATTTTGTTTTCAATATTTTAGCATGATGTTGCCTATGAAAACCAAAATCCTGACTTTACCACTAATAGAGTGAATTTTGGTTCTTTAGTTATCACCAAATATAGAGGTATTTTTTTATCATAGCATGGCATATATGGGCAAACCGTAAGAGCGGTGGTGAGCAAAAATGGGTGTGAAGTTAGTGTTTGCACTTGATTTTATGGATGTTTGGGCACAAGGAGATTATAGGCCATTAGTGCCAAACACCTCATCTTGAACCACCTTGGCATGGAGATGTGAAGTTGAGTATTCAATATTCATGCCACACATGTGAAGAGAGCAAACTTTGGAGGATGTGGGGTTATAATCTAGGACATTGATGGCCAAATACTTTCGGCATGTTGTACCTTTTCCATGATCTCAGGTCTAATAGGTCTAGTGTTGTCAAACCATTACAAATTGTAACTTTTGTTGAGTTATGAGGTATATTTTCAAGTCTAAGATGAAACCAAGTTCGACTTAAAGAAAGAAGAGTTTATGAATTCTTGACACATAGCTATTACATAGTTGATACCATCCTTGACCAATTGAGAATGTATGTCGATAGATCAAGAAATGTTGTTATCTTTTTCTATTTATTTCACCATCATTCCAGAAATCAAGAAGTAGATCTGAAGACGGGTTTCTTGAAGATTAGTAATCAAGGCTGAAGTCACAATGTTATCCTAGTGCTGCAATTGTGGACTACTGTTTCAGGAAGTTAATGGAGTTGGCCGTTGGTTCTGATTTAACGTTAGGAACCTAGTGATTCTTAATGGGATTGGATGGAAATTGTAGAGGAATATATGCTGTAAGGTTGAATTTAATCAACCATTTTATTGGCTTTATTCCGTGCCAAATTTGCTTGTATTTCAGCATTTAGTAACCCTGTATTTAGGTGGGTTTGATGTAAGGGTAGTGAGTGAGATAGAGTGTTGATTGCTCAAGAGTGTGCAAGAAAACAGAGACTCGCAGCTTGTTCTCGCGGGTGGCTCGCGGCTTCAAGCCGCCAAACGCAGCACACGTGCCAAGCGTGCCAGAAGGTGAATAGTCATGCTAGCTGGAGCACTACAGGACAAAACAGGACAACTGGGCATACGGTTATCTCACAACTGGATCTCGCGACTCAGTCAAGTCGCAAGGCCAAGTCGTGAGCCACCCCTGTTTTGTAAAACCTGACGTTTCACATTCCTTTCTCACTCCAGTATAAATACCCCTTATACCCACAAATGTAAGAGAGCTTCCAAAGAGAACTTTGAGAGAGAAACCCTAAAGAAAAACAAGATTGATTCACCAACAATCTATACATTAGAGTCTCTTCAAATTCCTCAACTCTCTTCCTCTCCATTGTCAAATCCTTGAGAGGCATTTTACCAAAACCTTGTTCTCACCATATTCATCACTGTGAGAGGGATGTTTGGTTTGCTGGGAAGCAGTTAGGAAGGAACCAATCTATATTGGTTGATGCTATGGTCTAGTAGTGGAATCCGGGAAGCTAGAAAAGAAAAAGGTTCGGCGCAACCTTGTTGGAGCAAGAAGCTTGGAGGGCTTAGGTGCACTGGATAGATTAGGCTTGGAGGGTCTATTGCTGTCCATGTATCCCAACTACATTTTCTAGTGGATTGTTTACCGCTTGGAGGGCGGCGAAGAGGTTTTACGCCGAGAGCTTCGGTTTCCTCTTCGATAACACATCGCGTGTTGTCTTTCTGTTTGCATCTTCCTTCCCTTTTATCTTTGCCTTTTATTATCTGCTGTGGGTTGTGATTTTAATTTGGCTTAGATAGTTTATCCAGTTCTATATTATAGCTTGTGTTCATTTTCCGCACACTAGTTGTTTGACATAAAGCTTGAATTGGTTAATTTGTAAATTGGGGGTCTAAACTTTCAAGGGTGTTTATACACATATTTGAACTTTCATATGTGAATTGTAGGAAAATTAATTTAATTCAAGATAGTCATTCTCCATAGAGAAATATTAAGAGAGATAAAGGAAATGCACTAAGCAATCAATTGGTTTATTCTTCAATGATGGAAATATGATTACAAGTAGATATTTATAGAACCATGAAACTATCCTATTGGCCCACATGACATTATCCTAATCGTCATATTGTTCCTGATGTGCATTAATAATTCTAATATGTGTTAAATGTAATTAACATGCTTGAGATTGTAACTGACTAACCAACTAACTAACTAAATGAATTATATACCCAAATGTGGGTTCCTAACATTTTGAACACAAATGTGTCATCTGTGAAGACATCCACATATTGAAGAATTTAGAAGTTATAAAGCAGTAGAAGATTTCTGCTATAAGTTCATTTTCGAGTTATCGAGTCTAGGAATAAAGGTTTTATACTAAATTATAAAATTTCTCTTAATATGGTGAATTATCTTTTTGGGAAAGGTTTTTCCCGAATGGTTTTTTCCTTGAATAGTTTTCCTCAAATTTTCCATTTTATAACATAATGTTGTTTCTCTTTGTGATTTATTTTATGAGATTGGTGATACCATGTTTGATATGTCATATATGTTCCAACTGTTACATGCATACTTGATAGATTAGCATAGCCAGACTAATTTGAATAACTTGATTTTCATTGTAAAATCAACAATCGGGGTCTATATAACCCAACACATAAAGATTTGACAAGAATTTGGATGGATACAGTGATGCAGGCTTTACAATTTGGGAAAGACCTTGGGTTTCAAGGCCGTACGGTGGAAGTCTGGAAGGGCATTGTCTTGGCTGATTCACATTGCTATAGACAAATTCTCAATCCTTATCTAACGTGGGTCTTCTATTAGATGATATATAATAGAGTCTAGCTTTATCTTAAATTTGTTAGGCTATAAATTAATCCTAGTTAATTAATTTAATTACCGAATTGATTAATTAGTCAAATTATATGCAAATTAGATTAAGGCACAATCAAATCACTAAACTAATTTAGAGTGCAATAAAAAATAAGTTTGACACAGCGATTTAATCACAATGGGAAAAAACCCATGCAAGCAAAACCGCATTGGGTGAATTTTAGGTCACAACTTCAAAGAATCCGCTAACAACAAAAAATGGTTATAAACACATAATCTTACCTTATAGGCCTATCCTAAAATACTAACTTACAATAGAATCTACTAAGTTATACCAATCTCAGTTCCAATCCCCAATTGAAACTTGATCTTTTAGAAAACTTCTTATTTGCATGAATCTCCATACTCATGACTAGCATACTCCACATAAACCCTTTTGATTATTGTAACTTTGCATAACTCTTCAATCCACACTTGTATGAACTAGAAGTAGATTGGCACAACCCTTGTGCATAATATGTCGCAGCCACTTCTGTTATGCGTGTGTCTCTCTATCTCTCTGATGACGATTATAAAATATGTCTTTTATATACTCTGGAACCCTAGTGCATAAATTCCTAGGTGGCCAAGACATCATGGGTTGAAAATAAAACTTAATATTCAGTTTTCCCAAAGCTCAATAAATCGAGAGGTATCGAGCTTGGTATCGAGATTCATTAATTCTCGATAGATTGACAAGTATCAAGATCTACAAATTCATTTTTTACTTGACCGGTCTTGTGGCTTCAATTATACAATTCGTTAGTTAACAAATGTACTTCTTGAGCATACTATAAACTAAGACTCAAATACATATAAACTGCGTTTTGATTTCGAATATGCTAATTAATAGAAATATCTTACAAAATGCATAACACAAATGTTTATATTCCTTAAAAGTCAAATCAATCATTCCTTTTGTTTTAAGGTTTATACTGAACAAATTATAGAAGCGATATTGATCTTGAAATTCTTTAATTTTAAAATTGTCGGATCTAAATACAACGTTATAGATTAAAGAAGATCCGACTTTTTATCCCAAAAAAAAAAAAAAATCCGATTTTAAATCCTCGGATCTCTTGTAGGGCGCGCTTGAATATATAGATGAATGAAAGTATTCTAGCCATCCGATTTTATCTCCCAAACAAAAACAAAAACAAATCCGACTTTGAACCCGATGGCCTTTTAATTTGGACATGCTTTCTTACGATTCATACACTGTTTTCTTTTCCTCACTGCAACTATAAATATGTGTCATGTTTTTGCACGTAGTCATTGCAAATCAAAATACATACCAATATGGACATTGTCCATCGTTTCAAAGCATTTCTTCTATCTATCTTTGAATCTGTGTCCCAATTCCTGCTAAGATCATCACACTCACCGCCAGCACAGCCACAACTTTCACAAACCACAGACCTGGAATCACCAACTCCAGTTCCAGTTGCTGCTAGGCAGAACATAGAACAGCGAAACCTACACATCAACATGGATATTGTCCATCGTTTCAAAGCATTTCTTTATTCTATCTTAGGATCTAGATCCCCACTCCTGCCTACATCATCACACTCACCACCAACACTGCCACAACCTTCACAAACCACCGAATTGGAATCACCAACAATAACTCCAGTTCCAGATGATGCCAGGCAAAACATAGAACAGCGAAACCTAGAATGGCAAGACATAATATTGGGGTTTTGCTTCACATCAGCCCATGGAATAGCACTCCAGTTCTTGAAAACTCCATCCCAACTTCCTCCATCTTTCCATTTACTTTCTCTCGCTTTGGTACTCACTTTCTCTGCTGTTTTTGTTGCCAAACTTATCAGCTCCAAGTTTCCAGACACAGCTCAAGTAGTAGAGAAAGTTGCAGTCTTTTTTGCGGCCACTGCGTTCTTCCTTGCAATTTCAATTCCCTTGTCGTTGAACCTCAAGTTTTTCACTTGGGCTATTTATGGTGTCTTGTTGCTCCCCGTTTTCATATTTAGCTTCTTCTAGTTCAGGGCTGATACCGTTATGTTGTTGTTGGGAGATTCTGTGCGTTTGGGTATTTTTTTTAGTAACATTGTTATCTAGTGAAACAAAGATTTCCTTCAAATCGGCTTAAAGAAATTTTCTCTAACTCCTTACTTGGCAGCTTATAAAATGGTTTTATTAATCACCTTGTGGTAAGTTGGAGAAAAAAAATTTCAAATCGATTTGAAGGTAATCATTTTCCTATCTATTAAAATGATCGTGTGTTTGTGTCTTACATGAAATCATATATTTCCTATATATTTGTATTGTTTCATTGAGATTGTATTTTCTCTTTTTGGAAGAGGAATCAGAGTCTAAATCTCTCATTTGTATGGTTTTATTGAGATTGTATTGTCTTATCTCTTATAATTATTAGAAGCACCGGAGTCCAAATCCCCTATTCTCTACTTGTTCTAATAATTAAATTATTTTTAAATAATTCTATGTCCCCTAAAACATAATGAGATTCATATCCATGTTAAATTAGGGATCTCTAACAAGATGCCTAATCATGTTGCCCATCAATTAATTACTATATTTCATTTTTATTTTATAATAAACATAAGTGTACTAACAAACCAGCAATCACTTTAGTAGTTTCTATCACTGAGATGATGGCAAAGACCAAAATGAAAATTTATTGAAAAACTCATGGACCAAGTTAAATGTCTTTAAAACATAAGAACAAAAAAAGAAAAGAGACTAGATTTTGCATTTCGGAGCGGACTAAATCCGAGGAACAATCTCAAGACTTTTGTATTCTGCTTAAAATTAACCGTACTTGGCTACTCTTAGTGGATTTCAATTCCCACAAGGTAGGTAGTTCACTAAAGAAATCAATTTTTTTTAAGAAGATATTTTATTAAATTACTTGTGGCTTCAAGGTAGGTAGTTCACCACACACACTGACGTGACATTTGGTATTTTGGTCCCAAGAGGATGTAAAATGAGATCGGCTTCAATTACTTTTCACGAGTTCATAGGGTCAAAGCGGATGTAATGAAAATCCGATAACAATTCTACATTTCAAAGTTTACGACATTACTTTTCCTGGGAAACTCTTTCTAATAATTGCAATTCAATTCAATGTATTTGTCATCAAATATCCCTCGAGCTGGGTCATTGTTGTTGTTTTTTTCTTTTTCTTTTTTTAATATAAATTTTCTTTTTGTGTTGCCCATGCGTAGGATTGTTTTAGTGATTATAGTTTCGTACGGTATTTTCAGTTGTTTTGCTTTTGCACCATAGCAAAATGTTTGGTACCCATCCAATAACTATGTTACTTATTATTACATTTTGATATTTATAAGAGAGAGGGTTTAAATCTCCCTCCTCAAAAGTTTTTTTTTAATAAAGTATATTTGGTGTGCACATTTTGGTATTTATATGTAATTTTTTAATATAATTTAGTGTCTCTTAATTCTTATTTTCCAAGTTAAGAGATACTAATACTGTATAAACACATTGCATAAAATTGTGAGACAATAATATTTTAAACATTTACACAAATTAAACACAGACATTGATGGCTCTAAGAATTTTTTATTTTTGGAGTAATAATTAAGAAACTTAAATTATACAAAATCTAATAATAAGAGGCACAAATACATGAAGTTTTATAATTTCCTTCTTCTAACAAAATCAAAAGGCCAAAAAGGACTAATGAGAGATACAATGAGAATTGAGAATGTTGAGATGAGAATAATAAAGTAAAAGAGAGAGAGAGTTTGAAATGATGACAGAGAAAAGAAAAAAGGGGAGAGAGAGAGAGTAACAGATGATACATGCAGCAACTCCAACCCAAGCAATCGAGGAGAGCAAAGCCGTTGGCGTTACTGATAAGAATTCACAGCCACAATATCTTTCTTAGTACCCTTTTTTAAGAAAAACAAAATTAGAGATTATTTTTAAGAAATATGTTGAATAAGTTACGAATTTGAATGCTTAAAAGTTTTTATTTTTTATTTTTGAATAAATTTTTTGTTGAATATTTTATTATTTGTTGTTGTTTGGGCTAATTTTTATTGTTGTTATTTGAGTAGTTTTTTTTTTTTTTTTTTTTTTTAATTATTTAAGAGGTTAAGAATTATGTTTGGGGGGCCAAGATTATTTTTGTGAACCCAAATTTATGGGATTTTCAAGTCAATGTATTCAGTATTTTTTTTAGGATAGACATAACAAATTAGTTTAAAAATAATTTTAAATATATATATATATATATATATATATTTCAAGTTAGGGTGTTCATATGAACATTGATTTGCATGTAAAACCGGCCCTCAACACACTATTTTGAATAACACACACAAAAAGAATTAAAACGACACAATACACATTCTACAACAACCGGGGGATGTGTTACAAATTACAATACTCATTATCAAGGAAAGCTCTTCTAGCAATAGTCATATCATTTTTTACTCTTTGCTTAAATTTTTCCCTCATTTTTCTAAAATCTAGGTTTATAACACACCCCAAAAAAAAAAAAAAAAAGTTGTTATGATATTGTGAAAGTTAGATTATTTGAAATAAAACTAAGACAAAAAGTAGTGTGGATCCTATAAACAGTATATAAAATAAGCAAAAGCAAGTTTATAATCCAATGCCAAACACACACATTATAAGCCCTCTTGAACATAAAAGAAATGGAAAATATTTCAGTAGGTTGGACCGTTGAGGATCTCTAGATTCTCTCCAATTTAGCTTGGGAAGGGTTATGGGTAAGGTGCATTAGAGAAAAAATATATTGGTTTAAATGTAAATTAATTCTAGTACCATATAAAAAGTTACAACTTTTGCTATAACTATTCTACGTAATAAACTATGACTAGTTGCTTACCACTTTCACTTTAACCCACCACTTTTTCTTTGTCACTCATAGTCTAGATAGTTGTAGTTTTTTTGTGGTCCTAGAACTTTTGGGTAAAACATTTTAACATTTTATGGAATTTCTTTTTCTCTTTTTTGGTCTCTCACATTTTAGTAGATCTTCTTCTTTTCAAAAAGTTTAAGAAATGATATCCTCAAGATTTACTCTTTGAAAATTGAAGAAGCCATTTAAAATAGAGGAAATGCATAACATTTTATCTTGACTGAGGGAGTTCTCTCGTTGTTTGTTTGTTTTTTTTGTTTGTTTTGTTTTCTTTTTTTCTTTTTTAAATGAGATAAGGGTAACTCTCCATTCTTATATGCTTGCCCTTTTCTGGATGGCTCAGGGCATCCATTCCCATCCCCCCCTCCCCCACACCCCCCCCCCCCCCCCCCCCCCGCGGCGAACCACCAAAAAATAAAGAGAAGGGTTTCTTTTCAAAATCTAAGAAGGAACAACACAAACTAAGAACAAATTAAAAGTTCAATGTTAAATTTTAGCAACTTGCCTTTTCCTCTCTCTCACAAAATTATGACTGGTTATATGGAATTACAAAAAGAAAAGAAAATGTTTTATTTTTCCAACAATCTGTCCTTTATACCAGAGACGAAACCAGGATTCATACCTGGGGGGGGGGGGGGGGGGCATAGCTTAAAACCAAAAAAAAAAATTATGAAAATAAAAACTTATTTCATATTCAACAAAATACTACATACAAAATAAGTATTTCTTAAACATTTCATATTATAAAACACATCAATAAAATATAACATACAAAATAAGTGTTTTTTATTTTGTGCGCGATTTTTGTTTAGTTCATATTTATTTTTTTATTTTGTTTTTGTAGTTAACGGGGCATAAATTTTATTTATTTATTTTCTTGTAGGTCCCTATCTAAATATTTTAAAGGAGGAGAAACAAACAAATATATATATATATATATATATATATAAGGGCAAATCTTAATTTTTTTATACTATTTTTTTTTTCCGTCCCTGCTTTATACATGTGTGTGCTTCTTTGGACAATTGGCTTTTATAATCTTAATTGATAATTTTTTAAACCCATGAAAATATAGTTTATTTACAAACACTAAAGTAAATTTGCAATTCAAATGAAATATTTTATGCCAAATATTTTCTTTAGATGCATTGAGATCCGCTTCAATTATTTTCCATGAGTTCATATTTGAACCTAGAATCAAAGCGACTATAATGAGGTTCAATAACAAGTTTACACTTTTGTTAGGTTTATGTTTTTATTGGCTTAATTTTGTGTCAAATTTGCTTATATTTATGCACTCATAAAAATTTATGTATTTTTATAATCAAAATTATATTTGAAGAGATGGGTTCAAGTTACACCTGGTGTAACTCTAAAGAGTTACACCTTTTTTAAGCCATTGGATTTAAGTAGATCCAACGGTTAAAAAAAGACCCTCATTAATGCTAATATTCTTACAAGTATCTCATTAATTATCCCTTGTTTATTGCATTCAATGTGTATCTCTAAACCCAACAAAAGAATACATCTGACTCTCTCTCTCTCTACGTTTGGTGTTCAAGCCTTTGTCTCTCTGTTTGTCTCCGTTTGCTGCTCCTCCTCCACCATTGTTCTAGGTTGCTGCCAGAAGAAAAAAAAAAAAAATTGCATTAACGTGTTGTGAGTGCTCTCTCTCTACGTTTGGTGTTCAAGCCTTTGTCTCTCCATTTGTCTCCGTTTGCTACTCCACCATTGTTCCAGGTTGCTGCCACAAAAAAAAAAAAAAAAAACTGATCGCATTAACATGTTGTGAGTGCTCTGTTTCTATTGTGAGTGCTCTCTCTCTACGTTTGGTGTTCAAGCCTTTGTCTCTCCGTTTGTCTCTGTTTGCTGCTCCTCCACCATTGTTCCAGGTTGCCGCCACACAAAAAAAAAAAAAAAAAAAAAAAAAACCGATCGCATTAACTTGTTGTGAGTGCTCTGTTTCTATTGTGAGTACAAATCGCATTAAAGCTCCACCATTGTTCCACCTCCACCATTGCTCCTCCACCATTGTGAGTACTCTGTTTCTATTTTTCCTTTCTTTTATGTTGTGAGTGCTCTGTTTTTTTTTTTTTTTTTTTCCTTTTCTGGAACACAGTAAATGGTTTACAAAGAATCATGTGGCAATACAGATTTGTTAGAACTCAAAATACATATTAAATATAAAACCATTGTATGTGTAGTAAATTTAGAGAAACTTACACTCTGGCTTACATCATTGGTAGTTCCCTAGTTACATCCCCAAGTTGTGAGTGCTCTAAAAAAAACTAACACTGTGACTTACACTGTTGAATAGTTGAAGAAATTGATAAACAAAAGACATCACTGAAGCTAGACATGAACATATTAATTCTTTTTTTCTTTTGCGAGAAAGAGACATGAACTTATATAGGTGGCCAATGATGATATAATAATGGACAAACATCAATTTGCCAACCAATTAATGATTTTGATGATGCAATTGCTCTGGAGCAATTTAATAAAAAACACTATCTAGCAAAAATATCTAGTTTTCATGTTCCAAATCTGTAATTAGACTGATGAATTTTTTTTTTTATTTAAAAAATTTCATGTTTTCAAAGTCGAAATTGAATTTGAGTGTCAACTTGAGTGTTTGGTTATGATTATGTACATTTTTATATCTTTGTCATATTTACAATTTCAAGTCAATTTGAGTGTTTGATTATGATTATGTACATTTTTATATCTTTGTCATTTTAAACATTTTTATTTAAAATGTTTGCATTTTTTTTTTGTGTTCATTATTTGTATTGGTTCTTATAGTTACTGCTTGAAGATAAGGAAGATGATGAAATGGATATGCATCACAAGAGTGGTGAATCAGCTGACATTGTTGAAGTAGAAGACTGCTCTGTCATTGTTCCTTTGAATATAAAAGATCCACATGTATCACAAACCAAAGGTCGAAAGAAAAGTACCGAGAAACAAGGTCCTGGTGGGAGAATTAAAGGTGGGCTTGAAATATCCTTAGCTCGTGCAACGACAAAAAGATGATCTTGTCAACTTTGTGGGGGTTATGGTCATAATCGTCGTACTTGTAAACAATTTAATGGCGAAGGAAGTGATTACCAAGATGAAGAAAACATTACAGAGGTTGATGACAATGATATTGATGATTTAGCATAAAGTGAGTTCTTTCATTACATTTTTCTAGTCTTTTTTTTTTTTTTTTTTAAGAATTTTTTATTGTAATAATATGTATCTCATGTTTCAAATTTACTTATACCTTTTTTCGTTCTACTGTAGGTACATGTGGCTGAAGAGAATCACAAAATGATCATTCCTTGGTGGAATTTACATATATATTGAGTCAAAGTAGCTGAAGGAACTATGTTTAAGGAGCTATGTTGTTAATCATGATGAAATAGTTTTAATTGGTTTTTTGTTTTGTTTTTTTAAGGACCTATGTTGGAATACTGTTTTTGCTTCAATTTAATGTCATTCACAGTGTTTTTAAGGACCTATGTTGGAATACTGTTATTTAAGGACATATGCCTCATTTTTTCAGATTTTCTACTGCTCACCTCTTGTTTTGAGGGGGTACTTGCAGCTTTGTGTTTGCTTTTTTAATAACAGTTTCTTAGAATTGATCTATTTTTGTTTGTGGTTCTAAATAATAGGTAGTATAGCTGCTTTAAGTTACTGCATTAGTGGTTCTGCACTGTTTACAGCACTTACTGCACTTTACTGCACTTACTACATTACATTAGTATAGTTGTTTGTTTACTGCACTGCACTGTTTGTTTACTGCACTGCATAAGTTACTGCATTAGTGGTTTTTTTTACTGCACTTACTGCACTGCATTAGCATAGTTGTTTGTTTACTGCACTGCACTGTTTATTTACTGCACTGCATAAGTTACTGCATTAGTGGTTTTTTTTACTGCACTGCATTAGCATAGTTGTTTGTTTACTGCATTGCACTGTTTATTTACTGCACTGCATAAGTTACTGCATTAGTGGTTTTTTTTAGTTTGCATTGCATAAGTTACTGCATAAGTTCTGCACTGTTTACAGCACTTACTGCACTTTACTGCACTTACTGCACTGCATTAGCATAGTTGTTTGTTTACTGCACTGCATTATTTGTACCTATATCAATGGCACTGTGATTGTCATTTAGTCTCCATCAATCCTGGGAATTCAATTGGGATGATTATAAAACCAAACCAAACCAGTAAATTTGATGCATTTAACTATAAACAAGTGTGCTTATACAAAACTTAGACATATAATTACAGATAGTTCAAAAAGTTCTGTAAACCCATGTTTGAACTATTGTAGACTAGTTCAAAAGTGAATTAATGTGGAACTAGTCTTTACAAACAATCAGATCATTACACGTGTATATAAATCACAACTAACAATTAAAAACTAATCCTAAACTACAGGCAGTATAGCTACTTTAAATTACTGCACTGTCTACTCTGTTTACTACACTTTTAACTGCACTGTTGCTTAGGTAGTCTTGGCTTGAACTCTTCCAATGCACTGTTATGGCATTTTGCCTCTCTACTTGAGTCTTTGTCTTGATACACTCCAATACTAGGAGCAGAAAGCCTTTCTGTACAAGACCTTGCGCAATTCGCACTTGTAAAAGAGGTAAAGGAACTCCATCATTTTCATAATACATATAAAAAAAAAACTCCATGAAATACTGTCTAGAAAAGTATAAGAAATTCAATAGAAGCATTACACAGAATTGACTATTATTGTCATTGGAAGATTAGTTCCAGAACCATATATTTCTTTTATGCTAGAAAGAGTTGAGTTTTCCTCAACCCATTCAAGAACTATGTACCCAAGATTGTAGTGTGGGCAGGGCTCTTCGTTTTACATTGCTCCATTGCTGAATATGTATGGTTGAGCACAAACCAAAAATACACTATTGAATCCAATTCCTATAAAGTATAAAATAAGCTAATTAGAGCCACAACATCACATATCCTACCCAACCAATAGCTTAAAGGAAAAATAAAAAATCAGTTTTATCTAAATTCTGATAGGTTCATACTTCCAACAGCTTACTTGAGTATTATTAACTAGTAATCATCATTAAAATTGTGCATATAACCATAGTAAGGTTGGCATAGAAGTGATTTGAGTAGAAACGTAGTAAAATTGAAGCTATGACATAAGAGAGGTTAACTGCTGCAAAATCAAATTCCAAGCAACATAAGAGAGGTTAACTAAGTGGCCCTTACGTCCAAGTAGCAATAATTGTGGATGGGCGAAAATACTACATCCATAAATATAAAGAACACTTCGAAATACAATAATAAACAGCCACCAATCACACATTTACCAAATTTTTTAAAATGGGAAAAAAAATTCCATTGGAGCATTTTATCAAACAGTTGGAGCACAAAAGGAATGAGCCTGAATTCCTAATTACCCAGTACAAAAATCACTCAAGATACACCATTTTATGAAGGACTTAACTGTAATTATCAAATAGATCAACATGATTATCAAAGGGAATCAAAGAAAAGCAAATAATTAAAAAATCAAGAACACCTATGGCAGAACATTTTATTTTATGGGGCATGAAAATCCTAGAATTTCATCTGGCCAAAAAGAAAGGGAAATTGGACTCACCTCGTGCGGCGATGAATGGGTAGTGCCCAAGTCTCCATTGTTGCCGAGTGGGAAGTTGGAGATGATAACCCAACTTCGGCAGGAAAACATCTTGTTTGGCATTGGGGGAAAATGACCCACAACCCATCGAAGACAATTGTGAATTTTCTCTCATCAGTGTTCGGCTTGGTTTTTTTTTATTTTCTTTCTTCTTTTTCTGCCGGCAACCTGTGGAGGTGGAAGTGGAGGAGCAATGGAGGAGGAGATAGAGAGAGAGAAACACAGGTTTAGAAAAGAGAGAGAGAGACTAAGGGAGACAAACGGCTTAAACCAAACGTAGAGAGAGAGAGAGAGAGAGTCAGACGTGTTTTTTTTTCTTGGGGTTTACAGATAGGTTTTGAAGGAATTAAATGTGGGTAATTAATGAGATTTTATTAAAAATATTTGTAATAATGAAAGTGTTTTTTTAATCGTTGGATCTACTTAAATCTAATGGCTTAAAAAAGGTGTAACTCTTTAGAGTTACACCAGGTGTAACTTGAACCCATCTCATATTTGAAATAGGATGTTATATGTATTTGGGCTGGTCAAAGCCGTGACAAGCTCGCTCCCTATTCAGCCTGCAACATAGACACGTGGCAGATAAGAAGGAATCTTAAGCCTCAATGCTCCGAATAATTTTAACAGCGTTGTTTTGCGGTCATTTGCATTGCGGAGCGGACTAAAAATGAGCCGAGGAACAATGTTAGGACTTTTGAGTACTGCCCAAAATAAACCGAACTCGACCCTAGATCCTATCATTGTCATCTGAAGGACTTTCCCGACACATAATTGCGGTTCCTACTGGATAGGAAGTTTCACTAAAGAAAGTGATGCTTCTTTTTTATTTTCTAGGAAGATACTATATTAAATTATTTGTCGCTTCAATCACGCACATTGATTATAAAAATTAAAAAATGTTGTTGAGGTATTTGGTCGCTCACAGTGGACGTAAATAGATCCATCCGCTCCAATAATTTTCCACAAGTTCTTTTATTTTTTATTTTTTAGGTGCTGAATAATCATTTTCCACCGGTTCATTCTTCATTCTTTCAACCTATAGATTCAAAGCATATATAATGAGACCCGATAACAAGTGTATCTTTCAAAGTTTACAACATTATTTCTTGGAAACTCTTTTCAACATTTGCAATTTAATTCAATATTATTTGGCATCAAATATCCATAGTGCTGCTGGGTCTTTTTTTATTTTTTATTTTTTTCCCTAGTTAATAAAGAAACTTTATTCCACACCATAGACAATACACGTCAAGATGTGGGGCTCTTTTTTCTTTTTACTTTTTCCTTTTCTTTTTTACAAATTGTAAATTACAATGGGATGAGTGCATTTGAATCCTAAAAATATTTGTTAAGAATACTAAAAAATGACAGTTGAACTTTAAGACTTTTGATTATGTGCATGAATAGGATTGTAAGTTCTGTATTTGAGTTGTTTTGCTTTTGCAATGTACCAAATTGGTTAGTCCCTCACATTTTATTGGAAAAACTTAATAGATATCCTAAAAGCACTGATTTAGGAACAATTTTTAGAAATGTTTTATGAAAACAAAAAAAAAGAACAAAATTTTTTGATAACTTTTTATATTTTTCAAAAAATTGGTATTAAAACTTTTCTAAAATTTTCTACTACCAAACATCCTAAAGAGGACCTATTTTGAAATAGAACTGCACTGTGCTATGGACTAGGCTTGTGCAATCAATTAGATTATTATTAGGGCCGCACAATTATTATTATTATTATTATTTTTTTTTTTTTTTTGAGAAGATGGGTCGCACAAGCTGGTTGGGTCTAAATAGACTTTTTATAACCATCATGGATTGGATCTAATCTATATATAAAATAGTTACACCAATTGATTTCCCATATATATTACAAAAAATTAAGAATGTATCTGATTTGGGCTTAAGCTTCAAAATCGGACTTTTCATTAATTTATTCTAAATCATGATCTGATTTGATTTTTTATAACCCATGCTTTGTATCACTATTTGGAAATTTTGTCAGTAGTATATTATTTTAAAATCTCAGTGAGTTCCAGTTAGCTCAACTGGTAAAGTCTCTGATGGTTGTATAAGAGATCTAGGGTTCAATCCCCGCCTACACCAAAACTGATTGGTGTCTTGGTCTGATAATAAAGAGCTATTATCAAGAACGGACGTCATAGATTAAAACTCTCTCTCCAAAAAAAAAATCTGATTTATTATTCCCTTAAAAAGAAACGGATTTATTATTGCAACTTTGAAATGACTAACGATATCAAAGTAACAACCAGTGAAAGAAGAGAATTGAGAGAATTTTGCTATATTCTTATTAATTGACCATACTGATACAATCTCTGTTTATATAGTCCAAAACAGACCAAGAAGAAACCCTACAGTAAAAGACTTTCCCTTCTAATCTCTAACAGATTTCTAACTGACCCTACAGTACAATACACGTCTATTACATACTCACGTGCCAAGCACACAATAGAATTAATACATTAAGTTTCACTGGTTACTGCACGACTTGTCGTTTAAGTGTTGTTCAAATGAACTGTAGCTCCATTAAAGCAAAAAAACTGAACCCCATTACCCAAGGATTATATTCGCACAACTTGTAAAAAAAAAATATCACCCCAACTACCATTTGTTAGGACATATGTGATTCATGTTAGGAACATATGTCATTATAAAATTGACTAATCATTTGACAAAATGCACTTTGCTTGTAATTTGGTAAATCTAGGATGTGTTTAATACTTCAAGGAATAAGGTTTCAAGTTCAAGTGTTAAAGTCATGCAAATCTGTCCAAGATTCAAATGAAGAAATGCTGAATTTTAAATCTCGACAGCTAGTATCTATCGAGATTTAATAAGATGTTTCAGCCCGATGCTCGACAACTCTCGACAGATGAGTTGAAAATCAGATTTTCAGTTCTAATTTCACTCCAATCCATGAATAGATGTTTGGGCTTTCTTTTCTCACAACCTTAAATATATATAAGGATTGTTTTAAGGGTCATCACAGCTGATGCAACTCAATACAAAGGTTTTTCACAAGCATATTGTGAACTGGAGACATATGCCCTAGTTCATCATCTTCTTCAAGGAGCTGTTGTGTTTGTACGCTGTAGGGTTTTGTAACTAAAGAGTTTCGTGATCTTCATCATGTTAATGAACTGAAGAACTTTGCAACCAACATCCTTCTCAAGTTGGTGGTTAGTCACGTACTTGAATCCATACATCAGATTGGTTAGTCACGTACTAGGAGCCGTGCATTGAAAATGAGAGATTGTCACTACATGACAAGTCTAATTGGGTATTGGGATAAGGGTTCAACTGTAGGTTGGTATAAGGTATTAGGATTCCTTTACTTGTAACCGCTTGTTGTGATGATAGTAGATTCTCGAAAGTGATGACCTTAAAATCACCCGGTTGAGTTTTTGCCATGTAGGTTTTCCCCATTCGAAAACAAATCACCGTGTCAACTCTATTTTCCGTTGCATATTAACTTAGTTGGTGATTTGTTTGTGCTACCACACGTATTGCATGTAATTGAACCTAATTAATTCACTTGGTTAATTAATTTGTTAATTTATCACAAGGGATCAATACATTCTTGGCCTATCAGCATTATATTCTAAAAAAACAAAAGAATCAAATTTGAAATTTATGGTATCTAACCAATGAGTTTCTTTTTGACATAGGCGGTATTTGAATCTAAATCTCTTACTCAACAATAATAAATCTTACCAATTGAGTTAACTAACCAATAAAGAATAATTCTTTTATAGAAATCATAGAATTTTGAAATTTATGGTGTCTACTCTATAATGATTGGTTTTCACTGTCAGGACCAGATGTCAATTAGTTTCTCTATTTATATAGATGAGAATTTAGCATTCTCATTTGATGATAAAAGACTTTACCGATTAAGGTAACTTGATCCCAACATAAACTACTTTATATTATTATAAATAACATGTAGATCACAAGGCCAAAGGAATAAGAGTGCAACTAAGGCTGTGTTTGGTTCGTGTAAAAGCATTTCCGAAAAATATTCCATTTTCCGGAAATACTATTTTCCGGAAAAGAAAATATTTTCATGTGTTTGGTTGCATTTCAAAAAATTTTCTGAAAAATATTTTCTGGTGTTTGGAAAAGAAGAAGGAAGAGACAAACCCAGAAAAACACGGACAAAACCCAGAAAAAAATCATCAACAATCGACGCTCGACTGGCTAGTTCGACGAGGGGCGAGATCGCGATCGACGCTCGACTGGGTTCAACAGACAAAACCCAGAAGAACACGACGCGATCTCGCGATCGACGGCACGATCTCGGATCGCGATCGACGGTGCGATCTCGCGAAGTGTCGATCGCGATCTCGCGAAGCACCATTCGCGTCGATCGCGATCTCGCGAAGCGTCGATCGACGCTTCACGAGATTGCGATCGGCGCGGTGCTTCGCGATCGACGGCGCGATCGGTGCTTCACGAGATCGTTCTTTCTCTCTCTCGTTCTCCCTTTGCGCGTTTGTGAAGTCTCTTCTTCCTCTCTCTCTTCGATCTGGGCTCTCTCTTCTCTCTGTCTCTCTCTTTTTCCGGAAATACTTTGAAGTGAAAATGAAAGTGTAAAATGATTTCCGTAGTCAAAGCCTTTTTTTTTCGGTCAACGGAAATCAATTTCTGGAAAATTCTATTTTCCGGACCAACCAAACACCCGCATTTCCGGAAAAGTATTTCCGGAAGTGATTTTCACCCAAAACAAACACACCCTAAGTAAAGAAACTTAAATGTTTTCCTAAATCATAGGTCATTCATGTCCACTTGCAGTTTTGCACAATACTTTAACCGAAATTTCAATATGAACTCACATCTGAGTAAGAAAAAAAAAAAAAAAAATATATATATATATATATATATATATATATATATATGAAACCATTGCTTGTAGGGTTAAGCTTATCACCTTTTATTATTGTCAAAGGGATGATAAGAAAATTTAAAAGGAGGACACTATTTACTGGTGCGGCAACAGTAATTCTAAATGTGGAATTAGAATAAGATAAAATCTAACATTTTGGACCTCGGTCCAGTCGCATTTGCATTACAAAAACAATTCATTTTTTTTTTCTTAATATATATATATGCAACTCTTTTATAGATTACATATGCAATTATTAAGCTTTATCATATATAAGATAAACGTAAACATACCTTAAAGAATTGCAATGATCTTGTAAAGTATCATCTTCTTCTACCTTAGAAGAGGATTTTGGCCATAGAAAGCATGTAGAAGAGCTGGAGGCAATGTTGATGGAAAGGGAGAATTGCAAATTTATAAGCACTTTTTTGTGTTTTTGGCCTGCTAAGAAGATAAGCACTTGTGTATGTAGCAAATGTTCTGAGAGAGAGACAGAGAGAGAGAGAGAGAGAGATCACCATCATCCAGGTTGGTTCATAACATATCTAAATTGACAATGCCTTAGATCTAGTCAAAAGTTAAAAATATGTTCATCCAAAGCTGGTCACATGGACTTGAATGTAGAAGGAATAGGATCAAGGTTGTCAAAATTAGAATCTTACGTAGGATCGTGGATTGTGGATCATAAGATTCTACTTTTTAGGGAAAAGAAAAAAAAAAAAAAACATATTGGTATTGACTTTGTATGTTTAAAAAGACAACTAAATGGAATTTTTTTGCTATTTGGGCAATTTTTGCTAACAATTTCGTTATGTGACTCAAAAAAAAAAACAATTAGTTAAGTAGCATCTTGAGTCTTAGAGACTTGAGTTCAATGAAGGAAATTGATTCTCTAAGACTCAAGTTTCAAAAGTGGCAAGGCTGATGTGGATAAAAATCCAAGTGGAACTTGAGTGTCTAAGACTCGAGTTCAAGAAAACCAAAAAATCTGACCTGGTCTTACCAATAATTTCCTCCTCTCTCTGAACCTCTGTCTCATTCCCTATCCTATCTCTCTTACCCCCATATCAAAGCCCATGAACTTTCCCCTCTCTCTCCAATCGGGTACTCGGGTTTGCAGATGAGTTTGTGTTTTATGTGAAATTGTGGTTTTGCAGGTGAGTTTCTCTCCGATCAGGTACCCTATGGGTTTGCTACTGGTATGGGGCAAGAACTCGAACCCCAAATTTAACTTCTTCTTCCTGTACAAAGTTGCCGCTAAGCCGCCAAGTCAAGAAGCCTACAACGACGTCACCAAAGTCTAGAAAAGCCATCAGAGTGCATAACCCTTTCCTACATTTGTGAGTTTGAGTTTATGTGAATTTGTTTTTTGTGAATTTTGTATTAATAAAAATTATTGAATTAATTTTGTTTTCAATATTTTAGCATGATGTTGCCTCCTTGCAACCAAAATCTTTATATGGAAAAAACAAAAACAAAATCTTGGTTCCATCACTGATGGAGTGACTTTTGGTTCTTTAGTCATCACCAAATATAGAGTTATTTTTTACCATAGCATGGCATATATGGGAAAAGTGTAAGAGTGGTGGCAAACAAAAATGGGCCATCAGTGCCAAACACCTCATCTTGACATCAATTAGCATGGAGATTGTAAAGTTGAGTATTCACGCCACTCGTGTGAAGAGAGGAAACTTTGGAGGATGTGGGGGTTATAATCAAGGGAGTCAATCTTGTACTGGACGATGTACTGGTTTCGCCAATAGAACGATCTATTTCAGTACTGGTCAATACTGGTGTACCGTTTTGGGTTTACTACTATTTTTTATATTTATAAATATATATAATAAAAACAAAAATTTACCATAAAACATTACCTCAATTCAGAACAAATTATTCATGGTTTTAGTCTTTAGCATCAACTAAAAGAAAAAAAAATATAAAAAACAAAAACTTAATTGTTCATTACGTACTAAGAAAACAAATAATATAAATAAGTTAATACAAATACGTTACCATTCTAGCCTTACAAAAATTCAAAAATTACAAAATTTAAAAAAAATAAATAAATAAAAGGCTTTTTTCTATACCGGCAAGTACGCCTAAAATTGACCAATATGACTAGTATTTAAACCGGTACAAAATAGCTACGTTTCAATACCCGTGCACGTACTCAAATGATAAATATCGATCGTACCAACAGTATCAACTACTTTGGTTATAATCCATGACATTGATGGTCAAATCCTTTCGGTATGTTGTAAATAGGTCTTTTTTCCATGTTGTTAGGTTCAATAGGTTTACTGTTGTCAAACCATTACAAATTGTAACTTTTGTTAAGTTAGAGATATGTTTTCAAGTCTAAGATGAAGACCCAAGCTCAGCTTAAAGAAAGAACAGTTCTAAATTCTTGACACATAGGTAATACATGGGTGATACCAATCTCAATCGATTGAGAATGTATGTCAATAGATCGAGAAAAGATGTTGGTAGATCAAGATTGCATGAATTAGATATGAAAGGTCCATTGAGTCTTCGATTTGAGCTCAAATTTGTGCTCTACTTGCTGGACTATATAAGGACATACTTTAGGGACAACTGAGAGAGAGAGAGCTTTACCACACACAAGAGATCCAAACCTATTTCTATTTATTTAACCAACATACCAAAAATCAAAAAGTAGATCTAAAGATAGTATTCTTGAAGATTGGTAATCAAGACTGAAGTCAAGATGTTATCCTAGTGCTGCTACTATGGAGTAAAGTTTCAAGAAGTTATTGGAGTTTCTCGTTGGTTGCGTTTTCGAACACAAACGTGTCATCTGTAAAGGAATCCCTATATTAAAGAGCTTAGAGGTTAAAACAGTAAATTGCTTCTGCTATAAGTTCATTTTCGAGTTGTTGATGTTTTATGCTAAATTATAAAATTTCTCTTAATAAAGTGTGTTCGGATAAGGGATCCAAGAATATATGTTAGGCCTTGGGCCTTGTCTAAGGACGCTTGGTGGTCCGAGGACAGATAAACAGTAATGAAGATGTAAGACTCAGAATTCCATAAGCAAGCTATGAACGAGAGGGCTGGGGAAGGTAGGCTGAGGAGGAGTATCTCCTCGACTAAACAAAGTAGAGATCAAAAAGTGTGTTCTGTCATCCAGAGTTATATTCTAGGAAGTTCTATTGATAATGATATGCATTATGAACGTACAAGACATATGGGAGCTGGAAAATATCTAAAGGAAAGCTGCTACCACCGCATTGAATGCTCTGTAGCTAACTCTTTGGCTGCATTAATGAGGATGTGATACCTGAACAGTAGTTTTCAGCCTTACAGGTACTCTCCAAAGGTTTCAGGAAGGTGCTGATGTGACAAAGATCAACACTAATACTCTAACCTACACGTGGAGGGCAAAGATGGAAGGGAAAGGATAGTATAAAATAGAAGGGAGGCCTTGAGAGAGAGGAATCGGAAATTTGAGAGAAGAATACTGTAACACTAAGAGCTGTACTTGTAAGTAAATTCAAGAAATATATACAAAAACTGATCTCCTCAGATTGTGTTGAGGATGGTTTTTCTTTAGATAAAATTAGTCTATCTTTGCTTTCTTGCCATCGGGATCCACTATACTTGTTACCCAACTCATTATAGCCTAGTTTTCTAATCTACTCTCTACAAATTCATTGTATTGGGCTCTTTGGGTTTAAATCCTTTACCTTTTGGGCTTAGGACTCAAACCTTGGCCTTACATAGTGGATTATCTTTTTGGGAAGGTTTGTCTCATAATGGTTTTTCACTTGAATAGTTTTTCTCGAGTTTTCCACTCTATCATATAATGTTTTTCCTTTTTGTAATTTATTTTATGAGATTGGTTACACCATATTTGATATGTCACATATGTTCCAACTGTTAAATGTATAATTGATAAATTGGCATAATCAAACTAATTTGAATAACTTGATTTTTATTATAAAATCATGAACAACCGAGTTCCAAATAAAGTAACACATAAAAATTTGACAAGACTTTGGATGGAAACATGATGCAGTCTCTACAAATAAATCTTGGGTTTCATAGCCTTAAGGTAGAAGCCTGGAAGGGGATTGTCTTGACTTATTCACATTGCTATAGACAGATTCACAATCCTTATCTTTCGTGGGTCTCCTATGAGATGATATTAGAGTTCTAGCTTTATCTCAAATTCATAGCACAAATGTATAATTATATTCCTTAAAAGTCAAATCGATCATACCTTGTGTTTATATTAAACAAATTATAAAAAAAAATATTGATCTTGAAATTCTCTGATCTAAATACAACGTTATAGATCCGACTTTATATCCCAAAGAAAAAGAAAAAAAAAAAAAAATCCGATTTTAAATCCTCGGAGCTCTTGTATGGCGCGCTTGAATTTATAGATTAATGAAAGTTTTCTAGCTATCCGATTTTATCTCTCCCAAACAAAAACAAAAAAATCCGACTTTCAACCCGATGACCTATTGTACATGCTTTCTTACAATTCATAGACTGTTTTCTTTCCTCACAACTATAAATATGTGATGCATGTAGGTATTGTAAATCTAAATACATATCAACATAAGTTTCCAAAAAAAAAAAATACATATCAACATGGAAATTGTCCGTTGCTTCATAAAATTCTTTGTGTCTATCTTTGAATCTTTGTCCCAATTCCTGCCAAGATCATCACACTCACCACCAGCACAGCCACAACTTTCACAAACCACAGACCTGGAATCACCAACTCCAGTTCCAGTTGTTGCTAGGCAGAACATAGAGCAGCAAAACCTACACATCAAAATGAACATTGTCCATCGTTTCAAAGCATTTTTTCGTTCTATCTTAGGATCTAGATCCCCACTCCTTCCTACATCGTCACACTCACCACCAACACTGCCACAACTTTCACAAACCACAGAATCACGAACAACAACTCCAGTTCCAGATGATGCCAGGCAAAACATAGAACAGCAAAACCTACAATGGCAAGACATAATATTGAAGTTTTGCTTCGCATCAGCCCCTGGAATAGCACTCCAGTTCGTGAAAACTCCATCCCAACTTCCTCCATCTTTCCATTTACTTTCTCTCGCTTTGGTACTCACTTTCTCTGCTGTTTTTGTTGCCAAACTTATCAGCTCCAAGTTTCCAGACACAGCTCAAGTAATAGAGAAAGTTGCAGTCTTCTTTGCGGTCACTGCGTTCTTCCTCGCAATTTCGATTCCCTTGCCGTTGAACCTCAAGTTTTTCACTTGGGCTATTTATGGTGTCTTATTGCTCTCCGTTTTCATATTCAGCTTCTTCTAGTTCAGGGCTGATACCATTATGTTGTTGTTGGGAGATTCTGTGCGTTTGGGTATTTTTAGTAACATTGTTATCTAGTGAAATAAAGATTTCCTTTAAATCGGCTTAAAGAAATTTTCTCTATCTCTATACTTGGCTGTTTATAAAACTATTCGTGTGTATTATTTAAACAAATTACACGATGGATTAAAATACACGTGAATGGTTTTATCAATCACCTTGTAATGAGTTGGAGAAAAAAAATTTCAAATCGATTTGAAGGTAAACATTTTCCTATCCAATAAAATGATTGTGTGTTTATGTTTTACATGAAGTCGTATATTTTCTATATATTTGTATTGTTTCATTGAGATTGTATTTTCCCTTTTTATAAGATGAATCATAGTCTAAATCTCCCATTTGTATGGTTTTATTGAGATTGTATTGTCTTTTTAGAAGCACTGGAGTCCAAAATCTCCTATTCTCCACTTGTTCTAATAATTAAATTATTTTAAAAAAATTATATGTCCCAAAACATAATGAGATTCATATCCTTGTTAAATTAGGGCTCTCTAACAAGATGCCTAATCATGTTTTGCCTATCAATTACATATTTTATTTTTATTTTATAATTCACATAAGTGTACTAGATCTACAAACCAGCAATCACCTAAGTAGTTTCTATAGATGATGGCAAGGACCAAAATGAAAATTTGTTTAAAAACTCATGAACCAAGTTAAAAGTCTTCAAAACATAAGAACAAAAAAGAGGAGAGACAAAGCCAACGCTGTAACAGACTTCGTGAGCTATTCGGCTAAGAAAAGAAAAGAGGCTAGATTTTGCATTTCGGAGCGGATTAAATCCGAGAAACAATCTCAAGATTTTGCATTTCAATTCTTTTTTTTTTTTTTTTGGTAAACGTGGATTTTAATTCCAACAAGGTAGGTAGTTCACTAAAGAAATCAATTTTTTTTTAAGAAGATATTTTATTAAATTACTTGTGGCTTCAACCACACCACATTTAGAGCATCCGTAGCAGACGTTGTAAAAATTAGGCCATTTTGTCACACCAAAAGCCTACTTTATTATTTTATCACATCATTTTACAATATTCCATTTATCAGATGTTCTATATTTTTACCACTTCATTTAAATATTATTTCTTTATTCTTTTTAATTCTTATTTTATTCTTTCCTTATTATTTGTTCAACGGTAACATTTTATTCTTTCCTTCAAATCTTAATGTACTGTACAGTTGCTGAGAGTGAAAGAGAAATAAAAAATTAATAAACCCAATATACCATGAAAGTTCAAATATGTGTATAAAACACCCTTGAACGTTTAGACCCCCAATTTACAAATTAACCAATTCAAGCTTTATGTCAAACAACTAGTGTGCGGAAAATGAACATAAGCTATAATGTAGAATTGGAAAAACTATCTAAACCAAATTAAAATCACAACCCACAGCAGATAATAAAAGGCAAAGATAAAAAGGAAGGAAGATGCAAACACAAAGACAACACGCGATGTGTTATCGAAGAGGAAACCGAAGCCCTCGGCGTAAAACCTCTCCGCCGCCCTCCAAGCGGTCAATAATCCACTAGAAAATGTAGTTGGGATACATGAACAGCAATAGACCCTCCAAACCTAATCTACCCGATGTACCTAAGCCCTCCAAGCTTCTTGCTCCAACGAGATTGCGTCGAACCTTTTTCTTTTCTAGCTTACCGGATTCCGCTATAATCCATAGCATCCGCCATCCTTGGCATCTTCCAATGCTTCCCAAAGCTCCAAAAACACTCAACACTCTAAATGGGTGTGGGTAGTGTTTGGATAGAAATCTCCTCTCAAGAGGTATGACAATGAGAGAGGGAATGAGAAGAGACTACAAAGATTTCTCTCTAAGAATGAGTAGCTCTCTCTAATTGGGTGGGTGTTTTGAAGAAACCTCTCTTAGGGTTTTTCTTTCTGAATAGCCACACATATTTTGTGGGAATGAGGGGTATTTATACTGGTGTGTGAATGGAATACGCAAAAGTCAGTTTTTCCAAAAACAGGGCTGGCTGGCGACTTGACCTCGCGACTTAACTGAGTCGCGAGTTCAAGCCGCGAGCTAACTGAATGGCCAGTCTGGATTTTTGTCCTGTAGTGCTCCAGCTGGCATGACTGTTCAGCTCCCCTGCATACTCTGCGCGTGTGCAACTTTTGGCGGCTTGCAAGCCGCAAGCCTCCCGCGAGATCCAGCCGCGAGTCCCTGCTTCACTGCACAGTCTTGAGCATTTCTTCACACACTTTCACACACTACCCTTACATGATTCCCACCTAAATACAAGGTTTCTAAGTGCTGTATTACAAGCAAATTTGTCATGGAATAAAACCAACACATGGTTGATTAAATTCAACCTTACATACCACATCTTACCGTACAGTTGCATATTTGTGATTGTACTGTAGCAAGTTGCAAAAAATATAGCATTTACAACATCTGATAAATGGGGTCAAACTTGGTTTGGTGTGGGATATGTGCTAAATATTTAGCATTTGGCACATATCCCACATCTGCTGTGGGTGCTCTAACGTGACATTTGGTATTGATGTAAAATGAGATGGGCTTCAATTACTTTTTCACGAGTTCAAAGGGTCAAAGCGGATGTAATGAAAATCCGATAACAAGTCTACATTTCAAAGTTTTACAACATTACTTTACTTAGGGAAACTCTTTCTAATAATTGCAATTCAATTCAATGTATTTGTCATCAAATATCCCACGACCTGGGTCATTGTCATTTTGTTTTGTTTTGTTTTGTGTTGTGTTGTTGTTGTTGTTTTTTTTTTTTTTTTTTTTTTGGGTTTTTAAATATAAATAAAATACACATCAAAGTGTGGGGTCTTTTCTGTTTGTGTTGCCCATGCAAAGGATTGTTCATTATTGATAAGTTTCGTACGGTATTTTCAGTTATTTTGCTTTTGCACCATAGCAAAATGTTTGGTACCATCCACTAATTTTGTAACATAATTAGCATATTTTGATATTTACAAGGGAGAGGGTTTAAATCTCCCCCCTCAAAAGTTTGTTTGTTTTTTAACTGTTTGGTGTGCACATTTTGATATTTATATGTAATTTTTTATTATAATTTAGTATCTCTTAACTCTTATTTTTCAAGTTAAGTGATACTAATACTGTATACACACATTACACAAAATTGTGAGACCGTAATATTCTAAAACAAGTTACACAAATTAAACATAGACACTAGCGGCTTTAGTAATTTTTTTTTAGAGTAGTAACTAAGAAACTTAAATTATATAAAATCTAATAATAAAAGACTCAAATACATGAAGTTTTACAATTTTCTTTTACTAATAAAATCGAAAAGCAAAAAAAGAATGATAAGAAATAAAATGGGAATTGAGAATGTAGAGATGATAATAATAAAGTGAGAAAAAGTTTGAAATGATGAGAGAGAGAGAGAGAGAGAGCAATAGAAGATACATGAAGAAACTTTGAGCCAAGCAACCGAGGAGAGTAGAGCTTCTAGTGTTGCCGATGAGAGAGAGAGCAATAGAAGATACATGCAGAAACTTTGAGCCAAGCAACCGAGGAGAGTAGAGCTTTTAGTGTTGCCGATGAGAATTTATAGCCACAATATCTTTCTTGGTATCATTTTTTTTAGGAAAGATGAAAATAGCAATTATTTTTAAGAAATATGTTAAATGAGTTACAAATTTGAATGATTAGAGGTTTTTATTTTTTATTTTTTGAATAGAACTTTTGTTGAATATTTTATTCATTTTTTGTTGTTTGGGATAATTTTTATTGTTGTTATTTGAGTTTTTATTTTTATTTAAGAGGTTAAGAATTATGTTTGGGGGGACAAAATTATTTTTGTTGAATCCAATTTTATGGGATTTTCAAGTCAATGTATTTAATATTTTTTTCAAGATAGAGAAAACAGACTATGACTAGTTGTCTAACTATTCTATGTAATAAATTTTGACTAGTTGCCTATCATGTTCACATTAACCCACCATTTTTTCTCCATCACTCATAAATCTGGATAGTTGTAGTTTTTTTGTTGTCTTAGAATTTTCAGAGAAAAGATTTTAACATTTTATAGAATTCTTTTTTCTCTTTCTTGGTCTCACTTTTTGGTAGATCTTCTTTTCAAATAGTTGAAGAAATGATATCCTCGAGATTTACGCTTCAAAAATTGAAGAAGCCATTGGGTTTAGAAGGCTTCTAAAAAAGGAAAAAAAAAAATCGAAGGTATTATATCAGACGAAATTGTTTGTTTTAGAAGATATTTTAAATATTATTTGTTTTTTTTTTCTTTTTTTTCTTTTTTCTAAAATGCAAAATTGACCCTCTAACTTTCTTTTAGAGGTGTCAAATGGGTGGGTTTGGGGTAGGCATAATTGGGTTGGGTATATAAAACTCATTTACCCATTAAAACCCATTTAACTAATTGTTTCTAACCCAAACCCAACCCAACCCAATTATTATGAGTAAATCCCAACCCACCCAATTACCCAATTATCAAAATTACCAAAATGCCCTTAAAGTGTAAATGACCAAAGTACTCTAAAATCTTCAAAAATGACCAAAATAACCCAAAACCTAAAAATGACCAAAATATCCCCGAAACCCAAAAATGACCAAAATACTCTTAAAACCCAAAAAATGACTAACATAGTTCCGAAACCTAAAAAATGACCGAAAGACCCCAAAACCCAAAAAATGAACAAAATACCCCCAAAACCTTAAAATTACCAAAATATCTCCAAAACCCAAAAAATGACCAAAATACCCCCGAAACCTAAAAAATTACCAAAATACCCCCGAAACCTAAAAATAACCAAAATACCCCCAAAAGCTACAAAATGACCAAAATACTCCCTAAAACCTAAAAAATGACCAAGGTTGTCCACGTGTAAGAAGGTCGTCCAGTATAGAGGCACCTGGACGACCTCCCAACACTTAGAAATTCTCAGGGTAAATTTATGTTCAAAAGCTTATAATTCGGACCATGTTCTACTATTCAAAAGTGTGAGCAAAATCCTTACTCATCGCTCTAACTTCCCACTAAGTTCTTAACTTCCGATAGCAATTGTAGAAGTTAAGTTTGAACCTTCAAACTTCCATCCACGTTGAGGAAGTTACTAAACAACTAACGACTCCAAAGCTCACTATAAAAGGACTCATCCATATCAAATGAAGGTAAGTTTTCACCACTCCTAAAGTTGGAATTCCTGAGTTCTAGAGAAAAAACTAAGTTAAGCATCAGAGGGTTCCTGGCCGGTTCACCCCAGTCACCTTTGATCTTGTGTTTCTTTTTTTTCAGGCCTTCCAAGCACCCACAAGCCCATTGAAGCCCGGAGCATTCAGCCTACTGATTTTTTGTGCATCATCACCCTCAAAACCCATAAAATGACCAAAATACCCCTAAAACCCAAAAAATGACCAAAATACTCTCAAAACCTAAAAAATGGCCAAAATAACCCCGAAGCCTAAAAATTGACCAAAATTCCCCTCAAACTTAAAAAATGTCCAAAATAACCTCGAAGCCTAAAAATTGACCAAAATTCCCCTCAAACTTAAAAAATGTCCAAAATAACCTCGAAGCCTAAAAATTGACCAAAATAACCTAGAAACCTAAAAATGACCAAAATACCCCCTAAACCTAATAATGACCATATTACCCCCTAAACCTAAAAAATGACTAAAATACGCCGTAAACCTAAAGAATGGCTGAAATATCCCCAAAACCTAAAAAGTGACTAAAAGACCTCCAAAACCTAGAAAATTACCAAAATAGCCCCAAAATCTAAAAATTAACGAAACACCCC
This sequence comes from Quercus tomentella, assembly GCA_028535165.1. NCBI lineage: Eukaryota > Viridiplantae > Streptophyta > Magnoliopsida > Fagales > Fagaceae > Quercus > Quercus tomentella. Next base: position 8,548,187 of record JAPQVY010000122.1, on the reverse strand, counting down.
TAAAACCTAAAAAATTAGTGACATTCTTCGAAACCTACAAAATAACTGAAATACTCTTAGAACTTTTAATTTAACAAAATACCCTCAAAACATCCAAAATACCCTAAACCCCTATTTTGGTAATTTTAGAGGCTTCAGGTGTATTTTGTTCATCTTATAGGATTAGTGGTATGTTGGTCATTTTAGATATTTTGAAGGGTATTTTGGTTGTTTTATAGGTTTAGAGCTATTTTCGTTGTTTTAGAGGATTCAAGGTATTTTTGGTAATTTTAGAAGTTTTGGGTTGTTTGTGGCCATTTTAGAGGTTTTGGGCTTATTTGGGTCATTTTAAAGGTTTAGGGGTATTTTTGTCACTTTATAGGTTTGAGGGTATTTTCATCATTTTTAGGTCTTTCAAGAGCATTTTGGTCATTTTTTAGGTTTGGGGGGGTATTTTGGTCATTTCATAGTTTTAGGGGGTATTTTGGTCATTTTTAGGTTTCGGGGTTATTTTTGTCAATTTTTAGGCTTTGGGGTTATTTTCGTCATTTTTAGGTTCCGGGGGTATTTTGGTCATTTTTAGGTTTCCAGGTTATTTTGGTCAATTTTTACGCTTCGGCGTTCTTTTGGTCATTTTTTAGGTTTCAGGGGTATTTTGGTCATTTTTAGGTTTCGGGGGGTATTTTAGTCATTTTTTAGGTTTCGGGAGTATTTTGGTATTTTTTGGGTATTTTGGTCATTTTAGGTTTTGGGGGTATTTTGGTCATTTTTTGGGTTTCAAGGGTATTTTGGTCATTTTTTGGGTTTTCGGGGTATTTTGGTCATTTTTAGGTTTTGGGGGTATTTTGGTCAATTTTATGTTTTGGGGGGTATTTTGGTCATTTTCAGGTTTCAGAGGTATTTTGGTCATTTTTTGGATTTCAAGGGTATTTTGGTCATTTTTCAGGTTTTAGGGGTATTTTGGTTTTTCTTTGGTTTACGGGGTATTTTGGTAATTTTTAGTGGTTTTGGGGTATTTTAGAATTAGGTGATTTGTAGAAATGATACTTGGATTATAATTGGGTAATTGGGTCTAATTGGGTACCCAATTAGAACCTAATAAACATTAATGTTAATTGAATTAATATCCATTTAACCCAACTAATAATTGGGTGGGTTTGGGTTTCATTTAAATGGATGGATTTGGGTTGATTTTGGTCATTTTTGGGTTTTGGGGCCATTAGATGAGACAACATGTCATCCCATCTGTCAAGTATGCAGGTTGTCTTGTCTGCAATTAATGGTCGACGATTGACATTCCTGAGAGATAAGGTGTATTTGTGAGGGATTCTTGATCCTACCCCCGTGAACAGGGGAAGAATCAAGAGGGGCTGTTGTACAGTCATTAACCCATTACCAGTAGGCCCAAGCATAGGGTGATTGGGTAATAGCCCCATGATGGGCCCAATTTATGCTGCTTAGCAGATTGGGCTGTGGAGTGTATCATCCTCGGGGGAAGCCATGCTCGGGTCTATTTCAGTATTCCAATAATGCCTAGGGGGAATATTGTCGCCGAGCAGCACCCAGCGTCTATTATGAGTCCCAAGAATGGAATTTAGACGTCGAGTGCTGCTCGACGGTGATATTCCTCAAGGCATTACCAGAATACTGTAATAGACCCAAGCATGGCTTTCCCCCAAGGATGATACACTCCACGGCTCAATTTGCCGAGCGGCATAAATTGGGCCAATCGTGGGGCTATTACCCAATCACCCCATGCTTAAGCCTACTGGCAATAGGCCAATGATTGTATAGAACCCATAATTTCATGCTTTGATATCATGATAAATGATCAAATCTCCAAAAAAATTAAATTGTTAGGAAATGATAAATTTAATCATTTAATCTAACAACTCACAATCCAAAGGCATATGTGGTCCTAAATAACACCTCCACCACTAGATAGGCAGAGTTTACCTATAAAGAGATATCAATGTTTAATTTGTACCAATCTTCATCTATTTTGGTTTGTTTCACTCTCACTACTTGTTTATTCTTTCTCACACAAGACCAAGTAGTGTAAAAAAAATATTAGGCGAAAATAGTCAAAATACCATTTTGGTAATATTTGATTTGTGTTTGCTAAAGTTGAAGACTGGTAAATTTGATTTGTGTGTGTGTGTGTGTTTTTTTTTTTTTTTTTTTTTTTTTTTTTTTTTTTTTTTTTAATGTTGGAGAAAGTACTAGTTCTAAAAAAATAAAAATAAAATAAAAAAATCCTATAATTTGATGATAGGGACCAAATTAACTGCAAGTTAAAATTAATGTGGATCAAATTGACTACTATTAAAATGTGATGATGCCATGATATCACCAGTGAGCTGCACCGTCCACTCTAGTAGCATGATGAACTCCCTAAGTCCATCAGCACCAACGACGGATCCCAATGCTTGATCCCCGTCGTCATCGGAAGAACCTTCTTCAACCATCTCCATATCCTCATTTGCTGAGGATGAAGAAGAGGCAGACGGACTCCTATCTTCGCCGGGACTCTCTTGGTCTTTATGACCGGATGGGTATACCTCCTCGTATTCCGTCCCGTCACGAACCACTGACTGGTTACTTGACGCACTAGACATTGCCTACAATTGACGATGAAACCTAAGACTGACGGGTCTAAAAGTACTGACGAGTGTGTAGGTCTAACAGAAATATAAGCACAAAATGCAACTCGAAAAAAAAAAAAAAAAAAAAAAAAAAAAAAAAAAAAAAATAGAACAAGTACTCACCACACTTACAACCTGTCAGCACACATCCACAAATTGTACCCCTTAAAGAACCGTCAACTTCATAAATTTTCAACCATCTTCATGAACAATCCTTGATTGTCATCCCCAATTATATTTAACCGTCACCCTAATGGTCCGACCACTTAAAAATCATGACGGATCATAGGGTGAAGGGGGCAACTGAAGGGGTAAGAAATCACGCAACATTGGGCCTGACGGATTTGGACTCATGGACTGACATTAAGGAAGGGCCCAGGGCTTAGCATCACTTGAAATACATGGTGTGCACGTTTGAAATCCGAGGGGATCGTAGGGAAGTCAGAATGTCCGCACAAGGATAATTCTAGAAGATCCGCCTTAATGAAAAACCCACTCTACAAGGAAATGTTTGTCCATCACGTTTGGGGATTGCTCAAAGTAGAGTCCCATAAGGAAAAGACTTCTAGTCCAAAGAAGAGAAGCCGACTTTCTTCTACTATAAAAGCTTCAATACCCTCGCGAATCAAGGTACGCATAATTTACCCTCTCTAGCACTCTAGAGTTGAGAACAATTCTAACTTTACCGTCGGAGGGTACTTGGTCGACACCACACCGGTGCCCACGGCGAGATCACTTCTTTCTTGTTGCAGGTTGTTAGCTTAAGCGAGCGTGGATCGTGCAGCTCACTGGTGATATCACGGCATCATCAAAATGTATGGAACAAATTAAATAGTAAGTCCAAGATATAGAAACCAAAATGATATTTATGAAGTGACATACTTTACTTCTTTAATAAGCTCAAGGTTCACACGTGAATTTAAAAACTAGCTTGTTTCTATGGAGTCAAATTCTCCAAATATTAAATTATGTGTAACTTCAGTATCTGTTTGAAAATGGCTTATTTAGCTGAAACTGAAAACTTTTTACTAAAAGTATTGTAATTAAAACTAAAAGGTAGTTGAAATAATATAGTGGAGTTATGAATAGTACTAAAAAGTGCAATGAGACCTGTGAATAATAGTAAAAATAAGCTGAATAGTATAAAAAAATAAAAAATAAAAACTAACTTTTTAAGCAATCTCAAACGCACACTCAAGGTCTGTTTGGGATCCGCTTATTTTGCTGAAACTGAAAACTTTTTACTGAAAGTACTGTAGATAAAGGTAAAAATTAGCTGAAATAATACAATGAGACCCGTGAATAGTACCAAAAAGTGCAGTGGAGTCATAAATAATAGCAAAAATAAGCTGAATGGTAAAATAAACTGACAAAGATAAATTTTGCCAAACACACACTCAATCCCACAAATTAATGTGGCTGAGATAAGCTCACTAATCTAGAAGAATATAACCTTCAGTCTCTAACGCACCTAGGAAGAAATTAATTAAAAAAGTGTTGAGCAATTTGGCCCGAAGCAGATGTAATTAAATCCGATTATTTGAGGTTAAAGTGAGATGGAGCCTGAGTTTCAGCAAGCTAACCAACGTTCTAGTGAGGAAGATGCAGAGCTTGAGAAGAGTGTAAGGAAAGATAAAGAGAAAGTTGTAGAGCCAAATCGGTCCCATGTCAGCTACAAAGATAGGCTGGTGGGAGACATTCCTGGTGCCTATGCACAAGCTTTTCGGTTTGACAAAGGGGAAGAGGCTGAGAATGAGGCTGATTCAGATACTGAAGTGGATGATCTAGTGGAAGGTATGGTGGATGTGAAACTTACTAAAGAAACTAAGGCTAGGATTAGAGCTCCTTGGACTAAGGCATTGATAGTGAAAGTGTATGGCAAAACTGTGGGATATAGTTACCTCACTTTCAAAATCAATACCTTATGGAAGCCTGTTGCAAAGATGGTTTGTGTTGATCTTGGAAAGGATTTTTTTCTAATCAAGTTTAGTGATAAGTCTGACTATGACAAGGTGCTTCAAGGTGGCCCCTGGTTTGTTGGGGAGCACTTTCTAGCAATAAAACCTTGGGAACCATATTTTAAAGCTTCTGAAGCTTCATTCTCTTCAGTGGCTGTTTGGATTAGATTTCCAGAGCTCCCTATTGAGTTTTATGACCCCATGGTGCTTAGAGAGATCGGCTCAGCTATTGGACCTGTTTTGCGGATTGACTCCTACACCGCGTCGGGTTCAAGAGCAAGTTTTGCTCGTCTGTGTGTCCAAATTGATCTTTCGAAGCCTTTAGTCAATCTGGTCAGATTGGGACGTCTAAGGCAAAAGGTGATGTATGAGGGTATCTCAACTTTGTGTTTTTGTTGTGGGAGGCTTGGGCACAAACAAGAATACTGTGGATACCGTGTAAGACCAATGGAGAAGAATAGGGAGGAAGGTCCTTCAGAGAAGCAAAAGGTGCAGCAGAATGAACGTGATAGTCATATGGAACAAAGTGTCCAATCCGATGCCAACTTTGGGGATTGGATGATAGTTACTAGAAGGAAAAATTCCGTTAGAATGGAATGGAATCGTGGGACCATGTCACCCCACCAGCAATCTAGTGCCGCTCCCAAGGAAAGCAAGGGCAAAGAGGTAAAATCAAGCCCTATGCCATCTCCCAATCCTGAAGTGACCTTTCAATTTCGGTCTGGTCACGTGAAGAGAGCCGTTGGTGCGCCTGATAGCTCTGAGGCAGCGCTCACATCAAGCAGGTTTGGCGAGATGCGCACGCAAGCTTCACATGGAGATTGCCAATTTGTTAATCAGGTGGCTTATCAAAAGCCTTTCAATCACGATCTGGGTACCCCTTCTTCCCAAACGGCTAACCTTAGAAATAAGAAAGCTAAGCTCTCTAAAGCAGGCCATGAGAAGAGGAGTCCAAGCACCAGTAGCTCCAAAACCTTGAAGAGAGCCAACCCCGAACCTGATTCTTGCATTAAACCATCTGCTCTTGCTTCCGATCCGTGTAGCCATGGATTTTCCCTTCCCAACCTTCCTTTCAATTCCCACGGTGGGGTGGGCAATCTGGTACAGGAACAAGTTGATAGCCATTCCAGAGGAGCTGATTGCTCAAATCCGTGCAGCCCCAACGGAATCAATGGGTCGGTTCGAAGAGGAACTAGCGACAGCTTGGAAGCACATCTTCCCAATCACCCCGAGCAGTGTAAGAACAGGGAGTCTTCCCCTGGATCATCCGGCTTGGGACAGAACCCCAAATCAATGGTGGAAGTTCCTAACCGACACGCCGTTGATCTCAGAAAAGGAAGTGCAGGAGTTGAACATGCTAAGGCGGCCATTAGTAGTGCCACACTTGGACGAATCGGGCTGGCTTGTCCAAGAGAGGAAAGTGATAGATTTCAGGGGAACGGTCTCAACGCATCTGGGGAATATGCCTACGTTGAAGTTGTTCCAGATTCTCAACCCGGTCAAGTGTTGCGATCTTCTGGTATGCTGCAAAGAAGAGATTCAGGGGATATTGAACTATCTGATGGTGTGGAAGCCGGATTGGGCAGCGTCCAAGGATCTCCTAAGGAGACTGGGATGGAGCATGATTGCATCAGCAATGATGGGGACTAAGTCTATGGAAGTGCCGAATATGAATTGCTCCAAAATGAATATACTTTTGTGGAATTGTAGGGGTGCCCTGAATGGGGACTTCAAGAGAAGGGTTTTTGAAATGGCAATCAATCATTTTCCGGCCATAATGATTATCACTGAAACTAGAGTGGGTGGCGATAGGGCTACCAAGATTATTGAGGGTCTTCCTTTCGATGGTTTCTTTGTCACTGAAACCATTGGATATGCGGGAGGACTTTGGCTACTTTGGAAAAAAGAGGAGGTAGAGGTGGTTGTCCTGGCTTCCACAGAGCAAGAGATCCATGCTACTATTAAGGTATGCAATTCTGAATTTACTTGGCTTATTTCTTCTGTTTATGCGAGTCCTCGCCTTGCTGAAAGAAAAATTTTATGGGCTAATTTGTCCCAAGTTGCTCTATTACATAATCTTCCCTGGTTACTTCTTGGTGACTTTAATGAAATTCTGTGTGGAAATGATAAATTGGGGGGTAGGCAAATCAATCTTAATAGAGCATTAGAATTTAAATCCTGTTTGGATGATTGTAACTTCCTGGACCTTGGTTTTTCTGGACCAAAGTTCACTTGGTCTAATCGTCGGCAAATTTCTGATCTTATTTTAGAACGCATTGATAGATGCTTTGCGAACCCTGCTTGGAGAACTCTCTTTCCCGAAGCATCGGTGACCCATTTACCCAGGGTTTTTTCCGATCACTGCCCTGTTTTACTTGAGTTATCTAGGCCTCCTCCCACGGCATCTGATAAACCCTTTAGGTTTCACACCATGTGGATGCACCATCCAGACTTCCCAAATGTGGTTAGGAATACTTGGGAGCCTGGGCTTGACCTGCATACAGCTATTAAGAGCTTTGTGGTTAATGCCAAACAGTGGAACAGATTGGTTTTTGGGAATATCTTTGCCCGGAAGAAAAGGGTTTTAGCCAGGATAAATGGGGTCCAAAAAGCCCTTTCCAATGGCCCTAGTCATTTCTTGATTCAGCTAGAAAAGAGTCTCATCGATGAGTATAACTCAATAATGCAACAAGAGGAGGAATTCTGGGCCTTAAAATCTCGCCTTAATTGGGCTGCGTATGGTGATTCCAACACCTCATTTTTTCACGTCTCCACGCTGGTCAGGAGGCATAGGAACAAGATTAGAATGTTAAAAAATTCTGTTGGGGAATGGATTACTAATGAAGAGGAAGTTAAAGAGTACATTCTTTCGGGCTTTAAGGAGATTTTCCAAACGGAGCTTTTATTCTCCCCCGCTGATCCAGTGGCCCTATTTTCCAGTTGCAGCTTTCTTTCTGAGGAAGAGAGTTCCATATTGGCTGGCCCTGTTTTGGAGGATGAGATTAGACATGGCCTTTGGGCTTTAAAGCCTTTTAAAGCTCCTGGACCAGACGGTTTACATGCAGGGTTTTTCCAATATTTTTGGAATGATGTTAAAAATTCTGTATGTATGGAAGTTTCAAATATTTTTGAGTCTAGGGTGATTCCTGATTTTCTTAATGAAACCTTGATCTCACTCATCCCTAAGTGCACCAGCCCGGAAAGTTTGGGTAATTTTAGACCGATTAGTCTATGCAACACCATCTATAAGGTGGTTACAAAAATCATTGTTGGCCGCATTAGACCCGTTCTGGATAAACTTATTTCGCCAAATCAAACTGCCTTTGTCCCAGGGAGAAGGGGTTTGGACAATGTTGTGGTTGCACAAGAACTTATTCACTCTTTAGATAAAAAGAAGGGTAGAGTGGGCTTCATGGCCATTAAGGTGGATCTTGTGAAGGCTTATGACCGTCTTGAGTGGTCATTCATCCGAAAAATCCTCCAAGCCTTTTGTTTTCCTCATGAATTGATTAAGTTGATTATGAGTTGTGTGTCAACCACGACCATCTCTATTCTCATTAATGGAGGTAAATCTAGCACCTTCAAGCCCACTAGAGGGATACGTCAAGGCGATCCCCTTTCTCCATATCTTTTCATCCTTTGCATGGAGTATCTCGGTTTTCTCATCAATGAAAGTTGTAGGTTGAAAAATTGGACACCACTGAAAGCTTCCAGGCATAATGTGGGTGTTTCACACCTTTTCTTTGCAGACGACCTTATGCTATTTGCCAAAGCTGATAAGGAAGGTGCTGAATCCATTAAGAAGGTGCTGAATATCTTTTGCAAGGAATCTGGGCAGCTGGTTAGTGCTGAAAAATCCCGCATTTATTTCTCGCCTAATGTTTCCCCAAACATTAGAGAGGATATCTGTGGTGTTCTTGATATTGCTGAAACCTCAAATATTGGAAAATACTTAGGCTTCCCTCTAAATCACAAAGGTGCAGCCCGGAATAGATACAATTTTGTTGTGGAAAGGGTTATCTCTAAGCTTTCGGGGTGGAAATCTAAATTCCTATCCTTCGCTGGAAGAACGGTTCTTGTCAAATCTGTCATGGCTGCAATCCCAAATTATGTTATGCAGGGGGCTGCATTGCCGAGTCATGTTTGTGAAAAACTTGATAAAGTCAATAGAGATTTCTTGTGGGGTTCAACTACTGAGAAGAGGAAGCTCCACCTTGTTGGTTGGAGTAAAATAATTAGGCCCAAGGATGAGGGGGGGCTCGGCATCCAGGCAGCAAGGGCTAAAAACATTGCCTTACTTGCCAAGCTCAATTGGAGACTCTATCACGACCAAGATTCCTTATGGGCAAAAGTCTTATTAAGTAAATATTGCTCCCAGCATCGTCGGGTTTCTTTGAATCCGGAGAAGCTTCCTTGCTCTTCTAATTGGGCTGCAATCAAAGTGGGGTTTCCTATTTTTAAACAAGGTATTTGCTGGAATGTGGGAAACAAGTCGAAGCTGAGTTTTTGGGAAAGTAATTGGGTGAAGGGTATTACTATGAGAGATTTAATTGAGGGCCCTCTTTCCCAACATGAGGAGTCTCTTACTATTTCGGATATTCATCATAATGGGCGGTTGAACCTTGGGAAAATTTCTTTTGATTTTCCTAAGGTGGTCATTGATAGAATTCAAGCCATTCCTATTCAATCATTTGGTGAGAGGGAGGATACTTTAATGTGGAAATTTTCAGCTGATGGTGAATTCAGTATGGACTCAGCCTACCGTTTAGCTATTTCAGAACAACCTAAACCTCTACCCTTTTCTGGCGGCTGGGTTTGGGGTGTGGATACTTTGCCAAAAATAAGGCATTTTCTGTGGTTGTGCAACCATGCTAGCTTACCTGCTAGACAGGTGATTAAGCATAGGGGAATTGATTGCTCTACTCTCTGCCCCTTATGCAATGTGCAAGAGGAGTCGATCATACACACACTTAGAGACTGTCCATTTGCGAGGAAATTATGGTTATCCATTGGGGTGCCTCAAGTTATTTCTGATTTTCTTAATGTTGATTTGCTGGTTTGGCTGAGAATTAACTGCTTGTGCAGCAGAAACATTCAAGCTAAAGGTCTTCCCTGGTGTTTCATCTTTCCTTTTGCGGTTTGGTGGTTATGGAAACATAGAAATAGGGCTGTTTTTGATAACTGTCCAGCCAATCCAAAGCTTTATTTGTCTTGTATCCAGGCTGTGAGAGAATATTTTTACTGTGCAAGCAAATCTCAAAAGACCAAACATTATAATTCTGTGCAAGTGCGCTGGTTCAGTCCACCGATTGGCTGGTTTAAGCTCAATTCGGATGGGGCTGCACTTGGAAACCCGGGCAAGGCGGGTGGGGGAGGTCTAATTCGTGATTATCAAGGGAATTGGGTTAAAGGGTACATGAGGCATATCGGTTTGGCTTCTAGTATCATTGCAGAATTTTGGGCGTTGAAGGATGGGCTGCTGCTTGCTTCCCAACTTGGCATCTCTAAGCTTCTTGTGGAGTTGGATGCTCAAGTTGTGGTTAACTTGCTTCACTCTTCCAGAACTTGCAATAATTCCTTTTCTTCTTTGCTTAATGATTGCAGATACCTCCTTCGCCAGTTCCAGCAAGTGAGGGTCAGCCATGTCTTTCGGGAAGCGAATAGAGGTGCAGATTTGCTTGCTAAAGGTGGCTGCACCCTTGATGTGAATTTTGTTGTTTTGGACATTCCTATTTCAGAAGATCTTTGTAATATTTTAAATTCTGATGCTCTTGGAATGTACTCCTTAAGGCTTGTAGCCAACACTTCGCCTTTTATGGCTAGTTAATGCATTACCCCCCCCCCCCTTTAACCAAAAAAAAATAAAAAATAAAAAATAAATCCGATTATTTAGGAAATAGGGTCAAATGAGATCCGCTTTAGTTATTTTCTCCGAGTTCATACTTGAACCGATAGGGTCAAATCGGATGTAATGAGATCCGATAAGTGGTGTACATTTGTTCACAAAAGCACTTGGGAAACTCTTTTTAAGATTTGAAATTCACGTTGGCATCTACAAAAGTTAATCTTGAAAACTAGAACCCATCAAGGCATCAACTACATTAGTAAAGTTTGGGAGGCTTCTGTAGGAGGCAAAAAGTTATCAAGCCAATTACAAAATGTCACATCAAAAATTTAATGACAAATTCTAGATTAATATGTCATTAAATTAATTAAATCAAATGATGACATGTGTCATCCAAATGGATATCACATTGGCATATCAAAATTTGCCACATGTCATTTGGCCCACAAGATAAAGATAAATTTCTTATTCAAAATTGATAGATAATTATCTTTATTAAAATAATTTAAATAGAGATAATTATTTATCTTTATTGATTATTATCTTTATCAAAATATGATATTTATCAAAATAGATATATAGAGATAATTATCTCTAAGAATTTGGGCCAATTAAAAGTCTACTACATATTTTCAAGTATATCAATTCGAAGTGGAGTTTATCCTCTAAAATCACTATAAATAGAGGACATCCTCTCTCATTTTCAGGACGAAGTTTTCAAGGGATCCAAGCTCTGGAGAAATTCTGTCTCAAGAATCTTTGAAGAACTTGAAGCATCTTTGAAGAACTTGAAGAACATTCAAAGGGCTTGAAGAACAACAAATCTCTATCAAGCTCAAGGCTAGAGATTCGTTGAGAAGACCGTTCAATCCATCTTTCAACCAAATTCAAGAAGATCTATTGTTCGAGTTCTTTGAAGTTCTATTGGAATTAAGCTAAAAAGTCTCCATAAACCTCAACAAACCCAAATCTTTGAAGCTCAACGGATCAAGTCTCTAAAGCCCCAAAGAACTTCAACCTTAGGGTCTTCACATTCGAAGACTTAAAGAACAATAAATCTCTAATAAACTCGAAGCTAGAGATTTATTGTGAAGACCGATCAATCCATCTTCCAATTAAAGTCAAGAAGATTCTTGTTCGAGTCAAGTTCAAAGAAGATAGAATCAGAGGGTATTCTTTTGTAAAAGAATTGAAATAGAGATTGTACTCATTATTCATCAATACAAATTTATATTTGCAAACCATATTTCTTTTCAATTGTTTGATTTTCTACAATTGAGAAATTTTGTGTTTACAGCTTCTTACCTGTATATTTGTTAAAAATTCAAAGCATGTATACTGTATTCTCTGTAATATTCCTTGTTTTTAGGGTCATTTGCATTTCGGAGCGGATTAAATCCATTAAAAGTCATAAAACCAATCTCAAGGCTTTTTGTGTACTGCGCGTAAAATTAACCGGACTCATCTGCCTGTATGCGAACAAAAAATTGAAATAGCACATGCGTCACACTTGTAGTTTGTACTCTTTCGAATTTGCAAAGCAAGTTTTGGCTGGCTTTAACGTTGAAACTGGACCTCTTCTGGCTCTTTTAGTAGCAGGTGGTCACGACTCCCTCTATGGTGGAGGACCCAGGTACTAACCCCAAAGTGCTGTGCTTCTTTTTTTTTTTCAATTTTTTTTATTAATATTTCAACTCAAAATTTGCTTATTGATAATAACTTTTAATAAATAAAAAACTAACATGTTATATTATCATGAGTCTTAGAGCAACCACATCAGCTCATCTATAATCTTCTAAAATAGAAAAAAGTACCAATTTTACACATTCTAACCCAAAAAATACCCACATCAATCTTTGTAAAAATGTGCAAATATACATCATGGCCATGTAAATAAACAGTAACCGTGCATATATACACGACTATTGCTCATGTGTAAATGATTTTTTTATTCTTATTTTCTCTCTCTTCTACCAAACTACTTCTCTTCCCCAACATTTACAACAACCTAGCACGCCAGAATAAGGAGAAGGAAGAAGAAAATAACCACCCAACCACCAAACCCAGCGCCACCCCCAAACACCGCAACCTAACACAGAAAATTAACCCGAAATCAACAGAAAATTAACCCAAAATCAACAGAAAATTAACCCAAAATCAACGGAAAAGCAATTAGAAAATCCAACTCAAAATCAAGACAAACCCACCGGTAAACCCAACCCAAAAACAGTTCAAACCCACCAAAATCATCACAGACACACCACAAAATCATCAAAATCGTTCTAAATCTAGATCCAAATTCATCAAACCCATGTACAAATTCATATAAATAATCAAACTGAAATTGAAAAAAGAAGAAGGAGAAGAAGAAGATGCTGTAGAAGAGGAAGAAAACCCAAATCGAAATTTTGCTTTCTTCGCCCAAAATCACTGCTCTTAATCAAACCCAACCCAAAATCATCTTCTATAATAAAAGCATAAAACTCAAATTGTAAAAGAAGAAGAGGAAAGAAAAAGATTCTCAAAAAAAAAAAAAAAAAAAAAAATGAAGGAGAAGACAGAGAGGCCGAGATACAGATAAGGACTGAAGAATGGAGTGTATTATGACTCAAAGAAAAAAGAAGGGGGGGGGGGGGGTTAGGTGGGAAATAATAGGAAAAGGGAAGAGAAATATTATTTTAATAAAAAAGTGTGCATAATAGATAAATTGATGTGGGTGTTTTGTAAAAGTGATGGTGTAAAATAGAAAAAGTAAGTTTTTGTGTAAAATGGACGAAATCTTTTAGACAGATTGATACGGTTGCTCTTATAACTTAATTGGTTGATGATGGTTTTTAGACCCCTTAAACAATTGATTAAACCTACGTAATTAGCCAAGTTGTTACTTAGTCCAATTAAACAAGTCTAGGTTATCACAATATAAAAGATCAAATCATGCAAAGTAGCGGAAAATAAATAACACACGATATGATCACCCAGGAAACCAAACCGGTAAAAACCTAGGGAGGATTTGACCTAGCTATCCTCAAGGTAAACCTGAATCCACTATCTTGAAAGAATCGAAGTTCATACAAAAGGACTTACAAGCACCCCCGCTCGACTTCCTAATGCTACCAACCAGTAGAACTTACTGACACGACCACGTGCAAGCTCCGAATCCACGGACTCCTTCTTTCTTGGATTCCCACTAGCTACAAGCACCCCCGCTTGTGTATTCTTTAAGCTTTAATGGCAGTAACTGTTTTGATCATCAAGGTGTAGAGAATATCTCCTCCTTGAAAACCCTAAGTTTGTGTAAAGGAAAACTCCTCTAGATCTCACAAGAGATTTACACAAACCGCAATTATGAGCAACACTAAAACGTGGTTAGGGTTTGCCTTTTATACTTAGGACAAATAAGAAACCCTAAAAACGTTTTAAAACACTTAGGGCTGAGTTGGAAAATTCTGCAGAAAAGCGATCTGCCCGATCTTCGATCGGTCGAGCCTAAGCTTCGATCGATCGAGCCAAGCCGAAAGCCACAGTGCTTCCTGCATTAAACTCGATTCCAACTTTACATTGATATACAACTTTGAGCTAGCTTTAAACACTTCTAAACACATTGTTTTGATCATGGTTTGCCAACAATACAAATTAGAGTTCTAAATACATAAAGTCCTAAACTTTAGAACCTAACAAACTCTCCCTTTGGCAATCTGTGACAAAACACAACTTAGAAGCTCAAAGTTTACAATATGAAAAGCCCTTTACAAAATAATGCTCATAAATCAAATTCAATCCTAACTACTATCCATCAGTTGCAAGTGTAGACAGCAGCTCAATTGAATCAACCTGTATATTTCCTGAAACACTAAACAAAATGTATAACCGCATGTGTGGAAATAATACAAGTAAACAAAATAACTTCTTGATTTCAAACAACACACAAATAAAGACATATATCAATGAATAACTCATAAATATAAATCAATAAGCAGTTTGAAATAAGAAACAAATATAATACCAATAAAAACATAAAACTCCCCCTAACATGAATATCCCATCAAAAACAAGGTAAGAGCTAAAAATGTTAAGTACACAGTGAAGCACCTAGATACAATCTAAAACTCCACAAGCTCCAACCAAAAACAAATAAACTCCCCCTGAAAACAAAAACCTACAAGTACTCCCCCTTTTTGTGACGAAATGCCAAAGGGCAAACAAGATATCCATCATCAAAAGGGAGGTGGTCTAAACTGCGCCAATTCCGCAGGCAAGGCACTGATCTCATCAAGTACGTCCACCAAAATCTGTCCTTGAGCCGCCTGAACGATCAAGACATGATCCAACGTGCGACGGATGTCGGAATCATCCGAAGCAGTCGGTGGAGGAACAGCAGCATCAGCATCAGCAGCAGCACCTGAAGTCTCAGCAGCAGCTATACCTGTAGAAGAGGGAGGAGGGGGAACACTACTAGATGACGCACCTCTAGGACGAGGAGGAGCAACTCTCAACTGAGCAACCCTCTGACGAAGAAAGGTGGCACCTATGGGAGCTATCACATGAACAGGCTCACCAGACGGAAAATCATCTAGAACTAAGTAGAGCAAAATCCTATGGATGAAAATAGGATGAATCAGTGCATGCCCTATGGCAGAACTCCTATGAACCTCGTTCAAAGAACGAAGGAATAAGTGAGGAAAACTGATAGACGCTCCAGAAGCAAAGGCGTACAAAAACACACATCGCTCTAAAGGGATGGTGTGGAAGTGAGAGATAGGCCACAAGGAATGACACGCAATCCTAAAGAAGAGATAGGCAGTCTCGGTAAGCTCAGCGGACGTGATCCGAGGATCAGAACCCCACTGGATAGATGACCCAGTGATGTAAGACATGATAACATCTAAAAAGGGTGACTCATTATAGGGATAGTCAGCATCACGAACAACTGGCACCCCAAGAGCCTCAGCCACTACCCGAGGGGTAATGGTGAACTCTACACCTCGTATCCAACTCCTAACAAGGGTGTTGGAATCATAGATGTGGCAAGAGAGATTCGAGTAGAACTCTCTAATCAGGGCGGTCGGAGGTGGATGATCTATCTCTACAAGAGGCAACCAACCCCTAGACTCAAAATTGGCCCTAATGGCCGGATCAAGCGCATCGAACACAACAGCTCGCTCAGACCAGATCTTACGCCTACAGTTCAAGGTGTCATAAGCTTTTCTACACTTATCATTCTTAAACAGCTCAACACTAGGTGGAGACACAGAGGAAGTGGAAGTGGTCCTATGAGCTCTAGTTTTCCTAGGCATGGTGCTAAGATAAGGATCAAAACACAGAGCGAAAGAACAAAAACCACAAACCAAAACCAAGGGCAGATTGCAAGTTAGCACAAAAACAACAAATAGAATCAAAATCTATATGATGCATGAACAAGTTTAAATGTCATGATGCATGTTCTAATGCAGTGAATTAAGTCAAAAAGGTTCAAATTACAAAATTGGCTTGCACATTTAAAGTTTTTAACACAAAAAACCCAAAATAAAGAAACCACTTGATCAATTTTTAAAAAGAATTGACGAATTGATCATTACACATGATATAATAACAACACTAATGACCAATTACATCAATTGGAGAAGCCAATTTCATCAATCTAAGCCAATTTGACAAAATCCCCAATTCGGATCAAATTCAAAACCCTAGAATTTCCAATTTTTCAAAAACCACAAAATTGATCAAATTAAACTATAGGGAACATCCATATAATATCATGGCACAAAAACCCATTGATCAATTTCACAAGAAAAGTCTTGAATCATCAAAAACCCCAAACATTTTGAAGATGCCGAAAATACCCATGAGAATGCATGAAAAATGCATGAAAACAAGAAATAAACTTGAAAAAGACAGGCAAAAGGGTCTTACCAGCTTCTAAGGACAAAAACCTTGCAAAAATCTTGAAGGAAAACGACAAAAATTTGATGGTGGAGCCAAGAGCCAACGCGGAGAGAGAGAAAAGCTTGAAAAAGTTTGAATAGTGACTTTGAAAAAGTCCAATTCAGTTTTTTTTTTTAAAAACCTGATATACGAGTTTCGATCGGTCGAAAATCAGCCTCGACTGGTCGAAACAGACAGAGACTCCCTCTCTCAAAAATCTTAAAATTTTAAGAATTTTGATCGGTCGAAAAAACAGAATGGACCGATAGAATCAGGCAGAGGCTCACCATATTTTTCA
The DNA here is from genome assembly GCA_028535165.1 of Quercus tomentella. NCBI lineage: Eukaryota > Viridiplantae > Streptophyta > Magnoliopsida > Fagales > Fagaceae > Quercus > Quercus tomentella. The sequence goes on along the minus strand of JAPQVY010000122.1, from coordinate 8,531,540 downwards.
GGAAAAACACAATTTTTGAAAAACAAGTTGATTTGACTCAAAGCATTGAAATTTAAAAACAAAAATGCATGAGTATGAGATGATATGATTTTCCAAACAAGAATTTTAAGCCTAAAATTCCCAAAAACAAAATTTTGCATTCTCCACAAATTTTCAAGTAACAAATTTAGTTTGCACATAATTCAAAGTGATTGCAAAAACTTGGTTGGTCAGACCATAAACACACATAATAACATGTACAAGGTTTAGCAAAGAGTAACTCGTGTAGTGTGTGCGACTAGCAAAGACATGAGATACATGTGAGGTGATATGTGAATAGCAATCAATCACAAAGTCTACAAAATTCATCACAAAGAATTTAAAAGAAATTATCACCTAAAGAGTTACATCATATAACTCCCACATCTCCTAGATCATAAGCTTGCAATCATGTAAGTTTCTTGTATTTATGCCTCATAATATACATTCCAATTTTAAGTTTATGTGAGTTTGGCATCAAGCCTAATAGTACACACCAATTAGATTTTAAGAATTAAGCACTTTTACCGAGGCTTCACCTTATGTTCTTTTTGTGCATGTGCTACACTTTCTCGAGCACAAAATCTTATGATATGCACTAAGGTGTTCATGATTGGCTAGTGAATAGTGGTGAGATGGTTATTTATGCCTTTCTCTAAAAGTTCAAGTCCAACATTTAAAAATATGTGACTTCAAGATTAAGACATAGTAATCAAAAACCATACACATCTTTCCCACACAACATGCACTACAAATCTTCAACTAGTAAAGTGCAATAAATAAGCTCATCAAAGCTAAACAAGGTACAATAGACATGTTATGTGAAAATAAATTGACCAACCTTGTTCTCAAAAACCAAGAAGAATAATGCAGAAACAAAATATGCTTCCTTTTTCCCTTTTTTTTATTATTTTTTTTATTATTTTTTTTTTTATAAAAATAAAAAACACCTAGAATGAAATGCATGAATGTTATGCTATGCAAATCCTAGAGACAAAAAAAACAAAACCAAAGAACAATGGTCACAAAGGGTAGAGCAATGAAGTACAAGGACCATGTCAGAAAGACTTAGTTAGGTCGAGTCTTTTGCATCCAAAACTTTTTAGATGCACCACGAGCATTGGAGTTCTTATTCACTTGAGAATGATTACCAACTTCAGGATTGGAATAAAGGTTTAAAACCTTTACCAAATCACCAATAAGTACTATAGGATCAAGTGCTTGAGGCACAGGTACTTCTGGTTTGTTTGCTCTCTTTGCAGCTTGCAGCTTGTAGCAATTTGGACGTATGTGTCCAGTCTTTCCACAAAAATGACAAACCCATGCAGGTTTATCATGTGTCTTGTCCTTAGATAGGGTAGGCTTCTTAGGCTTAGATTCTTTCAGATCAACCCTAATCTTCCTAGATGATGAACCTTCTAAGGGTTTAGCAACCTCACTCACAGGGGGTTTGACAGTTTCACTCACTATCTCACTCATTGAAGGTTCAGAAGAAGAAGATGAAGGAACAAACTTAGTGGAATGGGGAGCGGACACACAGATGCTATCAACATAACCTAAACCAGTTTTGTCAGAAGACGACTTTTGAACACTCAGCATTTGATCAAGTTTAGAACTAGCAGATCTAGCAACAGATAAATCAAGTTCCAAAGATTTAACTTTATCAAGCAAGAGCATGTTTTCAGTTTTCACATTGTTCAAAAGGTCATTAGTATCAAACAATTTAACAAGCAAATTTTTCTTTTCAAGCTCAAGAGATTCAATTTTCTTTAGGCCAAGTTCAACATTCATAGCATCCTTTGCAGCAACTTTGCAAAGTTTGTTATAGGCCTCTTGAAGATCTGCATCTTCAGAGAGTTCCCCATCAGAAAGGTTCTCTTCAACAGATATGCTCTCATCAACTACAACAGTAGCAGTGAAAGCAATGAAGTTTCCATCTTCATCACAATCAGACTCATGATCAGAAACTTCACCATCACTAAGGGTTACAACCATAGCCTTACCCATAGACTTCAAATAGGTTGGACATTCAGATTTCATGTGTCCATACCCTTGACATCCAAAACATTGAGAGCCCAAGGAATTATTGGAAGATTGACCTACTCTTTCTCTAGGTTTATCATTGTTATTAACCTTAGTGGGATCATGCTTCCTAAAATTTCTAGGTTCAGCAGTGTTTGTGCCTCTTGCCTTTCTATTGTTATTCATGAGAAAGTTTCTAAAGTTCTTGGCAAGATAGGCAATCTCTGTAGCAGAGAGCTCATCATCAAATCCACCACTATCAATATCATCAACTGACTTAAGAGCCATTGATTTGGATTTGGTAGTTTTGGGTAGATCCAACTCATAGGATTGAAGAGATCCTACAAGCTCATCAACAGGGATGGAGTCCACATCCTTGCTTTCAGTAATGGCAGTCACCTTGGGTCTAAAGTCTTCAGTCAAAGATCTAAGAATCTTCCTAACAATTTTAGGTTGATCATAGATTTCACCCAAGTTAAAAGCAGAATTAACAATATCATTCAATTTAGCATAGAATTCATCAAAAGATTCATCATCAGACATCCTAATGCATTCAAATTTAGAAGTCAATTGTTGCAATTTATTTATTTTGACAGCTTTTGTGCCTTCATGCACAGTCTGGAGGATATTCCAAGCAATATGAGCGATCTCAACATTCGAGATTATCTTAAATTCCTCCATAGAAACAGCGTTAAAAATCGCATTCATAGCCTTGCTATTAAACGAAACTGCTTCTTTTTGAGAAGTTTGCCACTCACTAACAGGAGTAGTGGGCTTCTCCCATCCGTATTCAACGGAGTTCCACACCCTCTCATCAATGGATTTCAGGAAAGCTTTCATCCTTACTTTCCAGTAAGCATAATTATTCCCATCAAAGTGAGGAGGAATAACTAGAGAGTGTCCGTGTTCCATGACAACAGGGGTCAAGGATCAGTTCAGTGATCAAAAGATCAACAACAAAAGAGCTACCCGCTCTGATACCACTTGATGGTTTTTAGACCCCTTAAACAATTGATTAAACCTAGGTAATTAGCCAAGTTGTTACTTAGTCCAATTAAACAAGTCTAGGTTATTACAATATAAAAGATCAAATCATGCAAAGCAGCGGAAAATAAATAACACACGATATGATCACCCAGGAAACCAAACCGGTAAAAACCTAGGAAGGATTTGACCTAGCTATCCTCAAGGTAAACCTGAATCCACTATCTTGAAAGAATTGAAGTTCATACAAAAGGACTTACAAGCACCCCCGCTCGACTTCCTAATGCTACCAACTAGTAGAACTTACTGACACGACCACGTGCAAACTCCGAATTCACTGACTCCTTCTTTCTTGGATTCCCACCAGCTACAAGCACCCCCGCTTGTGTATTCTTTAAGCTTTAATGGCAGCAACTGTTTTGATCATCAAGGTGTAGAGAATATCTCCTCCTTGAAAACCCTAAGTTTGTGTAAAGGAAAGCTCCTCTAGATCTCACAAGAGATTTACACAAACCGCAATTATGAGCAACACTAAAACGTGGCTAGGGTTTGCCTTTTATACTTAGGACAAATAAGAAACCCTAAAAACGTTTTAAAACACTTAGGGCTGAGTTGGAAAATTCTGCAGAAAAGCGATCTGCCCGATCTTCGATCGGTCGAGCCTAAACTTCGATTGATCGAGCCAAGCCGAAAGCCACAGTGCTTCCTGCATTAAACTCGATTCCAACTTTACATTGATATACAACTTTGAGCTAGCTTTAAACACTTCTAAACACATTGTTTTGATCATGGTTTGCCAATAATACAAATTAGAGTTCTAAATACATAAAGTCCTAAACTTTAGAACCTAACAGTTGACACCTCTTAATGTAATGTATTCATGTATCAAAGAACAAATTATAAAATATATTTATATTATATTTTCTATGTTAATCAAATATTTTTTTAATAAAAGAAGTAAATTTTTTTATATTAATAATCATTATTGAGTTAATTTTGTTTTCAATATTTTAGCATGATTTTCCCTCTTTAAACCAAAATCTTTATACCCAAAAAAAAAAAAAAAAAAAAATCCTAACTCCTCCACTAATAAAGTGACTTTTGGTTCTTTAGTCATTGCCAAATATATAGATATTTTTTACTATAGCATGGCATATATGCAGGGATGGAGTTAGAACTTGGAGTAGAGGGGGAGAGGGGCTCTGCTGTTGGTTGTGTACGACGGCTCTGGCCTTTGGCTCTATTGCTGCTTAACTGCTTGAAGGGATTTTTTTTTTTTTTTTTTTATTTTGCCTTTGATGTGTACATCTGCTATTGGGGAATGACATGATTATTTTATTTAAAATTTTTTAAAAGGCTGGGTTGTTTGTTTTGGTAGAATTGGTTGATTGGACTTAGTTTTGTTTATCTTCAATACTGGTATTTTTTTTTTTTTTGGCAAATTTTTTTGGATTTGTAAATTTTGTTTTAGATTTTAGATCTATTGATTTTTTTTTTTTTTTTTTGGTATAGTATTTAAAAGGAGAAAAATGCTAGAGTTACAATTTTTTTTACAATTTGGTGAAGTGGTGAGTGGTTATGATAAGTAAAAAAATGGTGTAAGTAGTAGGCCAAATGCGAACTAATAAGAATTTGCTGCCTTAATAGTTTGTAAAAATATTGTAGAAACGTTTGAGGCTATAACATCACTCTTAAAAGAATCAATGATAATGTTAAAGGGGGCAAAGTGTAATTTTATAGAATAAAATGCTAATAATAGGTGGCTGGCTACTGTCGCTAGTGGGGTTTTTTTTTTTTTTTTTTTTTTAATAAAAGGTAGGAGTTTTTTTAAAGTTATTTTAACGATTGATGTGATAAATTAAGAGATGTGATGTAGGGTGTATTGTAAATGTTATACTAAAATAAATAAAATAATTTTTGATGTGTTGAAATAAAATTTGTTTTTAGAACAACTAATACTAATGCTCTTGCAAAGTTCTTTTGTATGGAAATAAAGACTTCGATTTTTAGTTTTAGTTTAAATGAGTTGAATCAAGTGTTCAGTGTAAAGAATTTGTATATTGATAAAATTCATAAATAGAGTTATCAATAGAAAGATTTAAATGATTAAATGGAAAAATATTAAATTCATAACATAAATGTTTATATTCCTTAACAATCAAATCAACCATACCTTGTTTTTTTAAGTTTATAATAAACAAATTATAGAAACAATATTGATCTTGAAATTTGTTAATTTAAAATTCTCGGATCTAAATACAACCTTATAGATTAAGAAGATCCGACTTTATATAAAAATAAAACTATCCGAATTTTCATCCCAAAAAAAAAAAATCCGACTTTCAACCCGATGGCCTTTTAGACCTATGCATTTCTAATAAGTCAATGTGCATTTCTCTTTCTTCGATGCTCTATAAATAAAGCATATTATTATAAATCTACATGCAATGTATTTTTCATACAATATATTTTTAATTAATCATAAATAAAAAGATGATAAGGGCCAAAAAGATGATTTTGTCTAATTTATACAATATATTTTTAATTAATCCATACATGGTATATGTAATTTTGTATTATAATTTAGTATCTCCCCACTCTTATTTTCCAAGTTATAAGGATTAAGGTTTAGTCGGTAATAAATTTGTAGAAATAAATATCATTTGAAGGGTAACTAATAAATAAATAAATAAATCATTTGAAACATTTGTCCTTTCTAGACAGAAGTCATTGCGTAAATGACAGGAGAGACAAAGCCAACGCACTAACAGACTTTTAGTGAGCCATTCAGCTAAGAAAAGAAAAGAGACTAACCAAGAAAAACACGGTATGCACTGTACACTGACCGAAAGTTAAAAAACACGGCTAACCAAGAAAAAAGAAAGAAAGAAAGAGGAAAACGCAACGCACAAAAGCTGTATCCAAATCGGGCTTAGATTTTGCATTTTGGAGCGGATTAAATCCAAGAACCAATTCAGACTTTTGCGCACTGCCTAAAATTAACCTTAGCGGGTCCTAGATTTTGTCTTGTAATTAAGTTGTAACCTATTAGGGGATTTCAATTCCTACTAGGTCCTAAGGTAGTTCACTAAAGAAAGAAATTTCATCAAAAAAAGTTCACTAAAGAAATAATTTTTTTCTAGGAGGATATTTTATTAAATTATTTGTGGCTTCAACCACAACATACACATTAACGTGGCAACTGAGATGAGTCTCACTAGTCACCATCTCCAACGAACCAAAGAAGAAATTAATAATAATAAAAAGTGGTGTGGCATTTGGTATTTTGGTCCCACGAGAATGTACGTAAAATGAGATCGACTTCAATTACTTTTCAGGAGTTCATACTTGAGCCAATAGGAGTTCAAAGCGGATGTAATGAAAATCCGATAACATTACAAGTCTACATTTCAAATTTTTACTTGGGAAACTCTTTCTAATAATTGCAATTCTTTTTTTCTTTTCTTTTTTGAGAAACAAATAATTGCAAATTTGCAATTCAATTCAACATTACTTAACCAAAGCACGCGCTAAAGCATTCGCTTACCATTTTACATGGGAAAACTTTATACTACCTTTTTTTTTTTTGGTAAGCATGGAGAACTTTATACTACCTAAACCAACTGCCAACAACCTTGGCTTTAGAGATAATGTGACCTTACATTGATAAAATAGGGGCGTAGTTTGAGGGATACTTCACAACCTGCAGTTTAGAGTTATGGGGTATGTGGAGCTTGGTTTTATGTTCAATTTCTTTTGAACCCACCGATCTGACTTGGAAGTATTACTATTTTATATGAGAATTTTTTGTGAGGCTAGTTTAATTGGTAGCAATATATTTTATTTCTCCAATCAAACCGAAATTATGTCTAGTATAGTATTGACTCCCTTAGTATTTTTGCCAAACATTTTTCCTTGACTAAGGGAGTTCTCACATGTGTTTTGATGAGATAAGGAGTAACTCCTATAAAGGCTTGGCATTTTCTGGATGGCTTAGGGCATCCCCTCCCATGCCCCCCAACAAAAAATAAAGAGAAGGGTTTCTTTCAAAATCTAAAAAGGATCAACACAAACTAGGAACTAATTAAAAGTTCTTTGTCAAATTCAGCAACTTGCCTTTTCCCCTCTCTCTCTGATCTCTCTCACAGAATTACGACTGCTTATATGGAATTTCAAAAAGAAAATAAAATGTTTTATTCTACCTAAAAATAGATTTAATTACATGAACGGCTCACAAAATATAGACATAGAAGTTGTCAAATTTGAAATATGACAATTTTTCTTTTTGCCTGTATGTGCTTCTTTGGACATTGCCTTTTAGAATCTTAATTGATAATTTGTTAAACCCATGAAAAATATAGTTTATTTACAAATATTAAAAGGAAATTTGCAATTCAAATTAATGAAATATTGTATGCCTAATATTTTCTTTGGATCTATTGATTTGAGTATTGAGATCGGCTTCAATTATTTTCCACAAGTTCATACTTGAACCTATAAAATCAAAGCGACCGTAACGTTAAGTTTATGTTTTTATGGGCTTAATTATGTGTCAAATTTATTTGTAATTATGCTTTCATTTATATATATTTTTTTATAATCAAAATTATATCTATGTACTATCTATAGCAGGATTATTCTCTTTGAACTAGGCTTTTATTTGGTTCAGAAATACCTCTAGACCCTAGGTTTAATAGGGACAAAATTTTAGGACAACATAGTAAAAATACAGGCTAAAATGCAAAACTGACTCTCTAACTTTCTTCAGATTTAATTTCAGTCCTCTAACTTTATTTTCGTTCATTTCAATTCTCTAAGTTTCAGATTTATTTAATTAAGGCTTTTCATGTTAAAATTTTTTGAAAAAAAAAATCTGAAAAATATTTTTTAATCATTAATTGAATTTTTTTAATTTAAAAAATTTTGAAGAAAAATTTATAAAATTGAAAAATTAATCACAACATATAACAAAAGTTGATGGAAAAACCTTAATTGAATAAATTTGAAAGTTAGAAGACTGAAATAAACAAAAGCAAAATTAGAGGATTGAAATGAAATTTGAAGAAATTTAGAGGGTTAGTTTTGCATTTTACCCAAAAATATATCTACAACTCTACGTAAAATGCCTACAAAATAGGACATTCTCTTACTAACCCATGCATTCAGAACAAACTTATCCAAAAATTAAAATTTAAAAAAAATTTAAATTCTCAACCCACTTTGATATTTCTCACAAAACCATGTTCCAACCCTTTTTTTTTTTTTTTTTTTTTAACTTTATCAAGACACAGCAGTTTATTTTATTTAATTTCCAATTTTCTTAATTCCTAATTTCATATACACTAGGAAAAAAAAAAAAAAGCCTCATTTTACACAACAATGCTAACCCATCAATGCTAGTTTGAAGTAGATGTACCTGAGCTGGTCGAAGTGGCTATAGAGTTAAAGTCGCGTTCTACTTGCGGTCTATCCAGCCAAGACAAAAAGGTAGATAAGAAGGAATCTTACAAGAACCGAGCCTTCTGTCCATCCGAATTATTTTAAGAAGTTTCACTAAAGGAAGTGATGTTTCTTTTTTCTATTTTTGAATTATTTGTCGCTTCAATCACTTTCGTACACATTGATTAAAAAAATAAGGTGTTGAGCTATTTGGTGCATGGCAATCGGATTCGGATGTAATGAGATCCGATTACTTGTGGAATAAGGTCACAAAGCGGATGTAATTAGATCCGCTTCAATCATTTTTTTTTATAAGATAAGGGGTATCTCTCAATTCTTAGTCTACAACTGACCTCAAAGTGAATGTTATTATAATGTCTTTTTTTTTTTAGAATCATGTTATTATAATATCTGAGATGGAACTCAATAATCTTTTATTATTATTGTACTACAACATAAAATAGTGTAGCTAAAATGATACCCAATAACATGAGGTTTTTTATTTTTATAGGACCCAATAACATGAGTTGTTTTGTGGTCATTTATATTTCAGAGGGGATTAAATGATTCGAGAAACAATCGTAGAACTTTTGTCTACTGCCTAAATTAAACCGAACTCCTCATATCGGATCCTAGATCCTATCATTCTCATCCGAATAGTTTCCGACTCAAAATTGCAGTTCCTACTAGGTAAGAACTAGGAAGTTTCTTTTATATTTTTAGGAGGATATATTATTAAATTATTTGTAGCTTCAATCACACAAATTGATAAAAATAAAATAAAATAAAATAAAAAGAAGGTATTGAGCTATTTGGTGGCAATCGGATTCGGATGTAATGAGATCCGATTACTTGGGGAATAGGGTCACAGAGCGAATGTAATTAAATCCGCTTCAATCATTTCCAAGGTTGTCGATTCCATACCGTACCAGGCGGTATGGCCGGAATATACCATACCGGTTAGTAATCCGGTACGCTTGACCCCCCTGTTTCGTACCGGAAAAAATACCGGCCGTACAGGCGAATTCTGGCCGTACTGGAAAAAATCTCTATTGTGTTTTTTTTTTTTTTTTAGTTGATGTTAAAGTTTAAAACTATGAATTATTTGTTCTTAATTGAAGTAATGTTTTATGGTAAACATGAATTTTTGAGGTATTGTTTTATGGTAAATAGAGATTTTGTGTGTGTATGTGTGTGTGTGTATATATATATATATATTAAATATATAAAATAGCGGTAAACCCAAAACGATACATCGGTATTAACCGGTATCCGAAATATATCGTATCGGTGGCCAAACCGGTACGGCCTCCAGTACGGTATTGACATCCTTGATCATTTCTCCACCACTACATACTTCATTCTTTCAACCTATAATAAAAGCATATGTAATGAGATCGATAACAAGTGTTCCTTTCAAAGTTTACAATAAATTACTTGGGAAACTCTTTTTAACACGTGCAATTCAATTTAATATTATTTGGCATAAGATTTTCCTAGAGTTGAGTCTCTTTTTCTTTTTCTGTTTTTTTCCTAGTTAATAAAGAAACTTTTTTCCACATGAAAGACTATATACACATCTAGACGTGGGGCTCAATTTTTATTTATATATTTGATAAATTGACAATTACAATTTGGTGAGAGGGTTTAAATCCTAAAAATCTCTGTTTAAAATACTAGAAAGTATTTGGTCCGAAGTTTTTTATGTTTATGTTGCCATGCATAGGAATGTTCGTCGATGAGCTCCGTATTTGAGTTGTCTTTTGCACCGTACCGAAATGGTTGGTCCCTCATATTTTGAAACTGCACTGTGCTATCAATGGACTAGGCTGGTGTAATCGATTAGGCCGCACGAGTTGGTTGGGACTAAATGGACTTTTTCTAACCACATAGTGGATTGGGCCTGGTGTATCTGATTTGGCACTCTTTGTTTTGTTTCTATTAGTAAGGATGAGGCCTATGGCTCCCATGGTAATATTTTGTTCTGAATAAGATTTGCAGTTCATAAAATTTTTTATAAAAAATATCCTGATTTGGACAAAATCGGATATGTCATAATTAATTTATTCTAAATCATGATGTGATTTGATTTTTTTTATAACCCATTCTTTGTATCAAAAAGCAACTGTCCAGAACTACATAAATCTAAAAAATCCAACAAAGAAGGTATCGCAAAACCACGCAATGCAGTCATCCAATTGAAAAGAGAAAGAAGGAAAATGCGCTTCAACTCAACGGTAGAACGCTCCTCTCCTTCAAAAGTTTGGGCTATTCCACTTCCTCCGTATATTCCATGTAATACAATGTGGAATGGCCCCCAAAATAGAAGTTCTGTATGCCAGCCAAATATTCCAACCTGCTAACAACTCAACCACTCATTTAGGCATAACCCATGAAATATCAAACAATCTAAATACCAATTATCCAAGGTAAAAATTCCTCTTCCTCAAATTATCCATGGTTAAAGACATAAACAATGAAGGAGAAGGTGATCCATCGATTCACAATCATTCCTACACATGCAGCATCTATTAATAACATAAATATTCTGCTTAAATTATCCAATGTAAGAATCTCCCCCATTGCAGCTGTCCAAGCGAAAAAAGCTACCTTAGAAGGAACTTTCACCTTCCAAGGGAAAGAGTGGCTATTTCTACACGATAAAACTGTATAATACGACTTAACTAACCACACCAGTTTATCTTCCTCATTCCTTCCCACCATAGTAGAGTAGAGAAGAGCAGAAAAAACTTCCACGCTCTCCAATTCCCAATCTTGAAGCAGTCTGACAAAAAGTGCATCCCAGTGAGCAATCCCCATTGTGCCAACACAAATGTTCAGCCACATACGCATTCCTATCCCTTGAGGTAGCTCCCCACACCATAAGTTGTCCCAAAAATGAATCCTAAGGCTAAGATCCCTTCCCACCACAAATCTGGTGTTTTGAGAAAACCTCCCCAACCCTCATCAATACCATATTTATTAGCTATCACAGTTCTCTGTAAAGCATTTGTCTCCATAGCAAATCGCCATAACCACTTGCCCAATAAAGCAGTATTAAAAGAAGTGAACCTTTTGATACCCAAACCACCCGATTGAATCGATTGACAAACAAACTTCCAATTTACCAAATGCAATTTAACTTCATCAGCCAAGCCACCCCACAAAAAGTCCCACTGTTACTTTTCCAATCTATGAGCCACACTAGTTGGGATCGGGAACAAATATTGAAAATAAGAAGGCTGGAGAGGGTACATTTAATGAGTAATTCTCCGTCCTTTCTAGTATTGATGTCCATGTAGCTGTGGATTTAAATTGAGCCCCCAACAGCAGCCCCAAATATTTAATAGGCGTAGACTTCACTTTACAACCCAATATTGGCGCCAGATCAGTTATATTAGGCACTGCTAATTGGAACAAACTCAGACTTAGTTAAATTAACCCTTAACCCAAAAAATACATCTCAGGCCACCACCAATGGGTTTTTCCTTGTAATTACTTGGTGTGTGTAAGACAAGGGGACTACACACACCTAGAAGAATGGTGAGGAGCTCAAAGAGCTTTGAACACATGTAGAAAATTCAAACTTAAAAAACAGTATAAATTATAAAGAAAAAATGACCATACTTAATGAATAACTGACAAAGCTAAAATAGGAGTCAAATAAAAACAAATGCCAATGAATTCGTTATCAAGGAACAAATAATCAATTAATATCATGTTAATAACTTGAGTTGGAATACCATAAGCAACTCAACAAACAAAGTAAGGGGAATGTGCATGACATATAGAACGCTGCTAAAGAATCAACTGAAAATGCACTCATGTAAATTAGGTCCATTAAGAGTATGAATTGACCACTGCCCTTGTAGGCAAAATGATAACTCCCCACGTATAAGCTGTGTGGGGGGTTTAGGGGAAGAAGTTCGAGCTATAGGATCAACTGCAATAAATATTTATAACCATCTCAAAAAAAAAAAAAAAAAAAAAAAAAAAAAATTTGATGAATCATAGAGAACAAATAAAATCTCCTCGTAAATCATCTAAAACTGCACTAATATAAAATCAGATTCAATAAGAATGGTTGCTCAAATTAAATTTCATTCATTTAGTATATTATAACTGTAAATTGAAATATATCAAGACTTCAACTGACCTTAGATGTTCAATAATACTCAACCTTGGATTGATGGTTGTACAACCTTCACATCTCTTCCTTCAAAATAAATAATAAGGGAAGGGATGGATATTCCTATAAAAGTCAACCTTAGATATTGTTTTTATATTCGTAAAAATTACTTTCAACTGATTTTCAAGAGACTCAGCTAGATCATTTTTCGGGTACAGACTACAAGAATCCAAGAAATCAGATCAGCATGCTATTCTTTTTTTGTTTTTTATTAGAACAATCCTAATGCCTTTAAACATCTTATACCTTCAGACAGTTGACCAAGAAATACCCAATTGCAGAAGCACCGTGTACTTCCTTGGCTTTTGACATGGGAAGCTGCAAATGGAAGACCCACTTAGCCATTTACACAACATTAGTGAAGAGATTCTATGTATATCGCTTTCTCTGCAGAGAACATCTTTTGATGTGCACAAGGAAGATTTCAAGGAAAACAAAAATTAAATATACAAAGATTCAAGAATTGTGGTCTAAATTTGATGCAGGGACTTTTTAGCACCTTTCATAGGTTATTTTAATTATTATTGAGTCTAAGTAAGTAAGTATTATGTGCTTAATGTTAGAAAGTTGGGTAGTTCGGTATAAGAATTTTACTAATCAGGTTCGGTCACATGTATTCTTTGTCGACATAAATGGAGCACTGAAAAATATATATATATATATATATATATATATATATATATATATTTGTTTGCATCAACACAAATACACCAAGTATAACAAAGAATGTTAGTTACCTGAAATTTGAATAGCTCCGCAAACAAAAGCTAATTCCTTTCAAACTTCAATGCCACCACTTGAAATCATCCACATTCCCCCAATTCTGCGTTACGGCGCAAACCTCTCAGGCCGGTACTATCCTCAATTATCAAATAGAAAATCGCTTCCTTTTTGGGCATTGTGAATCCTAATTTGATGGGAAGCCATTTATACAAACACACACAATTCTCAGCTTCGTCGATGAGAATGGAAACAATGCTCTCCACGGAACCCATTAATCTCACTTCGCAAGAATCGAGTTTCGAAACCTTGAATTCTCCTTCAAACTTTGTTTGTTTTTTATTCAGAAAGAAACGACGTTGCATTTCCCTTGGAATAATAATATATGGTGATCATAAATCTTTAGAGAGGCCCATAAGGCTTAACGGGCTTCTTTAGTGGTCTATTGGGCCTCTTTCTAAATCTTTCTGTTGATATTCAACCAGCCATATAGTTGTTGATTCCCAGCGCTCTTCCAACAAGTTCAATTGTTTCAACATTAATTCTGAATTCTTGGCGGGGTTGAATCCTAAAACCCAGGCACTGCACAGGTTTATTTTTGTTGGTATAACTGCTTCCGCTCCGTATGTTAGAGAGAACGGAGTTTCTCCCGTGGACCTTCTTGGTGTTGTTCTGTATGCCCATAGTACATTAGGCAACTCCTCCGCCCACCTGCCCTTAGCACCTTCCAATCTCCCCTTCAAACCGTTCACAATAGCTTTGTTGGTAGCCTCAGCTTGGCCGTTGCTCTACTGATATGCCGGGGTAGAATACCAGTTCGTGATGCCGAGACCGCCACAAAATTCACCGAAAGCTCTGCTGTCAAACTGCAACCCGTTGTCTGACACTAGGGACTCTGGTACCCTGAACCTCATCACTATGTTTCTCCATACAAACTTCTTGACATCCACATCCCAGATGTTTGTCAACGCCTTTGCCTCCGCCCACTTGGTGAAATAATCTACCACTACTAGAACAAACCTTCGGTTTCCTGTAGCCTAAGGGAATGGACGGACGATATCCAGCCCCCATTGCGCAAAGGGCCAAGGGCTGACAATGGGATTCAAGTTCCCTGCCAGTTGGTGTATCATCGGGGCATGCTTCTGACATTGCTCACATTTCCGTGCATATTCGGTAGCATCCTTTTGCATTTGCGGCCACCAAAATCCCTGAGTCATTGCTCGATGAGCTAAGGAACGTCCCCCCACGTGACTGCCGCACACCCCATCATGTAGCTCGGCCAAGAGTTCCTCAATCTTGCTGGGGTGCAAGCACTGTAGGTAGGGCCTGTCAAAAGATCTTCAATACAGCTTACGATCAGCAGACAACCAATACTGAGCAGCTGTCCGGCGTACTTTTTCTACTTCCTTCTCATCGACAAGCACTCGACCCTCGGCTAAAAAGTCGATGATCGGATCCATCCAACACGGCTCAACCGTTGTCACCAGCAAAATACCTATTCCTGCATTGATACTCGGTTCTGCTACCAACTCCACTTTTATTAATCGAGGAATTTTCTCAGTTGATGATGACGCCAATGTGGCCAAAGAGTTAGTGTGCCAGTTCTACCTCCTGGCTACCTGAACCACTCTAACGTTCACCAACCGTAAGTACTCCATCATCCGGGCGTCCTTGGCCTCAAAGCTTCCCTGTACCTAATTGACCACTAACCGAGAGTCCGAGTAGACCTCTACTTCTCTGGCACCTAGATCTGAAACCACTCTTAATCCGGCTAGTAGGGCCTCATACTCGGTTTCATTGTTGGAGGCCTTAAAGCCTAACCTAAAGGAATGCTCCAATTTTATTCCTTCTAGGGTGATGACTACAATCCCAGCCCTGGCTTCTAATGCGCTAGACGCACCGTCCATAAATACCTTCCACGGGATTACCTCTACAGGGCAAACCATCTCTTTTTCCCCTCTCGGGGAAAACTCTGCAACGAAATCAGCAAGGACCTGACCCTTCACCGAGCTTCTTGGCCTGTACTTAATATCAAAAGAGCCCAGTTGAGTTCCCCACTTAGCTATTCTTCCCGTGAAATCATATCTCTTTAATAATGACTGTAGAGGATAGTCAGTCAACATATAAACAGTGTAAGCTTAAAAGTAATTGGGTAACTTCCGCATATGCATTAGTGCTAACACCAACTTCTCCAAGGGCAAATACCTTGTCTCGGTATCAACTAGGGTTTTACTGATGTAGTATACTGACTGTTGCACTCCTCGGTCCCTCAGAAGCACAGTGCTCACAACGTGTTTTGACACCAAGAGATACATGAATAAATCCTCCCCGGGTTCTGGAGCTGTCAGCATTAGTGCTTGCACCAAATATTCTTTCAATTCCTGAAAAGCCCTTTCACACTCCTCACTCCACTGGAACCCCTTCCACTTCTTCAAAAGCTGGTAAAATGGACGGCAACGGTCAGCGAACTTGGAAATAAACCGATTAAGAGCGGCTAACATGCCGGTCAGTACTTGGATTTCCTTTGGATTGCTCGGCGGCTTAAGGCATTTCACTGCTTCAATCTGGTCGGGATTGACTTCTATTCCTCGGTTAGTGATCAAATACCCTAGGAACTTGCCAGCCCCCACTCCGAAAGCACACTTATTGACATTGAGACGCAGCTTGTGCCATCAAAGTACTTCGAACACCCCTTTGAGATCATCAATGTGTTATATTTCCCGTTTGTTTTTCACCACCATATCATCAATGTACACCTCAACTGTGCGCCCAATTTTGTTTTTGAACATTCTCGTCATCATCCGTTGATATGTGGCCCCGGCATTCTTTAACCCAAATGGCATCACGGTATAGTGATAGTTAGCATCAGGGGTTATAAATGTTGTCTTCTCCTGGTCCTCGACGGCCAGGGCAATCTAATGGTAACCCTGAAAAGCGTCCAGAAAGCTCATCCTTGGGTGCCCATAGGTGGCATCTACCAGTTGATCAATCTTCGACATGGGAAATGGGTCCTTTGGACAAGCTCGGTTCAGGTCAGTAAAGTCAACACAGACCCTCCATTTGCCGTTCTTCTTTTTTACCATCACGGTATTCGCGAGCCACTCCGGGAAGAAAATCTCCTTTATAGCCCTAGCTTCCTTTAATCTCTTGACCTCTTACCTGACAGCATCAACGTGCTCCTTAGCCGATCTCCTTGGCTTTTGCTTCTTGGGAGGGTACAAGGGTCCACGTTGAGCTTGTGAACTATGAACTCGGGGTCCACCCCGAGCACCTCATACGGGTTCCAAGCGAACACGTCTACATTCTACATAAGAAACAACAACATCTCTACCCTCTCTTTGTCCTTCACACTTGCTCCAATCAGAAAACTCCTGTCATCATCCGGAAATATCTTTACTCTCACCAAGTCCTCGCCACAGCTAGCCCCTGCTTCCTCTTGGGGTCCTTGTGATTGCTACAAGGGAGTCTCCTCGGTTGACTCCTTTTGCTTAATTCCTTGGTCAACCGTGGCTACCAAGCACTGCCTGGCCACTTGTTGATTGCCCCTTACTATAGCAATTCCTTGCTCGGTGCAGAACTTGACCTTTACATACAAGGTAGACGATACTGCCCCCATTACATGAATCTACGGCCTTCCAAGGATCGCTGTGTACGGAGAGAGAGAAGTGACCACTATGACCGTTACCATCACCTCCTTACCTTCCATATTTACGAGAAGCAAGATCTACCCTTTTGGGATCACCATGCGACCATCAAACCCCATCAGGGGCGTATCGTACTTGGAGAGATCATCATTCTTCAGGCTGAGCCCTTTGAGCAGGTCGTGATACATCACCTCGGCACCACTCCCCTGATCTATCAATACTCTCTTTACTATGAAACCATTTTTTCGGGTTGCAACCACCAAAGCATCATTATGTGGTTGAATCGTGCCCTCTAGATCATCATTATTGAAGGCAATGGGCTCTTGAGTGTACTTCAACTTCTTCCCGGAAGGCTACTTACCCGTGTTGCCTTTCGCCGATACCACAACCAGCACTCGGTTCCTCTTGGACACCTGAGGGCCCCTTGGGGCCGCGTGGATGACTTCTATTACTCCCAATAGAGGTGGGAGAGGATTCCTGTGGGGCCGAGCACCCTGCCCGGCCTTTTGATTCCTGGGGTCCACCACAAACATTTTCAAATACCCCACCTTCACTAACTACTCCAGATGATCTTTTAACACTCTGCACTGTTCGGTGGTATGCCCCTTATCCCTATGGTAAGTACAGTACAGATTCTGATTCCTCCTTGAAAGGTCACACCCTATCTTGTTCGGCCACCAAAAGTACGGTTCATTCTTAATTCGATCCACAATCCTATGCACCGGCTCCTTGAAGGCTACATTCATCTCTCCCATCTGTGGCCCCAACTCTTGAATCCTCAAATCCTTCTGGGGCCTAGATTGTAAACCGCTCTGTCGAGAATGATTTATGATCGGGGCCTTGCCTTTGCTTTGTAACCGATCATCTTCCAACCGTTTATATTCTTCAATACGCCTCATCAACTGCCTCATATCCTCGGGAGGCCTTCTTGTCAACGAGTCTCGCAATTCAGAATCCTCGAGCAACCCCATCTGAAAGTGCTCACCGTGATTTTTTCATTACCTCCGCCAATCTCATTGTACAACTCCCAGTACTGGTTAGCGTAGCTGCGGAGGGTTTCCCCAGCCCCCATTTTCATTGATAGTAACGCGTCCAAAGGCTGTGGAACCCGACTGCAAGTCATGAACCAAACACCAAACTCTTAAATCAACTCGGAAAAACTGTAAATCGAACATTTCCTTAACCCATTGAACCACCTCAATGCAGTGGGACTGAGGCTCGAGGGAAATACCTTACACATTAGTGCATCGTTATGAGTGTGCAAAGACATCATTTGAATATAATGGCTTACATGTTCTACCGGATTTCCATTGTAAGAATTGAACGGCAGTTGTGTAAATTTGCTCGGCATAGGTAAGTACAGTACAGATTCTAATTCCTCCTTGAAGGGTCACTCCCCATCTTGTTCGGCCACTAGAAGTACGGTTCATTCTTGATTCGATCCACAATCCTGTGCACTGGCTCCTTGAAGGCTACATTCATCTCTCCCATCTGTGGCCCTGGCTCTTGAATCCTCAAATCCTTCTAGGGCCTAGACTGTAAACCGATCTGCCGAGGATGATTTATGATCGGGGCCTTGCCTTTGCTATGTAACCGATCATCTTCCAACCGTTTATATTCTTCAATACGCCTCATCAACTGCCTCATATTCTCGGGAGGCCTTCTTGTCAACAAGTCTCGCAATTCAGAATCCTCGAGCAACCCCATCCAAAAAGTGCTCACCGTGATTTTTTCATTACCTCCACCAATCTCGTTGTACAGCTCCCAGTACCGGTTAGCGTAGCTGTGGAGGGTTTCCCTAGCCCCCATTTTCATTGATAGTAACGCGTCCAAAGGCTGTGGAACCCGACTGCAAGTCATGAACCGGACACCAAATTCTTGAATCAACTCGAAAAAACTGTAAATCGAACCTTTCCTTAACCTATTGAACCACCTTAATGCAGTGGGACCGAGGCTCGAGAGAAATACCTTACACATCAGTGCATCGTTATGAGTGTGCAAAGACATCATTTGAATATAATAGCTTACATATTCTACCAGATTTCCATTGTAAGAATTGAACGGCAGTCGTGTAAACTCGGCATAGGTGCCCTTTCGATGTCCCTCGAGAATGGTGATCGGGCAACTTGGTGTAATGCACGGCTCATAGCTTCCATGGTAGCATTCCATGGTCACCACTCCTCCGGGGAAATCGAATCCCAGTCTGCATATTCCCGCGAGCAATCCCAGTGCCGATGAGATCTGGATTAATGGGACCCTGCTCCATGGTGACCCCCTCACACTAGCCGACCCTTCTCCTCGCTCCTCACGGTTCCTTCTCCAACGCCTACCTCTCGCTTCCAGCTCCAAATCCCTCACCAACCTACGTAGACGTTCAAGTTCCTCATCCCTCTACTCAAGCTTTTCATCCCTTCTGTCGAAACGATTACGTCCCGAAGCAACGGACATGGTCCGATACGTCTGAAACGACCCTTCTCCAAGACTAGGCTGCCCTTGCTCCTCATACTCCCTATCTTCACGTCCCTTCTGCCTTCTTTCCTGCCAGGTGGATCCCCGAGAAGATCTCCCAAAGCCACTTTCAGCGTAGCTCCCAGATTGTCCTTCAGACATTTTCCCGTGTGTGTCCTAGCAAAACCACAGCTTCGTAGGAGATTCCCAAACACAACGCCAATTGTGCGTACCCAAAATATGGCTATTGGGCCTAACCTCTACTCGGGCTCACAATCTATTTGTATTGTGGGTTTTGGGTTTCCTACTATGGGTGGTCCTACACTCGGAGACCCAAGCACACTCCTATTTCCTCAAACTCTTCTCTTTACCTCACAGAGTCACTGCCTCTCTTTCTTAGAATGGTTGTTCTTTTCTCTCCTTGTTCTCTCTAGAATTGCCAACCCCCATTCGTCATTCTCTTCTCCTATTTATAGGTTAGGATAAGTGGAGGTGCTATAATTACTCCTCCTTACTAGTGCGAATAGAGGTCCAATTCCATTATCTCAAAATGGATGCTTCGTCGGGAAAGGTGGAAGTGGCATTGGAATTGATTCCCACCTTCAGAAGCCCGCTCAACAGTGATGTTCTCAAAGGCACTACCGGGCAACCGAGTACAGGGTGTTCCCGAGCAATAACGCTCCCGACCAGGTTAGAAATGATTGGGGGGGGGGGGGGTTTGCTTGAGGTATTCAAGCTAGCGCAATCTTATTTCGGCTCTTGGGCCCAAATTGGGCCTTGAGGTGTCCGGGTCGAGGCTAGAGGTCCAAGAATGGGGACAGGGTCATATGATGTGCTGTGAGGCTTGGGCCCGAGGCCTATGAGGCCTGGGGCCCATCCCCGTACAATTATCGAGTTAATTTTATTTTCAATATTTTAGTATGATTTTTCCTCTTTAAACCAAAATCTTTATACAAAAAAAAAAAAAAAAAAAAAAAAAAAAAAAAAATCCTAGCTCCCCCACTAATAAAGTGACTTTTGGTTCTTTAGTCATCGCCAAATATATAGATACTTTTTACTATAGCATGGCATATATGCACAGACCGAGCTAGAACTTGGAGTAAGGAGGTGGATTTGCTGTTGGCTGTATGTAGTAGCTCCGGCCTTCGGCTCTGCTACTGCTTAACTACTTTAAGGGTTTTTTTTTTTTTTTTGTCTTTAATGTGCATTTGCTATTGGGGAATGACAAAATTATTTTATTTAAAATTTTTTAAAGGACTGGGTTGTTTGTTTTGGTAGAATTGGTTGATTGGACTTAGTTTTGTTTATCTTTAATACTAGCAATTTTTGTTGTTGGACTAATGTTTTTGGATTTGTATATTTTGTTTTAGATTTTAGATCTATTGATTTTTTTTTTTTTTTTTTTTTTTTTGTATAGTCTTTAAAAGGAGGAAAATGCTAGAGTTACAAATTTTTTTACAATTTGGTGATGTGGTGAATGGTTATTGATAAGTAAAAAAGTGATGTAAGTAGTAGGCCAAATGCAAACTAATAAGAATTTGCTACCTCAATAGTTTGTACAAATGTTATAGAAACGTTTGAGGCTATAACATCACTCTTAAAAGGATTAATGATAATGTTAAGGGGACAAAGTGTAATTTTATAGAATAAAATGCTGATAATAGGTGGCTGGCTACTATTGCTAGTGGGGTTTTTTTTTTTAATAAAAGGTAGGAGTTTTTTTTTAAGTTATTTTAACGATTAATATGCTAAAATAAGAGATGTGATGTAGGGTGTATTGTAAATATTATGCTAAAATAAATAAAGTAATTTTTTGGTGTGTTGAAATAAAATTTGTTTTTAGAACAGATACTACTAATGCTCTTGCAAAGTTCATTTGTATGGAAGTAAAGTCTTCGATTTTTTAGTTTTAGTTTAAATGAGTTGAATAAAGTGTTTACTGTAAAGAATTTTTATATTGATAAAATTCATAAATAGAGTTATCAATAGAAAGATTTAAATGATTAAAAGGAAGAATATTAAATTCATAACACAAATGTTTATATTCCTTAACAATCAAATCAACCATACCTTGTTTTTTTTTTTTTTTTTTTTTTTAAGTTTATATTAAACAAATTACAGAAACGATATTGATCTTGAATTTTGTTGATTTAAAAGTCTCGGATCTAAATTCAACCTTATAGATCAAGAAGATCCGACTTTATATAAAAATAAAACTATCCGATTTTTCATCCCAAAAAAAAAATCCGACTTTCAACCCGATGGCCTTTTAGACCTATGCATTTCTAATATGTCAATGTGCATTTCTCTTTCTTCGATGCTCTATAAATAATGCATGTTATTATAAATCTACATGCATATCTACATCACAACACGAACATTGTCCATAGTTTCAAAGAATTCCTTCTATCTATCTATCTTAAACACCTATGTCCCAACTCGTACCTAAATCATCTCACTCACCACCAACACAGCCACAACCTTCACAAACCACAGACCTGGAATCACCACCAGTAACTCCAGTTCCAACTGTTGCTAGGCAAAACATGGAACAGCGAAACCTACAATGGCAAGACTTAATATTCGGGTTTTGCTTCACAACAGCCCTTGGAATTGCACTCCAGTCCACACAAGCTCCGTCCCAACTTCCTTTATCTTTCCATTTGCTTTCTCTCACTGTGATACTCGCCTTCTCTACTCTCTTTGTCGCCAAACTTATCAGCTCCAAGTTTCCGGTCCAGGCTCAAGTGGTAGAGAAAGTTGCGGTCTTCTTTCTGATCACTGCATTCTTCCTTGCAATTTCGATACCCATGCCGCTAAGCCTCAAGTTTTTCACTTGGGCTATGTATGGTGTCTTATTGCTCACCGTTTTCGTATTCCGCTTCTTCTAGTTCAGGTCTGATACAGTTATGTTATTGGGAGATTCCATGCTTTTGGTACTTGTAGTAATATTTTTATCTAGTAAGAGAGAGGTTTCCTTCAAATCAGTATGGCGTAATCTACACCAATCCATTACATAAACATTTTCCTATCTCATAAAATGCTTGTGAGTTTGTGTTTGACATCAAGTTGTTTATTTCCTATATATTTGTATGGTTTTATTGAGATTGTATTGTCTCCATTAATAAAATGCTTGTGTATTTGTGTATGACAGGAAGTCGTTTATTTCACATATATTTTGTATGGTTTCGTTGAGATTGTACTTTCTTCTTCTTTTTTAATAATAATTAGAGTCCAAATATCTCATTCTCCACTTGTTTTAATAATTAAATTATTTTAAAAATTATGTCCCAAAACATAATGAGATACCTATACATGTTAATTTATGGCTCTTTAACAAGATAACAATCTATGTTTTGCCTCATCTAATTAATTAATTATTTTAAAATTTTATGAGCCACATTAGTGTACTAGATCTGCAAACCGTCAATTATGTAAGCAATTTTTATCATTGAGATAATGGTAGAGATCAAAATGAAAAATTGTTAAAAAACTCATGAACCAAGTTATAAGTCTTCCAAACATAAAAACCAAAATGAAAATACCACAAAATATTAGGGCCAAAAAGATGATTTTGTCTAATTTATACAATATTATTTAATTAACCTGTACGTGGTATATGTAATTTTGTATTATAATTTAGTATCTCTCAACTCTTATTTTCCAAGTTATAAGGATTAAGGTTTAGTCGGTAATAAATTAATTTGTAGAAATAAATATCATTTGAAGGGTAACTAATAAAAAAATCATTTGAAACATTTGTCCATTCTAGACAGAATTCATTGCGTATATGACAGGAGAGACAAAGCCAACGCACTAAGAAAAGAAAAGAGACTAGTAGATTTTGCATTTCGGAGCGGATTAAATCCGAGAACCAACTCAAGACTTTTGTGCACTGCCTAAAATTAACCTTGTAGCGGGTCCTAGATTTTGTCTTGTAATTAAGTTGTAACCTATTAGGGGATTTCACTTCCTACTAGGTACTTAGGTAGTTCACTAAAGAAAGAAATTTCATCAAAAAAAAGTTCACTAAAGAAATAATTTTTTTCTAAGAGGATATTTTATTAAATTATTTGTGGCTTCAACCACACCATACACATTAACGTGGCAACTGAGACGAGTCTCACTAGTCACCATCTCCAACGAACCAAAGAAGAAATTAATAATGATAAAAAGTGGTGAGGCATTTTTTTTCGTACATTTTTTTGGTCCATTTTTTTAACCAAAAAAATGTATGTAAAATGAGATCGACTTCGATCAATTACTTTTTTCAGGGGAGAAAGTTTCCCTGCAATCTGGATTGGAGGAAGTCTCTCCAAATTGTGATGTGTCAATATCAGAGAATGACATCTGTCCCACTCTACTAAACCCAAACTCAAGAGATAACTCCCGTTAACTCAAGCACTTTTCCATATTTTTTTTATTAAAAAAAATTAATTATTTCACACCACCATAACTCAGCAAACCCCATCACCCCACTGGTCCACCACCTACGTTCACCACCACCGGTCCACCACTACATCGCCGACGACACTAGCAAGAGGTGGCCGACACCTTCATCGCTGCCATTCACGGCTAACCTCTACCTCTGACAAACCCATCTCTCTTCCACTTCATCCCTCTCAAAACCCACCCACCACCACAAAAAACCAAGCAAACCCCAACTCCCCACCGGTCCACCACCTACCTTCAATGGGAACACTAGCAAGAGGTGGCCGAAGCCTTCACCGCTGCCATTCACGACCAACCACCGCCTCCGACAAACCCATCTCTCTTCCATTTCATTCCTCTCAAACCCACCCACCCACAACCATTTTCATCTTTACACTGAAGAATTAATAAGGATTTGTTATGACTACTCAGATCAACCTGCAATAATCTCATTTATTTTCAAAATGGTATTGATGGTTTTGCTTAAAATTGATGGGATTGTTATTTTAACCAAAAGTTCGATTTGGGTAATTATTTTTGGGTGAAATTGGTGGTGGGTAGAAGGGAGATGAGTTCGTTGAGGCGATAAGTAGGCCGTGACTGGTAGAAGGGAGATGAGTAGGACTGGTGGAGAGATGGGTTTGCTGGGTTTTTTGTGGTGGTGGGTGGGTTTTGAGAGGGATGGAGTGGAAGAAAGATGGGTTTGTCAGAGGCAGAGGTTAGCCGTGAATGGTAGCGACGAAGGTGTTGGCCACCTCTTACTAGTGTTGCCGACGATGTTGTGGTGGACCGGTGGGGTGATGGGGTTTGTTGAGTTTTTTTTTTATTTACTTTGGGTGTTTCTGGAACAAAACAAAGAGATGGGGAACGGATTTGCGTTGAAGGAGAGAGAGAGAAAGGACTGAGTTTAGGTGACAGTGGTGAGAAATAATTAATTATTTTTTTAATAAAAAAAATATGGAAAAGGGCCTAACGTTTGAGTTAACGGGAGTTATATATTGAATTTGAGTTTTAGTGGAGTGGGACAAGTGTCACTCTCTGATATTGAGTTTGGAGAGACTTCCTCCAATCCAAATTGCAGAGAAACTTTCTCCTTTTTCAGGAGTTCATACTTGAGCCAATGGGAGTTCAACTTTACTTAAACCAAAGCACGCGCTAAAGCATTCGCTTAGCATTTTACATGGGAAAACTTTATACTACCTAAACCAACTGCCAACAACCTTGGCTTTGGAGATAAATGTGACCTTACATTGATAAAATAGGGGCCTAGTTTGAGGGATACTTCACAACCAGTTCAGAGTTATGGGGTATGTGGAGCTTGGTTTTATGTTCAATTTCGTTTGAACCTGCCGATCTGACTTGGAAGTATTACTATTTTATATGAGGTTTTTTTTGTGAGGCTAGTTTAATTGGTAGCGAAATATTTTGTTTCTCCAATCAAACTGAAATTATGTCTGGTATAATATTGACTCTCTTGGTATTTTTGCCTAACATTTTTCCTTGACTAAGGGAGTTCTCACATGTGTTTTGCTGAGATAAGGAGTAACTCTTATAAAGGCTTGGCCTTTTCTGGAAGGCTTAGGGCATCCCCTCCCATGCCCCCCAACCAAAATTAAAGAGAAGGGTTTTTTTCAAAATCTAAGAAGGATCAACACAAACTAAGAACTAATTAAAAGTTCTTTGTCAAATTCAGCAACTTGCCTTCCTCTCTCTCTCTCTCTCAGAATTATGACTGCTTATATGGAATTTCAAAAAGAAAATAAAATGTTTTATTCTACCAAAAAATAGATTTAATTACATGAATGTGCTTTTTGTTAGTGTGGCTTGAATTTTGCCACAAGCCCATAAGGCCCAAGCAAGCCCAATCCGGCCATAAAAGTGACCTAATACAAGTTGAAAAGGGAATCCCACTCAGCCGACTTTTATAAAGTAACATATATATATGTGCTTTATTATATGCGGCTATATTGCAGAGAATTGATTAGAGAGAAATTCTAATTAACCTAGTGTGCAGCCGCATGAGAGAAAATAGAGAAAAGAGAGGCAGCCAGTTTCTATTCTTATTTTTTCTGTGAGAGAGTGCTAGGGTGTAATTGGGATTTGGGTTTCTTGAGAGTGTTCTTGTGCACTATTGTATTTTCCCTGATAATAGTGAAATCCCTGCAACTCCGTGGACGTAGGCAAATTGCCGAACCACGTAAATATTGTCTTGTGCGTGTGATTATTTTTCTTTGACGCGTGTTTTCTCTATTTGTTTTGTTTCTCACAGGTTGGAATTTTGATTAAATTCCCTACAACTGGTATCAGAGCCTAGGGTTAGGTTTGAGTGGGAGCAATGGCAGAGGAAGCAGGAAAGGCGTCTGGAATAGAAAAGTTTGATGGCACAGACTTCGCGTATTGGAGGATGCAGATTGAAGATTATCTCTATGGGAGGAAATTGCATCTGCCTCTTTTGGGGACAAAACCTGAGGCTATGAAGGCTGAGGAATGGGCTCTTCTTGACAGACAGGTACTAGGAGTTATCAGGTTAACTCTGTCTAGGTCTGTTGCACACAATGTTGTAAAGGAGAAGACCACAGCAGATCTGATGAAGGCTTTGTCTGGTATGTATGAAAAGCCGTCAGCAAACAATAAAGTGCACTTGATGAAGAAACTATTCAATCTGAAGATGGCAGAGAATGCATCAGTAGCACAACATCTGAATGAATTTAACACTATCACAAATCAATTGTCGTCTGTAGAAATTGATTTTGATGATGAGATCCGTGCACTGATCGTTTTGGCTTCTTTGCCAAACAGTTGGGAGGCAATGAGGATGGCAGTAAGCAATTCTACAGGAAAGGAAAAGCTCAAGTACAATGATATACGAGATTTAATTCTGGCTGAGGAGATTCGCCGAAGAGATGCAGGCGAAACCTCAGGATCTGGTTCTACCCTAAACCTTGAGACAAGAGGCAGAGGTAATAACAGAAATTCAAATCGGGGCAGATCAAAATCCAGAAATTCTAATCGGAACAGAAGTAAATCTAGATCAGGCCAACAAGTACAATGCTGGAATTGTGAGAAAACAGGTCACTTTAGGAATCAATGCAAAAGTCCTAAGAAGAAGAATGAAGATGATTCTGCTAATGCTGTAATAGAAGAGGTACAGGATGCATTACTTCTTGCAGTAGACAGTCCACTTGATGATTGGGTTTTGGATTCAGGAGCTTCCTTTCATACCACTCCACACCGAGAAATCATACAGAATTATGTTGCAGGTGATTTTGGTAAGGTGTATTTGGCTGATGGTTCAGCCATGGATGTTGTGGGTATGGGAGATGTTCGAATATTGTTGCCCAATGGGTCTGTTTGGTTACTGGAGAAGATTCGACATATTCCTGACCTGAGGAGGAATCTGATTTCTGTTGGACAACTTGATGATGAAGGACATGCAATACTATTTGTTGGTGGTACTTGGAAGGTTACAAAGGGAGCTAGGGTATTGGCTCGTGGAAAGAAGACTGGTACTCTGTACATGACCTCAAGTCCAAGAGACACAATTGCAGTTGCTGATGCAAGTACTGATACAAGCCTATGGCACCGCAGACTTGGTCATATGAGTGAAAAAGGGATGAAGATGCTGCTGTCAAAAGGAAAACTACCAGAATTGAAGTCCATTGATTTTGACATGTGTGAAAGTTGCATCTTAGGAAAGCAGAAAAGGGTGAGCTTCTTGAAAACTGGCAGGACACCGAAGGCTGAAAAATTGGAGTTAGTACACACTGATTTGTGGGGGCCTTCTCCGGTTGCATCCCTTGGAGGTTCAAGGTACTACATCACTTTCATTGATGACTCAAGCAGAAAGGTATGGGTTTATTTTCTGAAAAATAAATCAGATGTATTTGAAACCTTTAAGAAGTGGAAGGCCATGGTTGAGACAGAAACAGGTTTGAAAGTAAAATGTTTGAGGTCAGATAATGGAGGAGAGTACATTGATGGAGGGTTCAGTGAGTATTGTGCTGCACAGGGAATTAGGATGGAGAAGACCATTCCTGGGACACCACAGCAGAATGGTGTGGCTGAGCGCATGAACAGAACCCTCAATGAGCGTGCTAGGAGTATGAGGTTGCATGTTGGACTACCAAAAACTTTTTGGGCTGATGCTGTTAGCACTGCAGCTTACCTGATAAACCGAGGACCTTCAGTTCCCATGGAGTTCAGACTTCCTGAGGAGGTTTGGAGCGGTAAAGAGGTAAAGTTTTCACACTTAAAAGTTTTTGGTTGTGTTTCCTATGTTCATATTGATTCTGATGCTCGTAGTAAACTTGATGCAAAGTCTAAAATATGTTTTTTCATTGGCTATGGTGATGAAAAATTTGGCTATAGGTTTTGGGATGAACAAAACAGGAAAATTATCAGAAGTAGAAATGTGATATTTAATGAACAGGTTATGTACAAGGACAGGTCAACTGTAGTGTCAGATGTTACAGAGATTGATCAAAAGAAATCTGAGTTTGTCAACTTAGATGAATTGACTGAAGGTACTGTCCAGAAAAGGGGTGAAGAAGATAAGGAGAATGTAAATTCACAGGTAGATCTGAGTACACCTGTAGCTGAAGTCCGCAGATCTTCCAGGAACATTAGACCTCCACAGCGTTATTCACCCACTCTAAATTATCTCATGTTGACTGATGGTGGTGAGCCAGAGTGTTATGATGAAGCCTTGCAAGATGAGAATTCAAGCAAGTGGGAGTTAGCCATGAAAGATGAGATGGATTCCTTGTTGGGGAATCAGACATGGGAATTGACTGAATTGCCAGTAGGAAAGAAGGCTTTGCACAACAAGTGGGTATACAGAATAAAGAATGAGCATGATGGTAGCAAACGTTACAAGGCCAGATTAGTCGTTAAAGGGTTCCAGCAGAAGGAAGGCATTGACTACACAGAAATATTTTCTCCAGTTGTGAAGATGTCAACAATCAGACTAGTACTGGGAATGGTGGCTGTAGAAAACCTACATCTTGAGCAGTTAGATGTGAAGACAGCATTCCTTCATGGTGACTTGGAGGAAGACCTTTACATGATTCAGCCAGAAGGGTTCATTGCTCAAGGACAAGAGAATTTAGTCTGCAAACTGAGAAAGAGCTTGTATGGCCTAAAACAAGCTCCTAGACAGTGGTATAAGAAATTTGACAGTTTTATGCACAGAATTGGGTTCAAGAGATGTGAAGCTGATCACTGTTGCTATGTTAAGTTTTTTGACAATTCTTACATCATATTACTATTGTATGTGGATGATATACTTATTGCAGGGTCTAGCATTGAGGAGATTAATAATCTGAAGAAGCAATTGTCCAAACAGTTTGCAATGAAGGATTTGGGAGCTGCAAAGCAAATCCTTGGTATGAGAATCATTAGAGACAAGGCTAATGGTACATTGAAGCTTTCACAGTTAGAGTATGTGAAGAAAGTTCTCAGCAGGTTCAACATGAATGAAGCAAAACCAGTGAGCACACCCTTGGGTAGTCATTTCAAACTAAGTAAAGAACAGTCACCAAAGACAGAAGAAGAAAGGGACCACATGAGCAAGGTGCCCTATGCCTCAGCTATTGGCAGCTTGATGTATGCTATGGTATGTACAAGGCCAGACATTGCACATGCAGTGGGAGTTGTGAGTAGATTCATGAGTAGGCCTGGAAAGCAGCATTGGGAGGCAGTCAAGTGGATTCTGAGATATCTGAAGGGTTCATTAGATACATGTCTTTGCTTCACAGGTGCAAGTTTGAAACTGCAGGGTTATGTAGATGCTGATTTTGCTGGTGATATTGATAGTAGAAAGAGTACTACTGGGTTTGTTTTTACTCTGGGTGGTACAGCTATATCATGGGCTTCAAATCTACAGAAGATTGTTACTTTGTCTAGTACAGAAGCTGAGTATGTTGCAGCAACTGAAGCTGGAAAGGAGATGATTTGGCTACATGGTTTCTTAGATGAATTGGGTAAGAAGCAGAAGATGGGCATTCTACACAGTGACAGTCAGAGTGCAATCTTTCTTGCCAAAAATTCGGCTTTTCATTCAAAGTCGAAGCACATACAGACAAAATACCACTTTATCCGTTACCTTGTTGAAGATAAGCTGGTAATGCTTGAGAAGATTTGTGAATCTAAGAACCCAGCAGACATGTTGACTAAGGGTGTCACTATTGAGAAGTTGAAGCTGTGCGCAGCTTCAATTGGTCTTCTAGCTTGAGGACATGAGGATGAGTTGCAGGGATGAGGGATTGTGTTATAGAGGATTGTGGTTGATGTTTGCAGCTTGTGAGCCTTTAAGGGCTAAGGTGGAGCTGATGGAAGAGTTTGCTAGTGTAGCTTGATCAATTCAAGCCAAGGTGGAGATTTGTTAGTGTGGCTTGAATTTTGCCACAAGCCCATAAGGCCCAAGCAAGCCCAATCCGGCCATAAAAGTGACCTAATACAAGTTGAAAAGGGAATCCCACTCAGCCGACTTTTATAAAGTAACATATATATATGTGCTTTATTATATGCGGCTATATTGCAGAGAATTGATTAGAGAGAAATTCTAATTAACCTAGTGTGCAGCCGCATGAGAGAAAATAGAGAAAAGAGAGGCAGCCAGTTTCTATTCTTATTTTTTCTGTGAGAGAGTGCTAGGGTGTAATTGGGATTTGGGTTTCTTGAGAGTGTTCTTGTGCACTATTGTATTTTCCCTGATAATAGTGAAATCCCTGCAACTCCGTGGACGTAGGCAAATTGCCGAACCACGTAAATATTGTCTTGTGCGTGTGATTATTTTTCTTTGACGCGTGTTTTCTCTATTTGTTTTGTTTCTCACAGGTTGGAATTTTGATTAAATTCCCTACACTTTTTTCCTGTATGTGCTTCTTTGGACATTGCCTTTTATAATCTTTATTGATAATTTGTTAAACCCATGAAAAATATAGTTTATTTACAAACATTAAAAGTAAATTTGCAATTCAAATTAATGAAATATTGTATGCCTAATATTTTATTTGGATGTATTGATTTGAGTATTGAGATCCGCTTCAATTATTTTCCACAAGCTCATACTTGAACCTATAAAATCAAAGCGACCGTAATGTTAAGTTTATGTTTTTATGGACTTAATTATGTGTCAAATTTATTTGTATTTATGCTTTCATTTATATATATTTATATAATCAAAATTATATCTATGTACTATCTATAGCAGGATTATCCTCTTTGGACTGGGCTTTTATTTAATTCAAAAAATACCCCTAGATCCTAGGTTTAATAGGAACAAAACTTAAAGACAACCTAGTAAAAATATATCTACAACTCTACGTAAAATGTCTACAAAATAGGACACTCTCTTACTAATTCATGCCTTCAAAACAAACTTATCCAAGAATTAAAATTTAAAAAAAAAATTAAAAAAAAAAAATCTTCTGAGCTCACTTTGATATTTCCCACAAGACCATGTTCCAACTTTTTTTAAAAAACTTTATTAAGATTCAACAGTTTCTTTTATTAAATTTTCGATTTTCTTAATTCCTAATTTCATATACACTAGACAAAAAAAAAAAAACCCTCATTGCACACATAAGAGCATTCGCATCAAGAAAATGTTATCTCATTTCATTTTACCATTCTAAAAAACTACTTTATCAATTATAGCATACCATTTTACAATACTCTCAGTATTCCAACTTTTATTTTACAATACAACACATTAAAATAATATAAATTATACAATAAAATATATTTCATTCTCTCTCTCTCTCTCTCTCTCTCTCTCTCTCTCTCTCTCTCTCTCTCTCTCTCTCTCTCTCTCTCTCTCTCTCTCTCTCTCTCTCTCTCTCTCAACCAGTGGTCAAGTACCACAGAGAAAACTCAATACACCCATCTACACAACAACCACCCTTTCAACCACACCACCTCCACACAGCAACCTAGTCACCACCACACAGCAACCACCATGACACCAAGACCCGTTAACCAACAAAACTCTTCTTCTTCTTCATCCTCAGGATTCGTCACCGTCTTTACCGAGATCAGTCACTTCAACCCAAAACCCCAACTACAAGAACAAGCCTTCCCCATCACCACTGAGATCTTCCTCTTCTGTGACCCGATCATTGACCCAAACCCACACTGCCACCATGATCTCCGATCTCCGTCGATCCACGCCAATCCCAAATCCAAAATCAACACCCAAATCCAAAATCTCCAATCCACGCCTAGATCAACACCCAACTCTGTCACGCAGATCAACCCAATTTCAAAACCCATAACCCATAACCCACGGCCCACCACGCCGATCCACCATAATCCTCAGCCCTAGACCCACCAAAATCCGATTAGCAATCCTCAACCCCTTGACCACGATGATCTCGCCTAGAAAATGTCATCGGCAGTGCCATCGGAGAGAAAGGGTCATCGGCAGTGAGAGGCACGAGAAGAGAACAGCTCAACGGAGAGAGGGGAGATGAGCTCTATGACTGTGTGAGAGAGAGAAAGAACTGAAAGGAAAGAGAAAATAACTTAAATAATATATTTGGTTTTACAATTGTACTACAGTGCGGTTCTACCTTTAGAATTATACTGTAGCACTATTGCAAAATTTTTTGCAATAGTTGACTTTTACAAGTCCGAATGGAGGAGATTTTTTGTGCTTAAATGATAAAATAGACTAACATATATGGCATGCCATGTGCGAATGCTCTAAGAGCACTAGCATTGAAAAATGCTAAAGTCATATTTAAGGCATTTTTGACATTTTAGAGGACAAAAACACTTGCATCAAACAATGCTAAACCACACTATTGCAAAAATTTTTGCAATAGTGCTACAGTACAATTCTAAGTCTAAACTTAGAATTGTACTGTAGCACAATGGTAAAAGAAAAATATATATTTTATTCCACTCTCTCTCCACCCGTTGGAATAGATGCTTAGCTAAAAAAAAGTGATGATGTGAAAGAAATAATAAAGAAAGATTAAAAAATAATATTTTAATGAAAAAGTAAAATAATAGAGTTTTTTGATGTAGAGTGTATTGTAAAATGGTATGGTATAATTGATAAAGTAACTTTTTGAGATGGTAAAATAGGATATCATAGCATTCTTTGATGCTATGCTCAATGCTAAGTTAGCATTGCTAACGCATCAATGCTAGTTTGAAATAGATGTACCTCGAAGTGGCTGTAGAGTTAAAGTTGCGTTCCACTTGCGGTCTATCCAGCCTAGACAAAAGGCAGATAAAAAGGAATCTTATAGGATCCGAGCCTCAATCTGTCCATCCGAATTATTTTAAGATGGGCGTATATATTCCTTTTCCCTGCGTGTTAAAGTTTAACGTTAGACAAAGACTTAAACCAAAAAAAAAAAAAACGTTAGACAAAGACAAATGTCGTTTCGTTTTACTAAAAAATAGTAATGATAAAGACAAGATGAAATTAGAGACCTTTGTCCATTGACATTTGTGGTCTACAACTGACCTCATAGGACCTCATAGTGACCCAATAATCTTTTATTATTGTACTACAAGTGAACAACATTAAATATCCAATCACATGCGATGTTTTGTGGACATTGCATTTCGGAGCAGATTAAGAGCTATTTATTAAGAAATTTTTAGTAATGTTATTATTGTTTTGTAAAAATATATATGAGTAAAAAACTGTATAAAAATACATAAAATATTGTTTAAATACTAAAAATTATTGTTTAAATAATAGTACTAAACATCCCCTAAATGATATGAGAAATAATGTGTGTACTGCCTCAAATCAACCGAAATCCTCATATCGGATCTAGATCCTGTTATTGTCATCCGAATGGAGTCAATGGACTTTTCCGACACAAAATTGCGGTTCCTACTTACTTGATAAGAAGTTTCACAGAAAGTGATGATTCTTTTTTTATTTTTAAATTATTTGTCGCTTCAATATATCACTTTCAACACATTGATTTAAAAAAAAATAAGGTGTTGAGCTATTTGGTGGCAATCGGATTCGGATGTAATGAGATCCGATTACTTGGGGAATAGGGTCACAGAGCTGATGTAATTCGATCATTTTCCACCACTTCATACTTCATTCTTCAACCTACAATAGAGTCAAAGATGTAATGAGATCCGATAACAAAGTGTACCTTTCAAAGTCTATTACTACTTTAGGACTATTCATCAAAATAAAATTACTACTTTAGGACTCAATAGTGCTACTGCGTCTCCTTTTTTTTCCTAGTTAATAAAGAAACTTTATTCCACATGAAAGACAATACACGTCAAGATGTGGGGCTCTTTTCTTTTCTTTTCTTTTTTTTCTTTTCTTTTTCTTTTTTATAAATTAAAAATTACTATGGGGTGGGAGGATTTAATCATGAAAATTCTAAAAAGTACTCTTGATTTTTGGGTGGCTATTTTGTTTGTGTTGCCAACTTGCCATGGGTAGGATTGTTCATCAATGAGCTCCGTATTTGAGTTGTTCTAATATTGTGAAAGTTGGATTATTTGAGATTCCCTATAAATAAGTTGCTCTAATATTATGAAAATTAGATTATTTGAGATAAAGCTAATACAAAAAGTTGTGTAGGACTTGTAAATAGTATATAAAATAAGAAAAAACCAGTTTATAATCTAATGTCAAATGCACAGATAATAAGCCTTTTTTTTTTTTTTTTGAGAAATAATAAGCCCCTCTTGAATATAAAAGAAATTGAATGTATTTCAATAGGTTGGACAGTTGAGGATCTCTAGATTTTCTCCAATTTACCATGGGAAGGGTTATTAGTAAGGTAGTACATTAAAGAAAGAAACTATTGGTTTAAAAGTAAAGTAAATTACTAATTTTAGAATCACATAAAGAGTTATAATTTTTGGCATAACTATTTTAGATGGCATACTATAACAATTACTTATTACTTTCACATGAACTCACCATTTTTTCTTCATCACTCAGCCTGTCACGTGGATAATTGGGACAAAAATTTTGGGTTTTTGTAGTCCTAGATTTTTTTTTTTAGTATTGTGTTAGAGGGGAGAATTTTTAGGGAAAACATTTTTTTTTTTACATTTTATAGAATTTATTTTTCTCTTTCTAGGTCTCTCAATTATTGGTAGATCTTCTTTTCAAATTGTTGAAGAAATGATATCCTCAAGATTTACTCTTTGAAAATTGAAGAAGCCATTTAAAATAGAGGAAATGCAAAACATTTTTCCTTGACTGAAGGAGTTTTCTCAATCTTTTTTGATAAGATAAGGGGTATCTCTCAATTCTTAGTCTACAACTGACCTCAAAGTGAATGTTATTACAATGTCTTTGTTTTTTGTAGAATCATGTTATTATAATATCTGAGATAATATTTTATTATTATTGTACTACAACATAAAATAGTGTAGCTAAAATGATACCCAATAACATGAGTTTTTTTATTTTTATTTTTATAGGACCCAATAACATGAGTGGTTTTGTGATCATTTACAGTTCAGAGGATTAAATGATCCGAGAAACAGTCGTAGGACTTTTGTCTACTGCCTAAATTAAACCGAACTCCTCATATCGGATCCTAAATCCTATTATTCTCATCCGAATACTTTACGACACAAAATTGCGGTTCCTAGCTACTAGGTAAGAACTGGGAAGTTTCTTTTATTTTTTTAGGAGAATATATTATTAAATTATTTGTAGCTTCAATCAGACACATTGATCAAAAAAAGGTATTGAGCTATTTGGTGGCAATCGGATGTAAAGAGATCCGATTTCTTAAGGAATAGGGTCACAGAGCGAATGTAATTAAATCCGCTTCAATCATTTTTCCACCACTTCATACTTCAATCTTTCAACCTATAATAGATTCAAAGCATATGTAATGAGATCCGATAACAAGTGTACCTTTCAAAGTTTACAACATTATTACTTGGGAAAATCTTTTTGACATGTGCAATTCAATTTAATATTATTTGGCATCAAATTTCCCTAGTGTTGGGTCTCCTTTTCTTTTCTGTAAACTTTTTTCCACACGACAGACCATACACATCAAGACGTGGGGCTCAATTCTTATTTATTCATTTCATAAATTGACAATTGCAATTGGGTGAGAGGGTTTAAACCCTAAAAATCTCAGCTGAATATACTAAAAAGTATTTGGTCCGGAGTTTTTTATGTTTGTGTTGCCATGCGCAGGATTGTTCATCGATGAGCTCCGTATTTGAGTTGTTTTGCTTTTGCACCGTATCAAAGTGGTTGGTCCCTCAGATTTTGAAACAGCACTGCACTGTGCTATCAATGGACTAGGCTGGTGCAATCGATTAGATGATTTGGGCCGCACAAGTTGCTTGGGACTAAATGGACTTTTTATAACCATAGTGGATTGGGTCTGATATTAAGTAATCTGTATAGTTTACACAATTAATATTGTATCTGATTTGGGCTGCCCACGCCTTAGCCAATTGGTCCTCTAGGAACAACACGTTTGGGTCTTTTGATGTGGCATTTGGCCCTCCTTGTTTTGTTTTTTGTTTTGTTTTTGTTATTAAGGATGAGGCCTATGGCTCCCCCATTGTAATCTTTTGTTCTGAATAAGATTTGCAATTCATCAAAAAAAAAAAAAAAGATCTGATTAGGGCTTAAGCTTTGTATCAAAATCGGACTTGTCATCATTAATTTATTCTAAATCATTATGTGATTTGATTTTTTTTATATAACCCATGCCTTGTATCAAAAAACAACTATCCAGAACTACATAAATCTAAAAAATCCAACAAAGAAGGTAACGCAAGACCAGACAAAGCAGTCATCCAATTGAAAAGAGAAAGAAGGAAAATGCGCTTCAACTCAACGGTAGAACACTCCTCTCCTCCATATATTCCACATAATACAATGTGGAATGGCACCCAAAATAGAAGTTGGTCTATGCCAGCCAAATATTCCAACCTGCTAACAACTCAACCACTCATTTAAGCATAACCCATGAAATAACAAACAAGCTAAATGCCAATTATCCAAGGTAGAAATTCCTCTTTCTCAAATTATCCACAGGTTAAAGGCATAAACAATGAAGGAGAAGGTGATCCATCGATTCCCAGTCATTCCTACACATGCAGCATCTACTAATAACATAAATATTCTGCTTCAATTGTCCAAGGTAAGAATCTCTCCCTTTGCAGCTGTCCAAGCGAAAAAAGCTACCTTAGAAGGAACTTTCACCTTCCAAGGGAAAGAGTGGCTATTTCTGCAGGATAAAACTGTATAATACGACTTAACTTCAAAAGAACCACTACAGGTAGCTAACAACACCAGTTTATCTTCCTTATTCCTTACCACCATAGTAGAGTAAAGAAGAGCAAAAAAAACTTCCACGCTATCCAATTCCCAATCTTGAAGCAGTCTAACAAAAAGTGCATCCCAGTGAGCAATCCCCATTGTGCCAACACAAATGTTCAGCCACATATGCATTCCTATCCCTTGCAATGCGATACACCAACGGAAAAGCTTCCTTAAGAGGTAGCTAGCTCCCCAGACCATAAGTTATCCCAAAAACGGATCCTAAGGCTAAGAAGTAAGATCCCTTCCCACCACAAATATGGTGTTTTGAGAAAACCTCCCCCAACCCCCATCAATACCATATTTATTAGCTATCACAGTTCTCCATAAGCATTTGGCTTCATATAGCAGTGTTAAAAGAGGTGAACTTTTTGATACCTAAACCACCCGATTGAATTGACTGACAAACATACTTCCAATTTACCAAATGCAATTTAACTTCATCAGCCAGGCCACCCCACAAAAAGTCCCACCGTTACTTTTCCAATCTATGAGCCACACTAGTTGGGATTGGAAACAAAGATAGAAAATAAGTAGAAAGGCTAGAGAGGGTACTTTTAATGAGTAATTCTCCCACCCTTAGATAAATACCTCTTCCTCCAGCCAGCAAGTCGTTTCTCCATCCTTTCTAGTATTGAGGTCCATATAGCTGTGGACTTAAATTGAGCCCCCAATGGCAGCCCCAAAAATTTTTAATAGCAGTAGACTCCACTTTACAACCCAATATTGGCGCCAGATTAGCTATATTAGGCACCACTAATTGGAACCAACTCAGACTTAGCTAAATTAAAAACAGCTTCAAAGCACAATACAATACATCTCAGGCCACCATCAAGGGGTTCTTCCTTGTAATTACTCGGTGTGTATAAGGCAAGGGGACCACACACACCTAGAAGAATAGTGAGGAGCTCAAAGAGCTCTGAACACCCTCCTTAGCAAAATCACCCCCCCCCCCCCCCCCCCCCCCCAAACACACACACACATGAGATCCTTTGAAACTTATGTAAATTCATTATTTTTTTTCACAATATCTGAATGAGAACATGTAGAAATTCAAACTTAAAGAACATTATAAATTATAAAGAAAAAATGAATATACTTAGAGAATAACTAACAAAGCTAAAAAAAAGTATAAAAAAAAATGCCATTAAATTCGTTATCAAGGAACAAATAATCAATTAATATCATGTTAATAACTTGAGTTGGAAAACCATAAGCAGCTCAACAAACAAAATAAGGGGAATGTGCATGACATATAGAACGTTCCTAAGGAATCAACTGAAAATGCACTCATGTAAATTAGGTCCATTAAGAGTATGAATCGACCACTGTCCTTGTAGGCGGAATGGTATCTCCCCCCACATATAAGCTGTGTGGGTGTTTAGGGGGAAGAGGTTCAAGCTGCAAGATAGCCACAATAAATATTTCCAACCATCTCAAAAAAATAAAAATAAAAAAGGATGAATCATTGAGAACAAATAAAATCTCCTTGTAAATCATCTGAAACTGCACTAATATAAAATCAGAATCAATTAGAATGGTTGCTCAAATTAAATTTCATTCATTAAGTATATTATAACTGTAAATTGAAATACATCAAGACTTCAGCTGACATTAGATGTTCAATAATACTCAACCTTGGATTGATGGTTGTACAACCTTCACATCTCTTCCTTCTTAATAAATAATAAGGGAAGGGATGGATGTTCCTATAAAAGTCAACCTTAGATATTGTTTTTATATTCTAAAAAAATTACTTTCAACTGATTTTCAAGAGACTCAGCTAGATCATTTTTCTGGTACAGACTACAAGAATCCAAGAAATCAGATCAGCTGCATCAGCATGCTATTCTTTTTTTGTTTTTTATTAGAAGAATCCTAATGCCTCTAAACATCTTATACGTTCAGACAGTTGACCAAGAAATACCCAATAGCAGAAGCGCCATGTACTTCCTTGGCTTTTGACATGGGAAGCTGCAAGTGGAAGACCCACTTAGCCATTTACACAAAAATAGTGCAGAGATTCTATGTATATTGCTTTCTCTGCAGAGAACATCTTTTGACGTGCACAAAGGAAGATTTCAAGGAAAACAAAAATTAAATATACAAAGATTCAAGAATTGTGATCTAAATTTGATGCAGGGCCTTCTTATCACCTTTCATAGGTTATTTTAATTATTATTGAGCCTAAGTAAGTAAATATTATGTGCTTAATGTTAGAAAGTTGCTGGTTTAGTTATAATAAAATAGAGGTAGTTCGGTATAAGAATTTTACTAATCAGGGTCGGTCACATGTAGTCTCTGTCGACATAAATGGAGCACTGAAATATATATATATACACATTTGTTTGCGTCAACACAAATACACCAAGTATAACAAAAAATGTTACTTACCTGAAATTTGAATAGCTCCGCAAACAAAGCTAATTCCTTTCAAGCAAATTCCGCGTTACGGCGCAAACCTGAGGCCGGTACTATCCTCAATTATCAAATAGAAAATCGCTTCCTTTTTGGGCATTGTGAATCCGAATTTGATGGGAAGCCATTTATACAAACACACACACAATTCTCAGCTTCATCGATGAGAATGGAAACAATGCTCTCTACGGAACCCATTAATCTCACTTCGCAAGAATCGAGTTTCGAAACCTCGAATTCTCCTTTAAATTTTTGTTTGTTTTTTATTCTGAAGAAAACGACGTCGCATTTCCCTTGGAATAGTAATATACGGTGATCATAAATCTTTAGAGAGGCCCATAAGGCTTAACGGGCTTCTTTAGTGGTCTATTAGGCCTCTTTCTAAATCTTTCTGTTCAAGATATGGCAAAAAAACCCAAAATGTATGAGAGATATAAGGCTTATTGTTTGGGCTACACAAAAATGTCGAAAGCCCTTTGCAAGAAATCTAGGTTTGATTTTTTTTTTTTTTTTTTTCTCTCTCCTTTTCTTATTGAAAAAAAAAAGGCTAACAATACTTTGATTCTTTCATTTTTTTTTTTTTTTTAAGAAGATTTTTATTCTGCAATAATAGATGATTAAGACAATTCATGGGAGTAAAAGTCCATGATCCCCTCCATCACCATATTCAAAAGTCATTAGTGGATGATGTCGAAGTATGCATCACGTGATAAGATTGGTAAGTAGTTTTAAGGCCAATATAAAGACAAAAGAATAAGAATCATAAAAATTTTCATATTAATTTTATTATTATTATTATTATTATTATTATTATTATTATTATTGTCATTATTTGTTGTAATTGATGTATAATAAGAAGTGTTTCATTTGTGGGATCATATTCAAATAATTTTAATTCAATTTTAACTTACGGTCTTTTGGTATTGCTTAGAAAAATGGCCGATGATATAATTGAAGTTATTGTCCGATTTCTTTGAGACAATGGAATTATTATTTCATAGTTTTTTTTTTAATTTTTAATGACATGAAACCTCTCCAAGATAGGCCTTTTGAATCCATCTTTGTAAAAACTAAACCACAGATAATCAAAGCATATTGTAATCGTGAGTATTAATTCAGTCACAAATATGTAGAGGGTGAACTTAGACATTTTAGTTGAAACATTGCACCATTCAGTGTTGACATGGATAGAATGTCTCATAAGATACTTTCTCTTTTTGCCAATGACTCTAAAACCTGGGGCTTATTAGACATTTTCACTTACAAAACCTCCATTATTCAATGTTCATTCTTTATGCGGGGTCAATTAGAAAGTGGTATGCGTGACACAAGTTCATTCTTTCATTGACAAGACTGACGAGAGGGACACATCATTGGCTTTTGAATGAATTTAACACAAAGTACGGGTTATATTGCTATTCACAATCATAATCTTTTTGACAATTCTCAATGCACAATGCCAATTTTTCTCTCAACCTCTATTTTTTCTTTCCTTAACAATCCTGTATCTTTCTTTTAAAGTACATACGTCCATAATGAGATTATGAAATTTGACAATGAAACCAGAAGAAATAGTTTAGATGATTAGCTTTTGGAACAAAAAACATACTAGGTTTGAAGTTAGATGAACCCACAACGGTAATTTGCACTTGTTATTTGTTAAGCAAATATATATGTCCATTTTGAGAATCTCTTACCATGGATCAGAAACTAATTTAACGTAATCTTCTTCTTCTTTTTTTAATATATTTTTTGCAAAGAATTTCGTTGCAAAGTTTAGTGTCCAGTTTTAAATATTTAAGAGGTTTGATTGCATGTTCTGAACTGTTGGGACGCAAATAGGTGTTTGTCCAAAATTAATCTATTAACTAAAAATATCTAATTACAAAGTAGAACATGATAATAAAAGTTGTAATTATAAGACTAGAATTAATCCTAAGGATGGCAATGAGATTATGTAGGGTGGGGTCGAATCATGAGTGTTTCATTCCTTTTCCTAAGTTGTAACTAGAGTGGGCCAGTGGGGCATGTTAGGGTGGGGCATGCAACACACACATAGATTTTTTTTTTTTTTTTTGTAAGATAACACACACATAGATTGATTAGAAGTAATATGAATAAAAAATTAAATTATATATAAACAAGTTAATATACAAACTTGGAAACTTGAGATGAGGTTTAACCAAGACATGAAAGGGATGGGTTTTGTCTTGTCTCCCTCTTTAGGACGGAGAAAACCTACACAAGATGGAGTGGGATAGGACAAAGCAAATGGAATGCGCAACATTTTTGTCATCCCTAATTATAGCACAGTACAAGTTATTGAAATTTCTATGTTTAGAGAAAATATTCTAATAATATTACAAAAATCAAACAATAAATAGAAAAGAAAAATTTTGTTGAAGTTTGGTGACAAGAATTATAATAGAGACTGACTCAGTGGCTCAATTGGAAGGTGGCATGCATGTATGAAAGAAGTTCTTTAGTAGGGATGGAGTCAAGATTTGGAGTTAGGGGGGTGATTCTGCTGCTAGCTGTGTGCGGTGACTCTGATCTTTGAGTCTACTGCTTACTATTAAGGATTTTTGTTTAAAATTTTTTAAATGGCTAAGTTGTTTGTTCTAGGTAAAATAAATTGATTGGGCTTAATTTTTTTAGTTTTATTATTGGTAATTTTTGTTGTTGGGCTAATTTTTTTGGACTTGTATATTTTGTTTTAGATTTAATCTATTAATTTTTTATGTCCTTTAAAAGGTGAAAATGCTAAAACTACAAAAAAATTACAAATTGCTAATATATGGTGAGTGATTATTGATAAGTAAAAAGTTATGCAAGTATACAAACCAATAAAAATTTGCTAATTCAATAGTTTGTATAAACGTTGTAAAAATGTTTGTGGCTATAACATTACTCTCAAAAGAATTGATGGCATTATTAAGGGGGGACAAAGTGTAATTTTATTGAACAAAATTGTTAAAATTAGTATCTATTAATATAGTAATATTTTTAAAAAAAAATTTGGCCCCCCCTAGTCCAATAACAGCTCCGTCCATGTTCCTTAAAGATTGTGATGTAGCGTAGGCGTGTAGAAGTAGAATCAGTAACACACAATTACTACAACTCTTCCACAAAACCTAAGTTCCACAAGAACACTAGGCTAGTAGGCAAAATAATAGAGAAAACATCTCTAACAAACTTTTATTAATCAATGCATCACATTAATCAACCTCTCTATAAAGAGTATTTATAGGAATAGAATTTCTCCTACTCCTTTTAGGAAAAGAAATAATAAACCTACTTCTATTTGAGAAAGGAAAAACAATTTAACTAGGAAAATAAAAACAATTAAAATCCTAATTCAATAAGGAAAAAGAAAACAACATAAAATATTAAAATATTTTATTCTCCATTAACCAATCTGCATCATTCTCTCGGGGTTGGGGAAAACTCGTCCTCGAGTTTTGTGGCAATCTTCCACGATCAATTGGAACCCCGAATAATCCTCTCCATCCTATTCTTCTGTGCAAGACAAGACGAATCGGTATGCTACTTATCAATCTTTTCTCACTCATAATAAATCTTGATGTACGGATTTTTATTCTTGACTACTTTTGCAACGGTGGGATATATGAAGCAAGTACTAAAAAAGAATCCATGCACACATCCATAAACTTCATATTGCCTACTCCACAAAGATTACTTAATATCACTTGTTCACGTCTCTTGTTGACCTCTATCAATTTTTGTTCAATAAAATCCTCCCAGAAGGGATCAATAACGTTTTCCATTAATCTTTCCAAATTGATGTTAACTGTATTACCAAAGAAATTTGAGAGAAGCTCATCAACCCCAATGAAATCATAGTGTCTAATGTGTTCAAGTTCAAGCTTTAATAGATTGAAACTTTGTTCATCAATTGAGAACTCGTCTAATACTGAACAAACTGATTGTACCAACCTATGATTGTAATCAGTAAAATCAATAACCTTTTGTCTTTGAACGTCGAAAGTCTCATCAATGGTGTGAGTTATGGGCTTACCT
Source organism: Quercus tomentella (assembly GCA_028535165.1). NCBI lineage: Eukaryota > Viridiplantae > Streptophyta > Magnoliopsida > Fagales > Fagaceae > Quercus > Quercus tomentella. The sequence goes on along the minus strand of JAPQVY010000122.1, from coordinate 8,487,877 downwards.
TGTATGTACATGACTTTATTTTTATCAAGCTCAATCTTGTCTTCTTGACTAAAATCTTCAGGATAGTCATCATAAATTGGTGGAGAATCCCAATTTATTACACAGACTCTTTCAATGTATTTATCCTCCTTTTTGATATTGTAGTCCTCCTCCTTGACATCAAAATACTCCTCCTCCACATAACATGGATTTGGATGGCAGTTTTGAGGTTGGTTTTCAACGGCTAAGGCGGCGAGCTGCTTTGAAAGCGCATCAAACCACTCCTCTGTTCGTTGAAAGAACGCCTCTAATTGCACATCATGTGCAACCTCATCGCATTCATACACGTCATCTATGGCAACAAGTCTTCCCCCACATGCTCCTCTTTGTGCCATGGTAGGAACCTAGCCTTGCTCTGATACCAACTGATGCAGCGTAGGCGTGTAGAAGCAGAATCTGTAACACACAATTACTACAACTCTTCCACAAAACCTAAGTTCCACAAGAACACTAGGCTAGTAGGCAAAATAATAGAGAAAACATCTCTAACAAACTTTTATTAATCAATGCATCACATTAATCAACCTCTCTATAAAGAGTATTTATAGGAATAGAATTTCTCCTACTCCTTTTAGGAAAAGAAATAATAAACCTACTTCTATTTGAGAAAGGAAAAACAATTTAACTAGGAAAATAAAAACAATTAAAATCCTAATTCAATAAGAAAAAAGAAAACAACATAAAATATTAAAATATTTTATTCTCCATTAACCAATCTGCATCAGATTGGCTTTTAAGCAAAATCTTAAACACAAAGTAGACAGGACATGATTTTTGTTTTTGGAATGAAAAACGGCATCTCCGATGTGAACTTATCGGCCCCACGCTATGTGATGGTAAGAGTGATACCACCAGGGACTTGATAAGGCTATCAGCAAAAAACACATTCATTGAAGTACCATAGCCTCAAACCACTCAACTTGTACTATGCATCATATGAAGTAATACAAATACTCCTACAACGTAGCCACACCCCATGGTAGTAGGATGTGATTCATTCGCTAGCGAATGATCCTTCACCGACATCCCAAAGTCCCATGACAAAATACCCATTTCCTTTTGTTTTATAACTAGTCAATTCTTCCTCTTAAAAGCATCTCCAAGTTCAGAGAACTTTTTAATGGCCATGGTGATTGAGAAGTACACGGGTCCCAGAAGAGTAACCTATATTATGATTAATGCATAATTACGTACATTTTGTCTAAAATGAATAGCATGATTTAACCCTTTTGTTTTTTTGGTTCAAAACAAATAAGAACAACTCAACACTCATAAGTTTAGAAAACAACTTCAAACTATGGGTCCATATGGTTGGAGGGGTGGAAAAGTAGGAGGATAGAAAAAATTTTAATTTTCCTCCTTTTTGTTTGGTTGGGAGTGAAAAAGTTGAGAGATAGAAAAAGTGAATTTGTATAAATTTAGTCATGTACCCTTGTTAAAAATGATGCCCAATTAAAACCAAAAGAGTGACAAATAACCAAAAAAAAAAAAATACAAAAGAAAGCAAAAGAAAAAAAAAATATGAGCAACTTACACTTAAATCAAAAGAAAAAAAGAAAAGAAAAGGCAATGAGGGAAGAAAAAAAAAAGGCAATGCCCAAAAAAAAAAAGGGAGGCAACTTCCAGGAGGAAGAAAAAAAAAAGTGGCAACATCCAAGAGAAAGGGAAAAAAAAAAAAAGGTGAAGAAAAGCAATGTAAAGAAGTGGCATTTTTGTTTTTTAAGCAGCCTCATTTTCTCCCTTCAGTTTTCTCTTCATTTTGAGAAGAAAGCTTTTTGGTGGGCCCGAGGAGAAAACATTTGGGCCTCACCATTTATTTTCTTTCCTCCCTACCCAACCAAACACACTCCAAAAAAGTTTTCCTTCCCATTTTTTCTCTAAAGTTTTCTATCCACCCTCTTTCACCTCCAAATAAACACACCCTATATTATTGCCCATTTAACATGTGGTTTGAAATCACGCTATTTCAAAGTATGACATTTTTAGCTACAGTTTTTTCAAACTCTTCTTAAAAAAATAATTTACCATTTGATAACCTGGTTATTCTATTTTGAGTGGTGGTATGAATACTATACTAATTTCAATACATTACTCTTATATACAAACCAATCTATCATCAATTATAAAAAGAGTAATTCGTACATTCATTCAATATATTGTTTAAATGATACCGATCATTTTCTTATCACATTAGTAGTAAGTTTTTTATAGAAAAATTTATAATAACTCTAACATTTTCCTTCCTTTTTTTCATCATTCTTTTCCTCCGGAGAATGAGAGTCTTAAAAATAATTTCAGGACTTGCCCAATGTTTTAAAACTTTTCCCACTAAAGAAAACATATAAACCCAAATTGTATTAGGTCAATGATTCAATCCCATTCCCACCACACCTACTTAATAATTACCATAAAGTAAAGTACAAATGTTACCTAGATATAATGATGTAAATTAGACTCATTTTTCTAGTGACTATATATACTTTTAGGTCTAAATATTATTGACTTTAGGTTTAGAAAGTTGCTTGCTTTGGTCATGATCATTAGACAATGCCTGCTATGTGAATTTTTTTTTTCTTTTTATTTTGTCTATCAAAATTCAAAACTACTGGTTAAAATTGGTAGTTACCCCAAAAATTAAATATATAAAAAATTCTTGATGGACGTAAATTTGGAAAAAAATTGTCATCTTCATTTGAAATGGATTGATTTCATTATTAAAATTAAATTTTACAAATTTAACTATGTGTAGGTTGTTAGATCATTAAAAATTTCAAAATTTTATGCAATTAATTTATACATTGTTAAATCTAGAAAATAAAATCAAAATCACCCTAATAAATTGTTAAAGCTTCTTTTTTTTTTTTTTTTTTGAAACTTTAATCCAAAGTCTCCATCTATTCATAGCTTTTAGGGTTTCAATTATAGAGAAAACATCATAACAGAGTTCCTACCCAAAAGATATGCATGCATGGCAAATGAGAAAGTATATGTGGAGATACACTTTGCCTCAATTTGATAACATGTGCAATTGTGAATGGTAGAGAAAAAGTGACAAGTTATTATAAAATGTATAGTCGTTGAACTGTAGTAAAAATGTAAAATATGTTAGCAAAATTATCTTAGATCATTTGGTTATGTTGCAGGCTTTCCTAAGAATTCTTTTTTTAAAATAGAAAGTGTTGTTCTATGTAAATTGTATGACTCTTTTGTAGTACGTATTTAATTAATTAAAATAGACAATTACATTTTACACCAATATATATGGTTTGCTATAAATTTTGTGACACTACCCCCATAATTTGGACTAAGATGTGATAATTAAGTTTTTAGTTAAATTTGATCAAAATTGTTGTTAATTAGCTTCTCGAAATTTGTTCAAGTCCTATTTGATGAATTGAGTAGTTGAGAAAAGCAATGCATTGGTAATAGGGTTACAGTGTGTTAACAAAAGCTATGGTGAAACGCACAATTTCAATTTCAACCTGCATCAGGTTCCAAAAAAAGGACACATTCCTCACACTATAGGTTTAAGAGCTTCCTTACACTACTATAGGATCAAAATGCAAAAAAAGAAAAAGAAAATATTTCTCGAATCCGAGGACTGATATTCCCATAGATGATAGACCAAAAGCTACATAAGCTATGACATGAATTCTTCATTTTCTTTAGAAAGAATTGTAAGAGTTGGAAAGGAGGACACATGGGTCACTGGCACTTTTGGACACTAGAGTTTGTCAAAGGGAAACAAAGGCTACGCAGTGGCGGAGCCACACATAAAGGTGGGGGGCCAAGGTCCCCCCAAAATTTTAAAAAATTAATTTATAGTATGTATATTATTTACATTTTAAAAAATGTAGCATGTAAAAATTGAAGTTGGCCCCTCCAAATTTTGAGTTATTTTAATGGTGCTCTTAAAAGAAAGAGAAATCATATTAAAATCATATAATTTAAGAGGTTTAACAAATTAAACTATGTAGAAAATGATAAATTTTTGTACATATCTAATAGAAGAAATACATGACTTTTATATACTCATTAAAATTTAGAAAATGATAAATTCTCTTAATAAATTAATTTATATACATGTGTGTGTAGAGGTTTGTCTTAACTAATATATTAGCATCACAACTTGGCCCCCCAAACCAAAATTTCTAGCTCCGCCCCTGGCTACGTACGTAAGCTATTAAAGCTGAAAAAGAAAGAAAACTGAGACAGAGAAAACAAAATGAATAAAAAAAATTGTACGTATTTGATCACACACGGTTCTCTAATACAATGCATTTGTATGTATTAATTATACTAGTACACATCCTATACCATCTGAGTAAAGTCTACCATGTATTTGAATACAAGAATGAATGGACATGCATGTGCTTCTCTGAATCTAACTTAATTAACTGCTGGTAATCCATGATTACAAAACTAAATCAGTTACAGACTTACAGTACAGTTGCAATGCTCTAATGAAGCTGGAATTAATAGATTAAAAGGCATTGTAATGTACGTAATCACCCTAACAGTAGTTGAAAGATGCGAATCTTAATTTATGGTGGTTGAAAGTTGATTTTCTACTATGGTTTTTTTTTTTTTTTTTTCCTTTACTAATATTGTGGTTTTTTGAAGAATGAAAAGATGCATAAGGGCTTATACTTCATAGCTAGCAAGAACTTAAATTCAAACTGGATTTGGGTGTAACGCTCTTGTTTATGAAAAAGTATTTTGTATCAAATGATACCTTATCATCCATATCAAAATCCAATAGAGGAGAGATATGTTTGAAAAAATTACTACCCACTAATATATATCTTTCAATTGTTAGTAGGTTAGTTATTTTTTGTTAACATGTTTCACACTTATTAGATTTTGATACCACTGACATGGTATCATTTGATACCAAATACCTTCTCGTAACTGTAAAGAACACTAAAAATAAAAATAAATTATTGACAGAAATTTTCATCACCAATATCTAACTATAAGTAGAAATTGGTGACGCCAAACTTCGTCACCAAATCTATTGAAATTGAAAAAAAAAAAAAAAAAAACATTTGATGACGAACTATTTTGTCACCTAATCTATTGAAATAGATAAATACAATTGGTGACGAAATATTTCGTCACCTTATATGGTCAAATAAATAAAAATTACAAATGAAAAATCATTGGTGATGAATTTATTTCGTCACTAAAAGTAAGGTTTAGTGACGCAAAATATTAGGTGACGAAACAATTTCCTCACCTATTATTTTTTATTAGTGAGGAAAATATTTCGTCATCTATCATATCTTTACTGGTGACGAAAGATTTTCGTCACCAAGACGTTTTGTGGTGGGGCTTAGGTGATGAATGTGGTTTCATCACTATATGTCTTAGGTGGCGAAATAAGGACATATGGTGACAAAACGTTTCGTCACCATAGCTCACTTTTGTTGTAATGATAATATATCTAACAAAATTAGTGTTTAGTAAAATTTTAATGTCTTTTAAACTTTTTCCATTGTAATAGAAAAATATAAATGTGACATTCAAAAAACAAAAAGAAAAAAAAATATATAAGTGTGACAAAATTACTCCTTTTAATTTTTTTTTTTTTTTTTTTATAGTGAATGCAAGCTTTTCGATCTTTTATTAAAAATAAATAAGTGATTTGACCCTGGAATTAAACCTCACTCATACAAATGTTTATATATATAAAAATAAAAATAAAAAAAGGAGGATATACACTTCAATGGTGAATATTATTGTAAGAGAATTTGTCCAAAGCTCTTTTATATGTGAGAATGTTGGGTTGCCCTCTATTAGTTTTTTGGCTTGAAAGTGGCTTTGATATTTTTGGGGGAAAAAAAAATTTCCCAATGTTTAAAGGATGCAAAGTAGGAAGAGGCTTAAAAGGAAAATAAGAAAAAGAAAAATGATGATAGGATGTTGTTAGGATTGAAAATGAAGAGAAGGGAGCAAGAAAAATATACAAAGATACACATAAACTAGAAACTAATAAAAACGAGAAGATGACGGCCGGTTCAATTTTGTTGCAATAATTTTTACATTAAAAAAAAAAGATTGTATAAAAAGATCAGAGATCTTTTATAAATAAAAAAATAAAAATAAATAAAAAAAAAAAGACTTTTTTTTTAATAAAAATAAATACTTCACACAATATGAAAATACACTATCAAAGAGACTATAATAAACAGTTTTAATAATTTTAAAATTGGATTCCACATCTAAACTCTAACACTGTACGACTCCCCAAATTAAAATAATTAAGTACACTTTTACTTGATAGCCGAAATTTGATTCTTGTAAGGAGAATCAAGAAGAACTTTAGGGGATCTTAAAATATAGACAATCGTATCAACTTCCAGCTTTGCTGTCATCCCACTTAGGCCACGTCTTCCCTACGTACTCTTGTTTTGATCATGACATCAATCTATAAAAAGAATTGTTTAAATTGATATGAAAAAGATTTTGTTCTAACAAGTAATTACGTACTATTCAGCAAAAAAAAAAAAATTACGTACTAATTAATCCCATATTATTATGAATACTATTTTCTTTCAAATTAGTTTTGAAAGAATCTCTTCCAATTTATTACATGACGATTATTAAAAACATTTATATATATTTTTAGTCACATGAATATATGATTTATTAATAATTCATCATGTGACTTGTTTAAATAATACAAGTACATGGTTATCTAAGGAAAGTTTGGCTCCAAACTGGTATGAAAATATCTTCCTATAATTTACTATATGATAATTAAGAAGACTATTTATTTGTAATTTTAGTAATATTAATTTTTTTAATGAGAACTGTGATTTGCTTAAGTAATACACATAAATGATCTTATAATTTGTAATGTAATGAATTAAAAAAAAAAAAAAAAAAAAAAAAAAAAAAAAAAAACTGATTTAGAGCCAAACTTTATCCTTATCAACCAACACCTAGTGAGTTGGAGGAATTTTCTTCCAAAATAATTTGAATGTAAACCTTTTCCTATTATTCTACTTCAATTCATCAATTTGAACAAATTATGATTTTCTAAAGTTTTTAGAGTAACTTCTCTAAAATCTGTGTATATCTCTTTTTAAATTGTTGGATTAGATATTCACTTAAAGTATAACTTTTTAAAACCTCACTTATATATTTTCAATAAAATTTATTTAAACCCCATCTACTAAAGTGAGTTTCACTTAAAAAAATATCAAATAAACCATAAAAGTTTATAACCTAAAAAGACCATAAAATGTAAGATTTATCAAATAGGCACTAAAAACATTATCTTTTGTTAAGTGTATTTTGGGGATAGTTTATTTTTATTTAAAAAATAATTTAGGTCAAAGTACAATTATATATTTAAAAAATGAGGTTTTGAAAAGTTGCATAGAGGATTACTTAAAAAAAAAATCAGCATATAAACTATATCAAAGAGGCCCTTAACCAACCAAAAAATTAATTGAAAAATAAAAACCAAAAAGAACAAAAATATTAGGACATATAAAAATACTAAGAATCTTACGAAATAAATGTGTAAGGATAGATTCTTGGGGGGTTTCAAGACTTCAAGAAATGAGGAGATCTTAGAGTCGTAGATTTTATCTTATAAATTAATATCGTATAAATTAATGAAAATTCAAATAATTTTTTGTTTCATCTAATTAATGATCGCAACAATTATCCTTACAAAATATTCACACTCAACTTTCCCTCTTATTTATTTTTTATTTTTTTTAAATATTAAGTATTTTACCATACATATGGGGAGAGGGAAGAAAATCTTATATAAACTAATAGTGGTATATATCCAAAAATGTCTAACCCTTAAATACACAACACAAACTTTAAACCTCTTTAACTCACACTTATTTTCTGATATGGTATTAGCCTACTGCTTTTCCTTTTGAAAATAATAAGTATTTTAGCACAAACACACACCAGGAGAGGGGAGAAGGCCTTAAGAAAACTGATAGTAGTGTAAATCTAAAAGTGCTTAACTATTAGATACACGGCATAAACTAACTTCCCCTCTTATTTAAGTAGAGAAGATTATAATTTAATTATTAAGTGCAAAAGTTGCATGAATTTGATATCAATATTTTTTGGTAAGAAAAAAAATATTAGTTGTTGATGATGCAAGAGAGAGATGCAAATGCTGAAGACGAAGAGAAGAAGTGGGGACCACAAAATTTAAATATTTGATTCAAATTACTAACTTATGGAGAAAGTTAGATTCCAAATAGATTTGGAGTTATTTATCACTATGTAACTATTGAAGATGTCATCCATGTATAGTTTTAATCGCATTATTTTTTTAATTAGTCATATAATTTATTTAAATAATACATATGGATAGTTTTAATATATATCATATAATGAGTGGAAAAAAAAAACATAACTCTAAACTAGTTTAATTAGAGCCAAATTTTGTCCCTATTAACTTATGGGAAATTATTGTGTACTCCCTGAGTACTATAAATGTATACTCTCTCTTTTCACATGAATGGTAGGTCTCACTAATTAAATTCATGATGGGATCCACCATTCATGTAAGAAGGGGGAGTACGCATTTATGGTACTCCGAAAGTACACAATAATTTTTCTTAACTTATTATATCAAAATTAATTTCATTAATTAGAGAATGGTTGTTAATTTTGAATCTTTGACCTTTACGGTATATAATCAGTTGTTACTTTTTTATATATTTATTCAGGAAAAATGTAATTAAAAGTCCTCTATTTTAAATTGTTATTTTTCAGACGGCTTCATGACTACGATAGCAAATGCATGCATGTAAACTCAAAATTCTTTCATTTTAAGCATTGAAAACGAGATATATACTTGATCAAAAGAAAAGAAGACAAGCTATATACGTTTTCATAAATATCTAATAGTAAACACTGGATCAATATTAAAGTTCGGCCAAAACTTAGGTACAGTACTTAGGTGCTGTTCTTTAGGTTTCATTTTTAAGATTTAGTCATTTGAATTTTTTTTTCATAGGATGGAAGTGTATTTTTTAGTTAAGTAACTATATGGCTGAATCTTAAGAGAAAAACCTAAGGTACTATACCTAAGTTTTGTCCTTAAAGTTCAATTGAAAAATATATTCCAGCGGGTTTATATACGTACAATGAAAGGTAATTTTGGCCCACACGTGAGAGAGAGTATTAGAAGTTTTGGTTAAATGATTAGATTTACCAATAGCTTAAGTTTTTGGGATAATCAGTAATTTAACACAATGCAAGGGCTACAGAACTAGTTATTCTATATATTGTAAACTGAGATGCTTGATAATTTGACATTTGTTGAAAGGAAACTTTCAAACCTTTTTTTTTTTTTTTATATATATATATAAGATAGAATTCTACTTTAACATAATTTAAGTATATATATGTATGAAGCTTCCTCCTAAAGACTTAAATCCTGATCCTTGCCCCCACACCCCACAAACACTTATACTTGTGAAGTGACCATCACACTAAGGGTGTGCAGTCGTAACTTTCAAACCATTTTATTTGGCCTTTGTTTCTTTAGCTATTAATGCTTTAGCATCTCCTAGCTAGTGGGTTTTTTTTTTTTTTTTTTTTTTTTTGTATTTTTAATTTTTTATGGGATTAGTAGCTAGAAGAGAATATGAGAGATCATAAATCTCCATTTTTATGTTGGGTTGAACTCTAAACCTTTTTTTTCCAAAAAAAAAAAAAAACTAAACCTTTCACTTTCTAAGAGAGAGATATACCACTACAATATAAGGTACCGTGATTGCTTACTATCACCTACGTAATTCACACATATTTTCTCTTTTAGCCTTTAATAAAAGTATAAATTGATTGATTATTACTTCACAGTTCATCACCATGATAGCGTCTTCTCTAGTCTTCAACAACCGTTAATAAAATTTTGACGAAACTTTATCAGTTGTTTGTCAATCAAATTCCTAAGTGACAAACATATGTATACATCCAACATGGCTGATGGGTGCTTTGTGATTAATTATATTGAGTGAAACATAAATAAGGCCTTAATATCGTAATGCTGGAATCAAATTGAAGATTCCTAAAAAAAATGAAGAACTAACCTCATTAAAGATGCCATAATAATAGTCAGTCAAAAAAAAAAGATGCCATAATATTATTAATTTATTTTTTACTGGAATGCTAAGTTGTACCGCTCATCTTTTCTTTTTTGTTTTTGTTTTATTGTGATTTTAGCTAAAAAGTAGTAACAACCATGGATCTCTCTCTCTCTACAACTTGTACACAAGATAAACTTAATTAGGATTTGCATATTAATTATATGGCACATTAGTAAGCAAAAATAAACTAATGGGAAATCATTTTTGTGGATTTAATGTCATTCCCAACCTCTGAAGTTGGAATGAGATTCATGCTTTTGAGGAACGATCATTTTTACTTTTAGGTAACTTTGTAGCCCACTTTATGCGAATTTGTTATGCCAAATGTCGGAATAGAATTATGTGAAATGGGACTGATCGAGTTCAAATTTTTAATATCATTCTGTACGAATCAAATGGGTTATTTAGGTAAGCTGAATGACACATTTAAAATATATATATATATATATATAGTGAATATGGATGGCATGATTAGAATATTAAATAAAACTAGAACAGGTACATAAAATTCAAAACCGATATTTTGAATGTAGGCGTTGATGATGTTACTCCATGGAGGCATCTAATAAGCTTGGTATAAATGAAACATCCAAGCAAATGTAATATCCTATATATATATATATATATATATATATATATATATATATATATATATGTAAAGGTTTACTTTAACTGATTTGGAGGAAAATTACTCCAACCCATTACATTAATCTTCCATGTGCATGTTACTCAAAAAAAAATATTCCATGTGCATACTTTTATTTACATGACATATTTAATGAGTCGTATGACTTTTTTAAATAATGCATATAAAATTATAGATAGTTTTATAAGCCATCACATAATAGGTTAAAAAAGACTCCTACTAGTTTTAGGTAAAACTTTTTATCCATTGCCTATTTAGTATTAAATACAAAAATTTAACAATGTTCACAAAATATAAGAAAGATATATATGTGTGTGTGCGCGTGTGTATGGAGAGAGAGAGAGAGAGAGAGAGAGGGGTTAATAATAATCCTAAATAGACCTCAAAGAGAATATTTCAAATTCCTAAGCTCCAAAATAACTTTATTTTTCCCTTAAAACAAGTGGGGGAGGGGGATTAGTGTCTAGATTCTCCTATATAGAAGAACTAGATAACATTATTGAATTACAAAACTCTTCAAACCAAAATAACTTAATTACCATAGAAACCATCATTCTTATTCCTTCATTTGGCAATGGATCCTTTGCCCATATACCATGAGACTTAAAGATTTTTTTATTTCCCTGTTGAAAAAGTGGAGTAACCAAGTAGTAATCAACTGGACCAAAATCCTTTCTTTTAGAGAAGGGGGTTGGGATGGGGTGGGGGGGTTCAACAAACCCAATTAAAGGCATTAAACAATAATAATGAAGTTATAAGAAGAATTCATCTACAAGGAGTAGCATCCTCTGGAATATAATATTTTTTTAGATATGATAAGATTTAAATTTTATGGTATCCCTTTCAAGATAATTGTTCTTTGTTAATATTTTTAAGTTTTTTTTTTTTTTTGCTGGGTAATTGCGGGAGATAGAACTCCCAAGCTGAAGGTTACAACAAAACCGGGTGCCACTAGGCTACAAGGCCCAGTGGCTCATTTTAAGTATGTTAAGACACTAATTGTTTATTTCATTCGAATTCATGTCTTCTTTATTTTTGATGGTTAAAATCATAGGGGAGACCCGAAAAGGGGATTTGAAGTTTCAAACCATGATTCTTTTAATAAAGAGAGCAGGTTATACTATGTGCTGAGCTAAAAGACTCTTACCCTTGGTTTCTTATTCATTGACAAAAAAATTTACCAATGAATTAAACTAACTAAAATCTACTTTCAAAGACAAAATATTGGTTCAACATGTCAAATTGAATAGAACCAAGTTTTGCTTCAAAGTCTTCATTAGTACAATCATATATCTTTTTCTTGATCGTACAATCATATTAAAAAGAATAAAGTTGGAGGAAAAATGGTTGGTAAAAACTATAGAAACTGTCCACATCAGTCAAATTGTGCCACTAAGTAATTATAAATTTTTCCCCCTCAAAGAAAAAAGTTATAATAACTTTTAAAGAAAAAATCTACAATATTTTTACAATAAATTTTAAGTGGTAACAAAAGTTAATTAATAATAGTCAGTAACATTTTATCACCTAAGATTTTATATAAAAATGTTGTGAGCATAATCACGCTTAATAAATAAGGCACCATATTGACAAATGGGCCCCATTTTATGCTCAATATTCTTCTTCATCAAAAAGGAAAAAATTGCAGTTTCATTTGATCTGGCACCATATACATCCGTCAGATAGGATACAATGCATGTAATTACAGATTTACATTTGATGGGACACACAATTTTAACTTTTTATTATAATAATAACAATATAGTAACTTAGGGTTAGTAATTAGTACTATATATGGAATATGGTGCATGCATCAGCACTTGCGTAAATTATAGACTTTGTGTTGATTGATGCTTGATATAATAAAGGAATTGGTCAAATGGTAAAAGAGAGAATCCTGTTATATATTGTTGTTGAAACTTGAAATTGATTTCCGTTATGTTTGAAAGTTGCAACAAGTCCTATGGCTTTTTCTCAATATTCTTAATTATGGCAAATAGTTCAAAGTCATGTCATTAAAAAAAAGAAAAAAATTAAAAGTTTCTTTAGAATGTTGGACTTTTTTAATTAAAAAATAAATTGATGAATAGAATGTTGGACGTTTGCTCGAGGCTGAAAAGTTTTTTTTTTTTTTTTAAATTTTTTTAGAGAGATGATTTAAATGTTCCCTGATTTACCACATCTTATAATTAATACTTACTTTGTGGAATTTTCTAATATTCTTCATATTCCATATTCATCATAGGTCCATGTGTTTTTTTTTTTTTTTTTTTTTTTTGAGAATCATCATAGGTCCAAGTAATTGTTAATACGAGAATGAATTTAGATTAACATATGCTATTTAATTAGCACATGTTAATCTAGCTGGTGTCACCTTGACTTGTTTAATTACACTATAGGTTAATATATGCTATTTAATTAGCTAACTCGATCCGCTCCCCTCAAATGAGAATTATTTTGGGATTCTTCTCAAAATAAAAATAAATAAAAAAATGGGATCCAAACAAGCCCACATGAAAAATTACATCTTAATTATTTATAAAAGCCCAAATTACTTCATTCATAGTCATTGATACTAATTTTTCCCTCTTCTTTTTATTTTGATAGTAATAATTGGATGAAAGACTTAACAAACCTTGATGTCTCCATAAAAAAATATTAAAAAGTGTCAGTTGAATTACAAAGTTTTGACATTGATACTATGTATTTTTTAAAAGTAAGTATATGAAGTTGCATAGTGTAAAAAAAAAAAAAATTCATATGATGATTATTTTTGGCTGAATAATGATTGAGAAAAGGACCCAAGGACCTTCCCATCTCTTACAAAAGGGGGATGTAAGTCCCATATATGATATATTAGATTTTTTTTTTTTTAATAAAAAAAAAATATATTTAAGTTGTATCTGTAATGATTTATACACTTTTACACTATCTATTTTTCCCTCTCATGTATATTACCAACAGATGCTTCAATACAGAGATAACATAATTATTAAGCTAAAATTTATTAGGGGAAACTCTTTAGCACATCTGTGGAGTATAAGTGCCAAATAGGTAAAAGCTATTAAAATGGAGTGCAACCGTGCAAGTTAATTTTCAATTACAAAGAACTACATGAAGACTTAGCCAAAAAGCCATATTTTTACCATATACATTTTTTTTTTGAGACGATATTTTTACCATATATATACATGACACACGCTAAGATATGGCTTTATTAATCAAAACTAGACTATATAATTTAACAATTAGTAAATTGAGAATTAATGCATACCTTGTTTTCTTTAATAGACACCTAAGATTAATTACTAGTTACTACTATATATATTATATATATACATGAATGAGCACTTGTGAAATATATCTATAAACTTTCTGGAATAATTGCATGCTATTGAATGCTGGAATTGAGAGAATCCTGGAATTGCATGCTATTGAAATTGATTTCTTCAATGTTTAAGTGCAACAACTTCAGGTGTGGCAGTTCATATTTTTCTGGTAAATTAAATGTTATGTTATTAAAAAAAAAATGAAAAAAACAAAGCAAAACAACAAGAAGTATGATACTTTAGAATGTTGCACAGCTGTTTTTTTTGTCCTTCTTAGTGATAGCTGTTTGTTTGATTAAATACTTTGTCGTTTATTGCATCTGTATATATTAGTATTACTTCTTCTTTTGGGGTGGGGGTTCTCCATATTAATCCTTTAAAAAATCCATAACCTCGAGGTGTTTTGTTACATACATATATTAGTACCACACACCCTTGACGCGATGATTACTCCATTAGTATAAGTGCTTGTGGGGTGTGAGGGGTAAGGGCTGAGATTCAAGTTTTCACGAAAGAGCTTCACACACATATACATATAGATTAAGTTAGAGTAGATTTTTTATCTTGTATAAAAAAAATTAATAATTCAAGTAGATCAAAATTTTAACTATGAAAATGAATTTAAATTTACATAATAATATATATATATATATATATATATATATATTTTTTTTTTTTGTTTTGGTCGAAAGGATGGAAATAGAGGAGCGAAAGGAATAATATCTCTGCTTATTCTTTGATTGGCAAAAGAGAAAGAAAAAGGAACATTGTATTTTTATTTATGCACTAAGGGAGTAAAGGAGAAGGAACTAGAATATATATATGTATTTCTTTACCCATTGTGCATGATCGACATTGTAAAACTAAGGACAAAAACAAAATTGGAAATCCCAGCCTAACGTAGCACCTATCCCTACTCCAATTCGCCATGGTGGGTCCGAGTAAAGACTTGATCAAATCTCTTTTTCTTTAATCACATGTTTTACAGGATCCATGGTCTCTCTTTTTAAGTTTTCATCCTTTAACTTATGAGTGCCACAAAAAAAACTATTACTCGCCCATATGGCGAGTTGTGATTGATAGAGGGATTGTGGTGGGACACCCCTCTACCAACCACAACTCGCCACATGGACGAGTTGTGGCTTTTTTTGTGGCACAAGACTTTTTTCAACTTATATTTCTTACCAAACCTATATGTTTAGTTGTTGGACTATATTAATAATTTAGTACATTCAAATCATCTTTCATTCTTTTTCTCTTTCCAAATCACCCTCCATCTAAACACAAAGTTAATGTCAAAATAGTATCATACATATAATTAATGGTACACTCCTAATACATTATTTGAAATTATATATATATATATATATATATATATATATATATATCCATCATATATTGATCTTATTTACAGTGTGATATGTCCAGACATATTGTCCTTTTGATGTACTTAAATTACCAGTTTCAAAAAGATCAAAAAGCATTCTTCTAATTTAATAGCTCAGAAAATTTTATGATCATCATTTGATAGGATTGAGTTGGAACCCATATAATCTATACTCTGTATAGAATGGAGACTTTTAGCTTTTTGTTTACTTCATTTAATATTGATACGTAAAGTTTTGAAAACTTATAAGTTTTTAGAGTTACAAATAATCCTAGCTCACCTATTTTGGATAAAGCTTTCCAATACTAAATAAATTTCATTAATTTATTTAATTTAATGAGAGATTTTGAGAAAATTATAGTTAAAATAAGTTATTTTTTGAGAAAATTCTGTATTTTGAATTTTTATTTATTAATATTAATAAAACATGTATCACATATAAAGTTTTTGTGCAAATTACACCAAGAGGCTTTATAAAATGACATTCCTTCTAATCATTTCATGAAATGACATTTTTCTTTGAGGTTTGTATAAATGCAAAAATTAAGTTTTCACTAATGAAATATTCTTCTTTAAAAAAAAAAATTCCTATTAATTTATATATACCTCAACAGGGGCAGGATGACATGCATTCACAAATCTCAAAAGATAAGGAGTGTAATTTCTTCTATAGTTTAGGTAAAAGTATTTTTTTTTAATTGGAATATTCCTTAAGTAAATTCAAAATTAGAGAAGGTGTGGACTTAAAAATTGAATTTATATAAACCTCAAAAAGGGTAGTTTAATTTACTCAAATGTTTTTCTCTCAAACTTTCATGCATATTACACGAGTTAAAAACTAGTAATACATTAAAAATGAAGCTCAATAAAGATTACTCAAATTAGATTTTAATTGCACTTCAAGTTTGCGTCAAGTGTTATATGCTAAAATGATGCCAATTGTCTTTAGATTTTAATTAAACAAACTCCAAATTGCTTTTGTAAATTGTCATTCTAATTACACTTTAATTTTATGTTAAATATCTTTACATGTAAATTCATGAATCTATATCTAAAAAAATATAAAAACACTCTATTAAAATCTATTAGTGTACAACTTGTTGCTTATAAACTTTAACGAATTTTTTAATATAATTTAGAAAATGGATTGTGACTTTTCAATAGATTCTTTTATTATTATTATTATTATTATTATTATTATTATTATAACGAATGGATTTATTCAAAAAATGTATAATAAAAAAACACTAACAAATTTCATTACATCACAAATAAAATATTATGTTCAAAACTATGTATATAAATAGTCAAAAAAAAAAAATCCTGTTTCTTATCAAACGAAGCAATCAGGGATAAATAATTTTTGTACTCTATTAATAATATTCTTTTTTTTTTTTTTTTTTAATTTGGTATAACTTTAAAGGGTATTAACTAAACTTAGATAAAAACCTTTCGAATTCATACCCACACACGTACACATGCACTAACATATTATGATTATTTTTAATAACATTTGTGCATATTTAGAAGATTATAAATTAGATTTGAGACTAGATAGATGCCTTTTGGTCCTTTCAAAAAATCTTGGCCATGAATTTAGCCAATGTTACTGGGATTTGTCTAATTACACTTTAGGTTAATACTGTATTTAATTAGCCAAGTCTTTGTCTCTTAAATAAAAGATATATCTAGCATATTTTTATACTTTAAATTCCCTCTTCTTCTTCTTCTTCTTCTTATTATTATTTTTAAACAGTCATTGATACCATTCATTTTTTTGAAAGTGAAAGATTAGATTCAACTTGTTACTTGTGAACAATAAGAAAATCTCCAAATAATTAAGGAATGGTTTTAACTTTTTGTACTTTCTTCCATCTATCCTTTTCTTACCTAAAAAGAGAGAAAGAGAAAGGTTTTACTTTTGTCCATGTATAAGTCTCTCATTTTCTTTTGCTAGTTCCTATTGGGTTAATTAGGATATTGGATCCAAAGATGTAGTTTATAATATAAGAAACAAAGAAGAAAGAAATATATATATATATATATATATATATTTATTTGCTAAAAAAGAAAAGAAAAGAGAAATATAAATCAATACTCCCTTTGTCCCAATTTTTTTGTCCAGTTTGAAAAGTCAAATATTTTAAGGAAACATTATTTATTGTCTTGTCTGCCTTATAAAAATGTATAAGTTTACAAAACTACTCTTAAATAAATTTATCAGCTTTTTAAAAAAAATAGTTGCTCTTAATGAGGCAACTAAAAAGGTGTCTCAATTAAATTGATTTTTTAAATATTTGTTAGTTTTTTTTTTTCAAATAGTTTTGAAAATAAAGTAGGGGGTATACTAGGAACATTAATAAATTAATAACTTTTATTTTTAAAAACAGGACAATATTTTGAGATACCCCAAAATAGAAAATGAATTAAAGGACAAACAAACGGGAATAGAGAGAATAACATAAAAGTAAATACATAACGGTAAGGAAAAATCCCATCTTTGTTTTTCTTCAAATCAAATGGAGGACAATAATGGAATCACAACTAGGTCCCACCATATGATAATCCTTAGATCCAAACAATACTTTTGTCCAAAAATAACAATCATATGTTCAGATACATACACACGAATACAATTCATTTGTTTTCCTTTCAAAAACTCTCTCTCTTTGCAAAGTTTTAAGACTTCCTAGCAATCACCATAGTAATTAGCTCCCCCCAAAACACAAAAATACAATTACAAAAACAAACAAACTTTCTATTCTTAGAAAGTCTCTGTCTGTCTTCCTCAAAAAAAAAAAAAAAAAAAAAAAAAAGTCTCTGTCTGTCTCTGCCACCACAAGTACAATTCACTGACTCCGGACTCGGACTCGGACTCAGACTCAGACTCCAACGAGCCGTTACACTGAATTCCCTCCCCTTAGGGTTTCCATTTTTAGAATCTATTCTCCTGTGTCACTCTTTCAGTCTCTCTCTCTCTCTCTAAAAAAGTCACTCTCTCTCTCTCTCTCTCTCTAGAAAATTCTTGGACTTTTGGGATTTGGACCCAGTGAGCTCGCCGAATTTCGAAGTTTTCTGGACAAGAACTCATAAAGTTTGAGACTTTGACATACTTAAAGGTCGGTTCTTTGCTAATTACTATGTTTGTTTTTGTATTTGGTATTTTGGGTATCTAACTTTGGTCTCTAATTTTCCTGTTTCATTCGTTTCCACTGAATTCCAGCTTAATCTCAATAGCTTTCGGTTTGTTTTGTCATTTTTTGCATGCCCAGTTAGCTTATATTCATGTATAGATATGTACAAGTACTTTTGTGTGTAGAATAGGATAAATCTGAAGTGGGTTTTGCGTGTTGTTGCTTATTGTGAACTGTGGCCTTTTGTTACAGTGAATTGCGGCGGGTTCGGTGGTCAGCGTTCAATTTTTGAGTTAATCTTTTTGAGGTTAGTGTCCTGTTGCTTTTACGGAAAAGTTAATTGAATGATTATGTTAGACAAATTAATATATGGTAGTAGGTGATTGGTTGTTATTATATAATTTTTTTGGTTATTTGGCTATTGTTTTGATGTTTGGAAGTAGTGAGAAGTTTGATTTTGCATTGTGGACAGTGCAGGTTTTGTACTGTTTGAATTTGGGAAAGGCTTATTTTTGTTGTGAAATTTTGAGTATAGGCGGTGGTAGTCGGTGAAAGACAGGTTCATGAGAAGCTTTAAGGGCCTTAGTATGGAGGACAGAGAAGATAACATAGAAAGGAGAATTTTTTTGAGCCACTGTCAATTTATAGATCTCTAGTGTTAGTAATTTCAATTGGGAATTTGGTTTTTGATCTGAAGATGGATTACCCCCTTTCCCCTAAAGGAAAGGGGACCGGGTTTTGGCAATCTCCAAGACCTCAGTTGGAGAATTCAGTATCATTTGAAGGATCAAGGAGCCTGAATTTGGAGGATAGCTTCTCGGATCTCATGAATTTTGATACGGATGCTGGATGGTACAATAGCCCCAGTGCAACAGATCAGATTCTCACCTCTTACGGGTTGTCGTCATTTCCATCAACCCCTTATGGTGTGTCTTCGGATGCTTTGAATTTCTCGGAACAGAATGGTGGTGCTTTTCCTGTTAATGAAGTTGGTGGAACTTTCAATCCCGTGGGGAATTCTTTCCATTGTGGAGATAAATTGATGTTTGACCAAATGGACACGCAATATGGGTTCTCAGTGGATTCGAACGATGCAAATGGCTTGGCAACTGCACAAAATAATTGTTCTTTTCCTCAAAATAGTGTCTTTGATATGGGAAATTGTATGATACCTAGGCCACTTAGTATGTCAGTTGATGAGAAGATGCTTAAGGCATTGTCTTTGTTCAAAGCTTCATCTGGTGGGGGTATTTTGGCGCAAGTTTGGGTTCCCATGAGGCTTGGTGATCAGCACATCTTAAGCACTTGGGAGCAACCCTATTTGCTCGATGAAATGCTTGCAGGGTATCGTGAAATTTCAAGATCGTTTGTTTTTCCTACTGAAAGGAGATCAGGTTCATTCCTTGGGCTTCCTGGTCGTGTGTTTATCTCCAAAGTTCCAGAATGGACTTCAAATGTTAGTTATTACAATAAGGTTGAGTATCTGCGGGCAGATCATGCAGCTCAGCATGAGGTCCGTGGATCAATTGCTGTGCCAGTTTTTGATTCTCTTGAGATGTCATGCTGTGCTGTGTTGGAACTTGTCACTACCAAAGAGAAGTCCAATTTTAATGCAGAGTTGGAAACTGTTTGCAATGCGCTCCAGGTTAGTATCCCTTTTCCTTTTCTTTACTGCTAGAATTTTCTTTTAATCTTTTTGTTTGTTATCCTGTGTTAAATCTTTTGGCCATGTTCAAAACCTCATAAATTACACCATTAGATCATCAGTGGAAAGTTCTGCTTCAATGCTATGAAGCAGCTCCTGTATCATTTCTTGTAGTTGCATTTCCAGAAAATATTCTACAAAATAAATTACTTGTATTCTTTGCATGAAATAGTATTAAATTAGAAAGGGTTTCAAAATTATTATTAGATCTGCTCTGATTGTGGCACTCTGCAGGCTGTGAAATTAAGGACTACTGAACCTCCTCGACTTCGTCCCCAGGTACAAATCATTTGTCTTCCCTGCCCTCTTCCCTGCATATACCTGTTTTAGTATCTATTAAGTACAGTACAATTTTGGTGCTTCTAATAAGTAATTATGTTATTTGCAGTGCCTGTCAAAGAACCAAAGAGCTGCCTTAGCAGAGATAATTGATGTTTTACGAGCTGTGTGTCATGCACATAGATTGCCACTGGCTCTGACATGGATACCTTGTTATTACACTGAGGGAACTGATGATGAAATGGCAAGAGTACGGGTTAGAGAGGGCAACACAAATTCTAATGAGAAATGTATACTGTGCATTGAGGAAACAGCTTGTTATGTGAATGATAGAACGATGGAAGGTTTTGTTTATGCATGCCTGGAACATCATCTTGAGGAGGGGCAAGGTATAGCTGGGAAAGCACTTCAATCAAATCATCCCTTCTTCTACGCAGATGTGAAGAATTATGACATAAGTGAGTATCCACTTGTCCATCATGCGCGCAAATTTGGTTTGAATGCTGCAGTCTCAATCAGGTTAAGGAGCACCTACACTGGTGAAGATGATTATATATTAGAGTTATTTCTCCCTGTCAATATGAAGGGGAGTGCAGAACAGCAACTCTTGTTGAACAACTTATCAGGTACCATGCAGAGAATATGTAAGAGTTTGAGGACAGTTTCAGATGCAGAAAACCAAAACTTTCCGCTGATGGCTATGCCTGGGGAAAACTCTCAGTTTACATCATCAGATAATGATGTGAATTCAACCGAGAAGATGCCATTGGAAGTGTCTAACACAAGAAATGATATAATTGAACCAGATAGTCTTCATAAGCAAGTAATGTTCTTAGTCACATCCTCCTTTCTTTTTTCTTCTTTTTCTTTTTTTTTTTTTTTTTTTTTTGGGGGGGGGGTGGGGGGGGTGGGGGGGTGGGGTGGGTTGGTTTGTGGGGATGCGTGTTCTAACCCTTTTGAAACTTAAAAGAGCATGCCTTGGTTAATGGCTAGTTACGTGCATAACGTTCTAGCATCAATTGTTCCAAGGAACTCTATGGTTCCTAATATATTGCAATTGTACCAGTGGGATGTGGGTTTATCCTTGTATTACTAGGTTAACTATTGATGAAAGTAGTAGGATACTTCATACTTGTCGCTTTTATACTGGGGAGCAATTTATTTTTTATTGGGTTCTGTAGAATTTGATAGATAACAAACTTCTTCTTTATCCCTTTGTTGATACCCTCTAATGATATGCATCAGACCAATAGATTGTCTGATTGAAAAGTAAACATATACTACTCTCCCTAGGATATACTTTTTAGTTAATATAGCTGTAGCAATGTTGCATTAGGATTTAAACATACTGAGCTGATATTAGCTTTGCGCAGCTCACTAGGCTCAGCTTTGGTTTGTTAAACTTCTGAAGAGCCCAGCTTGGGCTTGTTTTGTATTATATGATCTTGTGCTGGTTCTTGGTCTGAGCTTAGCTTTTCACTTAAGAGGTTCATTTGGGAATGTCAATAAATATTTTAGGGAAATGAACTTAGAACATGAAAAAACCAGGTGAGTATATGAATGCCTGATTTTCTTTTGCCTGATGCATATTATTGGGTTCTGTGGAACATGATGAAAATAAAGTACATTGCTTACTCTAGAATGCGATAGCGAGGGCTGAGGTTCATTTAGCACATGTTAGGATGTGGTAAAACTGGATAATGTGTTTTCGTTCTAGCTCTCATTAGTTCATTCTGGAAAACCAAACATGGAGCATAATCTTTGACCCCAAATTATCATTTGTGATAGACTTTAAAATTGAGCAATCAACACCTAAATTTTTACAATAAACGCAAATAGCCCCATACCCTTTAAAATTGGCGTGAAAATTGATATTTCTTTAACATTTGAGTATCATGTTACTCTATATCAAATTAAAAAAATATATTGTATTAAACAAAACTGCCATATAACTTCGATAATCACATTCTAAAAATTCCCAATTTAACCTCAATTTTCAACAGCAAGGGGCTATGTGTATTTTGGGTTTAACTTCGGAGGTTAATTGCTTGATTATGAAGTTATCACATGCTAAAAATGCCCAATTTAACCTCAATTTTCAACAGCAAGGGGCTATGTGTATTTTTGGTTTAACTTCGGAGGTTAATTGCTTGATTATGAAGTTATCACATGCTAAAAATGCCCAATTTAACCTCAATTTTCAACAGCAAGGGGCTATGTGTATTTTGGATTTAACTTCAGAGGTTAATTGCTTGATTTTGAAGTTTAGGGAGACACCACAAATCACCTGATACTTCAGTGTGGAGAAATTCAGTTTGCCCAAAATAAAGAGAGAAAATGTTGGAATATACACAGACAGGCACAAACCCACACATGGTATTATCAAAGCCATCTTTGACTAAGTGGATGTAGGTTCAACTCTTAGTTTTACAATTTCTTCCAAGCTTCCAAATTTCTTCTCTTCTAGTTGCAGGTATTGGTTGCATTTTATGTTTTAGCCTGTTCTTTCTTGGGCCACATTCCTAATAGATTAAACTTTTGGGACAATTGGTTTCCTATCTATTTATTTTTAGTAAGTTACACAGATGTGTCTGTGGGTCTTGAACCCCTGATCTTACCCTCCATCCTGTTCTTGAAGTGGGAGTAAGAGCCATTTCAGCTAAGTCATAAGCATAAGAGCCATTTCAGCTAAGTCATAAGCATTCTTGATTGAGTATAGGCTGGCAGCCTCATGAAATGTGATGCAATAACTATGAGAAAATAAGCTTGCTGGTTTCTCATGACACAGATAAGGGGAAAATTGGTGTCCTTAATGTCCTTAATGCACTCTGAACTAACCCCTTTTCACTTCCTTAGGACCATGGCACAATATTGTTTTGGATTTTCACCATTCTCAGCTATGGAGCCTTTGTTTTCTCTCCCTGATAAAGATGCTTCTTTGTTGTTTTATCTATACATACCTTTATGTGTTTTTATATACATAGTTATATTTCTTAGCCACACTCAAGTGATAAAGGGACTTCCTTCTATCTGTACTTGATATATATGAAGGTTGGTGGTGTTATGGCATTTTATGCTGAGTGAGCGAAATTACTAGGAGATGAACTTTCCACTCTGAAAAATTAATCCTGTGTGATGATCTCATATGCCTTCATATTACTTGGTAGTTATTAATTATGCTATTAGGGAAATCGTAGGACGTAAATGACCTGGATCCTGCCATATTTTATGAAGCATTTCCCTCAAGCATTCATTAGTCATAGAATGGAAAGCAAAATGTAGGAAATGAAAATTTTGACGACTCCAAAAATTTTATTCTAGCTTCCTGCAGAAATTTGTATTTACTTTGTGTATGATTTTGAAGAGCTTGTGGGATTTAGTTCTTAATTGTTTCTTATAAATCTTGTAGGCAACAAGTGGATCTAGAAGGCATGAGAAAAAGCGAAGTACAGCAGAGAAGAATGTGAGCTTGAGTGTTCTTCAGCAATACTTCTCTGGGAGTCTTAAGGACGCTGCAAAAAGCATAGGCGGTGAGATTCATTGTCCATGTGTTCTCATTTCTTAGTGAATTGTTGCAGTTATTCTAGGTTATTTTGCTTTGGTAATCATCAATTTAAAGTGAGGACTAAATTACAGGAAACAAATTTAATGGTATTGCTAATTGTTTAGTTTATAATGTTATATTGCTAAGTTTTTTTCCTGTAAAATTATTAAAAAGTCGGGTAAATATGGGCTTGTACATAAAGTTCTGACTAAGGCTTGCATGTAGTATCATTTGCCTAACATCCATCACCATCTATTTAGTTACATTGGGAAGGTTCATTTAGTCCTAACTTTAATGTTATAAGAATTGTTTAAACTGTATTGTGTATTATCTAGAATTACAGATGATAGCTGGAGGACTCTTATTTAGGGTAGGTAAACAATGCTAACTTAAAGGCTTAGCATGGGACAATATGAAGGATCAAGAGGAATTTGTAGTAATAACCTTCTATAGAACCCTATTGCTGAGTTTACATAAAAGCATTGTTTAAATATTTATTTAAAAGGAACCTATGAATAAAATCTGGTATTCATCTTCTTCTTTCCCCTTGTTTCTATGTCAATAGTTTGCCCCACTACACTGAAAAGGATTTGCAGACAACATGGAATCTCAAGATGGCCATCCCGTAAGATAAATAAGGTGAACCGTTCCTTAAGGAAAATACAGACTGTGATTGATTCTGTTCAGGGGGTGGAGGGAGGATTGAAGTTTGACCCAAATACTGGAGAGTTTATGGCAGCAGGCTCCATAATCCAAGAAACTCTTTCACAGAAAAGTCTTTTCCCTGACAAAAACTTGTGTGTCAAAAATGCTGAGCTAGCCACCCAAAATGCAGTTTCAGCACCTGGATTTGATGGCGTGAGTTCTCTAATTAAGCTGGAAGAGGATGACTGTTCCATGGGTTTAAACCAAGTAGCTCCTTCAAGGGGTAAGCTCAATACAAACACATGTGGAGAAGAACTAAGGAAATCCAATGCTGTACCATGCCAGCAGGCTAGCCTTGAGACAGCTTCTCAGGCTTCTCCTGAAAGTGTCTCCTTGGGCTCTTCTCTTGTGAACAGAGGTGAAAAATACAGTCTGAACAAGGACAGCTTAAAATTAGAAAATTCTGACTGCCACTTTGTGTCTCTGAGCTCATTGGCTGCCGGTGATGATATAGATACTGTGATCGATGTGGATGATGGGATTGTTGAACATAACCAGCCTAGTTCTTCAGGTATGACAGACTCATCAAATGGTTCTAGTTCAATGATGCGTGGCAGTTCATCAAGCTCTCAGAGCTTTGAGGAGCAGAAGAACTCTAAAGTCAAAACAAGCTGTGTTGATAGTGGATCCAAAATTATTGTGAAAGCTACCTACAGAGAAGATACAATCCGGTTCAAGTTTGAGCCTTCGGCTGGGTGTTTCCAACTGTATGAAGAAGTTGGAAAGAGATTCAAGTTGCAAAATGGGACATTCCAACTCAAGTATTTAGATGATGAAGAGGAATGGGTAATGTTAGTAAGTGACTCAGATCTTCAAGAGTGTCTTGAGATTTTGGATGATATTGGCACACGAAGTGTCAAGTTATTAGTTCGAGATATGCCTTGTAGTATGAACAGCTCTGGCAGTAGCAACTGCTTCTTGACAGGAGGCTTATAATATTTGAGTCTGGCTTTTGTAGTATTTAGGTCAATTCTACATGGTCCTGCAGGTTCTAGTTCATATGCACGAAATTCTGCAAAGGTGAGAGGCATTCTGTACAGTTGGCCCCCATATCTCTGAAGTTTATATGCTTTTTCCTTCTCCACTGTCAATTATGATATGAGACATTAATGTGTTTTGGGTTAAGATGCTGATAATTTCAAAGCAAATCCCATTCTGAAGTACAGTTATGTCTCTTACATGTTGGCTGTTGCAAGAACGTAAGTGAAAAAGAGGAAAAGAGCATATGTGGGTCATGTGGAAACCCCTTCTATGACTAAGTTCATGTATAGGTCTGTATATGGTAGAATTGGGAATGTAGGTTGTCGTAGTTGCAGAAGGATTCATGGTATGATGTTCTGTAGTACCCTAATCAAAGTCTGTATAGAGATTTTACATATGTATAAATGAGAGAATAGATGGCTTAAAGCTGTTGATTTTGTGCTTTACACTACATGAGGAAGAAAATTACATTTTTACTTGTTAGCAGTTCAGGCTTCTGAGGGCATTTTGATTGATCTCCTATGAATGAGACCATTGTGTGTATTTTGGCGTGGTCTGTCACATCTATGAAAGGACATCACCACATGCTTAATAATTTAAAATCCATTGAAAACTTTGTCTGATAAAATCTATAAAATCAAGGTAATGTTTTATTATTACCTTTTTCCCAGCTTGTTAAGATGACATGTTTTGATTAGAGAAATATTTTTTTTATATAGTTCATCACTTTATATAACATTTTATTACCTATTAATCACAATAGTTCACGTCAGCAATTGAAAACATAATGAAAAATGTTATGTCATTGTAAGAGCAAAACAAACAGCCAAAAGTAAGCAAGGAGAACTTGGGGAAAAGGATGAAGAGAAGATGGATTCAAAGGCCCAAAGGAAAGGCCCTTTTGCAAAATTATGGGCTGTAAACGTAAGCATCTGAAGACCTTTTTTTTCTTTTTTCACAACCCAGTTAGCAAAGCTTGGAGGTTGGAAGAGAGTTTCAGATGTCCATGTAACGGATTTGATAGCCCAACACATTAGTTGATGAGGAACTTATTATAGTTTCGAGCACTTGGTCCCTTTAGAGAACAAAAAATGTTGGTGGAATTATTCTGAAACCACTGTCTTTTCACGGCTATCTTATGTGAGAGATTGTAACCGACGGTCTATAACTTTTATAAGAATTTACTGTTTTTTCTCTACTGTTAAGTTAACCACACAAGACAACTGTGAAAAAAGGTTATAATCCTAGAATTATCGACATTGAGGGCAACTAAGGAGTGAGCCATCGTGGATGCCAAGTAGGGTGACATTGAATTTTGCTATATTGAAAACTAGTGGTGTCAGTACCACAAAAATGGTCTATTAGTCCTGTCCATGCACCTCAAATAGCTGTGCTTGTGTCAAATCAAAATTCACACTTACCTTAAAATAAGGGACTGCTTTGAGTATTAAATTAAGGGTACAATTGCACAAAATTACATTTATTTTAATGGAAAATAATTTTTATGTTTAGCATAATAGAAAATGTAAGTTGACAAAATATGTTTTATGTATCAACAAAAAAACAAGCCTAAGAAAGAGAAAAACGTTTTTTTTTTTTTTTTTGGGGGGGGGGGGGGGGGGGGGGTGGGTGGGAATGTTACATACTTAATATACTACCACAAATATATTTCACACCACAATAAAAATTCCTTAAATGGTAACTTTTTTATTCTCTCTGTTAGCCCAAAAATTCCTTCAATGGTAACTTCTTTATTCTCTCTGTTAGCCCATTCCCTCTTCACATATTAACTATTGAATATTGATCACCATTGATTAATTATTGACCAATTATTGTATTTTTTCCAAAAAATATTTTTTACTCACACAAGTCATCTTTCCTACCCAATTTTCACGTATATTATGAGTTTGAGATATTTTTTCCCATTTCAGCTTGCAAAATGATCCAAAAATATTATATTCTGTTTTCTTATTTGGGGTTTACTTCATGTATTAAAGTTGCAAAATATATTAATTGTTTTCCATGCGAACTAAACTAGAAAAAAGAAAAAAATGTTTCTTTTCAAGATTGCAAATAAACATTAGAAAACGAGTAATTTTTCACAAAATTTTCTCTTGTGAGAGCATGTCGAATAATTTATCCATAAATGTATTACGCATGAGCGTGAATAAAGACTCTCAGTTTCTAATTGTCAATTGCTACCTCATGAGTTTTGCATTCCTTTTTAACCGTGCTTAAGATTACGTCCATATAATTAAGTACTTAATTCACATATAGTTTAAGATTTCATCATTTTTTTTTTTTTTTGATAGGAAGATTTCACCATTTTAATTCCACAAAAAGATAAGCAATTAATTTTTTAAATTCACAGTCTTTTTTGAGTTGGATTTAAATTCCATATGAAAAAATATAAAATTAAACATTTCAGTTGCAAATGAGTGAATGACAAATATAAAGTCTGCTTTATAAGAAAATTCAATTTCCAAGGTATTAAATCCCATGATTAACCAAAAGTCTTGTAACTCAACTGGTTTATATTTTTCTTGTGTTTTCAACAGAAACATCTAAGGTTGAAATTCCCCCTCCTAGAATAACAATGTATCAAAAAAAAAAAAAAAAAAAAATCCCATGATTGAATTATTCAAACTAAAGCCTTGGTCTAGTCTCTAGTGGTGTGTACTACTCAAAAATTATGAAATTGATTGGGTTTAGTAGATTTTTTTTTTAATTTTAATTTTTATTTTTATAATTAAAAAATTATTATTAAAACACACTGGAAACCAGCAAAAGAACTGCAACCCACCAGACCTGAAGGTCTGTGAAAAAAAAAAAAAAAAAAAGCCTGCAGAGCCCCAAGACAAGCCTAAGCATTCTCATCAAGTATCTCAAAAGCTAAAAATGCTATTTTTTAACATCTCATTCCAAAAAAGCACACTACAACAAAGATGTTTTTCTTAAAATTATTAGCATCTGAGCTACAGTGGATTGCTATCTATGATAGTCCACTGTAGCTCAAATCTTAAAAATATAATACTATTTTAATTAAAATATCTTTTCTCTCTGTCTCACTACTTATCTTTTCTTCTCACCTTATTTTTCATTTTCTTCCCTTTCACCGGTCCCCCTCTTCTCTCTCTTTTTGTCTTTCTTTCTCATTGGTTCTCTCTCTTTCTTCCTCTCTCCAACCCTCTCACCCTTGTCGTCTCTTGCTCGTCCCTCTCTCTCTCACCAGTTTCCCGTGGGTGAGTCATAGTGCGTTGGCGGCATTGTGGGTCGCCTGGTCACGATGGGTCATGGGTCACAGTTTGGTGGTGGCTGAAATTTTGTGGGTAGCAAAAAAGATGAGATGAGAATAAAAATAATTATAAAATAATAAAAATATTAATATTTTAATGAAATGGTAAAAAATATAAAACCTTTGATACTAGGTGTATTGTAAAGTGAGTTGTTAATATAAATAAAGTAGGTTTTTGAGATGATAAATGTTAAATTTTTAAGATCCTTTAGAGCACTTGTAACAGTGGAGCTAAATAGCTATATAACTATTTTAGCTCCACCAAAACACAAAAATCAGCCATACAACAATGGAGCTAAAGGTATTTTTTTTACCTTCATTGCTACAGTGCACAACTATCTATGGCTGTGCATTGTAGCTGAGAGCTAAAAAAAAAAAAATTATTCTCACTTCTTATTAAAATATTTTTTTCTTCTTCTTTTTTCTTCTTCTTTTTTCTTCTTCTTTATCGTTCAGAACTCTCAACTCTCACCTCTCTCTCTCAACTCTCTCAGCTTTCTCTCAACTTCCTCTCATCGCTACCAGCCCACCCCCACATTGCCGACCCACGCCAC
The DNA here is from genome assembly GCA_028535165.1 of Quercus tomentella. Taxonomy (NCBI): domain Eukaryota; kingdom Viridiplantae; phylum Streptophyta; class Magnoliopsida; order Fagales; family Fagaceae; genus Quercus; species Quercus tomentella. The sequence goes on along the minus strand of JAPQVY010000122.1, from coordinate 8,458,140 downwards.
CGGCTCACGCCACAAACCCACACCGCCGATCCACGCTGCCAACCCATCTTGCCCTTCTTTTTTTTTTTTTTGACTGATGTGGGCTGTGGTGTGGTGGTGGTTGTGGTTGTGTGGGTAGATCGGCGCCGGTGGGTGGCTGGGTTCGTCGGCATCAGTGGGCTGTGGGCTATGGTGTGGTTAAATAGTCAGCGTCGGTGGGTTGTGGTGTGCTGTGGTGGGTCAGTGTGGTTCGTGAGTGGGTCGCTGGGTTCAATACGATCTTTGTGTGGGTGGGTTTGTGGGTAGATCGGTGTGTTCATGATGGTGGCTCAGGTGGGTTTCGTGGTGGTGGGTGTGGGTGTTGCCTGGTGGGTTTGGTGGGTGTGGGCTTGGTTGATTTTTTTTTTTTTTCTTTGTTGTGGGTTGTGGTGGTGGTGGTTGTGGCTGTGATGGTTGTGTGTAGTGGTTGTATGTAATGGATATATTATTTTATTGTAGCAAATATCTTATTTTATTGAGATATTTATATTATTTTATTGTATTTATTGTGTCGAAAGCTAAAATAGAATCACTGTTGCAGCATGTGTGTAGGTAAAATAGATAAAATAATTTTTTGTGGTGCCAAATAGCTAAATTTTTAGCTTTACTGCTGCGGATGCTCTTATGAGAATGCTCTAATGGGCACCTTAACTAAGCAAAGGGAAACAAACACAAACTAGCATTGAGTTTACAAGCCAGACTAGTCTACTACATAAGAAGTAAATCAGAAAACCAAGTTCTCTATTGAACTTGGTTTGGCTTGGCTTTCAATTTCAAACCCAGCTGGTTCATGCATGATAGAAATAGAATCGAGCCCAAAATTTCATCAAAGATACAAGGTAAATTAAGAATCTTGTAATTTTGTAATATTACTTGATCTCTTTGATAATGAGAAACATATATGCATGGTTGAAATTCTTCATCCTCACTTATAATAACAATTGAATTATTTTAAAAATGCATAATAATATAAATTGTGTGTTTTTTTTTTTTGACAGTCTTTTAGAACCTAATATCATTTTTCTATACCGTGACAAAATCCTACGACTTTCATTATTCTCTCTATTCTCAAGACACACATTTTAATTAAAATGAAGATTTTAAACGTTAGTAATATTTCAAGAGTACATCTCATCATTTGCTCTTTGCCTAAAGAAGTGGGATTGCTTTTTCTTGGTTTACCTTATAGTTCTCTCAAGCAAACAGCATAAAGTGCTTAGGTTTTTTTTTTAAGAAATGGACACTGTTTCGTTAATTCATCAAAAAAGGTTAATTGTTATCATTGCACCAAAAAAAAAAAAAGTAGCATCTTCTAAAAATGGTTAAAGTAGACGAAATTGTCGCGTAAAATTAAATGAATGACTTACTTAATATTTAATTAAAGAGTCCAATCAATACATATTATTATGGTTTGATAGTCACTTCATAAGTATAAGTCTTTGTAGAATGTGAAAATAACAAAACTGAGGTTTAAGTTTTCACGAAAAAGCTATCTGGCCATCTCAAATAAAAAAAAAAGAAAAAAGAAATATATATATATATATATATATATATAAAGAGTCCAAGTTGCTAATTAATTTATTATAATCGGCCGGCTCCATATATATATATATTAATATTTTTGTGAGTCTGAGGAGGGAACTTGCTAGCTAGGTATTCACGGGGTGTTTCTACCAAGGTTCCGTACCGTACCGGCCGGTACGGCCGGAATGTACTGTACCGGCTAGCAATCCGGTACGCTCGACCCCCCTGTTTCGTACCGGAAAAAATACCGGCCGTACCGGCCAATTTCGGGCAATACCGGGCGTACCGGCCGGTACAGAAAAAAGTTTTTTTTTTTTTTTTTTTTTTTTTTTTAAGTTTTATAATTTTTGAATTTTTGTTAGGACAGAATGGTAACTTATTTGCATTAACTTATTAGTATTATTTGTTTTCTTAGTATGCAATGGTAACTTTTAAGCTTTCTATTTTATTTTTTTTTATTTTTTTCCCTTTTAATTGATATTAAAGTCTAAAACCATGAATAATTAGTTCTGAATTGAGGAAATGTTTTATGGTAAACTTTTATATTTATTATAATATATATATATATATATATATATATATATATATATATATATATATACACAGACACATACATGCATACATACATACATATATATATATATATAAATATAAAAAATAGCGGTAAACCCGAAACGGTACACCGGTATTAACTGGTATCCGAAATATATCGTACCGGTGGCCAAACCGGTACGGCCTCCGGTACGGTATTGACATCCTTGGTTTCTACGTAGTTCCACTTCGATACAAATATTGGTCCTTGTAGTACCACAATCGAAATTCAAATTCGACACGATTTGAATATTGATCACCATTGATTAATTATTGACCAATTATTGTATTTTTTCCAAAAAATATTTTTTACTCACACAAGTCATCTTTCCTACCTAATTTTCACGTATATTATGAGTTTGAGATATTTTTTCCCATTTCAGCTTGCAAAATGATCCAAAAATATTGTATTCTGTTTTCTTATTTGGGGTTTACTTCATGTATTAAAGTTGCAAAATATATTAATTGTTTTCCATGCGAACTAAACTAGAAAAAAGAAAAAATGTTTATTTTCAAGATTGCAAATAAACATTAGAAAACGAGTAATTTTTCACAAAATTTTCTCTTGTGAGAGCATGTCGAATAATTTATCCATAAATGTATTGCGCATGAGCATGAATAAAGAGTCTCAGTTTCTAATTGTCAATTGCTACCTCATGAGTTTTGCATTCCTTTTTAACAGTGCTTAAGATTACGTCCATATAATTAAGTACTCAATTCACATATAGTTTAAGATTTCACCATTTTAATTCCACAAAAAGATAAGCAATTAATTTTTTAGATTCCCAGTCTTTTTTGAGTTGGATTTAAATTCCATATGAACAAATATAAAATTAAACATTTCAGTTGCAAATGAGTGAATGACAAAATATAAAGTTTGCTTTATAAGAAAAATTTAATATCCAAGGTATTAAATCCCATGATTAACAAAATGTCTTGTAACTTAACTGATTGACATTTTTCTTGTGTTTTCAACAGAAACATTTAAGGTTGAAATTCCCCCCTCCCCAAATAACAATGTATCCAAAAAAAAAAAAAATTCTCATGATTGAATTATTCAAACTAAAGCCTTGGTCTAGTCTCTAGTGGTGTGTACTAACTCAAAAATTATGAAATTGATTGGGTTTAGTAGACCTTTTTTTATTTTTTTATTTTTTTATTTTTATTTTAAATTTTCTAATTAAGAAATTATTATTAAAAAACAATGGAAACCAGCAAAAGAACTACAACCCACTAGACCTGAAGGTCTGAAAAAAATAAATAAATAAATAAAATAAAAGCCTGCAAAGCCCTAGGACAAGCCTAAGCATTCTCATTAAGTATCTCAAAAGCTAAAATTGCTATTTTTTAACATCTCATTTCAAAAAAGCACACTACAACAAAGATGTTATTCTTAAAATTATTAGCATCTGAGCTACAGTGGACTGCTATCTATGACAGTCCACTCAAATCTTAAAAATATAATACTATTTTAATTAAAATATCTTCTCTCTCTCTCTCTCTCTCTCTCTCTCTCTCTCTCTCTCTCTCTCTCTCTCTCTCTCTCTCTCTCTCTCACTACTTATCTTTTCTTCTCACCTTCTTTTTCATTTTCTTCCCTTTCACCATTCTCCCTCTTCTCTCTCTTTTTGTCTTTCTTTCTCATTGGTTCTCTCTCTTTCTTCCTTTCTCCAGCCCTCTTGTCCTTGCTTGGTCACGATGAGTCATGGGTCACAGTTTGGTGGTAGATCAAATTTGGTGGTGGCTGAAGTTTTGTGATGGCTGGCTTTTGTGTTTGTGATGGTAGTTGTTTTGTGATTTGGAGGAGGAAGGTTGAAGGTGGTGGCTAGGTTGTGGTTTTGTTTTGTTTAGTTGTGGGTGGGTATGGTTTGTGGTGGTGGTGGGTTGATTTTGGGTTGGGGTTTACGGTGGTGGTAGGTGGGTGGGTGAGTGGGTTTTGGTTTTTTGTGTTTAATGGTGGGTGGGTGTGGTTTGTAGTGGTGGTGACTAATGGTAGGTTGATTTTGGGTTGGGGTTTATGGTGGTGGTAGGTGGGTGGGTGATGGTGGCTAGTGGTGACTAAGGGTTTGCTGGGTTGGGTTTGTTGTGGGTTGGGTTGGCTGGAGGTGACTGTGGGTTTATTTTTGTTTGTGATTTTGGTGGTTGGGGGTTGGGTGGTGATGGTGGGTGTGAGTGTGGGCGGTGGTGGCCGGTAGCAGTGGGTGTGGGCAGTGGCTATAGATTTGTGGATAGTAGAAAAGATGAGATGAGAATAAAAATGATTATAAAATTATAAAAATATTAATATTTTAATATTTTAATGAAATGGTAAAAAATATAAAATCTTTGATGCTGGTGTTAGGGCTGTCCAGATTCATCCGAGTACCCGACCCACCCGAAGAACCGACCGGATTCGACCCGAAACCGGCCGACTTGACTACTCCGGTGGGTCGGCGGCGGGTCTTCATCACCAGAAACCGATTCCGGCGGGTTGGGTTTCGGTTTTTCTCCCTTAAAACCCGAAAAACCCGAACCGACCGAAAGATTTCCAGATTCTGGCCGAAATTTCCAGAATCCTGCAAAAAAACCCAGAACCCAAATTCCGGTGATATTTTTCCAGATTCCGACGCTAGTTCCCTTAGTTCTGGTGAGATTTTGACCGGATTTGGCGAAATCTCATCGAATCCGATGAGATTTTCACCGAATCTGGCGAAATCTCTTCGAATCCAGAGAGATTTTCGCCGGATTTGGCGAAATCTCATCTAATTCGGTGAGATTTTCGCCAGATCTGTGTTTTTTCCACCGTTTTCTCGCCATCCCGAATCTGACCGACCTGCCCGCCACCCGTTGATGTTCTGAATCGCCTGACTCGATTACTCTGGCGGGTGCCTTTTTTCTCCACTCGATTCCGGCAGGTCGGTTCCGAGTTGGGCACAAACCCGACCCGGACCGACCCGTGGACAGCCCTAGCTGGTGTATTGTAGAGTGAATTGTTAAAATAAATAAAATAGGTTTTTGAGATGCTAAATGCTAAGGGGTTGTTTGGTAGACAAACTCTACACATGTTTTCAGTTTTTAAACAATATTATATGTATTTTCACACACTTTTTTACCCACATGTATTTTCACACATGTTTTCAAACAACAAAACACATGTTTTCAAATACAAGTACTAAACACCCCTAAATTTTTTGAGATTCTTGGTGAGAATGCTCTAATGGGCACCTCAACTAAGCAAAGGGAAACAAACACAAACTAGCATTGAGTTTACAAGCCAGACTAGTCTTCTACATAAGAAGTAAATCAAAAAACCAAGTTCTCTACTGAACTCCCTGCTTCAAAACTTCTTTTTTTTTTTTTTTGAGAAACTCCCTGCTTCAAAACTGAATCAGCAAACACCCCACTTATAACTTGATTCTAAGTTTTAGTGGACTTTCATTATTCTACACTTATATGCCCAATTCATATTGCATGTTTAGCACGTGTATATAATATAATGCAATCATAGAAGTAAACTCCTTTTTCCTTATTCCTCCCAAGAACATTCCTGTTTCTCTCTCTCTCTTCTTTTCCCACCAGGTCAAACCTTTCAGGTCAAAATTCGTTAACACACGTGACACACCCAAAAAAAACTAAGTACATTCCTGTACAGTGACGTAAGAGTCGCAATAACGTATCTAAATTCCGGAAAAGTGATATGTCTATGAAATTTAGTAAGATATTATTAGTTTTAATTTTGGATTTATAATTGAAATTATTTTTCTGTTTATTATTAATAATAAGTAAAAATTTGTTACTTAAAATTTATTGTGAAAATGTTGTAAATATAACAATTTTCAACTTGTCCTACTAACCATGTGGTAAGTTATGGACATATAATTTTTACTCCATCGTTTAAAACTCGTTACTAAACAAATTATAACAAATATTGTGATTTTTATTGTAGTCCAAGCATTAAAAAAAAAAAAAAACCATAAAACATCTTTATTGCATAAATTAAAAAAAGGCATGATTATTAAAGATAAGTAAAAATATTTGAGAATTATTGATATTACAAATTATTAATAGTAAGTAGAAAAGTATGATTTAAAAAATGGACAAGACTGATCGATTCAATGAGAGTGAAGCCTTAATTCAATTCGGTAAAAATTGGTCGAAATCAATATTTGGACCTGATTTTTTGATGGTTTTAATTTTTAAAATTATATAAAAAAAATAATGTCAATAATATGTCCAAATTAGAATAATAAAAACCGGTAAACCCAATGAAAAATGTCTTAAAATTTTTTTATTTTTATTTTAAGTAAATGTTGTAGGTAGGAACTACACCACAATGTAGCATTATTGAGCGCAAATAATTCACAGGCCATCCACGTCAGCAGTAAGTGGGCCCCACAGAATTCCATCAGACGGTCCAGAAACAACCTCCCTCCTAAATCCTAATCAGAAAAAACACCAAACCAACAACCATCACCCATTGGAAGACTAAAAAAGTGATACGCTGTAAATGTAATCGCCTAATATTTGCTCCCACTACTACTTCTTACAAAGAAAAAAAAAAAGAAAGAGTTCAAAAATAGAGAGAGAAACTAAGAAACAAGACAAAAAACTGTGTCTCTCATTCTTTCTCATCGTTATCTCTCTCTCTACATATATGCAGTCTCGATAACCTCTGCAAAATTCTTCAATGGCCTCCAATCAACAACCCTCCGGTTCGCTCTCTCTCTCTCTCTCTCTCTCCCTTTTATTTGTTAAATTTAGCTTATTTGATTTTGGATTATTATTTGTGTGTGTGTGTGTGTGTGTGTTTTTTTTTTTTTTTTTTTTAATTTTTGTTTTTGTTTGAATTGGAGATTGATTACTTTTGGGGGATTCGATGGGTTGGCTTTGAGATCGGAATTTCTGGCTTTGATTAGTTTTTTTTTTTTGGGTTAATAATTAGAGGTTGGGCTGTGTTTGGTTGCTGAGAAAACGAAGGAAAATCACAGTTTTTATTCGTTTAGGGACAAACCCATGAGTCCTATTTGGGTTCTTAGCTAAATTCAGCTATTGATTTTGCTGAAGAAGAAAAAAAGAATCCTAATCTTTTGGTTTTAGCTTATTAATTTTTAGTTATAGTCAGCTTGATTCTTGTCAATATTAGATGAAATTTAATTGTTGTCTTCTGATTGTTTCCGTGGAAAAGTTTACCTAAAATTGAAGTCTCATGAATAATTTTCTTTCATGATAAAATGTTCCATTTGATATTTCGGGGTTTTTAAACAAAATTTTCTTTAAAATTTTTGCTGGCACTTTTTTTTCTGTAGGGAATAAATTGCTTAGGAGTTTTGATTGAATTTCTAGCTTGGGTGGTCTTTCAATTTGCGTGTTTTGTGAATATTGGTTCAGGCTTATATTGGAATGGAATCATATGGGTTTTTTTGTAGTTGCATTTTGTTCATCGCAGTAGCTAGGCTAGTCATGAACATTGTATGGGGTTGTGTGGATATCTAAATCTCATAGCTTTTCATCAATTTTCTTTTGGGCAATCACCTACTGTGTATGTTATGAGATAAAGGCTTATAGATTACCCATAGTCATTTAAGTGGTATTTCTGATATATTTAAGTGTGTATTTATTGAGTATCTGCAGAAGAATGCTTTGAAAATATGGTAATCTTTCCATCAGGAAAATGTTCCCCCCTGATTTAGTTTCTATTGCAATTCGCTGTCACTTTTTGCTGAGTTCACATACAATATCTATAGACTATTCATGAGTAGTATTGGGTGCTCTTCTAAAATTCATTTCCCAAATCATTGAGTATGTTATAGGCATAATAGGTAATGTATATTGACCCTTACATTAATGAGTACTAGCTCAAGTGACACTTCCGAATTCTCCCCTATAAGGATGGGATGGAAGGTAAGGTTGTAGGTTCAAAGCCCAGTGGGTGTGCGTGTAAGTTGCCAATCAACTCATATGGTCATATGGGTAATGGGTGTGTCAAGATTCAAGAGCAATCCCATTTTGTTTTCGTTCCTTTTTGTTTCTATTTAAATTCTTTGCACCTCCCTCTCATCCCATGGCACCTTTGACTTGCTCACTTTGGCCTGAAATTTCCTGAAAAGGAACTGAAATAACACAAACAGTATATCATCAATGGCATCACAAATCCTAAACAAGGATTCTAACTCTCATTCTCTTCTTTAAATCACTTGGTCACATACACTTCTGTTAACTATCATGCTTATTGAATTGGAATTTCATAGGTCAGATGGTAATTAAGATGATGCGTGACAAAATTTGAATGGGCTCTAATACCAATTTTGATGTAGGATCTTTAAGAATTTAGCAATAAAATTAGATTTCATTGATGAGATCTGGAAGGATTCTTGAATACGGTTTGATGTTTAAGGGTTTATCTAAGTTTAGGTAATAAAAGATTGAATATTGAATATGTTTGATGTCTGTTTTGTATTAAAACAGTGAATAGAACGTAAACACTATACAATCAGATCTAGGTTGTCCTAAACACAATCACACTTAGGAGAAAATGTAATCACACCCTCAAAACTTAAAAATAAACCGTTAGAAATTCAATAAAGCCTTTATATAGGCCATTGCTAAATCATTTCCTGGAAGGACTAGGACTCCTAAATAATCTATTCTTAGAAAGACTTAGACTACTAATAACAAAGAAATGTACTTAAGAATTTCTAAAGAAAATCGGAAAATGACTCAAAATACAAAATAAAACTTATGGGCTATGGCCTTTGGTAAAACAAGGACAGCCCATTTTATAATATCTGGAATTTACCAAATTTCCCTCATTCTAGTAGAACTTAAATAAAACAGGATCAGCAACTTCCTAAACTAAAGAAACTTAAAACTAAGACTCAATAATAACTGAGTATCATGTGAAGGTGCTAAGAAGACTCCAAATTAAAACTAGACCACAAGTCTCGAATCTTTTGGTATTTGACCTTATTTTCCTCGAACTCTACCATCTGCATCATAGAATTTTTTTAGAAATTGTTAATTATTAAGTTCATAGTAAAATGAGATGTTAAAGCATTTTGCGATTTAACTTCTGCCTACTCAGTGGAGGTGTGTAGGCATTTGGTGTTTGCCCCTCAGGGTGGTCCCACAGGCCCATACCTTGAGGGGGTTCGTCGTCTTATACATATTAAAATGAGATGTTGCTTATCAAAAAAATTAAATGAGATGTTTTTTCATGCTAGATTTTGTTCTTTTGCTGGTTGGATACTTGGATATTGAGTTGAAATCTAGGGATTGTGTTTGCCTCCTGGTGGCCCCACTATCTGTAACAGTGGATGTCAGATATCCTCCTTTTCTAATTAACTACAGGTTATGGTAATGAGCTTGTATGATGAGACCATGTATGGGTTAATATACTTTGTGTAAATTTTTCATGACATCCTGAAGAATAATAAAAAATTAGATAAAGTATTTTGGAATAGAAACATTATCATCATTATTGTTGTTATCAATGCAGTTGATAATAACTCAATGGAAGTAAACTACACATAGCATCACCTTATGCCTAGCCTTTAGAGGTCAGGTTTATAATAGTAACATGAATTTTGGGTGCAAAATCAAAGTACATGTTGTAGTAGGTTTAGTTGGTTGTATGGGCATTAGGCTTCTTGCAGTTGTGGAATGTAGTATCCTTTGAAAAATGTTCTGTAGTCACTACTAGAGTGCCTATGATGCCTATCTATTGTACACAACACTGCTGGGCTGTCTCAGTCTGTACAAGCTTGATACAGTGCCAAGTGCCTGGCTATAAAATCCTTCTCAATCTCTTGGGTCATCAATTATTTGAAATACGGGGGTTTTGTTTTAGACATGAACCATCAGTAGAATCTTGTGCAAGAATAAAGTGCTCACTTCAGCTAATTACTTCATTGTCATTTTTTTGGGTGTGAAATACACTTTTTTTTTTAAAGAATTAGTAGTGTCACTTGGTTGACTAGTACTTTGTCTCACCAAGGGTGCTGTATTTTCTAAGTAGTGCATGATCAGATTAGAGTTTGGGGCATTAAAAACCTTGTATCCATAGAACATTTGGTGTAAGATCAATTTTGATCTGAATCACATAATGTCATATATAATAGAAAGGGCAATTCTCTCTCCCCCCCTCCCCATATAACAAAGCACTGAATTAATGGCATTGTGGGATGTTAATAAGTTTTCACTATAATAAAGTACTTGGAACTAATGTTTTGGTATTGTCACTTAGCTTGGTTAAGATGATGTAATAAGTCAACCTTTTCATAAATACTTTGGGAATTGAATCATGCTGTTACATTTTTGTAGGTAATAGTCCTCCACCAAAGCCTTGGGAGCGAGCAGGCGCCTCATCATCTGGCCCTGCACCTTTTAAACCCCCGTCAGCTGGCAGCACGAGTGATGTAGTTGAGGCTTCAGGAACTGCAAAACCTGGAGAAATTGTTTCTACATCTGCTAACAATGCTGCTATTAATAGGAATACCCTTGCAAGGCCTGTTCCTACAAGGCCTTGGGAACAGGGATATGGGAATAGTACCTATGGAGGTAACTATTGGTCTCTGATTACCTTTCGTTGATCATTTTTACCCCTTCTTTTTATGGCTGGTCATGGATCTTTTGAAAAAAATTCCCTAAATTTGCAGGTTATGGCTCTACTATGAACTACAACTCTGGCTATGGTTCTGGAATGTATGGTTCATCATATGGTGGTGCAGGGGGATTGTATGGTGGAGGGGGGATGTATGGAAACAGCATGTATAGGGGAGGAGGGTATGGTGGTGGTGGTCTTTATGGATCATCTGGGATGTATGGAGGTGGAATGTATAATAGTGGTCTTGGAGGCCCCATGGGTGGCTATGGTATGGGTATGAATGGTCCTTATGGAGGTCAAGATCCAAATGATCCTTACGGTGCTCCTCCATCTCCTCCAGGGTTTTGGATTTCAGCTCTTCGGGTGGTAAGACATGACGCTTTGTCTAATTTTTTGTATAGGTAGGATGACTAACACATGTAACACGGTGCTTATATTTGTTTCCCCTTATGAAATCTGACATGACTTCTCCCCTGGGCCTTGCAAGTTGGTGATTCTTTAGGTGTGTTAGGAACTTAGGATAAATCATAGGTTCAAATTTTAAATTGCAACTTGGGGGAAGGGGTTTTGGGGGAGGAGAAGATAATGAAGCTTCGCCAGTGTCTGTGCTAGCTAAAGGTTTGTTTAAATCTACTCTGGATAAGTACAGAAAAATCATTCTAGTTGGTTACCCGATGTGCCAAATAAATGTAACCTTGGCTGTGTGTATGCACATTTTTCTATCTTCTATTTTGTGTGATTAACTAATGGATTGCTTCAGAAGGTGTCTCGCTCCTTCGTTAATTGATTTCTTAGTCCTTAGTGTGTTCATGATAAATCAATCTTATATGGAACATCTTTTACTGATTGAAATTGTGAGTAATGAGGCCTACTGGGCTTGGATATTTCCATAATGCTGTTACTTATTTTTGTGTATTTTCTTTGTTGCAGACGCAGGGTGTGGTAAACTTTTTTGGTAGGATAGCAATTCTTATAGACCAGAACACACAGGCTTTCCATTTGTTCATGACTGCACTTCTTCAGGTCTGCTCTCCATTACCTTTTTTTTTGCACCTGTACATATACTGCAAGATCAGTTGGATAGGTCACATCTCCCCCCCCCCCCCCCCCCCCCCCCCCCCAGCTTTTCTTTCTGGAAAATGTAAATCCGTATTATCCTCAAGTCCCACCCCCTCCCTAAAAATAAAGCTAGTCACCAGTAGGCCAAAGCAGATGTGATAGCTTTAGTTACTAATCCAAGACATTTGAGTTAATTGGTGATGCTTATTTCCAAATTCTGACATTTTGAACCAAAATTCCAATGCGTATATTAGAACATCTTTTGAAGTCCCCTCCCCAACTTCCTTCATATAATGTATTTAATTATCAGATCACCGATCTGAATTTTATCTTTCTAGATGCAGTATTTTCAAACACAGGAAAATTGAAGGTTTCGAACATAAATTCTCCCTGTTTAATTCTATGTGATTGATTAGAGATGTCTTTTTGTTTCATTATATATTATTTCCTTGTAATTTACTCCACCTATGGTATTCTCAGCACCATTGAAGCATTATCTAGTTTTATGTGACATGGTTATTGTTGCAGCTTTTTGATCGCTCAGGTATGTTATATGGGGAGCTAGCAAGATTTGTGCTGAGGATACTGGGGATCAGAACGAAGCCGAAGAAGGTTCATCCACCAGGCCCCAATGGATATCCACATCCTGGACCTCACAATTATAATGGAAACCAGAACTACATTGATGGACCAAAGGCCGCCCCAAGTGGTTCATGGGACAATGTTTGGGGAAATGATGGTAGCCAGTGATCCAATAGTATGCTTCTGCTTGCATGGAGTGGACTTCGGTAAAAAAAAGAAAAAAAAGAAAAAAAGCTTAAGATCAAGAAGCAAATCGCTCTCTCTCTCTGCCGAACACCAAAATGAGCTGGAAATGATAGACCGTGTGATATTATTTAGTTTGTGTTTGTGATTCATCGTGTTAACAGGCTTTTTAAACTAATGAGCTTTGTCTCAGTTAATGGAGAATGAAATGTTGGCCATAAGAAATGGACCTGTCATATACATAACAATAAAATTACAACATATCTAAGAAATGGGAAATTGACCATTTTGGGCGAATTGCACCAATCAATCGACTCTTTTAAGAATAACATTACTCTAAGATTCCGATATATGAGATTCTATCTCGTTATATAGAGACTTTTTTTTTTTCTTTTTTGGGAGAAGGACGTTATATAGAGACTCAAAATACTTAATTAAGAAAGCAGAGTTCCAACCTTCTAATATGTACTAGAAAATGCAAACCGTAAGATAGCTGTAAATCTCCTTTGCAAAATTGGTTAGTGTTGATGGTGATTTTTGCAAGCGTCTGTTTAGTTAGAGCTTTTTGGGCTAAAATTATGTTGGCAATTTGAAAATCTGACCATAGGGCGATTGGTGAAATTTTGCAATTGTGCTTTACAATATTGTAAACGTGAAAAAAAATTGCATTTTTTCCTTGCATCCCTATAACAACAATGGTAAATCGCAACTTATTCAAAAAGCTCAAAAACTAAAAACTAAATCAAACTCACCCTTACCAGTAGGATGGGTACATTTAATGCATTTTGATTTGACCAAATCTCATAAATTTAGCAGGTTTTTTATGAGATGTTTTCTTTCATTAAGACCAAAATTCTCACTTTATCACATTGAGTTTTTTAAATCCTGACTTTTCCTTTGTAATATAAGGGTTCAAATTATGTTATATCAGCATTCCACTAACAAAACTTCTTAAAATAATAACAAAATGGTAAAAAAAAAAAACTAAAAACTATTCAAACTCTCTCTCTCTCTCAAAAAAAAAAAAAAAAAAAAAAAAAAAAACCTCAACGTTCATTAACAACAAAAGGTTTGAATTCGTCAGCCATCCCAACGACCTCTCTCTCTCACCTCAGCTCTGAGATTAATTGCCACATCACCATCACTAGCTGTGTCATTGTCCACTATGTCCTAACCTCTTATCCACTCACTCTTCCATCTACACCATCAAGAACGTCCTCTCTCTCTTCATGTTGGGAGTTGTTCTAGCTATGTTCATCCATCAAAACAAAGCTTTTTACATTTTGTTCTTTGTCATTAATTATTATATTTCTCTTTTTTATCGTACATTATATATGTTAATTAAGACATATAAGCGTGACATTAATTATTTGATTTATTTGAAATTAATTAATCCTGATACAATTTATGTTTCCTAATACCATTTTTATACTCGTGGTTCAATTTTCTATCCCTACATTATCCTCCTTGGGCCACCACATGAGCCTTTTGAGAACAAGACCATTATACTTGTTGCTGCAGCACCCTTGATGGTACCCTTACAATAATTGGGACGCATGACAATAGATAAACTAAAACTCTATATGTGTGCATGGATTTGGCTTGAGAGGCTGGAGACTGTGTGCGCGTTTGTAATTGTTGTAAGAACTAAGTAGTCTTGATAGTACTGCTTTCATAATATAGAGTGTTCAAAGAAAAACTCTTTAATGTTTTCAATATTTGGCAAATTACATCAAATAGTGTTTTAAAGTTTTGAATTTATTGTAATCTCTAATGAAAAAATATAGCTCCATGAGCCAAAGCTCCTGTCATGATGAATGTTAATACCTAAAGCGGTGAACCAAATACCTACTATAGGCCAAGCCGCTAGTAAGATATATAAAGAATGAGAATTGTTGAAACTAGCTCCAAATTTTACCTCTACCCTTAAAGCTGTATGAACAGTAAATTGTAGAGTTTTTCCCCTCTAAAAGTTCCAAATTTCAGTTCTACCCTTAAACTGTTTTCAGCTCCTTAAAACTCTTTAGGGCACATTCAGTGTACTGAATGTAGACTATATTAAGAAGAATAATGCTAGAGGTGAGTGATTATTGGTAAATGAAAAAGTGATATTAATAGTGGGCCTAAATGAAAACCAATAAAAAGTTTGCCACATCAACATTTTGTAAAAATGTTGTAAAATAGTTTGTGACTGTAGCATTACTCAATTAAGAATAGTAATCTTGATTACTGGGAATAAATGACATTGTAATTGAATAACTATTACTATTCATAAATTTGGTTGTTACAATGGAAAACTTGTAAAAGATTATGTATAAGGAAAATTTATATTTTTAGAAATATATTAATTTAAAAACCTATTATATGCACTAAGGAATAACTACTATATCAATTTTAAAGAGAAATAGTTATTCTTCAATTTAAAGAAAAGTTATTCATGTGTAATAATTGATCCATGTAATAAAGATACAACCAAATGATGAAATTGCTAGTACACATTAATAACTATTCAATTACATGAGTTATTACAGCGTA
This sequence comes from Quercus tomentella, assembly GCA_028535165.1. NCBI lineage: Eukaryota > Viridiplantae > Streptophyta > Magnoliopsida > Fagales > Fagaceae > Quercus > Quercus tomentella. Next base: position 8,443,067 of record JAPQVY010000122.1, on the reverse strand, counting down.
CCAAAAATACTTTTAGCGACTAAAATAGATATTTTGTTGGATTTATTATAGAACAAAGATAGAAAATTTATTACATTCTGAGAAGATTAAAAATCTTTGACACTTGCCAAACTTCTTGGTCAAGAAAGGCTGCCTATAGCCTTTGCTTTCTCTCAAAATAAACTTTTGTATCTTTCCCGTTGAGGTTTTCGGCAAATCCTCAAAAATGACAGTCTTAAGAGTCATATAATGTGGTAAATGATCTCGACAAAACTTGATTATTTCTTGAGCACCAACACGATCATATCCTTCTTTTAACGTCACAAATGCACAAGGAGTTTGGCCCCAATGATTATCTGGTCGTGCAACCACTGCAGCCTCAAGAATTGCTGGATGACTATACAAAACTGTTTCCACCTCAACTGTGCTTATGTTTTCCCCACCAGAAATAATCACATCCTTCAACCGATCCTTTACTTCGATATAGTTATCAGGATGTTTCACAGCTAAATCCCCACTTCGAAACCATCCACCATTGAAAGCTTCTTTTGTTGCTTCCAAATCTTTTAAGTATCCACTCATTACTGTGTTACCTCTAAACATTATCTCCCCTATAGTTTTACCATCAGCTGGTACACTTGCCATTGTGACAGGATCTTTTACCTCAACATCCTCCAATCCAACATGATGTACTCCTTGTCGAGCTTTTAATTTGTATCGTTCATTGAGAGGTAGAGAATCCCACTCAGGTTTCCATATGCAAGAAGTTCCTGGACCATATGTTTCTGTAAGGCCATACAAGTGAGATATCCCAAAACCCAATTCTTCCATTTTGGAAAGAATTTGTGGAGGTGGGGGTGCACCCCCGGTCATTACTTCCACCTTGTGGGGAAGCGGCCTTCGATCACTGATCGGCGAGTTCACAATCATGTTCAGGACAGTTGGTGCCCCTGCCATGTGTGTCACATTATGCAGAGCAATGTTGTCAAATATGGCCTTTGGAGTAACTTTTCTGAGGCATACATTGGTGCCACCCTGAGCTGCAAATCCCCAAGTGAGGTTCCACCCATTGCAGTGAAAAATAGGCACAGTCCAAAGGTAAACCGGCAATGAGCCAATCCCGTGGAGAAGAACACTTGCTAGAGAATTTAGATAGGCACCTCTGTGACAATACACTACTCCTTTTGGTCTAGATGTTGTTCCAGAAGTGTAATTAATACAAATAGGATCCCATTCACTATTTGGTCGTATTATCTCAAATCCGTTGTGTCCTTCTGCCAGAAGACTCTCATATTCGTGAGTTTCAGAAGCAATGTGATCAGTGGGTAATGGGCCATCAGATTCAGCTATTAAGACTAGAATTGGTGGCTTTCTTTTTGTCTTTGTTAGAAGCTTGAGTGCTCCATGAGCAATATCAAGTAATTGGTAGTCTACAAATATGATCTTGGCTTCTGAATGTTCTAGTAGGACTGATAACATTGCTGAATCATGGCGTGTATTAAGTGGACAGATGAGAGCTCCTGCCATTGGAACTGCAAAATGCAGCTCATGCATTGCTGGGACATTAGGGGCCAGGGTTGCAACCTGCATAAACAAATCCAGAGTTTCATCCGTGAAGTGGACTTAAGTAAATCACTGGGAAGGTGCACCTTGGGAGTTTCAAATGCAAATTCCTTTATATACTTGCTATAAAATTAGGCAATCTCAGTGGCAAGCTACATTAAGTAATTGGATCAACTTGGCAATAAGCAACTTTCAATAAATTTCAAAATAGAAAAATCAAATCAAGAAACTAAATAGATTGTATTATAAAATGCTTTTTAGTCTTGACCACTTTTTTTTTTTCAATGACTTTAAATCTTCAATAATAATAATAATAAAAACCTATGCCATTGCAATAAAATTTACAGCAAAGTAAATAGGTTGTCCAAGGGATCCTACAAACCGACCCATTTGAGTGACCCGACTGACCTAGTCCGGGTAACTTGGTAATCATTCTTTTTTTGGTAAATAGACCAAGTAATGCTAATAGACCAAATCAATATAATTGCTTGGCAAAAAAAAAAAAAAAAATTCATTCCATACCAAAACAGATATGACATTGGAAAATCCTACATCTCAAAAAAAAAAAAAAAAATGATAGATAGATAAATAGTATAAAGTATAAACCAAATATTTAGACATAAATTGAAGAAAGAATAATAATTTATAAGCATAAAATGTAACGTGTTAGGTAAACATACAACAATAACCAAACATTGGTCCCGAAATTTGTACACACTCCTTATTTCACACCCCATACACATTACCCATGTGTAGAGCCATGTACAGTGGCGGCTCTAGGATATATTTCTAAGGGAGTCAGCACTAGAGGAGCTAGGAATTTGTCATGGAGGGCAAGTAAAAAATAAAAGAATTATTTTTCTTTTGAATATACTACTTCCATATTATATACAATAATCTAAAATAGTATTCTAAATACAGTATAGTATACAATACAACTATATTGTACAATAGTCTAAAAAAATTATTAAAAGTTTAAAGATAGGTAAGACAACGACCATTGAATGCATAAATAAATAGAATTAATCATACATTTTTGTCAAATTAATAATAACTTATTATATTTATATGTAATATCAATTAAATAAAAATATATGATAAAGAAGAATACTAAAACACTTAGGAGTTTGATTCGGAGTAAACGTGAAATTAAGAAAAAGAGTAGAAACTAATATAAGTTTTTTTTTCAAAGAGTATGGTCTTTTAATCATACATTTGGTCACTTTCTTGGAATTGAAACAAGCACCAAAAGAATTCTTGGACTTGGTCTGAAGAGCACTTATCAAACTAGCTACTTAATTGGATAGAGAGAAAAACTAAGAAAAAATAGAACGAGAGAGAGATAGAGAGAATGAGGGAAGAGTCATAGATGTAAATACATATGTGTTGGTTGTATTGGTGGTATAATTTTTTGCTAATGAAAAAGAAAAGTGCAGTGAAAAACTAGCTTCATTCCGCTGTCAATGCCAAAGTCCTGGAGAGATTTATTTACTTAACAAATGAGAAAAAAATTGAAACCTTGTTTTCTTTCTTATAAAATTAAATAATTTAAGAGCAGTGTTATTAACACAACACTTTCACAAAAATTTCACAACAAAATCTAGTTGGTAAGTTGTTAAAGGTAGGTAAAAAAATTATGCTAGTTATGGGCCTAGATAAAAAAACTAATTACAACTTACCACTTAACTTTTATTGTGAAATTAATGTGAAAATATTGTGAAAGTGGCACTAAAATGATTAAATTCAAGTTTATATCAGCTGCGTTTAAAAAAAAAATGGCTAGGGTTAGGGTGTTCAAATATTTGTTTTTGAGGGGGTCAAAAAAAATATATATATATATATATATTTTTTTTTTTTGGGGCTAGGTTGGAAGGTTCAATTGAACCTCCGTTTTGTATGTAACCCGCCTATGGCCACGTACCTTTTGAAATTGTATTTTAGTTACAACTGTGAAATCATGTTTAGATAAAATTTTATTAGTTTGTTTGGACATGTGGCCATGTGTGTATAATTAGTTTGTAATTATACCATTACTCAAATTTTAGTAGTCTCTTTTTGGCTCAGGAGGCTAGTCGGTCAAAAATGTTTTTTATTTTGACAAAATGATATGTTCACAATATTTTTTGAACAAATCTTAAGTGACAGGTTGTTATTAGTTGTTATTGTTAGGGTAAAAAAGTAATCTTAGTGTTATATTCAAATTTGAACCAATAATAATTAACCACCTATAATTTTGTGAAAATGTTATAAAAATATTGTAGACGTAACACCTTTCTTCCATTTTATATCCAAAGTCCCGTAAACACGGACTCCTAAAAACAATAATCAAGAGCCGAAATCAAATCAATGAAGCATGAACAAAATCAAAAGAATCAACTCACCACATCCCCACGAGAAATTCCCAACTGGTTCAGAGCAGAAGCTATTTTCAGACATCGTTCATGCATGTCCCCCCAAGTGTACTTCACAGAACCGTTCACAACCGAGGTTGTGTCTCTGTAGGCCTTTGCTGCTCGTTCCAAGAAGCTTATGGGAGTCAAAGGAACGTAATTTGTTGAGCAACGAACCAGGCCTTCCAATTCCATTGATATCTCTCCGACTTTAGCTCAGAGTACGTGCTCAGAAAAGTGAGAGAATTTGCGACAACTTTGAGTGAATATTGAGAAGTTAAGGCCATTCAATATAAATGAGCTGGTGAAGTGGTTCATAGTTGGCGGATAAACATTTAATGACAGTTAGATATAATTGCACGTGGGTATTTCTCAAAGAAAAAAAAGTTAACGGATATTTAGTTTAGAAAATATTTTTAAAAATTTTTTATGGGAAAAAAATTAACTACTTTTTTTTGACAATTTTTTTTAATATTTTTTATAAAACTAGTATAAAATTTTTTCTAATATGATCTATTAAAAAAATGCTCTAAGGGCCCATTAACAGGACCATTTTTCAAATCAAAGTCATTGTCAATTATATTTATTAACACATCCTTACGTAAAATTTTTGTTATTTGACATTAATCACATTTATTGGTACATCAACTTATAAATTTTTTGTAATAAAATTTATAATGGTTTTTAATATTTTTCTAAAATTTATATGTTTTTTTGATAAACAATTGTGACAATGAGTTATGGGTATTTAAGAACTATAGTTCTTCTATGGATACATACTTTGTCACATAATTTGCCACAATTTGTTTTGGCGTTAACTTATGATTAGATTACATACAAATTGTGCTTGATGAAAAATAATCTAATCACAAACAAGTTATAGCAAAGTGTGTCGCTAGATTTTTTTTTTTTTTTGTAAGAATTAGGGTAGTTAACAGGAACAAAATTTGTTAGGAAAAGTTTGGTGGCACAATTTTTGTCACCTATTTTTTCACACCCATAGCAAGGGCAGAGCTAGGATTGTTTGGTTTGGAGGGGCCAAATTGTGGATATATTAGTCAAAGAGTCCAGACAAATTATCACAAGCATGCATAAACACGCATACATATATATAAACCTTAATAGTTTGATACTAGACTAAGTCATAATTTATAAATATATTGTATATAAAACTATCAAGTATAAAATATGTATATTCACTAGATAATTTTTAGGGGTACCTATTATCTTTTAAACTCCTATAAGTATACAAAAGTTGTCTAGTTTGATATCAAACATGTAAAAAAAAAATTTTGAGGTGAAAAAAAAAAAAACTACGCTATCTCTTTAAGTACTATACCAATTGACAAATGGACAAAATTTAGCTACAAAATTTATTGTAGCTTAAGGTTACAAAATTTCTTAATAATATTAATATTACTACATATTTCAAAAATCTAATTGTTGGATTGCATGTTCTTTACACTCTTAATATACATGTAAAATTTTGTGCTAATCTGATATTATTTGCTATATAATTTATAAGATGATATTTTATGCATAATTTTAAATTACAAAAACTTGCAATTAAATAATTTATTGGTAATATAGCTATTAATCTTTAATTTTTTAGAAATTTTGGAAGCATAGAGGATATAAAAAGAAAATATAGTCCAATAGTAAATTTGTCAAAATTTACCTCTAATAAAAAGATATTGAGTAAGGTTGTAACTTTAAACTATAACCAATTTTGTAACTAAATTTTGTCCTTTACAAAATCTATTGTTTTTTTAAGAGAATCATTGGACTAACTTAAATATTTAGGAGGGGGGAGCTTAAATATTTAGGTGGGCTAACTTCTTCTTTTCTTTTCTTTTTTCTTTTTTTTTTTTTTTTTTGTGTAGCTAATTATTTAAATTTTTAAATAATTATACATAAAAATAAAAGAGATTTTATAAATAGATAAAGATGGAAGCCTAGCTGATAGCTCCCCATGGTACAAAAGGTTGCAACTCCGCTCCCATAAGATTCAGCTACTTACCTAGACTAGGTTTTCTGACTATCCATTTTCCCTTTGCTAGAGGCTAGAAGCTTGAGTGTTGAGTGCTCTATAAGCAATATAAAATAAATGCATAGTAGTCTACAAATATGATCTTGGCTTTAATTTGGATGTACTAGTAGGGCAGATAACAATCATGGCATTTATTAGAGCATTTGGAGGTAAAAAAAAAAGTCTTATTTTACACTTTAAAAACCTACTTTTAACTATATTATTATCTCATTTTACAACTTTCCTAACATTCCAGTTTTTATTTTTCCAAAGAGTTCATTAAAATAATATAAAATATACCAGCAAATAATATTAAAAATTATTATCTCCTCCGTCCCTTCATCTCTATCTCTATCCTCAACAACCAAGCTCACACACCAGCACCACCGAACCAACCACTCGAAACACCAACCACCACCACCACCTCTGAAATTCCATTAAAACACCAAATCAAACCCCAAAACCCACCATTGCAACACCAAATTGAAATTCAAAAACCAAACCCAGCCAAATTCGAACCTATAGAACGAATCACAGCCAAATACCCATCACCTGCAACCAACAACAGCAACGGCAACCCACAACAGAAACCCCACATCCACCAATAGCAATGACAACCCACCAACACCAACACCAACCCACAACACACATTGGAACTACAAAAAATGCAGCTCATGCATTGGTGGGACGTTAGGGGCCAGGTATTTGCAACCTGCATAAACAAATCTAGAGTTTCAATCATGAAGTGGAATTTGAGTAACCTATGGGGAATGTGCACCTCGGAGATTCAAATGCAAATTTTCATTATTTCTTGCTAAGAAACACGGATACTTCAAAACTTTGTGTCCGTGTTGTATACACGTTGGAGACACTTCTGAGTTCTGAATGTGTGTCCTTATTATGTTGAGAGAAAAAAAAAATCATTTATTTTTATATATGTTTTATAAATTTGTTTGATAGTTATTTATTTTGAAAAATTATTAATAAACATGAAATATGCCTATAAATAAATAAAATTATCTAATATATATATATATATATATATAAAAATATATATATATATTGTGGGGCCAAAGAAACTGTGACTCTGGCCCATTTTACCTTAGGGCCCAAGGCCCGAGCCGAGGTGGGATATAACCGAGGACATACAATAAAAGTCCAAGTAGCCTTGAGACATAACCGAGGATGACTCTGTCCTCGGCATCCCCAAGGCCCTCATAAAAGAAAGGGCAAGAACGGTATAGGAACAGTTTTGGGAAGGACCGAACACATCCGCGTTGATAAAGAAAGGACCCCTGGACAATATGGCGACAAAGGACAAAGGAAAGGCTGTCATTATTGCAATTAAATACTATGCGCCAGACAAAGCGATGCTTTTCAGCTTTTACAACCACCCCCAACCACTTTGGGTATGGGCTGATGGGACAAGTATCAGCCCTGGAAAGTTGAACCTACATGTGGACGTTGGAGGAAGGGGTAAAGGCTAGTATAAAAGGAGAAGTAAGCAGTCCAGAAAAAGGGGCTGGGAAAAAGGCCAAGAACCAGAGCCTCCCAGACCGTATCGAGGAGAAAGACTCCTCGAGCGAACGTGGTTTAAATTTGTATGAACACCATGACCAACCACCGTTCGGTGACCAAGGCCTAGCCTTTCAAACCCATGCTCTACAAATTATATTGTTTGGGCCTTTTTACGTGCGAACCCTGGCCCATTTTACCTTAGGGCCAAAGACCCGAGCCGAGGTGGGATATAGCCGAGGACATACAATAAAAGTCCAAGTAGCCTTGAGACATAGCCGAGGATGACTCTGTCCTCGGCATCCCCAAGGCCCTCCTAAAAGAAAGGGCAAGAACGGTATAGGAACAGTTTTGGGAAGGACCGAACACATCCGCGTTGATAAAGAAAGGACCCCTGGACAATATGGCGACAAAGGACAAAGAAAAGGCTGCCATTACTGCAATTAAATACTCTGCGCCAGACAGAACGATACTTTTCAGCTTTTACAACCACCTCCAACCACTTTGGGTATGGGCTGATGGGACAAGTATCAGCCTTGGAAAGTTGAACCTACACGTGGACGTTGGAGGAAGGGGTAAAGGCTAGTATAAAAGGAGAAGTAAGCAGTCCAGAAAAAGGGGCTGGGAAAAAGGCCAAGAACCAGAGCCTCCCAGACCGTATCGAGGAGAAAGACTCCTCGAGCGAACGTGGTTTAAATTTGTATGAACACCATGACCAACCACCGTTCGGTGACCAAGGCCTAGCTTTTCAAACCTAGGCTCTACAAATTATATTGTTTGGGCCTTTTTACGTGCGAACCCAATATCATTTTGTGGTCGTTACAAATTGAGTCCTTACATATATATATTAATAAATTAATTGTAGTATCTCCATGGTTTCATGTCCTATTTTATTGAGAATTTCCATGTCATCTATGGCCATGTGACCATGCTTCGTAAATTTCTTGCTATAAAAACCCTCACTTATTTCTAGTAAACCTTATTCCAATTTTTTTTTTTTTTTTACTCTGATACCCAACCAATGAGGTTATTTATTGGTACCGAAACTAGCTCTATCTGGGACATCATGAGCTTATTGTGTTTCTAGACCTAGCTAATGAGGGATATACATTAACACGGAACTAGTTTCATCTGATTTTAATGCTCAGTCACAGAGATATAGCGTGACCATAGTTATAAAAGATTGTTAAGAATATGAATTATGTTTGAGTATTTGAACTGTTTTAAGTCCTAGAAATTGCTTATGTGTTTTTGGAATCTATTGTAAATTATAGCTTTTGATATATAGAAAATTGATTATTTTCTAATCAATCTATGATATATTTTTAAGATTAAAATATTCGATCTATGTATAACTTATTATTTTATAGATCTATTTGTTTGATTGAACTTATTAAAACTTTAGTTACTTATTGATAAAATAAGAAATTTGGAGAAAAAAATTACAAACACTCACTTTTTTATTATTATTTTATTTTGCATTGTGCCCATCATACAAAGAGCATGTTCCATTTATAATTCAACCCTAACCTAAAAAATGGAGTTTCGCTCTTAGATTTACTAAGCAATACTAATAAAAATTAAAAAGAAAAAAAGAAAAAGAAGAAGGATCATTGGACATTCTGGCCAATGTGAACGCTCTTGTGGACTTTGTGAGCATCCATGCTCTTGTAGTAGAAGCGGTCAGGGTGATACTCGAATTGCTGTATATCTATACCCCAATTGATAAAACATAAGAAAGAAATCTGGGTCCTGACTCCTGGGAGCTCAGAAGCATGAAAATAAATCAAAAAATAAGATTAGAAAGAATTAAGGAGAGAACATATACAAATCTAAAAACCCAAATCATAAATTACATCCTAAAAGTTTGAGGTAATTTTAATTAATTTCCTTTTTTATAAACTCCAAATGCTACAAAACATTTGGATTTTATCCATTCCGTCCATGCACCATGCCTAGTTCTCCGTTAAATGATCTCAACTATAAACAATGTAGTTTTGATGCAGTTAAAACGATATTGTTTTGTCCACATCAATTATAAAATAAAAAATAAAAACTATTTATTAATTTATTTTATTTTCATTTTTCCAATTTCTTTTCCTGATATTCTTTGGAAACAGACACAATCTCATATAAAAAAAAAAAAATGGTTAACTCCTTGAATCTCATCTCTCACTATTAAAATCCTAATTAACAAACAAGAATCCACAAAAGCTGCATGGAAAGGCATGCCTGATAAAGATCAAAGAGTACTCGCTGTAATTATCAATCTATTTATTCACCATGACTTGATCCGTAGGAGCAAGCAGGTCGTAGCAAATCAAGAAATTAGGATAAAATTCTTCCATTACAATAGCACTTGTAAATAAATAAATAAATAAAGAAAAGAAAAAAACACTCAGCTAATATAGAGTATCCAACAAACCTCAAAACCCCACTGCACCCACATCCAAGATAATCAGGGTCCATTTGGATTGAGCTTATTTTTGCTGAAACTGAAAACTGAAACTGAAAACACTGTAGCAAAATAATTTTTAAATGTGTGAATAGTGCCGTGGGACCCATTTTTAATGAAAAAGTTGCTGAAAAGTGGAATTTGTAGGTCCGTGAACAGTGCACGGATGCACTGTTCACTGTGGAAAAGTCAACAAATGCGGGCTAAACCAAAAAAAAAGAAAAAAAAAGAAAGAGAAAACCGCAGAACAAAAACGCAGACGCCACAATAATTTGAATCCAAACGGGCACTCAGAATCAGTTTCACCCAACGAGTTATTGTGGTGTTTTTGAATCTGGAAAAAAAAAAAAAAAATATATATATATATAATGTAATTTAAAAATGATTTTATCAGATCTTAAAATTAAAATTTTTATTGATTTTTAATATAATGTGAAATTTAATGACTTGTATATTTTTTAACACATAGATAGTAGGAAAAAGGAAAGGTGGGGTTTGATCTACAGATATAGAGTACAAAATATGTCATAACTGTTGGGCTATTACTTGAACCCCGTTTAGGACTATATTTAGAGTTTACCTAAGGTTGGTAAAACAGAATGGGGCCACCCTAACTCATTGGGTGCTCCTTCATCCCACTATTCAGAAAGCTCCCTATCTAATACCGTAGAGACTTACTCCTTTGCTCTAGGTCTACTCTCAATAGAGAAAAAGAACAAATCCAAATGCTATGTAACTTTAGCCTTTAGGGGAGCATATTAAAATTTTGAAGCTTTATCAGACAAAATTAAAATTATCCAATACTTTAAGCGTATAATTTGCAATTTAGTCTAACTAGTTACAGATCCACACAATGCGTGAAAATATATAATTACTAGTATTATTCCTATGCGATGCATGTCTTGGTGTCCGTTTGGTAAAGATTATTTTTTCCAACTTATTTTACTATTCAGCTTATTTTTACTACTATTCATGAGTCCAACTGCACTATTTGGTACTATTCATAGGTCCTACTGTACTATTTTAACTAACTTTTACCTTTATCTACAATATTTTTATCAAAAAGTTTTTAGTTTCAGCAAAATAAGTAGATCCCAAACGGACACTTGATGAAGATTCATATATAAGCTATTGATGGTGATCAATAACAAGCATTCTTTGTCCATAAGAATTGTCCAAGACCAGTTAGATCCAAAATAGCCTTAAGAAAGGAGAAAGAAGAAGTATGCGTCACAAACATAAAGTAAAGCATGTCACTAGTCATCCAATAGCAGTTTGTCGTCCAAAGAAAAGATGATCATCCAAACCATGACAGAGTATGGATGACCAATAAACACTTAGTAAATTTCTAATTGTTTTCTACAACCTCAAATGGTTACACCACTAACCCTCATTTCAGAATGTGGGATGAATTCCCCGAAATTCTCTCCACTTTCCCCACTAAGCCCACACATCTCCCACGATGATAGTGTCACCTAACAAGTAGACTCATTTCAAACTCTCTATAAAAGGAACAAAGCCTCATTCAACCACGGTACGTTTTACTATTCATCCACTCACTACTCTTGTATTCTAGAGAGAAAACTGACTTAACCATCAGGGGTCCGTGGTGGTTCACCCTGGTCATCTTCAATAGTCACTTTCTTCCTTCTCAGGTCATTCAATTGTCGTGAAAGTCCGAAGCATTTAGCCTACTAATTTTCATGCATCATCAGCTATTTTTTAAAAAATTATTAAATAAAGAGTAATAATAAATTATAAAATAAGTAAATAATTTTAATAAAAAATTGCTTTAAGTTCTAATTATTTAGAGTTTGGACATTATCAGTGTTTATCTATTTTTATATATGAAAATTCTCTTTATATTTTGTGTTAATTTCTTAATATGAGATATGAAATGAATTTGATCATTCCTATTTGATTTATATTTAATCTATTCTCTAGCCAACACAAACAATAATAAACAAAATAGTTCCTCAATACAAATTTTTTCCTAGTGATAGTCTAATTAAAAAAAATTAGCACACTCACAAAATAAATATAATAACCAAAACGAAAAATCAAAATATACACAAAAGAGTTCAAAATTTGAGAATGTAAAAAACTTTTAAAAGCTTACATAAGAGAATCAAGAACTTAAATAAGTGTCTATTAGTTTGCTTTTTTATAGTAAACCTCCTTTGGCATAATATTAATATCTTACACACAAATTCAAAAGCAAAGAACAATAAATAATATGAACTTATTAGATTAAAACATAAGTATAAGTTGCATATTGGGGAAAAAAAAAGTGAAAAAAAAAAAAAAAAAAAAAAAAAAACATACAACAACATGAGGTGTATTGTGTAGGATTTAATTATAGGGATGCTTTTATTGGTTAAAAGAAATTACATAAAAAAGCCATGAATATATATTGTAGGGTCTCGATTTACAGTCCAAGCCCAAAACGTATGAGATGTTGGTCTAATGAGCCCAGTACAATAAATTTGTAGAGAGTGGGTTGAAGAACTAGGTCCTAATGAATTGAACAACGGGTAGGTTTAATTTGAACGACTGTCAAACATAAATAAGAGATTTGATCTTAATATATTTTCAGTTCGAGGAGGTCCTCCCTGTATAAATTAATCACAAATGGATACAAAGATAATTTAGATTGCTACAGTCTTTTTCTCTCTATTTTTCCCGATCCCCTTTCCATGAAGAGTCTTTCGCATTGTGTATTATCCTTTGGACCATCTTCATCCTACACCTGTTGATTATCTGAGCCCTTACTTGAGTATCTGTCCCATCAAACACCCTCTCTGGTTTTCTATGAGTTGTGGTAGCCAAGGTAACACTGTTCAGAAATCTTTTTCACATAAATGCGGCCAGAAAAGTAGCTGCAGTGCATTTAATGCGGTGGTGACAGCTTTCCCTTAGATATTTTTAGGTTTCCTTCTTTCTCGTATGTTCATGAGGCATGTCTCTATCATTGAAACTTCTTGGAGGATCACTCTAATTACTGGAGTACAAACTTTGAACTATATTCATCATATCCGAGGAGGAGTTCCTCCTCGGACAACCTTTCATTTGTTCCTTACTTATGAGACTTTAACTGAGAACATCTAACAACTATTTGCTCCTCCTTGGACCTATCAATGTCCTCAGACAAAATCCAAGGCCCAATATACGATCTTGGGCCCTCACCCCTACATATATATATATATGAAAATCTAGATAATAGACTATTAGTTAGAGTAGAATTTAAATTTCTAAAACTTAGATGATAAAGTTTTATTTAAATTAAATTATTGTAAAATCTTATCCCTTAATCAAGAGTCATGTAATTTAATATCCTAATAAAATATTAATTTAATAAGATGCAACTTGAGGAAAAAAAACAAAAACATAAGTTGTGTGGGATTTAAGTTTAGAAAATTTTGCTAATAGACTTTTAGTTTTATTTAAATTAAACAGTTATTAAATGTTGTCCCTTAATTTGAGAAAATATATCATAACATATAATATAAAATTAATTTACTATTTAACTGTTCTTAAAATGTTGATAATAGAATTTTAGTTGGAGTAGAAGTTAAAAAGTTTTTTTTTTTTTTTCTATAATATACAAATTTTAGTTTGAATAAAATTTAAATTTGTTGAAATTTAAATATATAAAATTAATTTACTAATTAGTTGTGTGGGGGGCAAGCTTTGTCAGTCAACAGTAGGGCCTTAGGACCAGGATGAAGCCCAGCCATGGCGGGAAGCGAAGACAGGGTCGGGAGACTTTTAGCCCAATCTTGTTGGGCCTGGCCGGGTTTGTTTAAGGGTCGTCCGAGGAGGAGTGTCTCCTCGGACGCACTAAATGGACGTCCAGCGCGCGCCCTGTCCATGGTGAGGAATCCTTCTAAATGAAGGAAAATGCTAAACGGGCAGGGAGCAACCACTACTGCCGCATTAAATGCAAGGAAACTACTTTTCCAGCCGCATTAATGTGGATTGGACAGGAAAATAGTATTATCTCGGCCATTGCAACTCACAGAAAAAGGGGGAGGATGTCCTTTGGGACAGGCACTCAAGTAGAGGCCTAGATGGTGAACAAGTGTAAGGTCATTATCAATTGAAGGAGGATATATAAGAGCAGAAAGTCCCCATGAGAGGGGGAGGAAAAAAAAAAGAAGAAAAGAGAGACTTTCTAAAAAGAGAGCAGTAGGAACACTAAAGCAGCCCCATGGACTGTTATCTCATGAAACTGAACAAAACATTCTCACGTTCCATTTGTTGCATGGTTCACCATTAATCACGTCCACTCTGTCTAGACCTAGCTCTGAGTCCCACTCTCTACAAATTCATTGTTGAGGGTCTTTTGGGCCAGAATCGCTTGCTTGCTGGGCCTGGGCCCCAAAAACCGCCCTTACAATTGGCGCCGTCTGTGGGAAGAACTTGTGTCTCGACAAGTGAAACCGCGAGAAATGGAAGGATCAGGTCCACGCCAAATAGGACGTGCAGATTCCCAACGACAGGACAATGTTATGAATCTTGAACGAGAGAAGGACCAAAATAAACAGCGAGAGGGAAGTGTGAACACCTCTCACACAGGAGAAAGCCGTTCAAAGGGGAAGGGTCGCGCATCCCCTGAGCAAAACGATCGAAGGATCCTGCTGCAAGAGATTGATGCCTTAAAGAAAGAGTTGCGCCGAGCGCAGCGAAAACGTCCTCTACTCCGCTCAGACAGTAGCAGTGATGGGGACAACGAATACAAGCGAACATCAAGAACTCCTCCGAGCGAGACCTTTTCTTACGAGGAAGAGCGGCCTTACAAGCGCGGCCACAAGAGTCCATCTTACCACGGCACAGCCAATGACGCCATGAGCCGTGCTTTGGATCGCATATCCCAATCGCCTTTCACGCGAAGGATAGAGAGGGCAGTGCTTCCTCGGCGGTTCAATCAACCGGCATTCGCCATATACAATGGTCGGACCGACCCAGTAGAGCATGTGAGCCAATTTAATCAGAGGATGGCCGTCCATTCCAGGGATGAGGCGCTAATGTGTAAGGTGTTTCCGTCCAGCTTGGGACCTATGGCCATGAGATGGTTTGATTCCCTCCCACCAAACTCCATTGACTCCTTTAAACAGCTGACACAGGCTTTCGGATCCCGCTTCATAACCAGCAGTAGAGTTCCTCGGCCCCTGGATTCCCTCCTATCCTTGTCCATGCGAGAAGGTGAGACGTTGAAAGCCTATTCAGATAGGTACTGGGAGATGTATAACGAGATAGAAGGGAATTATGATGATGTCGCCATCAGCACGTTCAAGAGGGGCCTGCCGACAAATCATGGCCTAAGAAAGTCCCTCACTGGGAAGCCGGTCACCAGCGTGCGTCAACTCATGGACAGGATTGACAAGTACAAAAGGGTCGAGGAAGACCAGCAAATGGGGAAAGGTAAGGCGAAGGTTGTCCCTCAGGAGAGGCGGGACTTCAGGTCGGATCGTTTTAACAATAGTAACAGGCCGAGAGGAGATTATGTAGGGCATCACGGATCTACTGGGGCTCAGGCGGTCCATGCTGTATTCCGAGAACCGCTTCATAAAATCCTAGAGAAAGTGAAGTATGAACCTTTCTTTTAGTGGCCGAACAAGATGGCTGGTGATCCGTTGAGGCGCAATCAGAACCTGTATTGCGCGTACCATCAGGAGCCAGGTCACACCACGGACGATTGCAGAAGTCTGAAGAGCCTTTTAGATTGGCTCGTCCGAGAAGGGAAGCTGAGGCATCTGCTGCATCGCCCTGAAGGAGGACAGGAACCGTCGAACAATGAAACCAGACAAAGTACGTTGAGGCCACCCATCGGCACAATTAATGTCATCCTCGCCGCACCTGGAAGGACAGGTTCTGCCCCTTTCAGGGTAATGTCAGTGAGCGGTATCCCAGCTGAGCCGGACAGCAGAGTATCTAAAAGGGCCAAGGTGGATGCCGCTCCCTTAATCGGATTCTCGGAGGATGATAAGCGGGGTACCATTCAACCCCATGATGATGCCCTGGTCGTCACGCTCAGAATCGGAGGTTATGACGTGAAAATGGTGCTAGTTGATCAAGGTAGCGCTGTGGAAGTAATGTACCCCGACCTATATAAGGGGCTGAATTTAAGGCCGGAAGACCTTTCACCGTACGATTCTCCTCTGGTCAGCTTCGAAGGAGCAATCGTCACCCCGAAGGGCATGATCAGGTTGCCTGTGCAAACGGACTCGGAAGTGGTGGAAGTGGACTTCATTGTAGTAGATGCGTACTCCCCCTACACAGCTATCGTGGCCCGGCCGTGGCTTCATGCGTTAGGGGCTGTACCATCAACCCTGCACCAAAAAGTGAAATACCCGTCAGAAGGTCAAATAAAAGAAATAATGGGGAACCAGGGCATGGCCAGGTAGTGCATGGTGTCGGCGATTTCACGACGGCAAAGTGGTGAGCCTTCCACATCGGCCGAGAAGAGATTATAGCAATTAATGAACTTGACCCCAACCGCGGGTGAGGGAAGACCAGCCCCGGAGGTAAGTTGTGAGGATTTGGAGAAAGTACTCGTCGAATCAGACCCTGAGAGGTTCTTTCAAATTGGTTCAGAACTACAGCCCTAGGAGAGGTCAGCACTGATTGCTTTTCTCCGACAGAATGTAGATGTGTTTGCGTGGGACCCCTATGAGGCCCCCGGGGTCGACCCAGGTTTCATCTGCCATCACCTTAATGTGAATCCGGCTATAACACCTAAAAGGCAGCCTCCTCGGCGACCGTCGAAAGAACATACCGACGCCGTAAGAGAAGAGGTCGCAAAACTGAAGAAAGCAGGGGCTATCAAAGAGGTCTTCTATCCCGAGTGGCTAGCCAACACGGTCGTGGTAAGAAAAAAGAGTGGGAAATGGCGGGTTTGCGTAGACTTCACAGACCTAAACAAGGCCTGCCCAAAAGATCCCTTCCCTATGCCCCGGATAGACCGGTTGGTAGATTCGACTGTCGGACACCCCAGAATGAGTTTTCTAGACGCCTTTCAGGGCTACCACCAAATACCCTTGGCCGCTGAAGACCAGGAGAAGACTGCTTTCGTCACGCCGGTTGGGAATTATCATTATAAGGTGATGCCTTTTGGCCTGAAGAATGCCGGCTCAACTTATCAAAGGATGATGACCAGGATGTTCGAACAGCAGATGGGTAAGAGCGTTGAAGTGTACATAGACGACATGGTGGTTAAAAGCAAGTTAGTGCCCGACCATATTGAAGACCTCGGCAACGTTTTTCAAATTCTGAGAAAGTACAAGCTACGGCTCAATGCAACTAAGTGTTCATTTGGGGTGGGATATGGGAAGTTCCTAGGTTATATGGTCACTCACAGAGGCATAGAGATTAACCCCGACCAGATAAGAGCCATCCATAGTCTGCAACCTCCTCGGAACCCTAAAGAGGTCCAAAAGCTTACGGGTATGATAGCTGCTTTAAACCGTTTCATCTCGCGCTCAGCCGACAGATGCAAGCCATTCTTTCTCTTATTACACAAGTGGAAGGGATTTGAGTGGAATGAGGAGTGCGTGACAGCTTTCCAACAGCTAAAAGAATACCTCGCCTGACCACCTATCATGTCCAGCCCCGATGTCGACGAGGTCTTGTTCGCCTACATCGCCGTCGCCCCTCACGCTGTCAGCTTGGTGTTGATCCAAGAAGACAACGGCACGCAGCGACCAGTCTATTACGTGAGCAAATCGCTGCAGGAGGCAGAAACCCGCTATCTTCCCCTCGAAAAAGCTGTTTTGGCCGTCGTACAAGCCACGCGAAAGCTTCCCCATTACTTTCAAGTACACACTGTAGTGGTGCTAACGCAACTCCCCTTAAAGGCCATCTTACGCAGTGCGGACTACACCAGCCGAATTGCGAAGTGGGGGACGATCCTGGGTGCCTACGATATCAGATACATGCCTCGCACTGCGATAAAGGGCCAGGTCCTCGCCGACCTCGTGGCAGAGTTTACGGAACCCACGCTAGAAGTCATGCTAGGGGCTGATGGGAAGATAATCAGCGCAATTTCTCAACATGAACACACTTGCTGGAGAGCGCACGTCGATGGCGCAGCGAATTAAAGGGGATCAGGAGTAGGACTCGTTCTGCTCTCCCCCGAAGGCATAACCATAGAGAAGTCATTGAGACTCGGATTTCCAGCCACGAATAACGAAGCCGAGTATGAGGCGCTACTGGAGGGAATGTCGATGATTCTGAAAATGGGGGGGAAATCCGCGGACATACTCTCGGATTCGAGGCTCATTGTGGGGTAAGTAAACGGAGATTTGGAAGCTAAGGACGAAAGGATGCAAGACTATTTGGTTCGGGTTAGGTACCTGCAGACCCACTTCCATCATTTCCGCTTGGCGCACGTGCCCAGAAATGGAAACACTCATGCTGACTCCCTCGCGACGTTGGCTACCTCCTCGGCCCAGCCCCTTCCTCGGGTCATTCTGGTAGAAGACCTCACCCATCCCTCAGCGGGGAAGGCCAGCGGAATTCGAGTAAATACCGTCAGGACAGGACCGAGCTGGATGGATCCTCTAGTGCTGTACTTAAAGCACGACACCTTGCCGGATGATAAGATAGAAGCCGACAAAATCAGGAGAAAGGCTACTCGATTCTGGTTGTCCGAGGACGCCAAGCTCTACAGACGCTCGTTTTCGGGGCCGTACTTGCTGTGTGTGCACCCAGAGGCCACTGAACTCATCCTGGAAGAATTACACGAGGGAATTTGCGGAAGTCATACAGGGGGTAGGTCTTTGTCCCACAGGGCCCTAACGCTCGGTTACTGGTGGCCGAGCATGCATAAGGAAGCCCTGGAGTATGTGAAGAAGTGCGACCAGTGCCAGAGGTTCGCCCCAAATATACACCAGCCTGGCGGAGAGTTGAACCCGTTGTCCAGTCCCTGGCCATTCGCACAATGGGGCCTAGACATACTTGGTCTGTTTCCTAAGGCAACGGGGAACAGGAGATTCCTTCTCGTCGGCACCGACTACTTCACCAAATGGGTGGAAGCTGAGGCTCTGGCAAACATTAGGGACGTCGATGTCAAGAAATTTCTTTGGAAGAACATTGTCACCAGGTTCGGCACCCCACACACCCTGGTGTCCAACAATGGACTCCAGTTTGACAGCAAAGCCTTCAGAAGATACTGCAGCGAGCTAGGAATTATTAACCGGTATTCCACGCCAGCTTACCCACAGGGTAACGGACAAGCAGAAGCTGTCAACAAAACAATACTGAACGGACTTAAAAAGAGATTGGATGACGCAAAGGGAAGGTGGGCCGAAGAGCTAGCCCATGTCTTATGGACATACCGCACCACACCCCGTAGGTCTACTGGGGAAACCCCTTATTCTATGACCTACGGAGCCGAGGCTATCATTCCACTGGAAGTGAACTTCCCCACCCAGAGAACTGCCGCTTTCTGCCCCACTGCCAATGACAAACTTCTGGAAAAGAGCTTGGATCTCATCGATGAAAGAAGGGAACGCGCTTCGGTCCATCTAGCTCACTATCAGCAGAAGCTCAAGCAAGGTTACGACACCAAGATAAAGCCCAGACCGCTGGCGCCTGGAGACTTAGTATTGAGGAAGGTATTGGGCACCGCAAAGAACCCTGCGTGGGGAAAGCTCGGACCAAACTGGGAGGGACCGTACCGTATCACTTCCGTAGCCGGCATAGGAGCCTACTTCTTGGAATACTTGGACGAACGTGTAGTGCCACGCCCTTAGAATGTAAATAACCTCAAAAGGTATCACTATTAATAAAAGCATCCTTTTCATTTGAGTTCTGGGTTCCTTGTGATTTTCTGCCTTGTATCCTATTTTTTCCTTTAAGTACTAGACAGAACCAAGGTTTTGCATGGTCCGCGGACTCAAGCCTATGGGGAAACTAGCTACGTTAAGAAAACCAAAGCGTTAAACAGAACCTAAGTCTTGCCTGGCTCTTCGGACCACAAACTTTGGGGAAATTAACTGCTAAGCCGTTCTCAATAAGCGTTAAACAGAACCTAAGTCCTGCCTGGCTCTTCGGACCACAGACTTTGGGGAAATTAACTGCTAAGCCGTTCTCCATAAGCGTTAAACAGAACCTAAGTCCTGCTTGGCTCTTCGGACCACAGACTTGGGGGAAATTAGCCACATACATTTAAGTACTAGACAGAACCAAGATTTTGCATGGTCCTCGGACTCAAGCCTATGGGGAAACTAGCTACGTTAAGAAAACCTTAGCGTTAAACAGAACCTAAGTCCTGCCTGGCTCTTCGGACCACAGACTTGGGGGAAATTAACTGCTAAGCCGTTCTCAATAAGCGTTAAACAGAACCTAAGTCCTGCCTGGCTCTTCGGACCACAGACTTTGGGGAAATTAACTGCTAAGCCGTTCTCCATAAGCGTTAAACAAAACCTAAGTCCTGTCTGGCTCTTCGGACCACAGACTTGGGGGAAATTAGCCACATACATTTAAGTACTAGACAGAACCAAGCTTTTGCATGGTCCTCGGACTCAAGCCTATGGGGAAACTAGCTACGTTAAGAAAACCTTAGCGTTAAACAGAACCTAAGTCCTGCCTGGCTCTTCGGACCACAGACTTGGGGGAAATTAACTGCTAAGCGGTTCTCAATAAGCGTTAAACAGAACCTAAGTCCTGCCTGGCTCTTCGGACCACAGACTTTGGGGAAATTAACTGCTAAGCCGTTCTTCATAAGCGTTAAACAGAACCTAAATCCTGCCTGGATCTTCGGACCACAGACTTGGGGGAAATTAGCCACATACATTTAAGTACTAGACAGAACCAAGGTTTCGCATGGTCCTCGGACTCAAGCCTATGGGGAAACTAGCTACGTTAAGAAAACCTAAGCGTTAAACAGAACCTAAGTCTTGCTTGGCTCTTCGGACCACAGACTTGGGGGAAATTAACCACATGTATCTAAGTGGTGGAAGGAACCCAAGTCTTTCTTCTTCCCCTCGGACCACAGCCTTGGTGAAATTAACTACTACTTTATTAGCTCATACTTAATCGCATTGTTTAAGTTACGACTAATGGCTCAACCTCGGGAATCTACTGACATAGTCAAGATTCATTCATAACAAAGGCAAAATGGAAGCAGAAAAACAAAACGAAACGAAGTTATATCATTCATTAAATCCCAAAATATTTCGTTTTACACATATTTGCGAAGCCTATGCAAACAAAAAGCAAAACCTACTACAAGCAAATCCCTACACTAATGCCTTAAACTTTGTCCTGGGCCGAGCTCTTCTCGGGGACAACGGCTACGGGGTTTTCCTCCTCGGCCGTTGGTTTGGGCCCGGCTTCCTTAGCCTGTGCAACAACGTCCCTTATAGTAAGGGCGTCTTCTGGCGATTTGCCCCTGGCTGATGGCTGCACCTCCTCGTTTCCATTCTTGCCCTCTGGGATGTCGGCGCCGAGAGGAACGGTTTGGGCAGAGGCGAGATCACCTGTGGAATCCGAGCCAGGGATCTCGCGAATATCCTTTGGGAAGAAGATACTCTCGAGCCTCCTAAGGTCGGAATCCACAGGGACTGCCGCTCGGTCCATGGTGACTCCCCAGGACTCAGTAACGTAGTCCCTGCAAACCACAGCTACCTCTTCGGTCAGCCTGGCTTCAGTGTCCACCACTCCCCGTTCATAAGAGGCCGCCACCGCAGCCTCAGCTGCCTCCCTGGCCAATCTGGCCCCTTCCTTCACTTGTAGCAGCTGCGCCTTAAGATCCAGGACCAATTGCTTCTCGGTCGCAAGGTTTATCCCAGATAAGTGAAGCTGTTGGCGCATGTCCTCGGCCTGCTTCATTGTGCTCTCAAGGCCCGCATTGGCGCTGTCCCGTTCCCTCATAGCCTCCTTAAGTTTTTCTTTTAGGCTCTCTTTTTCTAGCTTGAGGACAGCAGCAGTTTTCTCCGCGGCTACGCGGGATTGAACCTCGCCATTAACCTCGTCCCGTGCATTTTTCACCCGCTCTTCGGCGACGTAGACTTGCTGGGTGATCTGCATAGAGTTAATAAAGTGTCGTTAAAACGAAAACAACGGCTAGGTGAAGGTGGAGCAAGGTGTCCAATCTAGCCAAGACTTGTTGCTTACCATAGCGAGATCCCTCTTCAAAGACTTGAAGAGGTCTGGTTGCCCCGTTTTCTTGAGCCCGTCCATGTCGCGGGGCAAGAGCAGAGGTTGCTGCAGGGCCTCGGCGAGGTTAGTCGCCTGCCCCCGTGTGGATTCCCAAATTGTGGCATCCCAGGGAATGGGAGCGCCGTCCATTTCCAGCCGCGGGCTCCAAGTGCGTTGCGCCCTCCTCAGCGCCGCTTCGTCTCAGCTGTCAGTGGACTTGGCCCGCTTATCCTTGGGCTCCTTTCCTTTCTTTTGCTGCTTGGGTTGCTGAGGGCCGACCTCACCCTCCTCCAGTTCTTCCACTGGCCTCTTCCGCCTCAGATTGGGCATAGGCTGAAGTGGGGGGTCGGTGGATGAAGGAGGAGGAGGGGGAAGTTTAGCCGGAACCTGCTCCTTGGGGGCGTCCTTAGAGGACTGTCCCTTGTTCCTGTTAGATAGAAGGCCCCTGAGGCCAGACCTGGACTTCAAGTCCATCCCTTCTTCCTCAATCTCTTGGCTAGTATCAACTTGTGCGACGACTAGACCGAGGGCAGGGGCTGCTGAAGCACGGTCTAAATCTGTGTCAAAGTCCGAGAGCTCTACAACTCTGGCCGACACCTCCCCTTCCTCGGCAAATTGGAAACGGTCTATTTGTTCCTCTAGGGAAGAATGCGAAGAACCAGCCTCCTCCTCCGGGACAATCGCTGCAGGAATGGGGCGGTGATCAGGCAGTTGAACAAGAGGCAAATCTGACGAAGCAAGAAACCCTGGTATGGAAACGTTTATACGTGCCAATCTCGGACTTCCAGCCCTGATAGCTTAACCAGCTTCCACCAAGGATCGAGTAAGGGGAACAAAGTCCAAAATCAAAGGAGCCGACCGTAACTGTCCGTCCTCGCTTACGAAAATCTCAGATCTCAAAAGGTAATTTAGAGCAGGAACGTTGACCAAGCTCAGCCGAGGGGTTGTGTGCTCTTTGTCTGTAAAGATCGTTAAATGAGTTATGTTAGTCCGAGGAGACATGCAGCCATAAAAAAGAAAACACAACACAAACAAAGCAAAACAAAGGGGGAAAACTCAAACTAGGGTCCTCTCCGCGGAACCTAATGTTATGGCACCCCACCTGGCTTTCTTGCCCTGGTCGGACAGTGAATGCCGTCATGCCACGGTCCGGAGACGATCAAATGGTCGTCCTTCAAGCCTTTGCTGGACTTGGGGAGGCAGGATATCAACCTCACTTCATCGGACCTGGACTTTAGGTAGTATGAGTCTCCGAGCTTGTGGCATTCATAGAGATGAACCACGTCGCGCCAAGTTAGGCCGAGGTTCATCTGGTCGTTTAATACGTCGGTGCACCCCAAGATCCGGAGCAGGTTTGCGGTGCACTGATAGGGGGTCAATCTATGACCACGCAGGTAGTCCCTAGTTATTCCCCCCATGGGGATCGTCATTCCTCCCTCCACGAAAGCTATCATTGGAATCACGACCTGCCCTGACTTCCTTTTGAAGAAAATTTCCTCCTCGTGGCAGTACTCTAAACCTACCTCCGGTGGAATACGATACTTCGCCCTGAAGCCCGCCATACCGACCAGAGAGTCTACCAATTTTGAAAGCCTACCCATTCCCCCTAATCCTAGGTAACGCGAAGGCAGTTTGCCTAAAGAAGAGTAACGAAGAAGAAACGCGCACTTACGGGTAAGAAGCTTGACGGAATCTTCAATAAAATGATGGCGAAGATAGGAGCGAACTGAAGAAGAATGCACTAAGGTCTTCTGAGTACTGGCGTTTTCGTCGAAAATGGGGAGTAAACACCTTCAAAACCTTATATACTCAGAGGAAGTTGGACAGACATACTCCCGCCTAGAGTAAATAAAACGTTGTCCGCCGTTGATCTGGTCTCCAACCGTTGGATTGAAAAGGCGTAAAACTCCAAAAGCTGCAGTTAACTCCCCCCGGGGCATTAAATGCCTTCAGCATTAATGAGGCACGTGAGGACACACGCTCGCCCGGATAAAGTAGGGAACCACAATGGACTGTCCAGCAATTATCAAAATCCCCTTTTTCCTCCTCGGATCAAGAAGAAAGAACTGGAATTTTGAGGGGCTATTGTGGGGGGCAAGCTTTGTCAGTCAACAGTAGGGCCTTAGGACTAGGATGAAGCCCAGCCATGGCGGGAAGCGAAGACAGGGTCGGGAGACTTTTAGCCCAATCCTGTTGGGCCGGGCCGGGTTTGTTTAAGGGTCGTCCGAGGAGGAGTGTCTCCTCGGACGCACTAAATGGACGTCCAGCGCGCGCCCTGTCCATGGTGAGGAATCCTTCTAAATGAAGGAAAATGCTAAACGAGCAGGGAGCAACCACTACTGCCGCATTAAATGCAAGGAAACTACTTTTCCAGCCGCATTAATGTGGATTGGACAGGAAAATAGTATTATCTCGGCCATTGCAACTTACAGAAAAAGGGGGAGGATGTCCTTTGGGACAGGCACTCAAGTAGAGGCCTAGATGGTGAACAAGTGTAAGGTCATTATCAATTGAAGGAGGATATATAAGAGCAGAAAGTCCCCATGAGAGGGGGAGGAAAAAAAAAAAGAAGAAAAGAGAGACTTTCTAAAAAGAGAGCAGTAGGAACACTAAAGCAGCCCCATGGACTGTTATCTCATGAAACTGAACAAAACATTCTCACGTTCCATTTGTTGCATGGTTCACCATTAATCACGTCCACTCTGTCTAGACCTAGCTCTGAGTCCCACTCTCTACAAATTCATTGTTGAGGGTCTTTTGGGCCAGAATCGCTTGCTTGCTGGGCCTGGGCCCCAAAAACCGCCCTTACAAGTTGTTTTAAAAGATTGATAATAGACATTTAGTTTGAGTAGAAGTAAAAACATGGTTTCTTTTTTCTTCTTTCTTTTTGAGAAAGAAAACGTGGGTTGTTGTTGGAGATTTAAGTTTAATATATATATATATATATATATATTTTTTTTTTTATAATAAACTTTTAGTTTGAATATAATTTAAATTTGTTGAAATTTGAATGATAAAGTTTTACTTAAATTAAATAGTTGTTAAATATTATTCCTTAATTTGAGGAAATATATCCTAACAAATAATATAAAATCAATTTACTAATTAGTGAGAGTAGCCACTTGGCATAACCACAGCTTCTAAGCCCAACTTTTATTATATAGTATATGATGTTAAGATGTGGTCTAATGTAAATTTATTCTCTAAATTTTATAGTAGATAATTTGTTTTTCCTAAAAATTAAATAATTTTTAAAAGTAATTTTTATCTCTATTTTTACAAATATATAATTTTATCATTTTAATTTGGTGTTTTTTTTTTTATTGGTCTTATATTCTTTATTCTTTTTTTGAAGTGGTATATATTCTTCTAACTATTATTATTATGCATTATATATACTAGTATATAACCTATGCTTACTCACGAGAATGAAAAATTGTAGTGGTATTATTGATATTAGCTTGGGTTATTAAACATATAGGACATAGTTTGACCAGTACACTTAGAGGTACTAAAATACTTTTTTCTTGCAATTTTCATGATATTGGTTATGACAAGTTTCTCATTATATTGCTATTATGTATATAATTTTGAAAATCACTATCAGATCTACATATACAATATCAATTTACAATTATTGTTCGTGAATTCTACTAAATACAACACAAAATAAAATAATAAATTGGTCAAATAATATCTCTTAAATTGAATGGAGATAGGTGTAAGAGATCGTTTAACTCAATTACAGTTTGTTATGTTCAATATTTTCGTATATAAATATCTGAATAGAAACTGTATAAAAAATATGTTCATTAGTTCAGAGAAAAACTAATATCAAAATTTAAACAATTTAATATGTATGGAAAGCTAACAAAAGCAAAATCCAATTTTGATTATAATTGAGTTTTCTATAAACTATGGATTAGTTATATGATTAATTTTTTTATGGTTTATTTGTATTGGACTCCTCGTTTTCTATACTAAATTACCTCATTTGGCACAAAAATTAAAAAATTTAGATTAGATAGGACACGTGGCGCAAAATTAAACTCTAATTGAAATCCAATTTTAACACTGAATTAACTTACTTGGCACAAAAAATTTAAAACTTAGATTTGATGGGACACGTGGTATAAAATTAGATTCTAATTAAATTCCAACTTGAATTCTAATTGGATTTTCTCTCAGCTTTGCTTATATATATATATGGAAAATTATTGTGTACTCTCGGAGTACCATAAATGCGTACTTCCTCCTCTCACATGAATGGTAGGTCCCACTAATTAAATTCATGGTGGGACCCACCATTTATGTGAGAGGGGGGAGTACGCATTTATGGTACTCCGGGAGTACCTAATAATTTTCCTATATATATATATATATATATATATATATATATATATATATATACTATTTATAAGAGGATTCTCTTCTTTGAACTAGACTTTTATGTGACTTAAAAATACCCTCATTAATGAAAGGTAACTTTTCTTAGAAATATGGTTATAAATGTTAAATAATAAATTTCATTTTGAATTCAAAAGGGAACTCCTAAAATTTATGATTTTTTCCTTTCATATAAATCTTTTTATTCCCTAAATTTTAGCATTTTTTTTATTCCCTTTTCATCTGAATAAAAGTAAAACACCCCTTGTTTAAAAAATAAAAAACTAAGAAAACTTCTAAAATTCAGCTTTCTTTTCTCTCACATATATCTTATTTTTCCTACCCAAACTTTTCTCTATATCACTACACCACTTTCAAACACACGTTTAAAAAAAAAATTACAGTTACTGTTATGTTTAAGGTTTACCCTTTTTATTTTTTTTGAAAATTAAAAAATATATATTTCCAAATTATAATAGATGCAAATTATTGAACTTTAACTAAAAAAAAAAAAAAAAAAAAAAGGGCCACTAAGTGCGGGCATTGTTTTTCAGTCTCTTAAGAAGATTATTATGATAAAAAATATTATCATATAATTACAATTGATATTACTCAAATAATTGATACTACTTTCAACCCAAAAATGTCTTTTCCCATTTTTAAATAAGTACACCAAAGTGGACCGAAGTGAATCAACGTGAACTGAATTGGTCTAGAGTGGACCAAAATAGACCAAATAGACTGAATGGACTAAATTAAACTAAAATGGACCAAATTGGACAAAAATAAACCAAATAGACCAAACTGTACTGAAATAGATTGAAGTGGATCTAATGCTAAGCAGTAATTAGTAAACATAACTAAAAAAATTAATAATAATTACAGTAATAAAGTGATATAAACCATAATCTATTATAAGTAATGTATTTCAATGTGATGGAAGTGGTTTTTTCTTGAAGTAATATCAATCAAATATGTTATCATATTAATATTTTTTACTGAATTATTATGTGTGCGTTTGTGATTCAATGTGCTTGTTGAAGATTTTATTTAAGTTGAATTTAGTACCATGTAGAGAAAGTTGGTATACCACAAAAAAAGTATATTAGGAAAACCACTTGCATGCAATATTTTATATTAAAAAAAAAAAAAAAAAAAAAACCCTTTGTGAAGAGCTTTATTATCTCTACCTTTTGAAATTGATGAAAATGACACATGGTCTCTAAGTATAAGCAGAATTGGACCTTTCAACCTAGCATTAAATATTACATTAGCATATAGATATGAAAATAGTAGTGGGATTAGATTTTTTTTTTTTTTTTTTTTTTTTTTGGGGGTGAGTATAAACTATAATTAAATAAATGGTGTCCTCACCCAAGGTGTTTGTATTACATGTAGCTTCTATTATAAGTTACATTTAGGTTCATGAATGTGTAAAATCATGCTAATAAAAAGTGATGGTTATATCATTATTAATAAGTTATAATTAGTTTTGAGAATGAATTAAGGCATAATGCATTATTGCATACATTAATATTTATATACATATTTTTTGAAGAAATGATGGAAAGAAAAAATGATGACATGACCGCTAATAAGGCTTAACAAAAGTGTATAGCAACAATAAATGTCATACTCCATCTTTTTGATATATATATATGTTTAACAAACAAGTAAATAAAGTTCTTTTAATCGAAACAAAAACAAGAAATAGTCATTCATAAACACAAATTTTAACTGTGAAAGTGCCACCAGTGAATCATCCCACTGCCATCCAACACCACTATCACCATAGTCATTGATGACAAGCAAGAGATTCTAAAGTTTAACAAATTTTGTTGAACAGAAAAAATAAATTATTCAAAAGCAACTGCTATAAATTATACTGAAATCGGCTGTACATCCAGTGAGCATTATTATTTATTATGCATGTACAAACGAACAAATAATAAATGAATAGATACACAGCATAAATTTCTCATTATACACAGACAGCAATAGGATTTAAAGTTTAAATCATGATATCAGCTCTTATGAAGGCACCTATGAAATCTTCCTTTTCCGGGCAGTGTTAGAAATGAGCCAGTTTGAATGTCCACAAGATTAACTATGGGTAACTTCGTCTATACAGGATTCGCAATCACATGATAAAGCTCACAACCCACAAGACTCAAGACGGGTGGCCTGTATCATTGTGCAAAAGTCATCTGTTAGGCTGCTACAACTGAGATTGTATGATATCAATGGTAATGTATGGTCACAAATGAAATTGATGAGAGTCGTTTTTTTTTTCTTATATGATCATGAAGATAAACTTCTTTCTCAACAACGTACTCACCTCCATGTTTGGGAGCAGGGCAAGCTTGTAAACATATGCAAAATGCACTTCAGAACAACTCTTCAGGGGTGTTCAAAAAGGTACCACCAACTCCTAAAAAAATGCTATCACAAGCGCATCAATATCTTCAATCTTTCCATTCCACTGCAGTCATAAAAAACATCAGCCCCATATTTCAAGAAACTATTATGATATTGTTAAAGACTCTACAGTATAATGAAACAAATGGCTTCTTTATAATTTAAGCATGTTCAACTAGACACTTTACAATGTAATCAATAGCTCATTTTCATTGGTTTATTTGGCTTAAAGACTAAGTTAGGCAAAGGTACAACCATACCTAAAAAACGTAAAGCCTTAAAACATAAGTCAAATAAGCTCAATAAGCAGGAAATTTTTTTGCCAAAATAATCGTTTACTTGACTTCGGTACAACTTTTGATTTGAATAATGAATAATTGTTGAAAAAAAAAAAAAAAAAAAGCTTAGGCAAGTCAACATAGCTGAAAAAAAAGTTTAATTGTTGGCATTTGAACAAAATAGTATACATTCAAAGAAACTATATTAGCACTAACATAAACAGTGACACAATAAACATCCCACATTTATTTAGCAAATCAAAAATGAAGAAGCAACACACCTCTTAGGAAAGGAAGGTATTAGCTCTTCAACTACCCGAACAATAACTGAACCTCCATTATCAGCCTTAGATGCAGGCTTCTCTTTTTCTTCCTCTGGAAATTGAAATGGGAAACATCATAAAATATTTGGTTAATTATTTGCAAAAAAGGAAAGCAGATCAAACATTAACTGACAATTTGAAACCAGACAAGATACAGTGACCATTGGCCTTCCTTCCGACATATAAAAATCTGTAGATGAAGTGCTTAAGGTCATGCAAGGGCTCAGAGAAAAAAAAATGAACAAATTTTCCATGGGGGGGACTTGCTAGCTTAACAACTGAATCCATTACATTGAATTGTGACAAGTTCAAGGAGATCATTTTATTAGAATGTACTATAGCCATCACTGTAATTTAAGATCCTTGATAAAGCTGCATAGCGCCAAAAGGAGAAAAGGTTTAAAAAAACAGGACATATAGGCTCATTGGACTGTGCAGAGATAGGTGTTACTTGTATATAGAGAATCTTATACAAAGAACTGTACCAATTCCAATGCCCCTTTTTTCTTTCATATATTTGTTTCTCTGATTACCATATTTAAATAAAGTTTATTGGAATAAAGTATAATACCAGCAACAATTTCCCATCACAAGTTAGTGGCAATGCCAATGAGCTCTAGCTCTATTGACATCTCCTCCCTTTCTAAGAGCAAGGTCATGGGTTCAAGACCCACCACCCACCAACCATCCTCCACTTAGCAGCTACTTCATCCTTTTAGTGATAAAAAATAAATTATAATAAAAATAAATAAAAGAACTAGACAAATGAAATGGTATTCCAGTTCCCTTGGTGCTTTAGGAAAGCAACATTAAGGTGAGAAACAAGAGAGATGTGAACATGACATATCAGTACAGGATTGGTTTAACTATATATTTGACAAAAGATACTGTTCACACTTTTGAACTATTAAACATTTATGCCAATAATTTCTGAAGCACGTCAAAGATCAAGGGCCTTTCAATTATACAAGCAATAATATATACATATTTATTATTACATTGTTCGGTTCCTTTTTGTCCTTAGAAATCCCACGCTGAAATGATCTACTTAGGATTCTTATAACTTCTGTGGGCAACATGAAACCTGTTTGCCATAGCAGATAATTTTGAATTTTAGAATCCCCCATTAGAGTAAGTCTTAATAAAGAATTCAAATTTAATAGATCCACAAAATCTGCAATATGTATCATATACTCAAGGAATTTCTTTATTTCTTTGGCACTTCTTGGAAGAGCACTCACAACAGGTTAGGTCACGTTTTGTCTTTTAAATACATGCAAATCATGCTGTAGATGTAATGGCAAGCAAAGTAGTAATAACAACAGTAAAAAAATAACTGCCATGGAGAGATTGTTCCCACTGGAAAATTGTTTCAGTTGTTTATAGATCTCAGTTGGAAAGAACCAAAATCTAAAAAAGGTACTTCGCATACCTTTGGAATCTTCTTCAATTGAATTATCACCTCTGAGATACAAAGTATCTCTCCAGTCCAAATCCAAGCCTTCTACTTGTGCAAACTCCTCCAGCAAATGACCAATGAGATTATAGGCAACCATGCTTGTTTCATCACAAACTTCTTGGATGGCAAGGTACTGGTTCTTACATGTACTTTGCTTGCCATTTGTAGCTTTTGGATTCACACATGACAAATTAGAAACAGAAGGAGGTGGGTTTGCTGTATCTACTCCAGAGTCAAATTCAGTATCATGTCTCTCAATAGAATTTTCACCTGACCTTTCCTTTGGTGAAAAAGGTGAGCAAAAATCAATTCCTTTTGTTCTATGCATGTTGGATTCACTCATGCTTTCAACGTTGTGTTGGTTCATATTAAAGTTAATTGTGCTGCTAAGTGATCTTGATTCCCTGAATGGAGAGGAAATGATACCAAGAGGATCAACAGAATCCACTCTGGTAAATTCCTTAGGTGCAGGTCTCTCAACAGAAGCACCATTTAAACAGTTTCCAGGTGTAAGGAAATGGAAAGATCCATTCTCCTTAGTTGCAGATGTAGGTGACTTGTAATCAAAGGGCATCGAATCTGCGGTACTTTCAACATGGTAATCTGAATCCATACCATGAGACCTACTACTCTGAGAGCTCCTACTATTATCATCATTGTCATCATCTTCACTTTCTTCTAGCTCCTCCATATACGCATCAGTAAAATCTTCATCAAACTCATGGTCAGGCAGCAAATCTAACACAATCTGCTTTGTCTGGGCACTGACACTCAATATGCATTCTGTTTCTAATTCAATTTCCTCCCCAATTTCCTCCTTTCTGAAGCATCCAAGCAGTGTACTTCGAGAATACCTATTAATAACAGCAAGAGTTTCCAATAGAGACTTTGGAATGGTATCCATATCACTGCACTCAACAAGATATACAGTTAACATTTTCCTTATTGCTGTGCGTAAACTCCGATTTGATACTTTTGCACTTGGGTCTAGCAGAAGCTGCAAGTTCTTCAACTCTGAAAACCTAACCCTTGTCTTTAGTAACCAAATAGCCTTCGATATCTCATTCTGCAAGGTTCTTATTTCTGAAGAGACTGGATAGAAATCTGTGATGGAGGAATTTTGAAAACCTGGTGTTATCTTCAGCAATAAGCCCGGTATTGCCATTGCTTTGGCTAATGGCTCTTGTAGCTCATCCCCTACACCAAGTTCTGAAAGCATTTTTTCACTAGTATTCCTCACTCGTATAATTAAATCATTTCGATTCCATCCACTTTTGCGAGTGGACAACTGAGGCATGCTTACTTTGGAACCTTTAAGCTTCCTGTTCATTGCAATCAGGATCTCAATAGGCAAGTTCTCTAATCCATGCAGGACATTAGTTACAGCAGTATGATGAAACTGGGATCTGGGAGTCAAAAACGTCACACATTTCTTTCGGAAATTTTGCGGATCATTAAGAATTTGGGATAGCTGCCTATAAATTTCCATTTGATTATGATTATGATTTTGGCTTTTAAGAACTTTTGGAATATGATCTCCAATTACCTTCTTCATCTTCCAACGAGTTTTCTCAAACTTTACTGAGCCTCCTGTAAGTATCAGAGTAAGAAGGTAAAGACCTCTATTATTCAATTCATCAAGGCATGAGAAAATTATTCTTGTTAAATTGCGTGTGTCAAACATTTCCAAATCAACTTTAGTAGCATTATGCACTCCGACTTTACATGCTCCAAAGGCTTCTTCAACACGTGTTTTTACATTCTCATAGAATATCTGAAAATAAGATTATTAAAAATAATTTAGTGAAACACTGTGAGAAAAAAATTGCATATCCAACGGTGCAATGCATAACGTTAAATGATAACAGGGAGAACAAAGAGATATCATCCAAGGTACTACAAATGAATGAGTGAGTTCTTCTCAATTAATTCCTATGTAGTTTCATTACATTCAAAATGACTGATGTAAGTAATGTTTCTACTTATAATTTAATCCTTCTTCTACAATATCTTTATATATATATATATATATATATATATATATATATATATATATATATATTCATTAACATATATATTACACCAAATGGCTGGGAGGTTACAAGGTTTAACCCATTTCACTTTTATGAGCCCACAGAATTTAGAAGGTCACCAATGAGCTTTGGTTCAAATGGTGTTTCCCCCAATATGAACAGGTGGAGACCCCAGTCATGAGTTCAAAACCTACTGCATGAGTAACTTACTAATAAAATTCTTATCAAAAAGAGTAGCTTAATAATAATAATAACAAAAGATTTTGAAGGTCAACCTATTTAGCTTAATTTCACTAGCAATTTAAAACAAAAGTAAGAAATCCATGCTAACCTTAAAACCCTTTAATACTCAATCCATATAGGTCTTTATATAGGCTTCATGAATCACCACTATTACCAAACAACTCCTAAACTAACAAAAAGAAATAGCAAGCATATAGAAACCTTCATAGTCTCATAGACAAGATTTTATTAAACTGGCCCATTAATAGTCTACGTAGAACATAAAATGTTATATCTTCATAAATTTCACAGAATAATATAATATGCTTCAGATCTTCATCCATACCAAGTAATCTAAGCAAATATATAAGGATCCCAAAACAAAGAAAAAAACGATAGCACCATTTTTGAAATAGAATAACTTACATCATCTTCCCTAAGCAAAGACTCGGGTAAAGACCTGAGGAGACAACACCAAAACCATTTATTATAGTGAAATAAAACTGGGCTTCGACCAGAAAACAAACAGGCAGCAATATAAAGAAAATTTCTTCCACTTACCTATTTTTCAAGACATTGGGTCCTCCAAATTTCTTTGGGTTAGATTTGGATGTAGGAAGCCCCACCAACCATCTGCATGTTATTTCCCATATTTAGCACATACAAGAACTATTTGATCCAAAAGAATGATAAAATCATGCACAAACTAAAGAGAAGAAAAATGGGGTAATGAATTATATAAACAACAGTATGTATAATCCCTGTATTTACAAGTAAAACCATAACTAAGAAATTCAAATTCTTCAATTTACATAGCAAAAAAAAAAAAAGGATATAAATATAAACTTTCTCATTCACACCCCCCCCCCCCCCCGGCCC
The DNA here is from genome assembly GCA_028535165.1 of Quercus tomentella. Classification (NCBI taxonomy): domain Eukaryota; kingdom Viridiplantae; phylum Streptophyta; class Magnoliopsida; order Fagales; family Fagaceae; genus Quercus; species Quercus tomentella. The sequence continues at coordinate 8,408,994 of JAPQVY010000122.1, read as the reverse complement.
AAACAAAAAATACAGAAAATTTATTAAGCATTGGTGTAAATTAATAAAGTACCATAAATAAATCATCAATTTACTCAACACCCAATTTGTAAAATCCCTTTACAAGTAAAACCCATTATTAAGAAAATCAAATGCCGCAATTTACATCTAGAAAAGTAAAAAAGAATACAAACTTTCTCACTCACAAACAAGGGAAAAAAAAAAGAAGAAGAAGAAGAAGAAGAAGCTGACCTTCTATTGAGTCTAATCTGCTTCTCTTCGTGCTTAATCTGTGAATAAACCGAGTCGATATTCGTTTGGAAGAAGCCCGTAGTGGCCATATGCGTGATTGATTTTAGGGTTTCACAGAGAGAGAGAGAGAGGGGTTAGGGTTTAGGTTTGAATTCAGGCAGTGAAGGAAGGAAGGAAGGGTTTTAGAAGCCGAGCCGTTAGAGCCGTTAAATTGAATAATGATTCGTACGTACACACAAAATTTGACTCTTTTTTTCTTTTTCTTTTTCCTTATTAAACAAAAAAAATTAGCAAGCTTTTTTTTTTTTTTTTTTTTTTTTGGAAACAAGCTTTCGTTGATCCTGGTTTGGTCAAACACTTATTTATTTACCATTAACAACTTGTCACGTGTTAATTTTTTTGTCTGATTTTCATGCTGTTATTCGTAGCTCCAAAATGACTAAAACTTCAATTTGTTTTATTTTCCTTTTGATAGATAGAAGTAGGATATACAGATACGTATAATGTCTCATCTATACTACTATTTAAGGAGTTTCTTTTATTTCGATTCCTCAATTTTGATGCCCAAAATACTCTTAAATTTACTAGTTTGTAAAACTTAAATTATAGGGTTAGACATGTAAAATTACTAATTTAAAAACTCCTAAATTTTAGTTAAATTAAAAAAAAAAAAAAAAAAAAAAAAAAACAGTTTCTTCTATGATTCTATACACGTTTCACACCTCCAATCAGTTTCCTATCATCATCTGGCAGTTACAATATTATCTGAACTCGATCCATCTCAGATCTCACATCTCATATTTTATACAAATTCACAAAAAAGAAAAAAAAAAAAAATCAACAACAACAACAACTTATCAAAACAATAACAAGCAAGATAGGACCGCAAAAGAGGCCCGATCAAATTAGAATTTAAAAAAGGTAGACTATTCAAATCTTTCTTTTTGTTTTTGACATTTGAGTTATTATTATGTGTTGTGATTTCTGTGGGTTGTGATCCCCAAATACTTGACAGAAAATTGTCAATAAATTGTAATTCTTTTCATATACACTAAAGTTACGAATTTTTTTAATTCTTTAATTTCTTGAATTTTTCTTCATCTTTTAATTTATATATAGAATAAGTGACCAATACATATGATTATATGTAATTCTTTCAAAATCCAACACTGTGATTTTTCTTTCAAGAAAACGGTGAAGACGAATATATTTTGGTTCTAGACAATGAAGTTTGTGGTGATATGTGAATTGAAGTGAGAGATGAAGATAGGATTGAATTCTAGATTGGATTTGTAGTTGAATTTATGGAAGTGAGGGATTCTCATACACCGATCTCAATGATCTATGTACAGATACCCATTATCAAAATTCACTACTTTTTCACTTTCTATCTGTGGAGATCTTGATCTTGAGATTTGATTATTCTGAAACATGGCCATTGAGTTGTTGGAAAGTGATTTTGTTGGCCATTGAGTTGTTGGAAAATGATTTTGTTTGTTTTCAAGCATAGTAGGAGTGAGTTTCATCTTTTATCAAAAGTCAAAACCGTGTACAACATCTTACTTAATTCTTGCCTAATAAAAAAAAAAAATAAGGATGTTTATCCCATATTAGTTGTGTGTGTTAGAATTTCAATCTTTACTAGCGCGCATACTCAGATACTCTTCTATTTTTTGGGATAAAGATTAATAATTTGCATTCATTATAATTTGGGATTATTAAATTTTTCAATCACAAAAAAACTTGGGGGTGTGATAAAAAAATTATTTCATTTGCATAATACTCATCACATCCCTAGGTTTTTTTGTGATTGAAAAATTTAGTAATCTCAAATTATAATGGATACAAATTATTAATCATTATCCCAAAAAAATAGAAAAGCTTCTGAACATGCGCTCACGCGCGTGCTTAAAAGCTAGTTCATAATAATTTTTCTTTGTCAATTAGTTTTGAGTTCCACAATTTGATAATAAGAAACTTTTAATAGTTGAATTAATTGAAAGTTTGAAACCTACAATTTGTTTAATTTTCAAAATCGTCTTCTTTATTTTTTTAGCAAAAATTTTAGATTAATTTTGAGATAAATACATACCAATTGAAGGAGTCAATTTCTCTTTATCATTAGACTAAAATATTAATTAGCTTTTTTAAAAAAAAAAAAATTTATGTAGTTTAAACTTAAATTTGACAATATAAAATTTTAGTTGTTGAATTAAATTAAACCCGAAAGTCATTTTCGTCCTTGAATCTATTTAACTTTTTATGAAATTAACTTACATGATAAATAGGATGAAAATTAAACTTTTAAAACCTAGTCAATTTGAATTATTTTATTTCGTTGAAATTTAAATAGTGAGGAGACTCAAGGATTATATTGACTTGATTTTGTAAGTCCAGTAAATTGATACAACTATTTGAGAAATCAATTGATTTTTAAAATAATAGTGCCGACTCAAGAATTATATTGACTTTACTTTGAAAGTCGAGCAAATTGATACAACTATTTGAAAGATCAGTTGATTTTTAAACAAAGTGGTTATTTAAAATTTTTTTAAAGGTAAAATGCAAAAACACACCTGAACTTCAGGTCAAAATCAAATTGACCATCTAATTCTCTAATTTGAAATTAGAAGAGCCCAAACTTTGAGAAATACCTAAATTGGTTCTTCCATATCTAAATGTCTCCCTCGTAAAAGAAAGAGCATAAGAAAAATAAATATTTGATTAAATCTTAATTTAAAAACATATCTTTTATTAAATATATTCTAAAATATATATTTTTCCCTAAAAATAGAATTTAGGAAGATGAAAGATAGAAGGATCAATTTGAGTATTTCTCAAACTTCAGAGCTTCTAATTCCAAATTTTGAAATTAGATCATTTAGGAGGTGTTTTTATATATTGAATTTTTTAAAAATAAAGAAAAAGTCTTAAAGATAATAATAATAATAATAGAAAGGGATTTTCCCCTTTTTCTAAATAAAAAAAAAATTGGTATCTTCACCTCCTTTCGCTTTATGCAATTTTTAATATTTTTTCCTCTTTTATTTCAAAGTAGAAAAGTAAATTAAAACACTTGCAACGGTAGCAAAAGTATACAAAAAGAATGATTACTCTTTATCCACAAAACGTTTTTGAGACATCTAAAAGGGGAAAATGCGTACAATTTTCATAAGCGAGAAGGAATATTAATATTTTGCTAAGCATTAGTGATAAAGGTTCTATTAAAATCTTGATCATCTCAACTTTTATCTGGGAAAATAAAAGCCCTTAACATCTAATATCTTGGATATGATATTCCTATTCATCAAAATCAAGGAAACTTTTTCCTAAAGATAATAGTGAAATTATAGATTCAAAAAAAAAAAAAAATTTAATTGAAGTGCAATATCCATTTTTATATTTTTCTTGGCTGGGTTTTAGAGATGCATATGCTTGCTACTGTTGCTAAAGTTTCATCCAGAACCCAAGGAGATTAACAAATGGACATCCCAATCACCTTCACACTTTTAGTGTTATCCCCATATGATGTTTTCCCATTTGAAAGCTGTTCCTCCAAAGGCCCTTGTTCAAGTACCACCCAAGGAAAAAAAAAAAATCGCCTAGGACCTTCTCCAACATTGCAATATGTTGGTGAATTGTATTTAAACCATAGTTTTATCAGTCCCTTAACCTGGCATTATGCTTGAGAGAGAGAGAGAGAGAGAGAGAGAGAAGAGAGAGGCTGCTATACATGGAGGCTATTCAAAATATACATGCAAAATCCACACAAAATCAATTTCCAAAAACCCCTAACTCAAACCAGCTCAACCCCAAGCTAAAGCTTCTCAGAACAACAATGTAGTGAAAACAAAAAATGAAAAAATGGGTACCAGCATTTCTAACTCACCACTTCGACAGCCTGCACATAGCATCATAATTATAAGTCAGAAATGTTATCTATGGGGAAAAAAAGGGGAGCTATTGAAACTCTAAATCGCTTAATTCAGCCTAAGGTAATTTTAACAGCAAGTCATTTTCTATCATGTTGTCTCACCAACCATACAAAATGCATACCACAATAAATACCCAGGAAGAACGTTTAGGTACATGCTGGGTACATGTTACCTAGTGTAACACTTACAAGAGACTAAATATTTTGTTGACTACCATTAGATTACCCATCTTCCATATACTTCTCATGCATGCTAAATAAACAGTAGACCTGATGTCATTTACTATTAAGCCCAAAACTCATCTGTTCTATAAATTTATATAAGTTTAAAAATCTTAATTATGAAATTTTTCTTGATTAAATAGTTCTTAATTTTTGGTTACATTGATATTTGACAAGTATTGATGTGCACATGTAGGTCATATAATCAAAAAGATGGCTTGGCAGAATATTGATCTTGAAAAAAATTATTAAATGATGTTTTATTGTAAAAGACGTTTCAATATGTATAATTTGGAACTTAAATCTTACCAAGACTAGTTGCCTCATCAAACTGATATGCTTTTGCTTTTTGTGACACTTAAATGTGTGTAAATAAATTGCCTTGTATCATCATTTTTATTGTAATACAAGACAAATGATCAAAACTATTAATGCAAATGATGTTATTTCTCTCCATATATAATTTTGTGCTTTATATGAATCACTGATAATTCTGATGTCTACCATGTTAAACACCAACAATTACAATCATTTTCAAAAACCATCAACCATCTTTCATCTATAATATTTCTTTGGGCTTTTTCTCAAGAAATAAAATGCAGTCAACACCTCTGAGGTTTAGGCTAATACTAGTCAAGTCCAAGGCTTTTCAAAACTGACCAACTTGGTCCCTAAACCCAACATCGCTCCTTAACTGCTACTCATTTTTCTCCTCTTTCTCACAATAATTAGGGACCAAGTTGGTTAGTTTTAAGAAGTCTTGGACCAGGCTGGCATTAAGCCTAAACCTCAGGGGTGTCAACTATATTTTACCCATATATATGTGTGTGTGTGTGTGTGTGTGTGGGCTGGCTGAAATGTATTTGGACAGAACTCCACCTTTGTCTTAAAAGCCAAGGTTTATTTTTATCACATTGACTTTTTGTTGAAGAGGCCAGCCTTCTTTTATTTATTTTATGCACATTTTTTTTCTCTGCTCCTTTATATGGCCTTGTTTAAGGCTTACACGAGTGGAACAAATGACAGGAAATTCACAAGAGCTAGAAATTGCACAAAGCAATGGTACACACCAGGATTTTTTAAAGTCTGTGATGTTGGTAGTGCAGGCAATGACATCTCTGCAGAATTCAAAAACAGCAATAAGGATATGGACACTAAAAGAAAATGGAATTATAATAATCACTGTCAATTATATCGATCTCTTAGAACTATGAAGAAATAAAACGGATAAGAATCAGGCTGTTCCAATCAGTTACCAGGTGCACAAAAAGACATGGACGACATTGAGGATGACGAAGGCCATGGTGCTGCAATGTTGTCAGTCAAGTCACATTCAAGGCCGACGCCTGTTGTGTTGTCAAATAACACATCATCAGGCAAGCTTCGAAGTAGACAACCTGCTGTTAATAAAAACCAAAATGATCAATTATTACATCACTCATTTTCTTTAGAACTTCTATGCATGCTGACTCTTTTATACATGACTACTTTCATCACTGTTTGTTAAACCCACCCTAAAACTCTAAAGTGCACTGGAATTTTTCTCAAACTACTTCAAATGGTGGTTAATATCATTCAACCTATTCTTAACATTTAGACATTGCAACAAGAATATAAGTCCTTTAATGAAAACCCAAGACAATTGTTAGGTAACAAATACTAAATAACTCTATTCCCAACTTTCTGATTTGGGCACCAGGTGTTCAACTGCACCTAGAAAATTAACACTGTTCATTTTTTCATAAGTTAACCGGAATGAATTGGTACTATGTCCATAAAAATAATAAGGGCAATGGTAGAAGAAAGAAATTAAAAATAGTAGCAAACCTTGTCCAAATACTGCTCCAGGGCACACATTGTTCCACAAAACAGAAAGAAAGTACTATGTCAGATAAAATAGAGGGATAATCAAGTGCACAAAACTAGAAGATCAACAATACATCACTGTGTACCTTGCATACTAAAATCTTTCAAGTCAACGTCGCAAAGCTCATAAATATTTGTCATAATCCCACCTTTCCGTAACATGGACCCAAACACTGTTGCACAGATTATAGCTTGTCTATTTGTAATCAACATTTGCTTTTGTATCCCAGCAATATAAGTATTTAACGAGCTACAGCAGGAAGGACTGGGAGCAGCTACATTACGACATGCTTCAATTACTTCCGAAGGCTGCGTAAAACTTAAAGGACAAACTGCAGAGGCAATGTTTACTTCATTTAGTTAAATGATTAAAAACTTGTAGAACATAAGTAAAAGTGAACCAGTATATATAACAAACCACAAGAAGAAACAGCACATTTTGAATTATATCAAAACGTACACCTAAGAATGACAAAAATGGTTAGCCAAACTCAAAATCAAGTGTTTATGTAGATACTTAAAATGAGTTTAATCATGTTTTCTTATCCTCCCGGGAAAAAAAAATGTTTCTTTCTGATAGCTGGGCAGCTTATCAAGACTTTTTTGGTTTTGCTCTAGAACAAACAATCTGAAGTTTTAAATCTTATGTTAAAAGCCAGAGTCCCAGACACGCACATGCACACACTTACATATATACGCATGCAGTTCCATTGGCAACTGTTCAATATTAGATAATAAAAACATAGTGATTAAGATCAAATGAAAGCCAATACCAAATTCTGCAAAAAACCATTTAAGAGGAAGACAAAATCAGATTCTTATAAATAAGCTATTTCTAGAATCAAATGTTGCTAGCATACTATTAAACAAGCACTGCAAAAATTCATGAAATACTGAAACTCTTTTCACGTACCTTTGTTAACTTTGCAGGTAGAGAATATTCGAAGTGCATTATTTACGTCATCCAACGGAAGTTTCCTTGAAAGATAGGAATAAACCACTCCTTTACAATCAGCAAGAGGATCACTATGATTAAACTCCCCTACCATATTTTTATTCTCATCCATCATCAATTGTCTTCCTGAAATCTTAAGAGTAGCCTCCATAATTGCAGGCTGGCAAACAGGTCTACAACACTCTTTAAGAGGATCAACAGTGCTGCAGGCCTCCAGTAATTTGCTTGTATTCACTGTTTTCTCAAAGGTAACAACATCCTTCACCGGACAAGACCCACCTGTAAGATTCGATGATTTAACGGAGCAAATTGTAGGTACGTTACTATCTGCCCCTCTACTAGCTAAGATACTAATGATATCTGTAAAACAATAATTAGCAACAGCATCTTGGACAACCAACTTATCAGAGTTATTGCTGTAGAAACCCTGGAAGAGGTGGAGAAAACTACTTAACTGTGGACAACATATCACATTTCGTAAAAGTGCCGCCAAAGGATCAGCACAATCAGATGCTGTTTTGTCCATGAGACTTGACATAAGAGAGAAATTTACAGGACATTTTCCTGTTATATTTGGCTCATATCTGTTTGGAAAGACAGGGTACATTGGTGGCAAAGGTTCAACAGGATTTGGGTAGTGGGGAATGACAGAAGGTGATATTTCTATGGGATCAAACAGTCCACTACTAGGTGAACTAGCTAGCTCAGACATGGAAGAAACGTTGATAGGCTCAAGCAGTGTGTTCACTGCCACCAATTCTTGGAAACTGGATAACCAAATGATGAATAATAATAACTGATGGCACAGAGAACCTGCAAAATATATAAGCTTGCCTTCAGCAGTGACATGTCATGTTATTTCTTTCAGGAAAGAATAATACATGAACCATATGGAAAATGAACAAATGCATGCACAAACCCATGCTCATGCAAGAGAGAGAGAGAGAGAGAGAGAGAGAGAGAGAGAGAACTGGGATGCCATTCATTTGGTTACAAGTATAAATCGGCAAAACAGAAACTCCTTTGACTATGGCATAATATTGCCTACGTGTGTGTGTGTAAGCACACAAGTGTGAGCATGTATTCCCCCCCACCCTCAAATTGTCGAAAGGAACACGATCATTCATCACAAGATATGGGGAGCATAAGGCAAATTCCAGATTTTTGGGGAGATAAGAATTAATACTTAGAAAGTTCACTCACTACATATGGAAAACTCAGACTACAACTCTCAAACAGTTCAGTTTTTTTTTTTTTTTTTTTTTTTTTTTTTTTTGTGACATGGAACCTCACCAAGTCAAGGACTTTTTTCTTTTTGAAAATTAAATTATTTTTGTATGAAGAAGAAGAAGTTCACACAGAAAAAAATTATTTAATTGATAAGTTACATGCCCAATAGGTTTTGAACCCATAACCTCATCCTCTACCCCTATCTTATGAGAAGGAAGCGCCACGTAGAGCTAGTGCTTTTTTTTTTTTTTTTGAGAAGAAGTAGAGCTAGAGCTAATGGTCAAATAACATGAAATTAAAAAGAAGCGAGGAGTTGAGGCATAAACTGCAATTCCATAATTCTTTCTAAACTTTCAACATGATACTACAAAACACCATGCTCAAATATCACAGGCTCAAGCAAAGTTTTCAGCAAAAAAATGTAAGTAAAAAATTAACCTAAGGTACACCGAAATCTCATGGTCATTGCAGCATTACAGTAACGAACTAGCACCACAGAGCAAGTCTAGACAACTAACAATAAAATTTTATTTCAAAGAGGTAAACTTTGGTATAGATGTTTTCTTATGCCTAGGTGAAATAGTCATCACCAATTGAGGTATATTGAAAAACTTACCCTTTAGACGACTAACAGTCTGGAAACAGTCCATACTTCCACTAGCCCTTTGCAACCATCGATATTTGACAGAAAACCCTAACTCAGCCGGTTATATGTCAAAAATAGCTCACAACATTGTAGCAACACCTGTACCACCTGCATTAGGCTCATTGTCAGAAAAATGAAGTCCCACACCATCAAAACAAATCAATACATAATGATAAATATCCCGCAGACAAGGAATATTCTTAAGCCTTTTGAGAGAAGACAGCCATATAAGAAGCTACTTCAATTCTAAGTTTGTGTACAATTTCATTTTTTGTCAAGTAATAACCTCTAATCATCACATAAGCTAAGCTAAGCTAATCATATACAGAACTCAAAACACATCAAAACAAACACCCAATACTAAGGCTAAGTGAGTTTTTTCTATGTCAAACATCAAGAAAGGATATTGAATTACGATCCAAGTTTTCACTTTGCAGGCAATGAAGTAAGAAAAACTAATTAAGCTTAAAACTCACAGAACCCTAAAGCAAGATGCATGTGCTTGTGCTTTTGTTAGTCAGGAAAATTTAGGAAAATCAAAAGAAAATATAGGAATCTCAAAATTTTCACTTTGTTATGATCCTTCAAAAGACTGGGGGAAAAAAGCAGTTCAACAAAAAAAAAAAGTACAAAAAATATGAAAATAACAAGTGTTACTCTGTTATTAACATAACCTTTTCCTTTCTCACACTCACTCAACAACCAAAATGAAAATCAGCAAACATATCTAAGCAATTTTTTTTTTTTTTCCCTTTTCTTTTAAAGCCTCAACATTGGGCTTCACTAACTGGAAATTAGAAAAGTTCATACTTTTTTTAATTAAAAAAAGGTCCAACACTGAAATTATCATAACATTTTCCTCTACCACATTTTCTCATCTACCAAACAGAAAATCAGACCTACCAAAGGAAATAATAGTTTAAAAAAAAAAAATTCTAACCAGACAAGACCAAACAAAAAAATACCAGCTTCTCAAATTAACACACATACCCATTATATTTTCCACACTTTCTGAGCTACCAAACAGAAAATCAGACATATCTAAGCAAGAAAAAAGTAAACAATTTTAACAACAGAAAGATTTACCTGAAGATTTTGGAGCCATAAAGAAATAAGGGGCTAAAATCAAAAAGGGGTTTAGGGTTGGGATCAAGAATCAGAGAAAGCACACATTTTTAATTTAATTTAATTGAAATTAAATTAAAATGCAACTGGGGTGGATCAGATTTTGGGGAAAAATGGGTAAAAAAATTAAAAAATAAAATAAATGATAGGATAAAAGAAAACCCAAAAAATTGGAACTGGGTTTCACTCAGACAAGTCTCTCTATAAAACTATAACAAGTGTGAAAGTGTCTCTCTCTCTCTAAGTGTCTGAGTCTCAGCTTATGTTTTGTTTTTTTGGGTTTTTTTGGTGAAGGGTTATTGTTATTGTCTTTGTTGTAATCCAAAGAAAGAAAGGACGGTAGGTAATCTGGGACTCTGTGTTTTTTGACTGAGAAGGGTATGTGTGTCTGTTTTTTTGTGGTGGAGTGTGGTGGATAAAGTGAAATGTGTGTGAGAGTGAGTCTCTCATATGGTCAATTAGTCATTGAGGAAGGCTATAAAAAATACTACTTTTTAAGACTTTTTGGCCTTTTTTGGATTGTACCCGAAATGGAAGGGTATACGTATGAAGTTTAGTATGTAGTATGAGCTGAGCTCTTGTGTCTTCTTGAACCTTTTTTGTTTGTTGGGTTGACCCGGAATCTGGGGGTATTGATGTAAGGGTATTATTGTAATTTGGGTTAAACTTGGTTTTTGGGTATCCAAGGTGACCAATATGGTTGGCTGCCCCCTTTTTATTGTTTTCAATGGGCAGTGAGGTGATGAGGTGGGGTGAATGGGTGATTTAACTAATTGAAGTTTACAAAATGTAAAAGCAATATAAAGCTTTGATTATTAGAATTGTGGGCATGGGAGAAAAAGAAAGATCAAGTGTTAGAATTCCAACACCCCGTGACTAACTAGGGTTTTCATCTTTCATGCTACTATTTTTGTCATTTACCCAACTTTTTACAACTTTTGAATTACTTAAATTGAGCTCACTATCAAACAGGATTTTATGTTTAAGTTTAACTTATTTTCTTATTAAACAAGTTCAAACTTATTCATAAGCAATTTGATTAACTTATTCTTTTCTTATATATTGTGAAACTATGATTCAAATGTTTTATTTATTCACAATTCTATAAATTTTTACTACAAATAGATTGTTTTTATCATCAATATACTATAAATAATGATTTAATATCATATGAACCTATTGAAAGGCTTATACAATCTAATTTCAAGTTTGTATAAATATAATTTTAGACAAATATACATATAAAAATATAATATTATATATACTTAAATTGAGATCCCATGTTCACGAACATATTATTATGTTTGAGTTTGACTCGTTTAATAATTGAGTCTAAACTTTAGGCTTAAACTTGGCCATTTTCTAAACAAGTAAATATAAACAAGTTTTTTCCCGAATCAAGTTAGAACTGTTTATAAATAGCTTGGTTTATTTATAACACAATTGAGCAAAAGATTATGCAATTAAGATTAAAATAGGATCCACTGTAACTTCTAAGTTAAAAAATAAAAAAATATATTAAAAAAAAGAAAAGAAAAAGTAGTAGAAGAAAAAAATACATTGAAATGCTCAAAGGATTTACTAATTATAAGTGGAAATCAAACCTTATTTGAAGCTAGAGTCTTATCTTATGAGCAAGTTTGTAAAAGTCTATATAAGATTTTCCTTGAGCACTTGTCTATTAAAAGATGATGTCCCTCAGGCCCCCGAGAAGGAGAGAAGGAAGATGGTCTAAACCACATCAGAATTAAATCAAGCTCAACTGTGATGTAGCCATTGGTAAAGTGAGTTCTACTATTGCAGTGGTGGCCAGAGATTAAAAAGGGTTGTTGTTCTTTGTTGTATCCAAGAGAGTGTATACCATCACTTCTGTCCAAGCTAAAGCCAAGGCCATCCTATGGTCATTACAACTAGTTTCCCAAGCAAACTTTCAAAAAAGTGATCATAAAAGAAGACTCAAAGTCTTGCATGGACGCGTTAAGAGCCCAAAGTTCTTCAATCTCATGACAATTAGTTAATTTTGTTGTTGATGAAAAGCCTTAATCGCTAGATTTGTTGATTTAGATGTTGCTTGGGTCAACATGATGCGAATAAAGCAGCTCATTCATTGGCTTGTTAATCTCTAGCAAATTCTTATTAAGGATCTTTTGATTTTGGGCATGACCACTTCTCTTGTAATAAGTGAGGAGGCTCTGCCGTTTAGCTAGGCATTGCTCCTTCTTTTTGTATTTTCCCTCTGGAATTTTTAATAATATTTTCCCATTCATTTGAAAAAAAAAAAAAAAATTCAATTACAAACCAATATAAATTTTTTTCTAAAAAATATATAATTATAAAAGTATGTAAGAGGTTTTTATTTATTGTCAGTATAGGAAGTTGAGAAGAGGAGCAAGAAGAATGTTATTAGCAACAAAGAGGAGTTATTATTGGGAAATAAGAGAGAAAGAAGTTATTTGATACAAAACATGCATGTACTTAAAATGTAAGGGATAAGTTTGTTGATTTTACATTCTTAAATGTTTGAACTTTGTTATTTTAAATTTACTATTCAATTTCCATTTTAATGTTGCATTAATTAAGGATATTTTAAGAAGTTTGTAATAAATTAAATTCTACAAGGATCCTATTAAAAAAAAAAAAAAAACCCTTTAAGGATCTGATAAAACACCGTATTATTTACAGCATCTAATAAAACATTAACATGTTAATGATTTTTCAAATACAAGACTAAGAAGTATTACACACGATCATAATCTTGTCAAGAACATATACATTGTATGACTATCAACTTCCTTGTTAAAAAAAGACATGCATCAAGAAGAAGAAGCCTCTGTTGTTTCTCAAAAAATTATTAAAAAAAAAAAAAAAAGCTCGCTGCTAAAGAGGATGCCCTCAACACCCTAAGCACACCCATACATGGTCTCAACCATAGTAAAGCTTTTCTCCACTTGCATTGATAGTTTGCTATGTAGTCTTTTTTTTTTTTTTTTTTGCTGAATGATAGTTTGCTATGTAGTCCTTCGTAAAAGTGATAGACCATGCATCCTCTCAGTTGGATTTCCTTGCCCTAAAAATTAACTTCCTGAGTCTAATTAGTGTCTTCGCTCATAGTACTAGGAAATACAAAATCTTAAAAACTTATATATTTTCATAAAAATAAACTAAGTTGAAACTCGTGCTTATGCACGTAAAAAAAATTAAACAATAGTGAAAAAAAAGAAGCACATATTATATGATTGTATTAAACGGTCACTCACTCTTGATTTCTCATTTGTATAAATCATAAGAAACAAAAATGTACTTATAAAATATATATATATACAGTCCAGTCGGCCAATATCACAGCCCACATAAGCCCTAAAAGCTTAGGGCCTGGGTTGGGAATATGCGATATTAGGCCTGATGGGTTAGGACTGAGCTGACAAGTCTGGGCTCTTTGCTCGATCTAATTTCTTATGGGCCTTCACAAGGATCTCTACAGCTTTATCAGGTAATTCTTCTACTATACCCATATGAAGGAAAGTAGTTCTTGAGATTAAGAATTTTGTTTTCCCCTTCCTTACCCTTGAAGCATTGTGCAAATCATAAATTGTATACATATTTTTTTTATTAAAATATTTTATCATTCAATTGGTATAACAAGTGACAGAGGAGAATTCAAATGTGAAATATGAGCTCTTCTTATAAATGAGACTGGAAAATACAATTGAATTACAAGGAACCTTTGACGATTTTAACATATCTTGGATTTTAGAATTTGACAAACCAAACCACTAACATATATAACCGATCAAAAAATATGTTCCTCACTCTATCTAAAAAGAAAAATTAAGAAATACAGAGCAAATCATTGAACATCATATTGAAGAGAAACTCAATATCACAGATTGAGTAATAGTAAACACAAGTCAACAATCACGGCTAAGTAATAGGAAATACAAGTCAACAATCACGGCTGAACATAGAAAAGAAAATATCTGAGAAAGTGAGAGAAAGTGTGAGAAAGGGAGAGAAAGTCAGAGATAGTAGAAAGAGAGAAAAGTTGAATCTAGAAACTTGTATTGATAATACTGAATTACATAAAGATCAGTAAGGCTCACGGAGCCCTTTATATACAACGGATTAATTAAGTTAACCGCCCACATTTTGCGGATCTAACTCCTAGAAATGAGGAAGTTTGTTAAAATTGTTAAGCTAAACAATCAGCTAAATTTTGTGCCTAATCCAACGTCCCAAACGCACCGTTTTACTTAAAACAAAACAAGCCTCAGTATTAAGTGAAACAGTGCGTTTACTATTTTGTTTCTTCATGTTTGGGCTTCTTCTTCACAGACAGAGTGGGCTTGGGCTTCTTCTTTACAAACGCAGGACTACGCTCAACACATATCACTACAACAGAAAGCATATTTAATTTCCTTTCTTCTCACTTGATACATATTTTTTTATTACATTATCGCATTGCCATGTAACTCTTGAGAGACTTTGGGCCCGTTTGGTACATGTGTTTAAAAACTGAAAATTGTTGTTTAAAAACATTTGTGGAAATACGTGTGGGTGAAAAAGTGTATGGAAATACGTGTAATACTGTTTAAAAACTGAAAATTGTTGTTTGAAAATACAAACCAAACACCCCCTTTATCTTCTAGAGGATGAACACTCTTCTTTACACATGCAGATCGGCTTCTATTCCTGCATTGAAGTAAATTAAGAGCAAATACTGTAGTAAAATATATGTTAATTGTGGCATTCGGTAATTTGTGTTTTAGTAAATCATTGGAGGAGTATATTGGATTTACATGGAAAGAGCTAACAAGTCAAGAGTTTTGTGGTTCAAGACTCTCCCCAGTAGGAGTTCTCTCTCTCGCCCAACCACTGTCGAGCCTTCTCTCCCTAACCCCCTTGCAGGGCTCTTTCTCAAGCTTATGCCTAAATTCCCTCCCTCGACACTGATATGGATCAATCAGTTGTAGAGGGCCTACTCAACCTCTGCCTCACCAAAAAGGAAGAAGAGGAAATAACCATCACAACCAAGAGTAGAGCGGATTTGCTAGAGGAGTGTTTGCTGAGCCTTTTTGGCCGCGTACTCACCGATAGACATCAGAATCTGAGAGCTTTAAAAAGCACACTGAAATCAGTTTGGAAAATGGGTTCCGATCTGCAGATTGTGGAGGTTGGAAATAACGTTCTGCAGTTCAAATTCAATTCGGAATACCAAATGCAATGGGTTGAACGAAATGGGCGATGGAATTTCGACAACAATTTGCTATTGCTGTACAGATGGAGGAAAGGATTGTCAGCTTCGAACATTGTTTTCACTCACTCTCCATTTTGGGTTCAGATCTGGGATCTACCCTTTGAGCACATGTCTATGGAAGTGGGTAGAGAACTCGGCAATAGCTTGGGAAAATTCATAGAATCAGATCGAAGAACAGGGCATTCAGACCAAGCAAAATTTATGAGGATCAGGGTGGATCTTCAATTAGATAAACCACTGAGACGGAGGGGAAAAGTAGCAAGTGTTGACGGAGAAAAATTTTGGGTCAACTTCAAATATGAGAGGCTACCCACCTTTTGTTACCTCTGTGGCCGTTCGGGGCATGACGACAAGCATTGCCAGGAGTGCACTGAACACCAGAACACCCCTCGACAATACGGTGGTTGGCTCCGAGCATATGGAACCACAAGGGCCGCGGGAGATAGATCTAAATCTACCAATAGCGATGGCGGAGGAGACGGTGAGTATGTTGAACAAAGGGAAGCCCACACTCACACCGCGGAAAGAAACTTCTCTGCTTCAGTGATGGATGATGGGTGTGGCAGCACTGATGGACCTGGGAAAAATGAAGAAAAGAACAGGAGTGTATCGGGGAAAACCAGCGCCGCTGGATTGAAGAAGAAGCTCTGTGAAAAAACCCTAAAGGGATGCGATTATCCCACACGTGCGAGCCAGCATGTTGCAGACACCTCAATGGCACGTGCCGAGACCAGTGCACCTCCCATAATGCTCCCACGTGACTCCGGTTCAATTAAGCAAGCTAATGACGCTCTATCACTTGTGGGCCTAAAAGCCTAAGATGAAAAGGAGCTTATGGATGTCTCTAGCCCCTTTAAGCCCACTCCTTTGCCAATAAACGCAGGTAGGGAAGAATTGGAAATCAAGACAGCAAGCACAGGCTCATTACCGGGAAAAAAACCAAAGGCAAAAGTCCAAATAAAAAAAAATGGCTAGGGAGAAGGGGAAAGTTAATGGCCCAGCCTCTGAAACTCGGTCTCCATCAGTGGGCTCTAAACGTGCAGGAAAGCTTATTTTTGAAGATGAGGAAGAGGATTTCAGAACGAAGAAAAGATGCACCAAGTCAGGTATTTCCCAACCAATCCTTGATGAGAGATTGGCGGTGGCTGCTGCGTAGCACTGCCGGGAGCAATGAATCCCCTTAGCTGGAACTGTCGGGGGCTTGGGAATCCCCGGTCAGTTAGAGCGCTGCATGACATTGTGCAACGTTGGAAGCCCAAAATCGTCTTCCTCATGGAGACAAAATCGAAAGTTAAGCGTATGGAGAAAATAAAAAATAGAGTCAATTTCGCAAATGGACTCATTGTTCCCAGCCAGGGCAGAAGTGGTGGTGTTGCTTTATTCTGGACTCGTGAAATTAATCTGGAAATCAAAAGCTTCTCTGGGAACCACATTGATGCCATTGTTAGGGAGGCAGATAACAACTCTATGTGGAGGATCACTGGCTTTTATGGCCACTTGGAGACACACCGAAGGTATGAATCTTGGTGCCTACTCGCTTTTTTACATAGTCAGTTCCAACTCCCATGGCTATGCCTGGGAGATTTTAATGAGATATTGTCAATGAATGAAAAGGCAGGAGGTTCTATCCATTCACAGTAACAAATGGATGGCTTTAGAAATGTTATGGATTTTTGTGGTTTCTCAGACTTAG
Organism: Quercus tomentella; assembly: GCA_028535165.1. Lineage (NCBI taxonomy): Eukaryota > Viridiplantae > Streptophyta > Magnoliopsida > Fagales > Fagaceae > Quercus > Quercus tomentella. Next base: position 8,391,838 of record JAPQVY010000122.1, on the reverse strand, counting down.
GCTATTGTGGGATTGATTTTACTTGGAGCAACATGTAAGAAGGTGAAAACAGAATTCAACTGAGGCTTGACAGAGCTTTAGCAACCCTCGAGTGGATTGAGATATTCGAAGGGATGAGAGTCTATCACCTTGTGGACACCACCTCTGATCACTGCGCACTGCTTCTCACTGCTTCTCACTGCTTCTCCACCTCATCGATCATCTTATGTCAAACGTTTCCACTTTGAAGCCCTGTGGACAAAAAACGAGGCCTACAGAGAAGTCATTGAATCTTCTTGGGGGATGGGGGTTGATTTGAGCACACCTGAAGGCATTATGGAGAACTTAAAGCTCTATGCCTCTAAATTCTCCAACTGGAGCTCATCTGTGTATGGTCACATTCATAAGAAAATTCAGTCTAAACGAAATGCCCTGAGCAACCTCATGCAACATGAAAAAAATGGTGAGCTGGGTTCTGAAATTAGAATTTTACGGAGAGAGTTAAATGAACTTCTTGATGAAGAGGAGCTGTATTGGGGGCAAAGAGCTAAAGCACATTAGCTCAGAGAGGGTGACAGAAACACAAAATTTTTCCATGCTCACGCTTCGGAAAGGCGAAAACAAAACACAATCATGGGGATTTGATGTGAACACGGCAGATGGTGTGAGGAGAAGGAAAGTATTGCTCAAGCTGCCGTTGCTTATTTCGAAAACATTTATACCACTGCCTGCCCCATTTGGGTAGAAGATGTTGTGGCGGCCATTCCCACCAGGGTGTCAGAGGATATGAATTAAAGGTTAACCCGTGTCTTCACTAGAGAAGAAGTAGCCACTGCCCTCAAACAAATTCACCCAACCAAAGCACCTGGCCCCGACGGTATGTCCGCTATTTTTTATCAAAAATACTGGAACATTATGGGAGATAGTGTAACTAATATGGTCTTAAATGTTCTCAATAACAACCTGCCCATAATCGAAATCAACAAAACCAAAATTTCCCTAATCCCAAAAAAGAACAACCCCACAAAAATGACTGAATTCCTGCCTATAAGCTTATGCAACGTAATCTATAAGCTCATTTCCAAAATCCTTGCCAATAGGCTCAAAACCCTTCTCCCCCTCATCATCTCAGAGAACCAAAGTGCATTCACCTCGGATTGCCTTATCACAGACAATGTGCTGGTGGCCTTCGAACTTATGCACTTTCTAAATCACAAAACGGTTGGAAAGGAGGGCTTTATGGCAGTCAAGCTCGATATGAGCAAGGCCTTTGACAGGGTTGAATGGTGCTTCATTAAGCGAGTCATGGAAAAATTTGGTTTCCGCTCTAGATGGGTGAATCTTATAATGTAGTGCATCACATCAGTCTCTTATTCAGTCCTCATAAATGGGGCTGCCTTTGGAAACATCACTCCATCCAGAGGTCTTAGACAGGGAGACCCCCTTTCTCTTAGTCTTTTCCTCCTTTGTGCCAAGGGTCTCTCGGCTATTATTCATAAGGCTATTAGGAACCACCTTCTCACGGGCATCTCCATTTGCAGAAGCAGTCCTAGTGTCACCCACCTGTTCTTTGCTGATGACAGCATTCTCTTGTGTAAGGCAAATCCTGAAGAGTGCCAAGAGCTCAAGCAAATTCTTCAGAAGTATGAGGATGCCTCAGGCCAGAAAATAAATATCGACAAATCTTCGATTTTTTTAGCCCAAACACCCTCCGGAATACAAAGGATGCAATCTTTTCCATTTTGGGGCCGATGAATGACTCAAGACACACTAAGTATCTTGGTCTTCCATCCTTCATTAGGAGATCAAAAAAGCAGGTCTTCTTTACTCTTAAGGAGCGGGTGGGACAAAAGTTGGCCGGTTGGAAGGGCAAGCTTCTTTCTATGGGGGGTAAGGAAATTCTTATTAAGGCGGTTGCCTAAGCAATCCCCACCTACACCATGAGCTGTTTTCAGCTCCCACAAGGTCTATGTGAAGATTGTGAGAGCATGACGAGGAGTTTCTGGTGGGGCCAAAAGCACCAAGAAGCAAAGATGGCTTGGGTTGGTTGGAAACAAATGTGCTACTCGAAGTCAAGAGGGGGTTTGGGCTTCCGGAACCTGCAGGCCTTCAACCTTACAATGTTGGTGAAGCAAGCTTGGAGAATTCTTACTAATCCAAGCTCCCTTATTGCCCGTGTCCTCAAGGTAAGATATTTTCCCACCAGTGACATCCTTAGTGCAACGCTTGGTTCCTCACCATCCTACTCTTGGAGGAGCATCTTCAATAGCCTTAGGGTTATTAGAAAAGGCACCCGGTGGCGTGTGGGCAATGGAAAACAAATTCACATATGGGACGACAAATGGCTTCCTACCCCATCCACACACAAAGTCATCTCCCCTCCCATTAGCCTCCCAACCTATCCAATGGTGTCCTCTCTCATTGATCCGACCACAAAATGGTGGAGAGCTAAAATGATTAGAGCCGCCTTCCTCCCCTTTGAAGTTGATGCAATTCTAAAAATTCCCCTCAGCCACAGTCTGCCTGATGACAACCTAATCTGGATGGGGAACAACCGGGGTGAATTCACTGTAAAAAGTGCGTACCATGTTGCCCATGGCTTGATAGAAGCAAAGGAAGAAGTGGAAAGTTCCAAGGGGGACCCACTCAAGCCTCTTTGGAAGAACCTGTGGCGCCTCAAACTTCCTGCCAAGGTTAAAATCTTTGCTTGGAGGGCTTATGTCAACGGGCTGTCAACAATGGAAAAGGTTTGCACTCGAGGCATCACTACTAGTAATGAATGTCCAATTTGTGGCAAGGAATTAGAAACCACTCATCATGCTTTGCTCCATTGTGAATTTACTAATCTGGTTTGGAATTGCTGGTCTGATTTGCCGCAAATGATCCAAAGAAATAAATGGACATTCCATGATTCAGCCATGTACATCTTAGCCCACATGCCTTCCCTTGATTTGGAGCTGTTCCTCACTGTTGCATGGGCAATTTGGTTCAACAGAAACAAGGTCACCCATGAGGACAAGTGCTCTTCTCCCTTGAAGGTTTGGTAGATGGTTAAAAACTCAATTGAGGAATTCAATGATGCGGCAACTATAGACTTATTCACTCCTAGACCCTCTCACACGTTCAGCTGGTCCCCTCCTCCACCCGGTGTCTTTAAAATCAATGTTGATGGGTCTTCATCTAATCTAGAGGAGTCATCCAGCATAGGAGTCATTATTAGGGACTGCAAAGGCCAAACCATTGCTGCCTTTTGCAAGCCCCTTCAGTCCCATTACACGGCTGATCTGGTGGAGGTGTTTGCAATGGAGTAAGGTATTTTGCTTGCTCAAGAGTTACAGCTCTCTCGGGTTATGTTTGAAGGCGATGCTCTCATAGTGATCAATGCCATCAATGACTCTGCCTTTGGGACTCTGTACGGGCATATTATCCAGGACATTTCTCATGCTCAAACATCTTTTGTTTACTGCTCCTTCAGGCACCTCAATCAGGCCTTTAACTGTGCAGCCCAGAGCTAGCCCAATTTGCCCGTAGAAATAGATCTGTCCATTTGTGGAAAGGGGTTACCCCTTCTTTTTTAGAACCACTTGTACAAGCTGATATGCTGCACTAACCTGCTTGGCAGGCTTTTCTATTGTATTTTCTTTTTATTTGCAATGCAATCTTATTTCCCCTTCAAAAAAAAAAAAAGAGTTTTGTGGTTCAATAACATTGTTTTCTTGTTTCATAAATGACAATTATTGTATACAAAAATATATTAGACTAATGGTTTCATTAGAACATTCACATCAGTATTTCTAAAATCTTTCATCTATTTTAATTTAAAAACTTACTTTTTCTATTTTATACAAACATTTTGCAAAAACATTAACATCAGATTATCTATTATAAACTATACTTTATTTAAATATTTATTTTTTTATTTTTTTATCATTTCACCTACCAGCACACACTCTCTCTCCTTTTTTTATTTTATTTATTTAACACTAGAGAGAGTAAAGAGAAGAGAGACATTTGACAAGAGTAAGAGAAGGGAGAGAAGAAATATTTAAAATAATAAAATAGAAAGTTATAGTAACCGTGTAATACACGGTTATTGTAGCAATAATATATATGTAGTGTTATAGACAAACTGATGTATGTAGTTTTTGAGCAAAGAGTTGTGAAAAATTGACAACTTTTTCTATTATGCAATGTCCAGTGTGAGTGCTCTTAAGGGGCCAATTTATAAAAGTCAAAAGGGTTAGTATAAATTTATTAATAACTTTAGGAACAATTCTTTAGAGGTAGTGTATTAGTCTCTTAATTAAATTCAAATACTTGATTTTTACTTAGAAAAGATTATATTATTTGTATGGTATAGTTTGTATTGTCCTGTACATACATGTATTTGAACATGAATAGAGAATAAAATGTATTGCATCTAAGAAATTGAATTTAAAATTTACCTTAAATTTATTGGCCTCGTGGTGGTGATGTGGATTCATCGTAAGGTGGTGGTGAGGCCAACTTAGTAGGTGGTGGTGATGATGATGTTGGTGTTAATGTCAATTTAGAAGAAGGCAGTGTTGGTTGTGGTGATGGTGATGGTGATGGTGATATAGCATAAATGTTGTGGATACCAGAGAAATCTTTGGGAGGTGGTGGCGGTGATAGTGGTTTTCTTGCTGAGGCCTCTGGGAGCAAACTAATGAGACTAACAAATAACAATCACTATAAACGAACAGGCAGTGGCAAAGAAAGTCATGGATGCTACGCTTTCTTTTGCCATATTGGTGTAATTGCTTATCCTTCTAACTGCTGTGGAACCCATAAATATATATCTCTGTGTGATGTGGAAAATCTTAACGTTGCGTGTGGTTTAATCTTGACAAAACATGCTTTTTTGCGTGTAGGATACTGTCTTTTTCGTTTACTGGCTGTGACAATGAGTGATGTATGGAAGCTACTTTGTTTTTGCCGTTGGTTGTGATAGTTTGGTAGAGCTTAGAGCTTGTTTTTATTGGTTTATTAGACTTTAATAAATTTTTTTAAAAATAGTTGAATAAAATTATAATTTTACCAAAAAAATAAATTAAAAATTGTAAACAAGCCAAATATTTTTACGTTTAAGACACTATTTTTTCCTTTTCCAAATGTGTGGGATCTGGGATGTATTGTTCATGAATCACAAAACACAGTAAAACTTTTGTAGTTTAATTGACACATTTTCATATACAAAGTATTTGGAGGTCTAAGTAGAAAAATGTTCAACCTATAAGATTAGCAATATATTATAATTATCTAAATAAAAAAATTATCTCTTTGACAAGTTGGATGGAATGCTTTCTAAGGTCATATGGTTTTATATTGTAGTTACACAACCACAACATTTACCACAATTTGGTGAAGTGATGAGTGGTGGACAATTGTTGAATGATTTTTTTTTTTTTTTAAAAAAAAAAAAAAATCTATTCTTGTTTATCCAAAAACTGATGAAAATATGCTTGCATATGTGTATAATTATCTCTTTGAAAATGGTCATACCTTTTACCAAAAATTAGGGGTGTGTTCGGTTCGGTTTCGGTCGGTTTGAATGGGTATGTCCAACCGAAACCGAATATTTCGGTTTGTGAAATTCTCAACCGAAACCGACCGAAATGGCTGGAAATCAATCGGTTTCGGTGTATTTCGGTTTCAGTCGGTTTCGGTCGGTTTTCGGTTTTCCAAAGAGATGGTTATTGAGATTTTCAAAACCACACCATAAGCTCAAAACACAAACAAAACCAGCATTCCACTCCAAATCAGTATTTGCTACTACTTATCCAAGAATTAACAAACCCCAATTCAAATAAAGATTAAAAATAAATAAATAAATAAAACACCACTTCAACACTGCTAACAGATACCCTTTTTTCCAAAACAGAAATTCTTGATGTTCTTATCTGTTCAGAAAGAATCAGAGAATATGGAGAGGAAACTTATCTGGGAAAATGAAAATTCTTCTGAAGCTTAAAACTTTCCGGCGAAAAAAAAAAACTCAGAGGCAAGAAACTGTAGAGAAAGTTTGTGGGAAAATGGGATGTGAGGAATGGAAGGAAAGACCGACCAATGTTCGTTGGTTTGGCGTTCTGTAATGTACAAATGTGTAAGATTTTCACAGCTTGAAGAAAGAGACAGAAAAAATTGAGAGAAAAAGTTGGGGAAGGAGGCGCCTGAAGAAAAGAAAAGGGAAGGATAAAATAGGGGTATTTTCGTATTTATCACATGCTCTAGGGTTTTAAAAAATTAAATAGCAAAAAAGACACACACAGCCCACGCGAAGGCTTGAACTTGGGATCAGCTAGCCAAACAACAAGACGCATACCACCAAGCCACTGATCGGTTATGTACTAATGTTACATGAATATGTATATATTCGGTCGGTTCGGTCGGTTTCGGTGTGAAAAAATCCAACACCGAAACCGAAACCGAAAATTTCGGTTTTTAAAAAATGAAACCGAAACCGAACCGAACCGAAACCAAACCGAAAATTTGGCAACAGTTCGGTCGGTTTGTTCGGTTCGTCGGTTTTTTGCACACCCCTACCAAAAATAAATAAAAAAACAAAAAAGAGAAGTGGTGGGTACAAAGTACTATTAATTTCATACGAGCCACTATAACTTTTTCTCTACTATTCATTGTTCGCATTACAATACTTTCTAAATTTCTTTTTTTTTTTGAGACAAACGAAAGCATACATAGTTTCCAACAGAAAGCGTTCTTTTGATTACATTATCGGATTTCCACGTAACTCTTGATAGATTTAGAGGATGAAGATGAACAGTTGAGTACTCTTCTTTATTCATGCATATGGGCTTTTAATCCTGCATTAATTGAGTAAAGATCATGCGCAAATTTTGTAGAAATGAAGCAAAAAAGTGTAGTATAAATTTCTTAGCTCGGTGCTGGTGATGACAAAGTAGGAGTTGATGGTATGGAAGGATTATCAAAAAATCAAGGAAATCATATGAAAAATGGTTACGAGTGGCAAGATCGGGCGGCGGTGGCAGTGATAGTAAGTGATCTTTTATTGCTAAGGCCTTTGGGAGAGAACAAATGAGAGTAAGAAAGAATGTAAAAGAAGTGACAATGACAATTTTTAGAAATATATTAGACATATTAGCCCAATATAATAGGTCTAAACCCACTCCTACTTGTACTAGTAGTTTAGGGTTTAGTCACCTATATATACTCATGTTAGAGTTTATTGTAACACATGTTATTGTACTACACTCTTACATAATAAAAATGTAGCCCTTAAGAGATTCTTCCGTGGATGTAGGCCAACAAGGCTGAACCACATAACCCTCGTATTCTCAGTGTTCCTATTATATACTTCTTCCGCATCCACTCTAGCATATATAACATAGTATAACACATCGCGTTGCTAATAATATATTTAACATGGTATCAGAGCCAAATTTCGTTCTTGGCATCAAACAAATGTCTCTAGCAAGCAAAGAAGATTATCATATGCACACCACCATCTGAAGTCACACATGCTTACCTGCTGGATCTAGACTCCACGGCATCTCGTAGCCACCATGGCTTTGTGTTGTGTCAAAATCCAACAACCAAGCAAGCCGTGACTTAACTTATTAGATATGTGCGAATCCAAGCTTCGCCAAATAAAACCAACACCACAGACATGCTCCATGACCTCCCGCGACCAAAACCTAGGAACTCGGTCCCCTAACTGCAGCCCCACGAGCCACCATGCTCTACCAACGGCTCCGACACCTCCCTATGCGCAGCCAAAATTCTCGCCTCCCAAGTAGGTTTATGGTTACACGCGCCGCTTTCTCAGCCTCGCAGCCTGCCGATTTGCAAAACCCGAGAAGTCTGGCCGCCTATCTCGCCAACATGCGCCCACACGTGCCGCCTAGTTTTCTGGGTTCTCCTCCATGCGTCGATGACATCTCACGCCCCAGCCATGCGTCGAAACACTTGCTGATCTCATCTGACGTCATCACTCTACGTCAGCAACCACATAAGCACATCCATGTCAACTTGATCCACATCAGCCCTAGCTACATCATCAACCACGCAGCTTGCCATGTCAGTAGTGTTGCCTTGTCAGCACCATGTCACCTAGCTAACTGTTGACCCGGACCGACCCGACTCGACCCAAACCACCCGGATCTGACCCATGAGCATTGACCGTTGACTTTAGCCTTCGTTGACTTTGACTTTTGCGTTGATTTTTGACCAAAAGTTTTAGGGGTTGTTTGGATGGCCTGTTTCCGTAATTCAATTCTCAGTTTCCATAATTCATAACTCAAAAATGATGGGATCCATAGCAAAAAGGTTGTTTGGGAAGTCCATAACTCTGTTTCCATCACTCAATTCTCTGATTTTTGAGTTATGAGTTATGGAAACTGAAAATACATTTTGGTTGTTTTCAGTTTCCATAACTCATAACTCAATGACAATATTGTAATTAAACACACATAGAGGACCCACAAACAGTACTCAGCCGCACCTTTTGACTTATTTTTTTTCCTTTCTTCTCTTGGGTTGGCTGTTTGGTTCTTTTTTTTTTCTTCTTCTTCTTCTTTCACTGGTTCGGTTTGTTCTGGGTTTCTTATTCTTCTTTTTTTCTTTTTTTTTTCTTCTTCTTTCACTGGTTCGGTCTGTTCTGGATTTCTTCTTCTTTTTTTTTTTTTTTTTTTTCTTCTTCTTTCACTGGTTCGGTCTTCATGTTCTGGGTTTTTTTTTTTTTTTTTTTTTTTACTAGGTTCGGTGAGTTTGGGTACTGAAGAAAAGAAAAAAAGAAAAAAAAGAAAAGTTGCACCGAGTGATAGGTATGGGGCCCACAAATAGTGTGAAAAATATTAAGTGATGGGAAGTAAGTGATGGTGCCAAACAAACATGGTATTTTAGAGTGATGAGTAATGAGTGATAAGTGATGAGTGACGGAATTTGAGTGACAAAAAAAAAGCATCCAAACATGGGCTTAAATTCCCAAAAGGGCCTATCTTGCTTAGTTTTTTTTTTCATAGATTCCAATTTTGAACTCCGTTTCTTCATTTGAAGATCTAAAATTGGTCAATTGGCACATTATCATTGTGGTTTCTTCAAAGGCATTCTTCAAGGCATCTCCAAGTAATCTTCTCATGTTTATCCAACCTCAAGCTTTCATCGAGCTTCCGCATTGAGTTTGAGGGAAGGTGTTAGAGATATATTAGACAAATTAGCCCAATGTAATAGGCCCAAGCCCACACCTATTTGCACTAGTAGTCTAGGGTTTAGTTACCTATATATATTCATATTAGGGTTCATTGTAACACAGATTATTATACTACACTCTTACATAATAAAGATGTAGCCCTTAAGGGATTCTCCCGTGGATGTAAGCCGACAAGGTTGAACCACGTAACCCTCGTGTTCTCGGTGTTCTTATTCTATACTTCCCTTTTCGTATCCATTTTAGCATATACAACATGGTATAACAAATTGCGTTGCTAATAATATATTTAACAACAATGAAAGTCATGGAAGCCATACTTTCTTTTGCTGTTGGTTATTGCTGATCCTTTCTAAGCAACTCTTGCTACCTTCATGTATTTATAGGAAAATAATATCCTCCACATAATACATATATTCACCAAAAATAAGAAAAAAAATGTGATTTGAAGTCACAATTTTAAAGATAATATGTGTGAAATAAATTAGTGCTATATATTTATTTCGTGTGAAGTGGAAAATTATCCTTGCTTGGAAATTTTAAATTAATCAATCTTGACCAAACATGTATTTTTTTAGTCAATTACTTTTCCTGAGTGTGTTAGGTGTGTATTGTTCATGACAGTATGACACAATTATTTTTTTAAGAGTTACATGCAAATGTTTCCTGTTAGCAGTTTACTAATGGCCTGTTTGGATGTTTAAAAAAGGAGGGAGAGTAGAGTAGAGGGAGGGGGAGTAATTTAATTACCTTGTTTGGAAGTTTTTTAAGGAAGGAAGGAGAGGAGTTTGGAGGGGTTTCAATTACCTCTAACCCCTCATTTTTAATTCCTCCAAATTGGAGAGATTTAGAGGGAGAGTAGAGTAAATAAATTATTGACTAAAGAAATTCTCCAATTTACCCTTTCTAAATTAACAAAATTACAAACCAATTATATAAATAACCTTTGTTTGTTTCTTAAGAAAATTTAAGCATTGACTTTTTGGTTGCTGATTTTTAAAAAAAAAAAAAAAAAAAAAAAACTGAGAATCATATCGGATCAGACCTCACTCTCACTTTCTCATCACAAGACTCCTGTTGCTCCTCGATCCGGCGATGCAATCTTCACCGACGTCGAACGTGTGCTCCTTGATTCGGTGACGCAATTTCCGATTCATTTTCTTGAGAACCAAACGGAACTTTGGTGCAGAATGCGGAGCTGTTTACCTTGACGTATAGTGCGATCATGTGCTAGTTGCTTACCGATCTGGAGGAGGTTGAGGAAGTCAACAAGCAGCTTGATCAAATGTAAATTTTTTATTTTTTATTAGTTTCTTACGCTTTTATATATCATAGATTTTTGTGTTTGATTTGCTAAAAATGTTGGTTTGATCTGAAGAGTGTGAAAGCATGGTGGTTGAAGATTGGGCCTCTTCTTTTTGGCCGTTGGGTTTGGATTTTTACTCTTTTTTTAGTTTTTAGGTATATACTTTATTTTGTTTTTTTTTTTTAATTTTATTTATGCTTCTCCCAAAAAAAAAAAAAAAAATTCACTAACATATTCTAAGATTTGGACAAATGATAATCAGGTTCAAGACTTTATAAAACTGATAAATTAATCATAGATCAATATTACAAGTCCATTTTCAAATAGGGGTAAATTTGTCTATTTAAATCATTTCCTCTCCTCTCCATCCTAATTTTTAAACATCCAAACAAGAGGAAGAGCTAATTACTCTCTTCCCCCTTACTAATTTTAAAAACATCCAAACAAGGTAAATGATAACTATTCCCCTCTACTCTCCTCCCTCTCTAAACTTCCAAACAGGCAATGGTTTTGTACTATCCTATAAGATAGGAGACTTTCATCTCATTTTAGAGCAAGTGATCTAATATTTTCACACTGGTTACTACTATTTTTACAAGAATTAAATTATTGAAAGTATAACAAGAAATTAACCAAATTGAAGATTGATGTATATTTGTGGAATCTGAAATATATATACCTGATTCAGCTTTGCTCATATTTTATTCATAGGTAGGAATTAAAATAGGAACTCATCATATCAATTGATGGTCAATCAACTAATTCAAATTCCACGTCAAGAAGTAGAATTATTAAACATGTTAAAATAACAGAAAAAAAGTTTTCTGTTGTCATTGTTACTGCCTACCCTTCTAAGCAACTCTAGTCAACCCCATTAATATTTCTTATCGTGTGGAAAATTAACCTAATACATCTTGACAAAACATGCATTTTTTTTGCGAGTGGGATACTGCCATTTCCTTTTTCTGAGTACGTTAGGTGTATTATTCATTAGGACATGAAGATGCGATGCAATACTTCTTTAGAAAAACTATGATATAATTATTAATTAATTAATATATATTTACTTTTAGGCATATATTATATTTTTTCGGCCTAACTTATGTTTATTATAGATTTAAAAAATAAGCATCGACAATTAAAAATTTTAAAATATATCTAAAATTAATTTAAAAGCAATAACAAATTGCAAAAAAGTACATTGATACTCATTAGTCATTAAATGAATCTTAAAGTACAAAGCAAGAATTCAAATAACTCAATTCAATAAATAAATTGAAATAAAACAAGTAAATGACTAGCACAATAAGGTTATGTTTGTACATTTCAACAAATAAAAAATGAACAAATAAAAATTCCGTAAATGAATTGAGTCAATTTGTTTCCTATTATTTTCAACTTGTAGTTATAGTTGACATTTTCCATTAGTGAGTTGATAGTATTAGGGACCAAATTCACTGCAAGTTAAAAATAACAGAAACTAAATTAACCGTTACCAGGGACCAAAATGATACTTTTACCTTTTATATATATATATATATATATATATATATATATATAATATCATATATTTATCTGCATATTTGTTTAAAATATATTTATAATACTTAAGGTTGGATTATATACGTTTGTAACCAAGTTTATAAGATGTCGAATTGTAATTATTGATAATATATATTATCCATTTTACAGTAAAATTGTAAATAATTTTTAACAATACAAAGTTGGTGATTGTAATTTTTATAAGTTCATAAACAAAACCATTACATATAATTAACAAAAATTAAGTATTAATTATTAACATACATATAAATAACTTTAGATGTAATTTCACTGAATATAGGAAATGATAATAAGTAAATTAAGTAGTCTTTGGATAGGCTCGAGTTTGTTTGACTAAGGAAAAAATGAACAAAGTTTTAACATGTAATCTTGTTTAGTATTGAGCTCAAGCTTGACTCGTGTTCGGAATAAAATTAAATGAATAATCTTGAACTTTTAATTATTTGCTTGGTTTATGGTCACCCTTGGCTTCATTATGCTCCTTGGCCACCTTATATGATTTCATACACCCATAGACCACATAACAAGCTATCTTGTCACTTTGTGCCATATCAATAGAAAGCAAGTGGCTTCTCTAAAAAAAAAAAAAATAGAAAGCAAGTGCCACACCATCCATAGACTGCAGAAAAAGCTGTCATGTCACTTTGTGCCATATCAATAGCAAGCAAGTGCCACACCATCCATTTATGAATTATTAGTTATAAGCAAAATAGTAATGTTAGAGATATTACAATTTTAGTGTATAGATCTTTAAATTAATGTGTCATGAGTCACCAAAACTCATTTCAAACTTTAATTTATTTGGTGGTTAAAGTCCACTAATCGCATACATTATCACATCAATTTTGTAAGTTTTATATATTAAAATTTGCAGTACTTACAACATTTTCCTTAGAAAAATGGTGATGATAAAGATATTATAAATTTTACTACATAAGCTTTACAAACTAACATGACATCAATTACAAAAAGTAATCCAGTTTTTCATTTATTAGTTTTTAAAAATTCACAATTACATTCATTGTTCAACTAGTTAGCACTAGTATTTCCAATGGAAATATCTAAGATACATACTCCCCTCTTCTAACTATTGAATTATCCACAAAAAAAAAAAAAAAAAAAAAAAAAAATTGCTGTAAATATATTAGACTTACAGTTTCATTTAAGCACAGTTAAATGAAACGAAAAAGGGGTAGTGGTACAAATTTATTGGCCTGGTGGTGGTTCCACAGATTTCTCATAAGAAGTTGTTGGCAAGGCTGATCTGTACTACGAAGGAGGAGGTGGTGGTGATTTCGAAGCGATTTCAGAATAGGGCTTAGAATAACCAGGCCGTCCTGAATATCTATGGTGAACTATACGGGCTGGTTGGGGAGATTTCGGTGATGGTAGAAATCTTGTCTTCCCATAAATCTGGATTGGGAGCGAACTAATGAGAGTGACAATGAATATAACATAACTGACAGTGGCAATGAAAGTCATGGAAGCTATTCTGTCTTTTGTCATTTGGTAATTGCTTATGTTTCTAGGTAACTCTTGTCACCCCCATAAATATATTTCGTGTGGTGTGGAAAATTGATTTTTGCGTGTGGAAACTTTAATCACATTTGTTCTTGACGGTATGATAATATTATTATTTTTAAGAGTTATATGGTTTTGTACTGTCCTATAACACTATAAGATACGAGACTTTCATCGCGCAATCTGAAACTGAAATAGTATAAAATATATATATATATATATATGTATGTATATATATATATATATATATGTATATATATGTGGGGGCCAGTTAATCAGGAGATATTATCAAGACCATGCCAGCTGGGCCTAAAGTCCAATCCGAGGATGTTAGACCATCCGAGACGGCCCAGGTAGGCCTGTGAAACAAGCAAGTCTAAGTGATGAATAAAAATCCCGTGGGATGAGTCCAATAAGTGTCCGAGGATAACAGTACCCTCGGCTGCCCTCGGCCGAAGTGAGTTTGATTGCCATGCCCGTACCGACTTACTTTAGAGTCGCGCCACAGCTGGAGAAGGGATAGTGGACCAGGGAAAAAACGGAGGAGGCAAACAAATATCTATAAAGCTGCTACCTCCGCATTAAATACCTTCCAACCACCTCCCTGGCCGCATTAATGTGGAGGTGATACCTGAACAATGATGAAACAGCCTTACAGCTACCAGTTGATTTTTCCAGGAAGTGTTGGATGGGACAGGAGGATATCCTCCAAACTCAACCTACACGTGTGCGGCGAAGATGAGACGAAGACAGCAGTATATAACTTGTAAGAGAGCATTGAGAGGGGGGGATCAAAAAAAAGAAAAAGCAAAAAAAAAAACAGAAAGAAAGAGCTTAGAAGAAACTCTTGAAAAACAAAGAACACAACTAGCTCGCAAGGAGAAGTTGATCATAATATTAGTGTGAGTACATCTGTGAGTGTTAAAGGTAGGATCGTTCTCCTTTAAGGTCAATCTAGCCTTTCAAGCCCACGCTCTATAAATTTTATTGCAAGGGTCTTTTTACGTGCGAAGCCCATATCATTTAGGATCGTCACATTTTGAGTCCTTATAATTGGCGCCGTCTGTGGGAAAGACTTGGTTTAGACCGGAGGAAACTCGGTTGCAACGTTCACAATGGAGGAAGCAGGTCCACACCAGGTAGTAGATGGACCGCATCAGATGGATGCTAACCCGCACCAAGCAGAGTCAAGGGGCTCCCAGCAGGGTGATCCGCCCCGGAGCCTCGAAAGGGGAGTGGGTCATGAGGAAGGTGCACACACGACTCATACCAGTAAGAGTCAGTCTCGGGGGAAGAGTCATGTTTCCCATGCAAAAAACGATGGGGACATGCAACGTGAAATAGACGGGTTGAAAAGGGAGTTGCGTCATGCTCGACGAAGACGCTCGCCGCCCCATTCCGGTTCTTCCGCCGAGGATTCGGATGGTGCCAGTTATAGACGACGATCAAGAACCCCGCCCAGCGAGACCTTCACCTATGAAGAGGAGTACCACCGCCGACGTAAACACAAAAGTCCGCCGAGCAGGGGCTTGGGGAATAGTGCCATGAACAAAGCTCTGAACCAAGTTTCTATGTCACCCTTCACAAGGAATATTGAGGATGCGGATCTTCCTCGGTGATTCCAGCAACCTACATTCACCCCATATAATGGCCGGACTGACCCGGTAGAGCATGTTAGCCATTTCAGCCAGAAGATGGCTATTTATTCCAGGGATGAGGCTCTAATGTGTAAGGTCTTTCCATCGAGCTTGGGCCCGCTTGCGATGAGGTGGTTTAATGGTTTGAGGGCTAATTCTATAGACTCCTTCAAGAAACTTACCCAGGCTTTTGGCGCTCACTTTATTACTTGCAGCAGGGTTCTTCGGCCATTGGGGTCTTTGTTGACAATGTCCATGCGAGAAGGTGAAACTCTCAAGGCCTATTCGGATAGATACTGGGAGATGTTTAACGAGATAGAAGGAGAGCATGACGATGTGGCTATAAGTACTTTTAAGGCTGGTCTTCCAGCCGAGCATGATTTGAGGAAGTCTTTGACTGGTAAACCTGTCACCAGTGTGCATCAGTTGATGGATATGATTGATAAGTACAGAAGAATTGAAGAAGACCAACTGTAAGGAAAAGGGAAGGCTAAGATGATCCCTCAAGAGATGAGGGATTTCAGATCGGATCGGTACAACAATAACCGGCCTTGGAAGGATTTTGTAGGGCAGTCAAATTCTGCCAACGTCTAGGAGGTTCATGCTGTGTTTCGGGAACCTGCGCAGCAGATATTGGAAAGGATTAGGGATGAACCATTTTTTAGGTGGCCCAATAAGATGGCAGGAGATCCTGCGAGGCGTAACCAAAATCTTTATTGCCACTACCACCAGGACCACGGACACACTACTGAGAAATGTAAGAATCTATGGGACCATCTGGAGCAATTGGTCCGAGAAGGAAGGCTGAAACATCTACTGCACAGCTCCAGTGGCCGAGCTGGTCAGGCAAATTCGGAGGTGCGGGGCGACGCTTCCTCGGGGATCCCCCTCGGAACGATTAATGTTATTTTTGCCGCCCCGGGGAGGACTGGGTCATGCCCTACCAGGGTACTGTTAGTGTCACGGTCTCTGTCTGTGGAGTGTGGTTCGGCGCTTAAAAAAGCCAGGACGGATATTCCCTTAGTCTTGGGCTTTTCGGACGAGGACAAAACGGGAATCATTCAGACGCATGAAGATGCTCTGGTGGTTACGCTCAGAATCGGCGGGTACGATGTGAGAAGGGTAATGATTGATCAGGGTAGTACTGCTGATGTAATGTACCCTGACTTGTACAATGGGCTAGGTTTAAAACCCGAGCACTTGACGACTTATAATTCTCCTCTGATGAGCTTTGAGGGAAGAATGGTCATCCCGAAGGGACAGATTAGGCTACCTGTGCAGGCCGGTAAGGATGTGGTGGAGGTGGACTTCATCGTCGTGGATGTCTTCTCGCCCTACACGGCTATTTTGGGCCGACCCTGGCTCCATACCCTGGATGCGGTCTCCTCTACCCTGCACTAGAAGGTAAAGTACCCATCCGGGGGTCGAGTTTTGGAGATAGTGGGAAACCAGGCTGCTGCTCGGCAATGCCTAGTAGCGGCTATCCAACATCGGCCAGACGTAGAGACCTCGGCTGACGCCAGCAGTGGTTTATAGCAGTTAACGGCTCCAGCATTACCCTCAAACGGACAGGTCGACGAGGTAGAGTGCGAAGATTTGGAGAGGGTAGTTATATCTGATGACCCAGATAAATTTTTCCAACTTGGGGCTAGACTACCTTCGCAAGAGAAGGAACAGCTGGTCAACTTCCTCAGAGAGCATATCGACGTATTTGCCTGGAGTCCATATGAAGCATCGGGCATAGATCCAAGCTTCATCTGCCACCACCTCAACGTGAATCCTGCCGTGGTTCCGAAGAGACAACCCCCTCGGCGACCGTCGAAAGAGCACGCCGAAGCTGTCAAAAGTGAAGTAGCCAAACTAAAACAGGCCGGTGCTATAAAAGAAGTATTTTACCCACAGTGGCTAGCTAATACAGTTGTGGTGAAAAAGAAGACGGGGAAATGGCGAGTGTGTGTGGACTTCACGGACCTCAATAAGGCTTGTCCTAAAGACCCTTTTCCTATGCCGAAGATAGACCAATTGGTGGATGCAACGTGGGCCATCCTCGGATAAGTTTTTTGGACGCATTTCAGGGATATCATCAGATACCATTAGCAGTGGATGACCAAGAAAAGACAGCCTTCGTCACACCCATCGGAAACTATCATTATAAAGTGATGCCGTTTGGGTTGAAAAATGCGGGATCTACATACCAATGGATGATGACTAAAATGTTCGAGCCACGGCTAGGCAGGAGCATTGAGGTCTATATTGATGATATGGTGGTAAAGAGTAAGGTGATGTCCGAGCATGTGGAGGATCTGGCAGATATTTTTGAAATCCTAAGGGAGCATAAGTTACGCCTAAATGCCTCAAAATGTTCCTTTGGGGTGGGTTCTGGAAAATTCTTGGGGTATATGGTGACTCACAGGGGAATTGAGGTGAACCCAGACCAGATAAAGGCCATTCACAATTTGAAGGCTCCTTGGAATCCGAAGGAGGTGCAGAAGCTGACAGGAATGACCGCAGCGTTGAACAGATTTATCTCCAGGTCAGCCGATAGGTGCAGACCTTTCTTTCGTTTATTACACAAATGGAAAGGATTTAAGTGGACCGAGGAATGTTCAGTAGCATTTCAACAGCTGAAGGATTATCTATCTCAGCCGCCTATCATGTCCAGCCCTGAGGTGGACGAGGTCTTATTTGCCTATTTAGCAGTGGCCCCTTATGCGGTAAGTTTTGTTCTTATACGAGAGGACAGTGGCGTTCAAAGGCCAGTTTATTATGTAAGTAAGTCGCTTCATGAGGCCGAGGTGAGATACTTATCGTTAGAAAATGCCATCTTGGCGGTAGTGCATGTAACTCGCAAACTCCCGCATTATTTTCAGGCGCACACCGTAGTAGTCTTAACTCAGCTACTCCTTAAGTCCATACTCAGAAGTGCTGACTATACGGGGAGGATTGCTAATTGGGGCACGATCCTAGGGGCTTTCGACATCAAGTATATGCCCCGTACTTTCGTGAAAGGCCAGGTCCTCGCTGATCTGGTGGCAGAGTTCATCGAGATCCCAGAAGAGGTTGAGATGAAGTAATGCGACATGGATGGAAAATCGGTTGGATTGATTTCTACACAGGGTGATCCACCCTAGAAAATATATGTGGATGGTGCAGTTAATCAACGGGGAGCTGGAGTAGGACTAATATCCCCCGAAAAGATCATCATTGAGAAATCCTTGAGATTGGGATTTTCAGCCACAAATAACGAAGCAGAGTATGAAGCTTTGTTGATGGGAATGAGTATGGTCCAGAAAATGGGTGGAAAAGCGGTGGAAGTGTTCTCGGACTCAAGACTGATTGTCGGCTAGGTGAGGGGAGAACTGGAAGCCCGAGATGCTAGAATGCAAGAATACTTGAGCCGAGTCCGGCGCGTATAAGTAGAATTTCAATCTTTTGACTTGTCGCATATCCCCAGGGGTGAGAATGCTCACGCCGATTCCTTGGCAACCCTTGCCACTTCTGCGGTACAGAATTTCCCCAGGGTGATAATCGTTGAGGATTTGTGCACTCCCTCTCCGGTAAGGGATGGTATGCTTCAGGTCCATCAGATAAACTTAACGTCGAGCTGGATGGACCCCATTGTGAAGTTCCTCGAGAGTGATACTTTGCCTGAAGAGAAAGTAGAAGCAGAGAAAATACGAAGGAAAGCTCCTCGGTTTTGGTTATCCGAGGACAAAAAATTGAACAAGCGTTCTTTTTCTGGGCCGTATCTGCTGTGTATACACCCGGAGATGTCAGAGTCCCTTTTAGAGGAGCTGCATGAAGGAATCTGTGGTAGCCATACAGGGGGAAGGTCCCTATCTCACAGAGCCATAACTCAAGGATACTGGTGGCCGAATATGCAGAAGGAAGCGCAGGAGTATGTTAGAAAGTGTGACCAATGCCAGAGATTTGCTCCTAGCATTCACCAACCGGGAGGAATTCTTAATCCCCTCTCTAGCCCTTGGCCATTCGCTCAGTGGGGCTTAAATATCGTAGGACCTTTTCCTAAGGCGTTAGGAAATAAAAGATACCTACTGGTCGGCACAGACTATTTTACTAAATGGGTCGAGGCTGAACCTTTGGCTAACATCAGAGACGTTGATGTTAAAAAGTTTATCTGGAAAAACATCGTGACGCGGTTTGGGACTCCACATACTCTTATCTCGGACAATGGTCTGCAATTTGACAGTAAAGCTTTTAGGCAGTACTGTTCAGAGTTGGGTATCAAGAATAGATATTCCACTCCGGCCTATCCTCAAGGGAACGGTTAGGCAGAGGCCGTCAACAAGGTTATAGTTAATGGACTAAAAAAGAGGCTGGATGATGCGAAAGGAAGATGGGTGGAAGAATTGCCGCACGTCCTTTGGACCTATCGAACAACGCCCCGAAAGTCAACAGGGGAGACTCCTTTTTCAATGACATATGGAACCGAGGCCGTCATACCTCTGGAGACAGGTTTTCCAACGTTAAGGACTAGTACCTTCACCTCGGATGGCAATGACAGCCTGTTGGGGAAAAGTTTAGACTTGATCGAAGAGCGAAGGGAGTGTGCGATGGTCCAATTGGCTTATTACTAGCATAAACTCAAGCAAGGTTATGACACTAACGTAAAGTTGAGGCCTTTAGCTGTAGGAGACCTGGTGTTGAGAAAAGTTTTGGGAAATACTAAGAATCCAGCATGGGGAAAATTGGGGCCTAATTGGGAAGGACCTTATCGGATTACTTCAGTAGCCGGAATAGGGGCCTATTACCTAGAAGATCTGGATGAAAGAGCTGTACTCCATCCCTAGAATGTAAACAATCTCCAGAGGTATTATTATTAATGAAAGTAATCTAGTTTGAATTCCCTTTGAATTGTGTCTACAATATACGATGTGTTTCCATGGACAATTATGAAGTGTTAAACAAAAACTAAGTTATGTCAGGTCCTCGGACCACAAACTTAGTAGAAATTAATACCCTGTGACAATTATGAAGTGTTAAACAGAAACTAAGTTATGTCAGGTCCTCGGACCACAAACTTAGTGGAAATTAATACCCTGTGACAATTATGAAGTGTTAAACAGAAACTAAGTTATGTCAGATCCTCGGGTCACGAATCTCATGAAAATTAGTATTCATTTCCTTATGATATTTGCTGAGATGGTAAACAAAAGCTTTGGAGCATCGCCTAATATGCAGTTGAAGTATTGCAAATCCTACTCTATCCAATTCTTAAGCGTTCTCTAAGGTTTTAATTAATTAGAAAGAATATGGGGGTATCCAAAATGATTCAATAAGAGCTCATAGTGCTAATATTTTTCCCCTTTTTTCTCGGTCACTGATTGCCTACAATCGTAAACTGTTCTCTCTCCTTCATAGACAAGAGATAGTAAAAATAAGCTCACTCAAAATTAAAATAACATAGTAAACGCGTACAAAAATAAGATAAATTGGCAACAACAGTAAACAAATAGGCATAAACTGTCGCACAAAAGTCCTAACCAAATTACAAGGCAAGTCCTATTTTTTCAACCTAATTTGGAGCTTTGGAGCTTGGCTGGCAGATTTGCCTTCCTCAGAGATGGTAACTCCCTCTTTGTCCTTAGTAGCTTCACCAGTAGGCATGATTGTGGAAGCCAAATCCTGTTGAAAACTAGGGGAAGCTATTCCTGCTCCAGAAGTAGCTGCAGTTTTGTCCAAAGGGACTTCTGGGGGGTCGTTACTCTCTTTATCTGTTTTTGACTGGCCAGGATGAGGAGGATGCAGAGGTAGATCAGCCTCCGTAAGATTGATGGTTGGGGGAGTACCTTCAGCCTGACTAGATGGGGGATCCGAGGCGCGAATTGCTTTAGGGAAAAACACGTTCTCTGGCTTCCTTAGCTCAGATGAAGCCTCAACTCCAGCTCGGTTGAGGGCCTCATCCCACGTTTGAGCACAATAGATGCGGCACACCATGGGCACTTGTGCCCTCAGTGCCTCCTCCGTCTCGGCCACACCTAGGTCGTAGCCTTTCTGCTCGGCCTCATTCGTTGCCTGTTCGGCCTCGGCTTTGGCCTTTTCAGCGTCCTCTTTTAGCTTCTCAGCTTGTTCCCTCAGCTTTTGGGTTTCCTCCAGGTGCTTCCTAAAGACTGCAATTTGTTCCCGGGCAGCTTTCAGTTCCGCATTTGCTTCGAGCAAGCACCTTCTTTGGTCCTCGGCTTGCTTTTGGTAGTCCTCCAAAGCCGAATCAGCGCTCTTGCGAGCTTGCTCCTCAACAAGCAGTTTTTTCTTTGTAGCCGCCAAATCCTGCTCGGAAACTTTCATAGCTTGTACAGCTGACGCCTGTGTCTTCTTTTCCTCGTCCAACTGACGGTAGTTGATGTTGAATAGTTCGTCCAACTTAAATGTGTTTTGGATAACCTGAAGAGAGCAGAATAACGTTATAGTCAATTAAACGTATATAACTGAGAGAAATGATCATAGAAAGAAAAGAAAGAGGTTTGCGCAGAACCATAGCTAAATATCTTTTGTTATTGAGGATGAGCTCATTTTTCTTTGCATTCTTTATTTCGGCCATATCTTTTGGAAGCAGCAATGCCTCCTCTACAGAAGAGGCAACGTGACACCCAATGCCACCATTGAAATCTCTAATGGATGTATCATCTAGTAAGGGCTCCCCACCATGCATAGGTGCTAGCAACCACGCCTGGGGCTTAGGAAATTGGATGGCCGACCTCTCCTGGTCTCGTTGAGTTGGGTGGCTAGTTTTTTGCTGCTTTACAGCTCGCCGGGCATCCTCTTCACGATTCGGACGGGACTTGCTCGCATCCGCCACATTCTTCCCCTTCTGCTCCTTGCGCTTTTTTAACTCTAAGGCATCAGCTTTGGCAGACGGGGGAGGTTGGTGAGAAGGTTGGGGTAGGGCAGGAAGAGGAGACTTGGTGGGAGAAATGGAACGCTTAGATGGCATTGATTTTGCTGGCGCACTCTTCCCAGGTTGATGCTCAATCAACTCCTGCAAACTCCTTTGCGACTTTCTCTGTACTCCCATCTCGTCAGAATCCTCCTCGGAGTGTATAGGTTGCTCGAAAACCCCAAAATCTACTGAAGAATCTGAGAGTTCTACAACTCCCTCCTCTTCTTCCCTCTCACCTTCGTCTTCCCCTCTCTCCTCTGTTTCCTATTCTCCGAGGGTAGGCTGGGATGACGAAGCTCTTGATGGGATGGCGGCCACAAATAGGGGTTCGGTACGGGCTGTATCCTTAGGGAGTGGAATACCTACTGGGACAATGAACCCCTGATAGGCAACACTAATGCGTTGGAGCCGACGATCTCCGGCCCTGATCACGCACCTCGACGCTTGAAAAGCAAACGAGAGAGGGGTGTAGCCGAGGATTAGATGAGCTGCCCGTAGTTGGCCGTTAACCTTGTTCACATATATCTCGGCCTTCAATATCCTGTTCAAGCTAGCTTGGTTGACTAACTTGAGGTTAGGCTTGGTAAAACGCTTATCTGCAAAGCCATTGAATCGAATCAAAAAGTCAATAGGGGTGACAATAATAAGACTCAAGCAAAACAAAATATATATACATATGAACTAAACATTGTAAAGCTGAAACCGCATTCCCACCTGGCGTTCCTTCCTCCACAGGGCATGACAGGCCGTCATGCCACTCCCCAGAGAAAATAAGGAAATCCTCCTTCAGGTTCTTGTTTGAAGTGGGTAAGCACTAAATTAACCTCACCTTGGGGAATCTCGACTTGAGGTAATATCCCTGCTCCTTCAAATGATGGAGATTGTACACCCAATTCACATCGTGATGGGTCAGACCTAGATCCATTCTCTCGTTCAGAGCTTCTATACTTCGTAGGACCCTAAACATGTTTGGGGCACACTGAGTTGGGGATAACCTAACGAACCTAAGGTAGTTCCTAGTGATCTTACCCATGGGGATGGTCATCCTGCCTTCTATGAAGGCAATCATGGGAATAACCACTTCCCCAGTTCTCCTAGCATCGAACCATTCCCCCTGAGCTGCGTACCTCATACCCACTATCGGGGGAATCCTATACTTAGAACGAAAACTTCTTATACCTTCCTCAGATTCAACTAAACTACGAAATCTACCCCCCTTTTTTCCCATTTTTCTAAAGGATTTTAATAGAAAAATTAATGAGTTGAAGATGAAAGAGGTAAGGATTTTGAGTAAACTTACAAGTTTGGAAGAGGATCCTCGGACAAACGCTTAGTATTTGTAGACACACAGAGAGGAAGGGTAAAGAGTCAGGTTCAACGTACGAGCCCTAAGATTATGATACTGCGGAAAGTAAGTAAGAAAGAGACGATTTGAAAGGTTATTTATATTGACCCATAAATTGCAGGCAAGAAAACTCCCGCTCGTGAAACGAGAGGAGCCCTCCACCGTTAGATTAATATCGTATTGTTGAACGTGGGGGACAAGGGCGTCACCAAAATTTAATACTGGCACGCTCAACGCGCCTAAACGTCAGGAACGTGCCTTGGGTAGGTGAAGAGATGTATGAGGGTCAGAAGTACAAGATAGAATTCTAAACGACATCAGCCGAGGACATCAAAATCAACCTTCCTCCCGAGGAGTCGAAAGGTAAGATTTTGAGGGCTATTGTGGGGGCCAGTTAATCAGGAGATATTATCAAGACCATACCAGCTGGGCCTAAAGTCCAATCCGAGGATGTTAGACCATCCGAGACGGCCCAGGTAGGCCTGTGAAACAAGCAAGTCTAAGTGATGAATAAAAACCCCGTGGGATGAGTCTAATAAGTGTCCTAGGATAAGAGTACCCTCGGCTGCCCTCGGCCGAAGTGAGTTTGATTGCCATGCCCGTACCGACTTACTTCAGAGTCGCGCCACAGCTGGAGAAGGGATAGTGGACTAGGGAAAAAACGGAGGAGGCAAACAAATATCTATAAAGCTGCTACCTCCGCATTAAATACCTTCCAACCACCTCCCTGGCCGCATTAATGTGGAGGTGATACCTGAACAATGATGAAACAGCCTTACAGCTACCAGTTGATTTTTCCAGGAAGTGTTGGATGGGACAGGAGGATATCCTCCAAACTCAACCTACACGTGTGCGGCGAAGATGAGACGAAAACGGCAGTATATAACTTGTAAGAGAGCATTGAGAGGGGGGGATCAAAAAAAAGAAAAAGCAAAAAAAAAAAACAGAAAGAAAGAGCTTAGAAGAAACTCTTGAAAAACAAAGAACACAACTAGCTCGCAAGGAGAAGTTGATCATAATATTAGTGTGAGTACATCTGTGAGTGTTAAAGGTAGGATCGTTCTCCTTTAAGGTCAATCTAGCCTTTCAAGCCCACGCTCTATAAATTTTATTGTAAGGGCCTTTTTACGTGCGAAGCCCATATCATTTGGGATCGTCACATTTTGAGTCCTTACAATATATAAATGATAGAGCTTTGCTCAGTTTTTTTTTATTTTTTTTTCATAGGAACTCATCATTTCAATTGATGGTTAATCAACTAATTCAAACATGATTCTCAAAAAAAAAAAAAAAACTAATTCAAACATTATCAAGGAATAGGGTTATTCAGCATGTTAATAACAGCTATGGAAAATTTCTTTTCCGTTTGTTCTTGCTTATCCTTCTAATCATGTCTGGTCAACCCCATAAATATTTCTTACGCTGTGGAAAATTAACCTTGTGCTTGGTAGCCTAATCAATCTTGACAAAACATGCATTTTCTTATGCCTTTCCTTTTTCCGAGAATGTTGGGTGTATTATTAGCTATGTCTAGGCCAAAATGGAGATATACCCCTTTCAGCTAAACTTTTCAGCAAAATGCCCCCTATCTGAAACTATTTAGAGATATGCCTCTGTTTTAAACTCAATTTTCTAAAAATCGAGTTTTAATGAAAAACTAGATTTGGTGAAAATCGAGTTATAGGCAATCAAACTTAAAAAAAAAATCCAACAACTCGCTTTTTGCCAAATTGAGTTTCAAAATAGGGACAAATCCCTAAATAGTTTCAGACAGGAGACATTTTGCTGAAAATTTTAACTGAAAGGGGTAAAATCCAATTTTGGCCACTATGCATATGAAGCATTGATATTAACATAACACGGCAATACAACAATTAATATATCAATCAATATTTATTTTTAAGCATATATCATATATTTCTTGGCCTACTTTATCTTTTTTTTTTTTGGGGGGGGGGGACTTTATCTTAAAATTTAAAGAAAAGTATCAACAAGCAAATAATAGATTGCAAAAATA
This sequence comes from Quercus tomentella, assembly GCA_028535165.1. NCBI lineage: Eukaryota > Viridiplantae > Streptophyta > Magnoliopsida > Fagales > Fagaceae > Quercus > Quercus tomentella. Next base: position 8,366,367 of record JAPQVY010000122.1, on the reverse strand, counting down.
GTATATTTAATATTTATACCCATTAAATGATGTTTAAAGTAAAAAAAAAAAAAAAAAAAAGTTCAAATAATTCAATTTAATGAATTGAAATAATACAAGTAAATGATCTGCACAATATGGTTATATTTGTTTATTACAACAAATAAAACAACAAACAAACAAACAAATATAGAAGCAAAAATCACTAATCACTCCCTAGCCGAGAAAAGAAGAAGAAGAAGAAGAAGAAGAAGAAGGGAAACAATGAGAGAGTGAGACTATCTCAGTGCTGAAGAGAACACAAGAGAGGGAGATTGCACCAGGTTCAAGCATTTTTATGTTAATTTTTGGGACATATGGTTGTGTTGTAACTTGTAACCGTGCTCAGGGGTTGTGTCCCCATTAAATTTTTTTTCCAGACACGTACGGAACAAGCGTGCAAGCGTGTTGGCGTGGTATCTGCGTTCAACATGGACACATTTATAATAATAATAATAATAATAATAAATTATATGAAGAGTTGTTGCCGCGAAATAGAGTTTTGAGTTTTAAAAACATATTTTTAAGCTCCCAAAACGCCTAACCAAACAGCCCTATTACCCAATTTGGCGTGTTCATGTTTCCCAAATTATTCATGATACCCATTTATTTATTTGATAGTCTAGGGAAATAAAGGATTAAGAGACGAGTAAAAAAATAAAGAAAAGATAAGCCTTATTTGATAAGGGAAGATGGGAAAGGTACAAATGGATGGACCAAGAAAAAATTCCAAGCACCAAATCAAAATGCAACACCTCTAAAATATAAGGAGATATGTGGGTATAATATCGGTTGGATGATCAGGTTTTCGAGCAAAATTTTATTATACACAATCCTGACTGACCATTTGAATAAACTATATCCTCTGCACTTGATTTTGATCGACCCAACCAATTGAAACCGTTTACAACCCTTTGGGTTGGTCTGTATGATTACCCCTATAAAGGGACTAAGTGTGCGTTTGTTTGCACTTTTAGGAGCTCAAAACGCGCATATTAGAAAAAGCGGTAGAAAAATTGCGTTTGGCTCAGCCCAAAACGCAACTTTTTGATAAAAGCTGTGTTTTGGACTCAGGCAAAAACAACGACCAAAATGTGCAAAATTTATGGACCTCCTGAGGTCCATAAATCAAAACGTGAATGGAGAGTTTTGATATATCCGTTGGGCTCACAAGAGATTACCAAATTACCCTCTATTAAAAAACAAATCTAAAATCAAAACAACAACAACAGCAGATCAAGAACAGAAAAAAAAAAAAAATAGAACAACAACTTTTTCAGAAATAACAGATCAAGAACAGGAAAAAAAAATTAGACCAACAACTCTTTCAGATCAACAGCAGATCAACAACAACAAGAAGAAAATTAGAAGAACAACAGATCAAGACCCTCTGACGGATCAAGAAGAATGACGAAAAAAAAGGGGGGGGAGAGATTTACCAACCATCCAATCTTCCCGATCATCCAAGAACAAGAAAAAAAAAATAGAAAAAGAAGAAGGATGAGTTCTGGAGTTGGATGAGTTGGGTGAGTTTGGTTCCTTCGTTTGTTTTGAAGTGTTAAGAGGAAAAAAAGAAAAAAAAAAAGAAAGAGAGCTGGGAATGTTCTGGACTGAAGATGGTAGAGGAAAGAAGGAAAAAGGAAAAGAAAAGAGTGTGGTTACGTGGGTGGATGAGAAAAAAAGAGGGGAAAAAAAAAAAAGGAAGTAGAGCCACGTGTGTGGAGAGGAAAAAAAAAAAGAGAAAAAAGAAATTATATCATAATATTTTTACAATATTTTCACAATAAAATTTAAGGTAGGTTATTATTAGCTAATATTGGTGAGAAAAAAATAATTTTTTTAGAAAGAGAAAAAAATAATTTTAATAGTATGTTAAAATTAAAATTAGTATCAATTTTTATCACAATATTTTTACAATACTTTCACAATAAATTTTAAGTGGTAGGTTATTATTAGTTAATATTGGTAAGAAAAAAATAATTTTTTTAGAAAGAGAAAAATTGATTTAAATATGAAACAAACTCACATAAAAAAAAAAAAGTATGAAATAAATTCCCTTATATATACATTGTCCTTTTTGGTAATTTATCCTTCAAACTGCCACTTTTATAAGTGCTAGCCAAACACTCAGCTTTTTCATTATGCACTTTTTAACAGTTTTTACCAAATACTCAGCTTTTTGAAACTCCACTTTTTCATTATGCACTTTTAACAAAACTCCACTTTTTCATTATGCACTTTTACAAAAAGCTGAACCAAACTCACCCTAAGCCCTTGAGGATCTCCTGCCCTCCCAAATGGGAGAGCACAAAGCAAACCCCTTTTAGGTATCATACATATGGTGTAAGTAATTTATGAGGGTGAAGCCTTTTAATTTCAGGAATATGATTTTATTTCTTGTATTTAAGTACTATTTAACAGTGTACATAGTTTCATTATCATTTAAATTTTAAATGTTGTGACATTAGAAATAGCTTTAGATTTATAGTAATATTTAACTTAATCAATGTAAATCATTAAAGGGGTAAGCCTAGGACCTTTTAAAGCCTATTCCTGCCACATACTCACAGGCGGTCTTCAAACAAGAGAAACCAGTCTCTAGACTTGAGGGAGTACCCATCCTCGGACCAATTGAAAGCTCCCATAGCTCGATCGGTTACTGAGCTCCTTTAGACTTCAATACAATATAAGCATGGAAAAACATTTTTAACCCGTCAAATGGGCATTTAATACCTTGACCAAATTCTACTCCTTTTAATTTTAATGCAAAGTGGCAGATCCCCAACTATAGCCTTGGAGTCTTGGACAAATTCCATAGGACTGATCACCACAATTCAAAAAGAGAGATGTATCCTCATAGAAGCAGCAAATTCTTCCTATATTATTATTCCAAGCTTAGAAACACAAAAATTAATTTAATCTTTGGAATGCCTTTGATCAACCCTCCTAGTTGATCAGAAGTACCCTAGGAAGTATGTCATTTTAATCTTGTGAAATTGGATTCAAAGAGCTCAATCCACTAAAATTACTACTTGATCGGAACACTTACTGTGGTTCCTTAGTTTCACCCCACGATTATCCTCCATTTTGGGTTGTAAGTAATACTCCACGTAATTTCTAGTCCTCTCAACTCTATAGGAGTCAGATCTTACAAACTTACCCAAGATGTCAATGTCAAGAAATAAAAATCAAGAAAGCCATTGTATTGTTTTTGTTCTACCGCCAAAAGTTGAACTATTCTAGCAATAAGATCTTCAAATTACAATTTTGTAGCAAAAAATTAAAAATGAACTTTTGCTACAGAAGGGAGTCTTAAGTGCATGACAGGCAAAGGAAGATGTTAAGACTAAGTAATTTTTGCAGAGGAGAAAAGTAACATGAGAAAAACAAAATATACTAATGAATCCTGGTGAAGAATTTGTTTTCTTGCTTTAGTTCTGAAATTACTGAAACATCAACATTTTACTATTGCCAAATTACTACTTGTACATTCTCAGTCTGAGTTGCTTGGTTATCCATGTATCAGTTGGTTCCAGTTTCTCATACATAAACCATCCAAAAGTATATCATAATTGCTTGTGCATTTACATTATAGACAGCAATACAATGCCATAGCAATAGAAAAAAAATACTTTGCCACCTAAAGTGGTTAAGTAAGGTCTCTTCATTATCCTCTATATACTACATGTTGAAGACTACATCTGATTGAAATTTGAATATTTTATTCCTTCTCTGATTTCCAATTTTTCTGCTTCTTTAGATTCATGATCTAATCTAATGGGCAATAATTGAATGAGTAAATAAACAAAATTAGATGGATGTAATCATCCTCTATGAAAATATGCAGCTATATTTCATTCTATGTGACTGGATACATATATTATACGGATAATAAAAGTGAAGATAACATGACAACATCCATAATTTTATAATTATCTTGTTGAAACTTGATGCATGTAAATCAAGCCTAAAACAACTGCAATCACATAACTAACAGTAAAGTATTATGTGGACATGCATGGACCAATCCCATAAATGGTCGATAATAGATGAATAGGTTCCCAAGCAGATAACAACTATAGTATATATATCAAATTTCTTGATAGTTGGATAGCAGCAGTAAAGAACATGAATATGATCTCTGAAACCAGAGCCTTCTTCTTTTTAATACAAGAAACCTGAAGAATCTAAAGGACCATGTTTTTTGTTTAATAACATAGAAGTCTTCCATGGAAATAGCACTCAATCAGTTGCAGATAAAATTGTCAACCACTCATGTGGCGTCAGTTTTGGGTTGGAATCATATTAACCATTGTTTGGATAGGCTTTTTTTCTTTTAGATTATTAGCTTATTTGTTTGTACACAATTTTTTAAAGCCTTACTTTTTTTTCTACATACAGCTATACTTTTGCCCCTTTTAGGGGATTAGCATCACGTTAATCCAAACGGACCTAAAAAAAGTCAACTGATATAACAGATAAACATAACGTTGTTTATGTTGAGAATCTGTTACCTTGTGGGTGTGCTCATTCAGCTCATGGCTAGAGCAAACTACTCTACTTCGAACTTTTGTGCTTTTTATTTACTTTGATTTGCCATGGGAAGTGATAATTTGTAAGAGCTTATTCTAGCACTACTCACAAAACAAAAGCACACCAAAAGAATATAAACCATCCCCAAGCCAGTAGGAAAGTTTTTTTTTTTTTTTTTTTTTTTTTAATTTTTAATTTTAATTTTTAATGCCATAACTTCCAAGCCAATAAGAAATTTTAATGATTGGGAGATTGATAGTGGTTTCATTTTCCATCTACTAGATTCTTATATCTCACTAGGGAGGGGAGTGATAGGATGAGATGAAAGTTAAAGAATAGTGAAGATTTCACTATTCAATCATTTTATGAGTTTTTATGGGGCTCACAATCTATTTCCTTCCCTTGGAAAGCCATTGGGAGAACAAAGGCTCCTAGGAAGGGTTTTTTTTTTTTTTTTTTTTTTTTTTTTTTTTTTTTTTTTTTTTTTTTTTTGTGGACAACAGTTAGGAGAAAATTCTTATCTGCGAGAACCTCATCAAGAGGATTTACTCAATAGTGAGTTGGTGTTGTATGTGCCATTGTAGTGGGGAGACAATAAATAACCTCTTGATTCATTGCAGTGTGGCCTCTTGAGTTGTGGAGTTTGATATTCACGATGCTTGGGGTTTAGTGGGTACTACCAGGGCAGAGAAGGTTCTAGAAAATATTAGATCCGTTTCGGCTTGAAATGAAGCCTGGATGATGTTTTTTAATTTTTTGAATTTTTTTGGGAATTCTCTAGCTTAGGTCGGGTAGAAACGATTTGGAACGATTTTTTTTTTTCTCTTTTTTTCGGCCTGTCCCGACCCATTTCGGCTTGAAATGAAGCTTGGATGATTTTTTTTAATTTTTTTTGGGAATTTTCTAGTTCAGGTCGAGTAGAAACGGTTTGGAACGAATTTTTTTTTTTTTTTTTTCTCTTTTTCGACCTGTCCCAACCCGTTTCGGCTTGAAATGAAGCCTGGATGATTTTTTTTAAGTTTTTGAATTTTTTTGGGAATTCTCTAGCTCAAGTCGGGTAGAAACAGTTCCGAATGAAATTTTTTTTTCTCTCTCTTTTTCGGCCTGTCTCGACCCGTTTCGGCTTGAAATGAAGCTGGGATGATATTTTTTAATTTTTTGAATCTTTTTGCATTTCAGAGCAAAAAGATCAAGTGGTCAAATATTTTCACACCGTTTGCATTTCAGAGCAAGTGGTCAAATATATACTAATATTTTTACAAGAATTGGCTGCTTTTAATGGTGAATTGGGCGTTAACCATGTCATGCACGAAAAATTGTTAGGTGTTACATGAATTTAACCAAATTGAATAGTGATGTACATTTGGGCAATCTGAAACTGAAACAGTATATATATATATATATATATATATATATATATATATATATATATATATATATATTTATATAAATGATATAGCTTTGCTCAGTTTTTTTTTTTTTTTTTTTTTCATAGGAACTCATCATTTCAATTGATGGTTAATCAACTAATTCAAACATGATTCTCAAAAACAAAAACTAATTCAAACATTATCAAGGAATAGAGTTATAAGTTATTCAACATGTTAATAACAGCAATGGAAAATTTCTTTTCCGTTTGTTATTGCTTATCCTTCTAATCATGTCTGGTCAACCCCATAAATATTTCTTACGCCGTGGAAAATTAACCTTGTGCTTGGTAGCCTAATCAATCTTGACAAAACATGCATTTTCTTATGCCTTTCCTTTTTCCGAGAATGTTGGGTGTATTATTAGCTATGTCTAGGCCAAAATGGAGATATACCCTTTTCAGCCAAACTTTTCAGCAAAATGCCCCTTGTCTGAAACTATTTAGAGATATGCCCCTATTTTAAACTTGATTTGGCGAAAATTGAGTTATAGGCAATCAAACTTAAATTAAAATAAAATAAAAATAAATAAAAAATAAAAAAACCATTTTTCCAACAACTAGCTTTTCGCCAAATCAAAATAAGGACATATCCTTAAATAGTTTCAGACATGGGGCATTTTGTTGAAAAGTTTGGTTGAAAGGGGTAAAATCCAATTTTGGCCACTATGCATATGAAGCATTGATATTAACAGAACATGGCAATACAACAATTAATATATCAATCAATATTTATTTTTAAGCATATATCATATATTTGTTGGCCTACTTTATCTTAAAATTTGGGGGGGGGGGGGGGGGGAGGACAAGCAAATAATAGATTGCAAAAATAGTATATTTAATATTTATACCCATTTAAAAAAAAAAAAAAAAAAAAGAGAGTTCAAATAATTCAATTTAATGAATTGAAATAATACAAGTAAATGATCTGCACAATATGGTTATATTTGTTTATTACAACAAATAAAACAACAAACAAACAAATATAGAAGCAAAAATCACTAATCACTCCCTAGCCAAGAAAAAAAAAAAAAAAAAGAAGGGAAACCATGAGAGAGAGTGAGACTATCTCAGTGCTGAAGAGAACACAAGAGAGGGAGATCGCACCAGGTTCAAGCATTTTTATGTTAATTTTTGGGACAAATAGTTGTGTTGTAACTGTGCTCAGGGGTTGTGTCCCCATTAAATTTTTTTTCCAGACACGTACGGAACAAGCATGCAAGCGTGTTGGCGTGGTATCTGCGTTCAACATGGACACATTTAAATAATAATAATAAACTATAAGAAGAGTTGTTGCCGCGAAACAGAGTTTTGAGTTTTAAAAACACATTTTTAAGCTCCTAGAACGCCTAACCAAACGACCCTGTTACCCAATTTGGAGTGTTCATGTTTCCCAAATTATTCATGATACCCATTTATTTATTTGATAGTCTAGGGAAATAAAAGATTAACGCTCTGTTTGTTTCGACATAAAATATTTATAAAGGTAAAATATTTTACATCTAAAATAGAAAATATTTTAATTTTACCGTGTTTGGTTTGTATTCCTAAAAAAAAAAAAAAAAAAAAAAAAAAAAATTTGTATATTTTAAAAGAATTTTAACAATCTCACAAAACAATTTTGAGCAAGTCCAGGTCCACCCGAAGACAATCCTTTAGGGTTTCAGTGGTTTTTTTGGAGGAATATCAACAACTAATGGCTACACAGGTTTGACCAGGCAGAGTATAATGTTTATGGGGTTGGGTTTTCCATTGTATTTCGGTGCTTTCTCTGGGGACACCACTCCATGTAGTTGTTAGTTACTACTTTTACATGTAATTTCTTCAGTTCAATAAAGACTTTCTATCATTTTAGCTCAAAAACAAACAATCTCACAAAACCAAACCACCACCACTCCACCACCCAAATCACCACTATATCGGCACAAACCCACCCACCACCACCCCGACACTCCACTGACCACTCAAATCCACAAATTGGAGAATGAAAAACAAAAAAAGAGAGGCCAAAGCTGGCCAACCACCCACCATAACCCACAAACCCAATCCTCATCATGGCCCACAAACCATTCTAGCCACCCAAAAACTCAGCCATCAACGAACCTACAAACATCTTAGCCACCCAAAAACGCAGCCATCAACGGATCTACAAACATCTCAGCCACCCAAAAACACAGCCACTTACTGCAACTCAAATACCCAACCACCCACCACAACCCATAAAACCAGACAAAAGGCCCAAATCAATAAACCCATGTAGTGGTAAAAAAAAAAACTAGATCTGAGAACCGGTGGGTGAGTTGATGAAGGTGGAGGTAGAGCCGGTGTGATGGTGGTAAGAGAATCGATGGAGTAAGGGCTGGTGTATGGTTAGATCAAAAAAAGAATCAGTGGGTTTAAGTGGTTGAACCAAACTTGGTGGGTGGAGGAGTGGAGGCGAGTTAGGTGACGATGGCAGAGGTGGAGCCAGCAATGAGAGCTACCAAAGATGAGTAGTGCCGACAAAGCTGAGAGTGGCTTGGTGGCTCTGGTTTGTGGGAGGGAGAACTTGAGAGTGGAGAGGGAGAACTTGAAAATGAGAAGGGAGAGAGCGTGAGAGGGACTGAGGAGTGAGGTCTGATGGAGTATCGGGGTGAGAGCTTGAAAGAAAATGTAAAATGTTTTCCCAAAATTTTAAGTGTAAAATATTTTACATAAATTTGACTAGTTGATTTGGTTGACTGAAAATATTTTACTTTTGACTAAATATTTTACCATAAAACAAACACTGTAAAATAGGAAAGTATTTTTCTGAGAATATTTTACGTCAAAACAAACAGAGCGTAAGAGACAAGTAAAAAAAAAAATGATAGATAAGCCTTATTTGATAAGGGAAGATGGGAAAGGTACAGATGGATGGATCAAGAAAAAATTCCAAGCACCAAATCAAAATGCAACACCTCTAAAATATAAGGAGATATGTGGGTATAATATCGATTGGATGATCAGGTTTTAGAGCAAAATTTTATTATACACAAACCTGACTGACCATTTGAACAAACTATATCCTCTGCACTTGATTTTGATCGACCCAACCAATTGAAACTGTTTACAACCCTTTGGGTTGGTCTGTATGATTACCCCTATAAAGGGACTAAGCCCTTTCTCTTGTTTGAAGACCGCTTGTGAGTATGTGGCAGGAATAGGCTTTAAAATGTCCTAGGCTTACCCCTTTAATGATTTACATTGATTAAGTTAAATATTACTATAAATCTAAAGCTATTTCTAATGTCACAACATTTAAAATTTAAATGATAATGAAACTATGTACACTGTTAAATAGTACTTAAATACAAGAAATAAAATCATATTCCTGAAATTAAAAGGCTTCACCCTCATAAATTACTTACACCATATGCATGATACCTAAAAGGGGTTTGCTCTATGCTCTCCCATCAAAAGAGAGATGTATCCTCATAGAAGCAGCAAATTCTTCCTATATTATTATTCCAAGCTTAGAAACACAAAAATTAATTTAATCTTTGGAATGCCTTTGATCAACCCTCCTAGTTGATCAGAAGTACCCTAGGAAGTATGTCATTTTAATCTTGTGAAATTGGATTCAAAAAGCTCAATCCATTAAAATTACTACTCGATCGGAATCCTTACTGTGGTTCCTTACTTTCACCCCACGATTATCCTCCATTTTGGGTTGTAAGTAATACTCCACGTAATTTCTAGTCCTCTCAACTCTATAGGAGTCAGATCTTACAAACTCAAACTAACCCAAGATGTCAATGTCAAGAAATAAAAATCAAGAAAGCCATTGTATTGTTTTTGTATTACCGCCAAAAGGTGAACTATTCTAGCAATAAGATCTTCAAATTACAATTTTGTAGCAAAAAATTAAAAATGAACTTTTGCTACAGAAGGGAGCCTTAAGTGCATGAGAGTCAAAGGAAGATGTAAGACTAAGTGATTTTTGCAGAGGAGAAAAGTAACATGAGAAAAACAAAATATACCAATGAATCCTGGTGAAGAATTTGTTTCCTTGCTTTAGTTCTTAAATTACTGAAACATCAACATTTTACCATTGCCAAATTACTACTTTTACATTCTCAGTCTGAGTTGCTTGGTTATCCATGTATCAGTTGGTTCCAGTTTCTCATATATAACCATCCAAAAGTATACCATAGTTGCTTGTGCATTGACGTTATAGACAGCAATACAATGCCATAGCAATAGAAATAAAATACTTTGCCACCTAAAGTAATTAAGTAAGGTCTCTTCATTATCCTCTATATACTACATTTTGAAGACTACATCTGATTGAAATTTGAATATTTTATTCCTTCTCTGATTTCCAATTTTTCTTCTTTAGATTCATGATCTAATCTAATGGGCAACAAATGAATGAGTAAATAAACAATATTAGATGGATGTAATCATCCTCTATGAAAATATGCAACTATATTTCATTCTATGTAACTAGATACATATATTATAAGGATAATAAAAGTGAAGATAACATGACAACATCCATAATTTTATAATTATCTTGTTGAAAATTGATGCATGTAAGTCAAGCCTGAAAACAACTGCAATCACATAACTAACAGTAAAGTAGTTTATCAAAAAAAAAAAACCAGTAAAGTATTATGTGGACATGCATGGACCAATCCCATAAATGGTCGATAATAGATGAATGAGTTCCCAAGCAGATAACAACTATAGTATAAATTTCAAATTTCTTGATAGTTGGATAGCAGAAGGAAAGAACATGAATATGATCTCTGAAACCAGAGCCTTCTTCTTTTTAATACAAGAAACCTGAAGAATCTAAAGGACCATGTTTTTTGTTTAATAACATAGAAGTCTTCCATGGAAATAGCACTTGATCAGTTGCAGATAAAATTGTCAACCACTCATGTGGCGTCAGTTTTGGGTTGGAATCATATTAACAATTGTTTGGATTGGATTTTTTTCTTTTAGATTATTAGCTTATTTGTTTGTACACGATTTTTTAAAGCCTTAGCCTTACTTTTTTTCTACATACAGCTATACTTTTGCCCCTTTTAGGGGATTAGCAAAACGTTAATCCAAACGCACCTAAAAAAAGTCAACTGATATAGAAAATGGGGAACAGATACACATAACGTTGTTTTATGTTGAGAATTTGTTACCATGTGGGTGTGCTCATTCAGCTCATGGCTAGAGCAAACTACTCTACTTCGAACTTTTGTGCTTTTTATTTACTTTGTTTTGCCATGGGAAGTGATAATTTGTAAGAGCTTATTCTTGCACTACTCACTAAACAAAAGTACACCAAACGAATATAAACCATCCCCAAGCCAGTAGTAAAGTTTTTTTTTTTAAATGCCATAATTTCCAAGCCAATAAGAAATTTTAATGATTGGGAGATTGATAGTGGCTTCATTTTTCCATCTACTAGATTCTCATATCTCACTAAGGAGGGGAGTGATAGGATGAGATGGAAGTTAACGAGTGGTGAAGATTTCACTGTTCGATCATTTTATGAGTTTTTATGGGGCTCACAATCTATTTCCTTCCCTTGGAAAGCCATTCGTGAGTTGGTGTTGTATGTGCCGTTGTAGTGGAGAGACCATAAATAACCTCTTGATTCATTGTAGTGTGGCCTCTTGAGTTGTGGAGTTTGATATTCACGATGTTTGGGGTTTAGTGGGTACTACCAGGGCAGAGAAGGTTCTTGATTTAGTGTGTGAGTGGCAGAGTAAGGGAAAGAAATCAACGTACCTTTGAAGATGTGGAGCGCAAATCAACATAATTGCAAGCATCCTTTGTTAGTTCTCCTTATGAGAGGTCCTTTGTGTCGGATCTCATAGATAGTAACTCTATTCATTCTTTCATAGATTCAATCCATGTGTAGATAGTTTTCCATTTGTAATTCTTTAGGCTACTTCGTGACCATTTTCACTAGGTAGTCTCGTTTCAATAAAATTATTTTTACCTATAAAGAAAAAAAGAGCTAGCTCAAAATGGCAACTCTTCCCCTTGTGTAAGTAAAAAACTATAGTTAACAGAAATTTATACAACACATAAATTAACCAAGAAACATATAATAACCAAAGTTGGGGTCTCAACTTAAATCCAACAGAATTAGCAGGTAATAATGTTATGCCAATAATGGCTGCAGGTATGAATTGAAATCAAATTCTTCCACTTATAAGACTTGGTATCTACCTGAATGGGACGCACTTTGTAATGCCTGCTTCATGATGTCTTCCAAAACTCGTTTTAATTCTGATTTAGCTCTCTTGACAGATTGTTCATTAGGGCCTTCAATGAACAAGTAAAGCTTGCGTTCTCCAGGTCCTGGGATCCGACCTGGTGCGAAATACTGGCCCCTGGTGCTAATAGCAGCTCCAGTCCACTCCGAAATCGGGGCCAAAGTTTCCTTCCGGGTAAGCCTCCATCGAGCATTCTGTGGGAAATCATTTATCTCCAGCTCCTCAACTCCATAACCACAATTCATGGCCAATTTAGCTTCTTCATTTTTTCTCATGAAGTATTCCAGCAACTCCTGCGCTCTCCTCCTCCGCTTTTGTATCTCCTCGCCCAATCTCCGCTGCTCCTCCTCATCCTTTAACTCGGTGTCTTCACGGGTCAGGTCATTCTCCTTTCTTATCGGAATCATTCTTGGGTTCTTTTCGTCACTGTCGTCTCTCCTGCTGTGCAGCTTCTCTTCTCTCTCACGTTCCCTCTTCTTGTTTTCCCTATCTCTTTCTTTATGCTTGCTCTCATCCATTGCTTTCTACTATGAATTCACAAACAAACAAAAAAAAAAAAAATCAATAAAAAAGAGCTTTGAAACCCCAGTAGATAAGAATTCATTCACAAACTACGTGCGTGATCAAAAGGTACTGTGAGTGACTACAAGTTCTTAAAAAACCTAATGCAATACAAATATGAGCGATCAAGTTTATAAGAGACCTGAATGAAAGAGAACAATAAGTGCACGCAAACAATGAATAAGACGAAAACTGAAAGCTTAAAATCTTTCAAAGTTGGAAAAATAGAATTACCAGATAAAAGTTTTGCAGGAATTAGCGGAAAACAAATTCGTGGCGAAGATGGATGTTGAATCCAGAGACAAGTTTTGAGAGTCGAAACCCTAACCTTGTGTTTTGCCCGAATATATAAGCGGCTTATTAGGGCCGAAAATTGTGTTACGGAACCGCCTAAGTTTCGGAAGAGCTTATTCTTTTTTTATTTGAGAAACACACGCATATGGGAGAAGGGGGATCGGAAGAGCTTATTCTTATTTCTTATATTGGATTTTTTTTTTTTTTTTTTTTTTTTTTTTTCACAATATTTTTACAATACTTTCACAACAAATCATAGGTGGTAAATTGTTATTATTTCTAATTTGAATTTACAACTTACACTACAAGAAAATGTATTTTTAGTGACGAAAAAATTTGTCACTAAAAGTCCTGTTTTTCGTCACTAATAACCTTTAGTGACGAAATTGGACTTTTAGTGACGAAATTCGTTTCGTCGCTGTAGCCCCGTCGCTAAAAGTCCTGGCGAAGAAAAATTTCGTCACTAAAAGTCCGATTTGTTTAAAAAAAAAAACTTTTAGTGACGAAAACGTTTCGTCGCTAAATGTTTTCCTCGCTAAAAACAGTATTTAGTGACGAAAATATTTCGTCACTAAAACCATTTCAGTTTATTAAATCATATTTAGTGACGAAATATTTCGTCACTAAAACTATTTTCGGGTACATTTAGTGATGAAAAAATTCGTCACTAGAACTATTTTTAAGAAATTTTAGACACATATAGTGACGAAAATTTTCGTCACTAAAACCATTTCTTACAAAATTCTGCTGCATTTAGTGATGAAATATTTCGTCACTAAAACAATTTTTTGTTGCCATATTTGTGACGAAAAATTTCGTCACTAAAACTTATTTTCTATTTTTATTATTTTCATGGTGTTGATATTAACCTGTAACCTGTCATTACATTATTAAAACCTCACATTTGATTAACATATTTATTTCAACAACACATTTATAAAAAATCGATCCATACATTCCACAAGTTAAAATTAAAGTAAGTATCCAATTCAAACTCCTTCCATACAATAAGTGTTTGCAACACATACAATAATTGTTTGCAACACATACAATAACTTAAGATGTTTTATAACAATACAAAAAATGTGGCATAATAAAATTAGAACTAACGGAAGATGTCCTCATATGTCTTCAAATAATGCCTAAAGGAAATCCCCTAAAGCCACCAATAAAAAATCTGCACAAATATAAATCTTTAGTTAAATATAAATCTTTAGTCAAATATAATTCTACATAGTGCCAACAGAAATTTCACTTCTATATCTTACCCATTGTCATCCAACTTTTATCCATGTTTGACTACAATTATAAAATGAATCCTACTTTAGTAAAATAAGGACAACTCATGCATAATGTATTCTAACATCTAAGTCTATAAGCCACTTAGATAAAGTTCTATCACATTCATGAATGCACAAGCCTATATTAACACTTAAACAAATAAACGTTGCACACACAAAATAAAGTTATATTAACACTTAAACAAATAAACAAGTCTATATTAACACTTACAAGTATTGAAATCAAATAAAGTTATATTCATCACATCTAATCAACAATACTCATTCACATTTGCAAGAATTGAAAAACACTCCCAATATGTATTTAAACCACCTTATAACACCATGCAAGCCATCCGCTTGCTCCAATACAACCCACCACAAAACCAATCACAAACATCACAAGTCTAGAGTACTTACAAGTATTGAAATCAAATAAAGTTATATTCATCACATCTAATCAACAATACTCATTCACATTTGCAAGAATTGAAAAACACTCCCAATATGTATTTAAACCACCTTATAATACCATGCAAGCCACCCGCTTGCTCCAATACAACAACCCACCACAAAACCAATCACAAACATCACAAGTATAGAGTACTTACAAGTATTGAAATCAAATAAAGTAATATTAATCACATCTAATCAACAATACTCATTCACATTTGCAAGAATTGAAAAACACTCCCAATATGTATTTAAACCACCTTATAACACCATGCAAGCCACCCGCTTGCTCCAACACAACAACCCACCACAAAACCAATCACAAACATCACAAGTCTAGAGTACTTACAAGTATTGAAATCAAATAAAGTTATATTCATCACATCTAATCAACAATACTCATTCACATTTGCAAGAATTGAAAAACACTCCCAATATGTATTTAAACCACCTTATAACACCATGCAAGCCACCCGCTTGCTCCAACACAACAACCCACCACAAAACCAATCACAAACATCACAAGTCTAGAGTACTTACAAGTATTGAAATCAAATAAAGTTATATTCATCACATCTAATCAACAATTCTCATTCACATTTGCAAGAATTGAAAAACACTCCCAATATGTATTTAAACCACCTTATAACACCATGCAAGCCACCCGCTTGCTCCAACACAACATACCACCACAAATCCAATTTCCAACATCACAAGTCTAGAGTTTTATAAGGTTTTCAACTAAAATTTACTTACTTTGCTCAAGCTAAGCTTACAACTTTCAGAAAAAATCCAAAGTTATTGCAAACAATGTGTATTTAGCCTGCAAAAGAAAAGTTAAACTTATAAGTACTTCAGTCTTTATAATGAATAGCTCTTACCAAAAAATAGATGGCCTTTACTTACCTACTTTATGAAATTGTACAACCTAATAGCTCTCTCTCTCTCTCTATATATATATATATATGCCTTTAAGTTTTTCTTCATTAACCAAACAAGTTTAGTGAACAAATCCTTTAGTAGTATAAACCATACATGTTTCTTTCAAATAAAGAACACAACAGTACAAACAGAAACATAACATTTCAGCTCCTAAACTTGTTAATCCACATCCGTTAACATCAAACATGTGATTGAACCCAACAATATAAAATATGAAGCTTTTAGCAATACTATCACGCCTAAACAAAAGGAAAAGTAATAACAAGGGTTTCAGTTAATTACAGCAAAAATACCCATTCTCAACAAAATAGTTCAAATATTTTTCAGCTCTAAGGATGGTAAAGTCGGTATGTTACTGCCATTTCTCAACACTTCAGTTTTTCTTTACTGCCCTCCACCTTGCTCTTACAAGGGGAGACACGCCATTTGGGAAAATAACCAGTAATATATTATTCAACCCAAAAGCAGCCTTCTCAACCAAAAAATGAAAGGGGGGTGGGGGTGAAGAAATATGATGACCAGCACAATATATTTTTTTGATAGGAAAGTTAAATGATAATAGTGAAACCAGCATGATATATTAATGCAATAAAGTTATCCATCACAAGTAAAAAATTATGAAGTCTACAGTCTGAGAAAATAAACCTGACCATCATTGAAGACCAAATGGCAATGGAACATTTTCAAAACAATGGTGGCTTAACCTAACAACTCCTGATGCACTCTACCTCTTAATAATATTGTATGAAACTAATTAAAGTTCAATATGTTTTGTGTATATGAAGATGTCAAATACAAACTTCTTTAACAATACAAGATGAGTCAAGACTAATAATACAAGTCAAGGGTACTAAATATTCAAAGTAATAGAACCTCATATAATCAATTGAGTTTTACAACAGGCTGCAAGTTTTTAATAATTCTGTGCCTCTATGAAAATTTTGATAACATTAACAGGTTTTCTAGAACAAATCCATAATTCATAATCCACATTGAATTCACTTTTCAAGGAATAAAAAATAAATGATCAAATAAAAATGCAATTCCAGAACTACCAAATAGAATAACTACATAACTGGTGCAAATGCATAAAAGTAGATGAAAATTAATGGCATTCAAATTCATTAAATCAACAGCACATACCAATAATGGATGAATAGGGTTGCTTGTACAAACAATTATTTCCTGCAAAACAATTATTCAATGTTTCTAAGAACAATCCAGTCAGATCAGAAGTGCATATGCTAGGAGGCAAACACATTGAGATTAAAAAGAGAAACAAAAGAGAAACAATTATTCAACAGCATGATCCTTTAAGTCATGAACAAACTATGTATTTAAGGGAATGAAAAAATAAAAAATAAAAATAAAAAATAAAAAATAAGAAAAACCTTACCAATCGTCGCGAATGGCGACGGCAACGGCGACGCTTCAACGGCAACGGCAACGGCAATGCTTCAATGGCAACGGCAACGGCAATGACGATAGCGACGGCAACGCTTCAACGGCAATGGCAACGGAAACGGTTCGTCGGTATTTCTTTCGCAACGCTTCAATGGTTCGGCGATGGTTCAATGGCAACGGCGACGGCAGCTGCAACGCTTCAATGGCAACGGCAACGGCGACGGCAGCTGCAACGCTTCAATGGCAACGGCAACGGCGACGGCGACGGCAACGGTTTTGGTTCATCGGCATTTTTTTGTTTGGGTTTTTTTTGGGTTATCGGCAACGGTTCTCTACTCTTAACGGCGACGGTTTGCTTCTCTTCTCTTAACGGCGACGACTGCTCTCAAATCGATGACGGAATGATCTGAAATCGGCAACGAAATGACCAAATCGGCAACGGTTGGTCTTTTTCGGGTTATCGTCGTCGTCGTCTTCTCAAACGTCGTCGTCGTCTTCTTCTCAAATCGGCGACGGTTCTCTTCTTATAACGGCGACGAATCTCTTCTCTAAATGGTGACGGTCAACTTATCGGCGACGATTGGCTTCAGCGTCGGAAGGCTTCGGTGGCTTTGGTGGCTTTAAATCTCTTTTTTTTTTTGAGCGTGGGATTCTCAGTATGAAGTGTTTTGCTGAATGGGTGAGGCTTTTTGTTTGGGAGCATTTATAGGGGTATTTTAGCGACAAAATTTTTTCGTCGCTAAAGACCACTTTCTGTGACGAAAAAGAAATTCGTCACTAGATGTGGGTAATAGCGACGAAAACATTTCGTCGCTAAAGACAACTTTATAGCGATGAAATGCTTTCATCGCTGTTTCCTACTTCTAGTGACGAATTTCTTTTTCGTCACTAAAGAAACCATTTTTTTGTTAATATTTTTAGCGACGAAATTTAAATTTCGTCGCTGTAGCATACTTTTAGTGACGAATCTCTGTTTCGTCACAAAAGGACCCAGAATTTGTTAAACTTTTAGTGACGAAATTTATTTTCGTCACTAAAGAAACCATTTTTTGTTAACATTTTTAGCGATGAAATTTAACTTTCGTCTCTGTAGTATACTTTTAGTGACGAATTTATATTTTGTCACTAAAAATATATAAGTGCAAAACTATTATTATTTTTAGTGACGAATATGTTTTGTCACTAATTCTTCCTTATAGCGATGAAAGAATTTTCGTCACTAATACTATCCACAGCAATACCTACAGTGACAAAATATTTCGTCACTAAAAATTTCAACTTTTAGTGACGAAATATTTCATCGCTATAGATTAATTATACTCCCGCCGAAATTTCCCTCCGCTGGCGCCCATTTTTTAGATCCCAATAGCGACGAAATTTATTTTTCGTCGCTAAATGTTATAATTTTTTTAACTATTAGTGACGAAATTCATATTTCGTCACTAAAGCTGTATTTTTAGCGACGAAAAATATTTCCTCACTAATTTTCGTCACTAAAAATACATTTTGTTGTAGTGTTAAATTACCTTTTTGCCCACTCATAACAACCAATTACAACCTACCACTTAAGAATTTTTGTGAAAGTTCTGTAAAAATGTTGTAGACATAGTATTTTTTTTTTTCGGTTTCTCAAAAAGACTTTTTTTGGGTAGTTTTTTTTTTTTTTTTTTTTTTTTTGGGAGAATCAATCTTTTTTTTTTTTTTTTTTTTTGATTTCTATGGATACCTTTTGTTCTATCTCCTTCTCTCCTACTCACAAATTAGGTAATTTTGGTAACTCATAATCTAGTTAAACATGTGAGTCATGTTAGTGGTTTTTCTGTGTGGATGAAGAATGTTTCTTCACGCTTTGTTGGTGTATTTTTAGCCGACTTTGACTGATTTCTTTTTAATAAAAGTACACGGTTTTTCTTCTTAAAAAAAGGGTTTATTAGATTTAAAAAGATAAGATAAATCAAAACTACAATGGGTGGAGTTGGAAAAAAAAAAAAAAAAAAAAGGTTGAAATGTAAATTGCACATTTTAAGTCCAATTCAGTCCTCCAAATTTCAAATTTATTCAATTTAAATCTTTTGTCTAATTTCCTTAAAATTTTCCCATAAAAAATATTTTTCTCACATGAAAAAAATTATAAAATTAAGAAAAATATTTTTTAGAATTTTTATGTGAGAATTTATTTCTTTAGTTAATTACATACTTAACTACAAATTTTTAACAGAATTGGACGAAAAGTTTGAATTGAATAAATTTGAAATTTAAAGGATTTAATTGTACAAAAGTAAAATTAGAAGACAAAAATAAATTTTAGTCAAATTTAGAGAGTGAAATTTGCATTTTATCCCAAAAAAAAAAAAAAAAAAAAAACAATGGACAGTGTGAAATTGTGACTGTAGTCCTATTATCAAGTTTGAAATTGTGATTAAAGTCATGATTTCAGTTATTTTTGGCAATCGCAAAATATTCCCAAAAAAAAAAAAAAAAAAAAATCCTTTTAAGAAGTTTTACAAAGGCCAAAGATTTTTGCATGTGAAACACTTCAAATGTGTGTTGATACCCATTTTCGTGACACATTCTGATTCAATCAAGCCCGATCTCATTGTGGGCCTAATTCATGTGTATATTATATTTCATTCTTTTAAACATGGCCTAGGCCCATGTTACATATTGAGAAAATTAAGAAAGTGTAGTTTGGAGGGTATGGATCGGTTTTTTTCAAACCTTTTGCATGAGCCTAGCATGCATGCTACAAAATGGGCAAGAGACACTAGTAGCACCCCAACCTCATGGAGGAGGTCTTTTACCCGAAATTTCCACCCCAAAATAGCTTTTATGCTTTGGTTGACCGTGGCCCAACTTTTTTGCTCTACACTTTTTTTTGCCTAAAACACATAGCAGAACCTAAGTGGCTAGCCTTGTCTACTACAGCAATCAAATGCAGACTCCAAGGGCTTGCCATGTTTAGGAAACATCAGTCCATGAATTTAGGCCACTTCATTTCCCAAATTATGCAAAAGGCAAGCCAACCTTTTTACCCAATTAAAGCAAATCTCCATAACCTCTTTGATTGAGACCTTGGGGTTCAAAGCCTCTTTTATTGACAAAAAACCAATCACTTAGAGCACCCAAAACTCAATACAAAAAGCCCCAATCAAATTCAAAAGGGACCAATCACATTTTACCCACATAGTTGAGACTTT
This sequence comes from Quercus tomentella, assembly GCA_028535165.1. Classification (NCBI taxonomy): domain Eukaryota; kingdom Viridiplantae; phylum Streptophyta; class Magnoliopsida; order Fagales; family Fagaceae; genus Quercus; species Quercus tomentella. The sequence continues at coordinate 8,346,011 of JAPQVY010000122.1, read as the reverse complement.
AGAGCAAAAGCCCATTTAGCCAGCCAACATTCTCACAATTCTGAAGCTTAGGGGTGGAAATATGGGTGTAGGGGAACCTTCCCTCTCTTCCTCACAACTTCTCTCAATTTTCTTTTTTCGCTGACTGTGAGTCAAAGTTTCAAACCTGTGTACTTTTTTTGCATTTTCTTGTATTTTAGTTATGACATATTGATTTCTCTTGTTAAAGTACCATTAACCTTTTGTTCATTATAAATTTGGAATTTTGGGCTTGATTCTCCACAAATAAAAATTTCTAAAGAACCTAAGGAGAGAATTGGGCTAATCTTGCATTTTTGGCCCTTGTTGCAAAAACGTCCTCGGCAATGTTTTAGTTGCATTGTTCATTAATCAAGATGCATTGTTTTCTATTAACAGATTTCTAAGGAGGAGGTCTTTTACCCGAAGTTTCCATCCTAAAAGAGCTTTTATGTTCTGGCTAATTGTGGCCCAACCTTTCTGCTCTACACCTTTTTTGCCTAAAACACATAGCTGAACCTAAGTGACTGGTCTTGTCTGCTACAGCAATCAAATGCAGACTCCAAGGACCTGCCATGTCTAGGAAACATCAGTCCATAAATTTAGGCCACTTTATTGCTCAAATTATGTAAAAGGCAAGCCAACCTCTTTACCCAATTAAAGCAAATCTCCATAACCTTTTTGATTGAGACCTTGGGGTTCGAAGCCTCTTTTATTGACAAAAAACTAGTCACTTAGAGCACCCTAAACTCAATACAAAAGGCCCCAATTAGATTCAAAAAAGACCAACCACGTTTTACCCATATAGCTGAAATTTTAGAGCAAAAGCTCATTCAGGCGGCCAACATTCTCAGAATTTTGAAGTTTAGAGATGGAAATATGGGTGCAGGGGAACCTTCCCTCTCTTCCTCACAACTTCTCTCAATTTTCTCTTCTCGTTGACTGTGAGTCGAAGTTTCGAAGCTGTGTACTTTTTTTGCATTTTCTTGTATTTTAGTTATGACATTTTGATTTCTCTATTGTTAAACCACCATTAGCCTTTTGTTATACACTTGGAATTTTGGGCTTGATCTCCACAAATAAAATTTTTTAAAGAACCCAAGGGGAAATTTGGGCTAATCTTGCATTTTTTGCCTTTGTTGCAAAAACGTCCCCAACAATGTGTTAGTTGCATTGTTCATTAATCAAGATGCATTGTTATCTATTAACAAATTTCCAAGGTCACATGCAGTTCTTTTAGTACTACACCATTTGCCACAATTTGATGAAAATTGATGAGTGGTGGACAATTGATGAATGATTTTTTTATTTTATTTTAAAATTGTCTTGTTTATTCAAAACTAAAGAAAATATGCTTGTATGTGTATGGAGTACGGTTATCTCTCTAGGAGTTGCAATACCTTTTAAGCTAAAGTAGAAATTTTATCTTGTATAAAAAAAAAAAAAAAAAAAAAAAAAAAAAAGAAAAGAAAAGAAAAGAAGAAACAAGTGATATTTATTTGATATTTAAATACCATACGTCATTAACTCCACTTAAAAATGAGAGCATTTAATGGGAGGGGATGAGTTTATTATATATTCATGACACCCATTTAATTCTTTGAAGGGTAAGTTAAAAAACACAATTGCATCTGCTCATTATTTATTAGCAATATAAGTTAAAATTTATTGTGAAAACAATGGAATGGAATGCTTTGGGGTTTGTTACCTTAAAACTGGACCAACTTCTCTATATTCTTACTTGTTTTGGGAAAAAAAATAAAGAAAGAGAAGAGAAAATCAACTAAACAATTTTTAGGTGGCCAGCTAGTTAGGGTTCTGTCACTGATGTCACTTTCTTTTGAAGGATACTTCAAAATTCAACCATTATTAGAAACAACAATGCGACAGTCTCAAAACTCTCAACAATTGAGTTTGTGAATGGCCTCTACCCATGCAGGGATGGATTTTTTTATCCTCCTTCCCAGCCAAACAAGAAAACGGATTAAGTGAAGCAGAAAAACCAAAGAAATCACCACAACCAAACTACCCAGAACCCATATTTGTATACTAAAGACCTCCTTATATTTCAAATAGTATAGTGAGAATGGGGTCACCATGTAGACTGCAGTTATATAGGTAATTACCAGGAATGCGAGAGTGGTACATAGAGCTATTGTCAAGAGGCCCATACAAATCTTATTCTTGACCGGGAATCCACTAACACTACACCAAAATAAGTCTATTACATCAAGTGTTAATACAACAAAATTAGTATAGTGGTATTAGACATAATATCACATCTAAAAATTAAAAGTCGTTGCAATAGTAACTTAAAAATAGTAAATTATTAATTAATAATAATTAGTTGTAATAATTTATAATTTTCAGTTGCAATAGAGATTTTAATACTAAATTGAATTTAGAAAATTTTTTGCAATAACTTAAATTGAAGAAATCAATTTTTTTTAATAACTTAAATTGAAGAAATCAATTTTTTTTAATAACTTAAATTGAAGACACCATTATAATAACTTGATACCAATTATATATTTTGCGATATATTATAATAGATCGAAATTTCAATGAGATGGCTTATTGCAACAAATTTAACATTGCAATAACTAAAATATCAATTATTTTACAATCTAATGTAATAACAAACGTGAAGCTGCAATGAATATATTATTACAATGATCTAATTCCAATTATTTTACAATCTATTGTAAGAAAAAATATGAAAAATTTAACTATTACAATAAATATACCGTTGCAATAATTTGAACCCAAATTATTTTTGTCAATTCTTTACAATCTATTGTAATAAAATTCTTGAAATAATAGCCTATTGCTACAAAATATTCGAAGTAATAAATTGTTTATTGCAATAGCAAATATATTATTACATCAAAATTTTCATTAAAATATTTAAGGTTTATTCCAATAAAATTTTTTTGTAGCATAAACTTATTATCTCAAATTTTATTGCAACACTTCGCATAAACTATTCCAATGACTTCGATGTTATTGCAACGATTTTTTTTGTTGTAATAAACATTCTTTGTTGTAGTGTAATTAGTAAGAAGGTGACAATGATTTATGCAATAAAAGAGATAGCATTGAATATTATGAAATAGAAGTAGTACAACGGATCGATAGAACCTATAACTGACGTTCCAGCATCAACTTTGATGTTATGACCAGTATAAAAAGTAACATTTCCACTTTGTGACCAAACACCGCCTAGGGGGCTAGTTGACTGTTGGAAAGTGAGAGTTGTAATCACAGTAGCCACTGCCATTATATAGCCACGATTCTCTTCTACCCAATTACCTCGGTATTTTAAGTGTTTCGACAAATTCTTCCACCATTTCTTCCTTGATTGTGTTGTTTTTGCTGATTCACTTGGATTATTCACTCTTTCAACCCTAGCACTGGCATCCAATAACATGTTGCGAATGGTAAAGCTATTGAAATCTTTTGGACAATTCTCCAACATAGATAAATATAATATACAAAAACACAATTGCATCTGCTCATTATTTATTAGTGATATAAGTTAAAATTTATTGTGAAAACAATGGAATGGAATGCTTTGGGGTTTGTTACCTTAAAACTGGACCAACTTCTCTATATTCTTACTTGCTCTGGGAAAAAAATAAAGGAAAGAGAAGAGAAAATCAACTAAACCATTTTTAGGTGGCCAGCTAGTTAGGGTTCTCTCACTGATGTCACTTTCTTTTGAAGGATACTTCAAAATTCAACCATTATTAGAAACAACAATGCGACAGTCTCAAGACTCTCAAAAATTGAGTTTGTGAATGGCCTCTACCCATGCAAGGATGGATTTTTTTATCCTCCTTCCCAGCTAAACAAGAAAACGGATTAAGTGAAGCAGAAAAACCAAAGAAATCACCACAACCAAACTACCCAGAACCCATATTTGTATACTAAAGACCTCCTTATACTTCAAATAGTATAGTGAGAATGGGATCACCATGTAGACTGCAGTTATATAGGTAATTACCAGGAATGCGAGAGTGGTACATAGAGCTATTGTCAAGAGGCCCATACAAATCTTATTCTTGACCAGGAATCCACTAACACTACACCAAAATAAGTCTATTACATCAAGTGTTAATACAACAAAATTAGTATAGTGATATTAGACATAATATCACATCTAAAAATTAAAAGTCGTTGCAATAGGAACTTAAAAATAGTAAATTATTACATTAATAATAATTAGTTGTAATAATTTATAATTTTCAGTTGCAATAGAGATTTTAATAATAAATTGAATTTAGAAATTTTTTTGCAATAACTTAAATTGAAGAAATCAATTTTTTTTAATAACTTAAATTGAAGACACCATTGTAATAACTTGATACCAATTATATATTTTGCGATATATTATAGTAGATCAAAATTTCAAAGAGATGGCTTATTGCAACAAATTTAACATTGCAATAACTAAAATATCAATTATTTTACAATCTATTGCAATAACAAACATGAAGTTGCAATGAATATATTATTACAATGATCTAATTCCAATTATTTTACAATCAATTGTAAGAAAAAATATGAAAAATTTAACTATTACAATAAATATACCGTTGCAATAATTTGAACCCAAATTATTTTTGTCAATTCTTTACAATCTATTGTAATAAAATTCTTGAAATAATAGCCTATTACTACAAGATATTTGAAGTAATAAATTGTTTATTGCAATAGCAAATATATTATTACATCAAAATTTTCATTAAAACATTTAAGGTTTATTGCAACAAAATTTTTTTGTAGCACAAACTTATTACCTCAAATTTTATTACAACACTTCGCATAAACTATTGCAATGACTTCGATGTTATTGCAATGATTTTTTTTGTTGTAATAAACATTTTTTGTTGTAGTGTAATTAGTAAGAAGGTGACAATGATTGATGCAATAAAAGAGATAGCGTTGAATATTATGAAATAGAAGTAGTACAACGGATCGATAGAACCTATAACTGACGTTCCAGCATCAACTTTGATGTTATGACCAGTATAAAAAGTAACATTTCCACTTTGTGACCAAACACCGCCTGGGGGGCTAGCTGCCTGTTGGAAAGTGAGAGTTGTAATCACAGTAGCCATTACCATTATATAGCCACGATTCTCTTCTACCCAATTACCTCGGTATTTCAAGTGTTTCGACAAATTCTTCCACCATTTCTTCCTTGATTGTGTTGTTTTTACTGATTCACTTGGATTATTCACTCTTTCAACCCTAGCACCGGCGTCCAATAACATGTTGCGAATGGTAAAGCTATTGAAATCTTTTGGACAATTCTCCAACATTTTTAAGGCTGTAAAATCCTTGTTGTTTCGGGAATCTACTTCTTTTTTCACTTTAGTCACCGAAAGTAAGTATTTTACTATCTACAAATTAAAGCTTAAAGTGTTATAATTTTGAAAATATTTGTTTTTGAGAACCATAACGTAAATATCAATTCTACTTAGATAGAGAATTTCTCTATTAGAAAAAAAGAAATTGTGATTGTGGGGATACAATTTTTTGGGACCCAGACCCTTGTCGTTTGGAGTCTTGACCCAAAAATCCCAACACAATGAATGTTGTAGAGTATGGGTTAAAGAACTTTGTTTAAGTAGATTTAAACAGTTTGAAGCATGGGTTAAGGGAATACATGAACAAGAACCAACGCCACTATGCCGAAAAGTCCCCAAGAATTATAGGACTAAAGACTTCATTCACGGATACAGATCAGTACAATAGGATTCCTCTTAATGCTTTTTTTCTCACTCCTTTTTCTCCGTCCCTTCTCTTGGTGGACTTCTACCCATTATATAGGCTCCTTCCAGTCATCTGGGCTTCACATTTGTTGATCATCCAAACCCCCACTTGAGCACCTGTCCCATCAGACATCTCCTTCAGTTCTTTGTGAGTTGTGGTAGCCAAGGTAGCACTGTTCAGGGGTCTTCTCCACATTAATGCGGCCAGGAGAGTAGTTGTAATGCATTTAATGTGGTGGTGACAGCCTTTGCTGAGATATTTCGGGTTTCTTTCTTTTTTACGTATTTGGAAGATGGGCTGTAGTGGCTTGGACGCGCCTTTGCTCCGGATTTCCAGTATCCGAGGAGAAATTACTCCTCGAACACGTTTTCTTTGCCCCAAGCGGGCTTGAATAAGGATTGCTTAGTCACGCTGGCTCCTCGGATGGGCCTGACTCCTCGGATGGGCTTGGGCCCAGCCTGTTATTTTGGGCCGGTCCCCACAGTGATATATACAGCAAATGTAGAAAATGGTTATTAACCGGAAGCAAGTCAATGTGGGGTTTTAAAATCCTGCCTGCACCAAAAATGGCAGGATTCTAAACTTGATACAATATATCCTTTGGAATCAAATATAAGAGGAATATCGTCTGAAAAACCAAAGAAAAAACTAGGAGGTCAATTCCTTAAAAAAAAAAAAAAAAAAAAAAAAAAAAGAATCCAAATCTCAATTATAAGACTAATATTAATAGAATTATAAATTCATAAAAAATTTTCTTCTCTAATTAACTATATAATGTTATTGGAAGGTAATATCACTATAATTAGACCATAAATTAATTAACTATAGCTAATTTAAAGTCGAAATCCTTGCAACTCTTGGATATATTTTTCATTGAAAAATCATCAGAGTAGATTGTAAATATTTTCAAAATTTTAATTAATATTTTACATACTCAAAACATTTGACAAATTCAAACAAAGATAGTTAATCACAATTGGCACAATTTGGCTTATCCAATAGTAAATAATTAATTTGGTAGATACTAAAAATATTTAAAATACCAAAAAAAAAAAAATCAAATAAATACACAATATGCAAATTTACATGATTCAGTTATGGACCTATGGGTGCTCATGAGTGGGGGTAAAATGATTTTTACTTAATTTATTTTTGCATGTATATTAAAGAAATAAATAAAAAGCTACCTCAATTTGTTTTTGCGTCACAGCTAAATGCAAGATAGTGTTGCCATCATTTGAGGTTTTGAAATTGAGAAAATCCCCATCGTCACTTGAGGATTTCACCAATAGGTCCAAAGCTTTTAATTGATTGTACTTAACACACAAGTGCAAAGCAGGTCTGTAGCTGTGTTTTTGAAAACGCGGCTATAGGTCCGCAGCTTATAGCTGCGGTTATAAAAACGCGACTATAGACCCGCAGGGGGCTATTGCTGCATAGTATAGGCCTGGTTTGTAAACGCGGCTATATCCTATAGCTGCGTTTTTGAAACACAGCTATAGACCCCCTTTTTTGTAGTGTAGTAAGGCCAACACAAATTAAAGGATGAGAGAGGGTAAAACATGGAATAAACAAACTGTATATGGCAAATGTTGTGTGCATGCTCTCTGATTAATTTTTTTTTTTTTTTGGTTTTAAGCTTTGGCCTCCCCATGTTCGAATCTTGGTTCCGTCCCTTGTTGAAGAATTCAAAGGTTTTAAAGTGGTTGTAAGACTTCTCTTACTATAGTAAATTGCTTATTTGGAGATTGTTTCCTATGTAGTGGTTTTCCCTTGGAGAAATATTTATCAGTTTTTCAATTTGTCACCATATCGTGTGTCTTGTATTTTTATTTTTTATTTTCATAGAAGAAGTGTCTTGTATTTATTGTGATTGGTTGATTTGCAATTGGTGACTACTTATGCTTATATTTTCTCAGTGATTAAAACCTAACTAAATAATTTGGCATAATCAAACTTAATAGGTAAATTCATTGCATAATAAAATTCAGGGCCTAAATAGCCTTCTTAATTAGTGACGCATTGTTCTTATACCTTTTTTAGTGATGATAATGTGAGGAATTTTCTACTTTGTTTTATTTTATTTTTCCATTTTATTTTAAGTTTAAAATATAATTCTAATAAAATAGAATTCCTAAAAAAAAAAAAAAAAAAAACTGTTTTGTTTTTGCCCAAAAATTTAAGCTCACACCCAAATTGACCACCCCCATCGGTGCGATTCAATGGCCTTATACATTCAGTCAGTTTTAGTGCAAAGGTGAATAAAATTGAGGGACTTGATTTGGGGTGTGTGTGTATTTGTTTAAAATGTATTTGTATATACTTAAAGAATTAAGATTGGAATATATATAAGTTTGTAAACGAGTTTATTAGATAACAAATTATTATTTTTAATTTATTAATAATATAAATAAAGATAAATTATATATTTGGTCCCTAACATCATTTATCAATCTGATCCCTGACCTTTTAAATGTGTTAATTTGGTCCCTAACTTTTTAGTTTTGTGTCAAAAAGGTTTTTACCGTTAAGTGATGAATGGAAAATAATAATGTGACTAGCGGTCAAAATAAAATAATATTTTTATGCCATGTGTATTGCCATGTTAACATAAACTTACCCAAAAAAAAAAAAAAGTTAAGGTTAATTTTCAGAATTGAAAGTATCTTTTTCATTCATTTCATTTTGCTTTGCTTTCTTGGAAATCAAATAAGGGTTAAAAACCCAGAATTGAAATCTCAACTTCTTCTTCTGCCCTTATTTTCCTAGTAACCAAAAATAAAAAACAACTTTAAAGCATGGGAAGCCTCTCTTAACAGATATAAAAATCAACAAAAACGAACAAAAACCTTGTTTCAACCAGAATATACTCCGATCCATCCTGTTTGAGGCTCAAAATTGAACTTTTACAGAAAAAATAAACAAAAAATCTCTATCAAAACAAAGAAAAGGATAAATAAGGATAAACGTGATTTCATCAAGAACAAAATTTGGCAATGGTAAAAAAAAAGAAAGTATAGAGAGAATAATTTGGAGTAATAGTGTAAATATGCTTTAGTTCGGATTGGTTCTTTTTTTTTTTTTTTTTGATAATCTGTTTAGATTGATTCTTTGTGATAATATTAGAAGTAGTTTTGATAAAGCTAGATTTGCTTCTTTGTGAAGATCTAGACCTGCTTTGTTAGATCGTCAGGGTTTTACTTCTTCCAAAAGGTCACCTTAATATGTTTTAATAGTAATATTTTTTTAAGGGTTTAGTTATCACTGGAGCAGGGATGTAAGAGAGGCTCAAGGCCTATTTGGTATGTGTAAAGTTGTAATTTACAACTATATGTTTTGTTGGCTTTTATTCCATGCCAAATTTGATTGTAATTTTACTCAATCTTTTGTACCCTGTATTTATTGTGGGATTTAATTGTAAGGGTTGTGTAATAGAGAGAGAGAGAGTGTAAAGACTTAAGCAATTGAAGACAGAAGAGTTTTCGCGGGTAGCTCGCGACTAAGCATCCTGTGAAATGATACATGTGCCCTGCACATGACTGGAATGCAAAGAGTCAGGATAGATGGAGACAATTGTGTTTCGCGAGTAGCTCGCGGGTAAGCCTTCCCACGAGACACTCACGAAACATTCTGTTTTGCCAGACTGTGCTATCTGATACACACTTTCTGTACCCACACTATATAGACCCACATTACCCACAAAAGTTGAGGAGTGCTTCAGAGAGAAAACCCTAGTCATAAACCTTGAGAGTTAGAGATTGTTATACCCATATTTCTCTACACAATTACTTGTGGATTTTCCTCAACTCCTACCTCTCCATTTCCATACCATTGAGAGGTAGATAGCCCAAACACTTAACACACCTTTTCAGAGTGTTCAGTGAGGTTTTGGTGCTGCTAGGAAGCATTGGAAGAAGCCAAAGATGGTAGATGCAACATGAAGCTTGTTGCGGGATCCGAAGAGCTAGACAAGACACGGTTCTGAGAAGCCTTGTTGAAGTAGGAGCTTGGAGGGCTTAGGTACATCGGGTAGATTAGGCTTGAAAGGTCTCTTGCTAACCCATGTATCCCAACTGATTGTCTAGTGGATCGATTACCGCTTGGAGGGTGGCGGAGAGGTTTTTTACCGAGTTCTTTGGTTTCCTCTTCGATAACACATCGGCGTGTTATCTTGTGTTTGCATTCTTCTTCCCTACTCTTTTACCTTTCATTTTACTGCTGTGTTTTAATGTTTATGGGTTAGAGTAGCTTGTTTATTTATCTGCTTGCATTTACTTTATTCCGCACTTAGTATTAAGTTAGAGTAAAATCAATGGAGCCGTAACTTTAATTTGGGAGTCTAAATAGCTCTTGTGTTTTCACATATTTTAGAACATTCAGTATGTAATTCCAAACAACAATTTTCAGTGTTTAAACACTGAAAACTCAGGTTCTAAAAAAAAAAGCTTCCTAACCTTCAAAGTTGGTTTTTTCTTGTTTGGTTTCAAGGAAAATAAGGGAAGAAAAGGAAGTTGAGCTTTCAATTTTAGGTTTTAAACCCTATTTGGTTCCTAAGAAAAAAAAAATGAAATGAATGAAAAATATAATTTCAATTTAGAAAATTAACCTTAACTTTTTATATTTAAAAAAAAAATTATACTAACGTGGCAATACATGTGGCATAAAAATATTATTTTATTTTAATCGTTAGCCACATCATCATTTTCCACCCATCACTTAATGGTATTGGAACCCCTTTTTACATAATACCAAAAGGTTAGGGGCCAAATTGACACGTTTGAAAGGTCATGGACCAAATTGACAAACGATGTAAACGTTAAGGATCAAATACATAGTTTACTCTATAAATAATCCATTTTATAGTAAAATAATATATAAGGATTCATCAAAAAAAAAAAAAAATTGATAATATAGGAATAATTACAAATTACTCATTAGCAATTTGGTTCAATTTCACTTTGCCTATTTATGGTTTATAAATTGTCATTCTACTTATTTGAGTTTAACTTTGAAGTGAAGTCAGATGCCAAAAAAACGTCATTTTTTCAATGTCTCATAGGATGTCTGAAGTTGTTCATCTGGCAAATCATTTTCTACCTGGGACTACTGATAAAGTGATTGTGGAGACTATGGAGGTGGCTAAGTTACAGCCTTTTCATACTTAGGGCCTGTCTGGAATCCACTTATTTTACTGAAATTGAAAATTTTTTGCTGGAAGTATTGTAGATAAAGGTAAAAATTAGTTGAAATAGTATAGTGAGATCCATAAATAGTACCAAAAAGTGCAGTGAGGCCCATGAATAGTAGCAAAAATAAACTGAATAGTAAAATAAGCTAGTTTTTTAAGCTAAAGCCAAACACACACTCAATAAGACTAAAGCTTTCCCAAAAATTAAAAAATTAAAAAATTTAGGCAAACTTCTTTTCGCTGTATTTGCAATTCTTGTATTCATGTTTGTTTAAACACTTAAAGTTTTGCCAAAGAGAAAGAGGTATTCGTTTTAAACGAATGTTTATGTTTTCTATTCCCCATTGTATTGTTAATTTTATTCAATAAAATTTGTTGTTGATTCCTTAAAAAAAAAAAACTTTGCTTAACAATTTTCCACTTTTTAACATAAAAAAATATGACAAAAATAGTTAGATAAATCAAGATTGAAAAGGGCATCTGTAAAAATAAATAAATAAAGTGGAATTTGCTTAGAATTTTCCGCTTTTTAACATAAAAAAATATGAAAAAATAATTAGATAAATCAAGATTGAAAAGGGCATTTGTAAAAAAAGAAAAAAAAAAGTGGAATTTGTTTATACTCGACTAAAGAACACGGTATGGAAATGAAAATAAAGAGTTAGATATCAACTAAAATTTTAGACAACAAAACACAACTAATAAAAATCTTGCAAAAACAATTACAAAGATAATTATTGTTGCTCTTCCTATTATTTGATTTGACAAAATTTGGTTATAAATTTAGTTTTACCATTGTAACCTTAGGCTACTAGGTTTGTAGTCAAATTTTATCCAATTAGATTAGACTCAATTTAATTAGTTTATAAAGAAATAAATCAAGAATATCAATAAAATAAAATAACATAAAGAAAGAAAATTGTTGATTGATGCGGCAAAAGCCATGAGACTAGTTCAACCCCGGCAGCTCCAATCCATTCAAGCCACAGCCAAGAGCTCTCCCTCTCTCGTCAAATCAAATCCCTCCTCCACGTAATCAAGTTACTCCAAAGATAAAGCCAACAATGCATGCTTCGTGTCATTTGTTACACTGGACCGATCCAAAGCAGAAGGGATGCCATTGCATTACTCTGCTACGTCGTGTCTTCACCAAAGGCCGCAGTGAAAAGGAGAAGAGGGCGAAGAGAGAAATAGGAGAAATATGAGTTAAAAGACAGTTGTAAACTTGATTTTAAGCGTGAAAATTTAAGATGGGTTATGACTGCTTAATGAAATTAATTTTAGATGGATAAAGTGATAATTTTCGAATAACTAATACGGAAATGAAATTGGACCAGGTCAAGATGAGTAATTTGTTTTTAACAATGTGTTAAGGTACTTTTTTTACATCTAACTTTATTTGATTACCACATATTTATATCACTATAAGTTATTGGGTTTTCCCAATATTTTTTTTGGCTCTATTATTATGCTAATCACAAATATTTCATATCTCATTATTTAAATTGGGTCATGATATAAACTATCACAAAAAGCCCAAAAAACTCCTATTTTTTCCAATTTTATTATCATTATTTAGTTAAGCCCAAAACCGGTCTTATGAACCCAATACACACATCTTATTCTATTTAAAGCCCAAGAATACTTATGCTTGACAATATTTGAAGAGCCCATAATTCAAATCCATGGCAAAACAATTTTATCAATGGAATTCAAATCCATAATCAAAGCCCATGGTTTGAACCCATGACGATTTATTTATCCAAAACCTAATTCACATTGGCAATATCAAAGCCCAATTCTCATTGGCAATATCAAAACCCAATTCTCATCGGCAATATCAAAATCCCAACTTACGTTGGCACTATTAAAAGCCCAAGCTAACTACTTGGCACTATTTATTGAAAGCCCAATGTTATCAATACTTGGCAAAATACTATATCATAATTGTTTCACTTAAAAGTCCAATAATGAACAATACTTTAGATCCTTAAACCTATTACCATAATATTACAAGCTCATGGAATTTATGAATTATCTACTCTCAAAACCCATGGCGATCATCTTATAAAAGCCCATGGAAAGATATGATTATTAGACCCATGACATTTATTTATTTCATATTATAAACTCATGTTCACTATCCATCTTACATCACAACATTCATAATATTTATTACCAAAACTCATGGTAATTATTCATCCTATATGTCCATTATGATTATCTATAGAAAAACTCATGAAAATATCACATTATTCCATTATAGTGATTGTTACCATATTTAAAAGCCATGATATATATTATTCTTAAGAAAAATATTGGAGGCCATTATTTAAAAAAGCCCCAAGGAAAATATCATTTACAAAGTAATCCATAGTAAAAAAATTATGAGAAGTTATTTAAAACCCATGAGGAATAAAAAACCCATGGCAAAGCATGTCTTTAATGCCCATTTTGTAGGCCCAAGAATCTTGTAGAGAAGGGAGCAAGCCCAAGCAAAGAAAAGACCATGTGGCCCAACTAAAGGTGCTGAAATGAAGCAAAGTTCCAGCCCAAAAAGGTCCTAGCAAGAGGCTTGAAAGTGGGCAACCAGCCCTTGTTCATCCCTAACCAAAGAAACAGCTAGAGCCCCCTACAAGAGGACCAAGCCTTTGAGGATGAACTAGGGGCTATCCCATCCGTTTTTTGCCACCCTCTACCTGACGTGAACAGTGCCCAAGGGCTGTCATATCAGCTGAAGTCAAAAGGATAAAGGGACTCCATCATCTTCCTCAAGACTGTACCTCCAGCAAAAGGGGAGCTAAAACCAAATTGTCTAAACTTCAACAAATTAATGCTATAAATGTTAAAAAACGTTCAAAACGTGATTCATGTGCCAAGCCCATGAATCTTAAAAGGGAAAAAATTGGGAACATGTGGTTTGGAGGGCATAAATGGATCTCTAGCGAAACCCTCTGAAGTGGGCTTAAATTTTGACACCTGGCTTGGGGTGTTGAATCCTACTTCCTAGAGTCCAAATCTCAGTTGCAGCACTAGGATTCTTCCTTAATATTTGCCTTAATCCCATTGGTTGAACACAACCTTAGCAATCTTAGCATTTAATGCAAGATTACTCCAAATACTACCTTGCCCAAAGAAGCAAAACAGCCCCAAAAGCAAATGTCCCATTTTTAGGCCAAATTCAGGTTATTAATTCAGCTGACCTACTCCCCTGAATCAGACCTACATTTTTTTTGGATGCTTGTTAATTAATACTTCTCTAAACTCCATTATAAAAGCATAAGCACCTTAGCCCACAAAGGGACAGCCACCCCCCTCTGAGACTTTGGGGTTTGTTTGCCATTTTTGCTGGTGGTTTAGCTCTCCTTAAGCTCACCACTCATCATCTTTAGCCTACACTCATCTAATCCCAGATATTCTTCTCCCCCTTTTACACATTCACAGCTCAAAAATGTCCTCCAACTAGTCACAAATAGTCCATTACTCACAAAAAGCTTCAATCTCAGTATTAATCCTATTTCACTCACTCAAAACATCCCACATTCACCTCATTCATGCTTTATGCACACATACTCACCAAAATTTTAGTTTAATACTTGCTGCATTGAGCTGGGGATCTTTCTCTCCTTTCATTCCATCCTATTTTTCCTCTTTTATTTGTAACTATGGAGCCTTTAATCCATATTTATTATTATTATTATGAAGGCCATAATGTTTTGGAAACTATGGAAGTTCTCCCTCATGTTGACTTAATTATAATAGAGAAAAAAATATGATTTTTACTATGTAAACACACTTATTAACCTAAAATTACCCTACTGCTGGAGATAATGCCGTACCACTAGAGGACTGATTTGAACTATCGGACCAGGACCATTAATGTACTAATTAAGTATTGTAACGTGTTTTTCATTGGGCTTTTGTTGCTGTTTTGTCATGTGCAGCCTTTGTTTCTTGCTTGGATAGGCTTTGTCATCACACTGAAAGCCTTTGGGTACCATCTCAAGAGCCCATAGTCGAGTTTCACCTTGGCTTCCCAACATCTTAGATAGAGGCATCAATTTCTCCCTCGACACAATGTAAGGTTGGTGGATCTTATTTTTATATGTTCATAAACAAAAAAACATTCTATCTAATTAAATATGTATGTTGTAGCATTTTCATATTAAATAATTAAAATGAATAAAACTTGGCAATTTATATGTAAAAATGTGGGAGTTAATATGAAAGATAAAGAGTTAGTTAAATGTGTAATCCTATGTTGATAAGAAGAGAGATCCATTTATTATTTATAAGTGTTGTGATTAATAGGTTAAAATGTATTGGAGCAAATAATGGGCCAGATATGTGCACAAATATTAAATCCTCTTAAAGAGAATAAGTGTCGTACTGTTGAAGAGACTTGTACAGATTCCACGACAGAGGTTGAAGATGAAGGTTTCAAAGGATCAAAACGATAGTGTTTAGTATTGAGCTAAACGCATTGTTTAAAAGGAAAGGTATTGTGCTAAACGCATCATTTCATTAAAAGGGGCATTAGTAGTGAAACGGGTCGTTTTACTCAGTTCAAAGAGCAATTGGTTGGCGCGAAATTTAGTTAAAGCCATTGAACAGAATTCCTGAGATTTATGGGTTTAGATCTGTATAATGTGGAAGATTAGTGAAGTAGTTATGATTATTGTGTTCTATAAATACAGAGCATCAAGCTCAGTTGTAATTATGAGAAGAATTTCAGATAGTTAGTACAAGTTTTTCTCTCTCAATCTTTCTCTCTTCGTTTCTCTCCTTTCCTCTCTTTTCTCTTACTTTCTCTCACTTTCCCACACTTTCCACCTTAAGTTTCTCCGAAACAATCCTACCTTTACTGCTAGTAACATTTTATTGACTTGTTAAATCGGTTTTGTTATTGAAAATTTCTTCACGTACCTTAGTCCAAATAATGTTGTATAATTTCTTTCAAATAAATATTACCCATTATTTTTTTATTTAGTTTCTCTTGTACTATCTTCATTTTTCTTGTGTTTTCACCAACAACTTAATTATTAACTTCAAGCATATATTTTAAGGGTTAAAGAATTTTGGTAAAAATATTTACTATATATCAAAAGGAAATGAATAAGTTAACTACGTAATTCGTGAACAAGTGTACAAGCTTGTTTGACCAAAAAAATAAAAAAACAATAAAACTTGAATATTTAATATCGTTTGAAATTGAGCTTGACCTCGGCTCACGATAAAAAATAATTAAATGAACATTTATGAGCTATTAATATGATGCATGACATCCACGTGTTCATTATTATTTATAAGCAAACATGTGATGCTAAGGATATTACAAATTTTTATATAAATTTTACAAACTGACGTGCCACCAACCCCATAGTAGTTCTTCATATCACTTTCATTTATTAGGTTTTTAAAATCTATTAATCACATTCATTGTTATGCAAATTTGTAAGATTTAATAGTAGTTTAACCATTTCGGTACTCTTATATATATTACACTTACAGTTAAAAAGCCAATTCAAGGAAAGAAAAAAAAAAGGTGTAGTATAAATTTATTGGCCTACTAGTGGTGTAGATTCCTCATATGAATGTGTTGATGAGGCTGACTTGTTCTTTGAAGGAGGTCGAGCCGATGATGACTTTGGATTCGAAGTGAATTCAGAAGCAGGTGGTGATGGTGGTGGGAAATGATTAATATGGCAATCAAATAAGTTAATACCTTCACGATAGTGGAATCCACGGCCTATATCGGGAGATGGCGGTAATGGTAGAAATCTTCTTCCTAAGCCCTCCTCCGGCTCCAGATGTGAACAAAGGAGAGTAAGAAAGACTAGAAAAGAAGTAGCAGTGGCTATGAAAGTCATGAAACTTATACTATCTCTTCAGTGGTGGTTCTAGAAATTTTTTTTAGGGTGGTCACCAAGAAACTTAAATTATACAAAATTAATAAAGAGACAATTTGAATATATTAATGTTACCTTCTCAAAAAAAAAAAAAAAATCAATGTTACAAAAAAAAAACACGCAAGTACATGAAATATTGCAATTTTTTTGTACTAACAAAGAAAATAAGAGAAAAAATACACTAATAAAAAATAAAGTGCAAATTAAAAATGCTGATATGAGAATAATAAAGTGACCACAACAATTTCATAACAAATTTTATGCAACAAGTTGTTAGCTTGTTATTGGTGGGTAATGTTGGAAAAATACATGTTTGTATCGCATACAAAACATATGCAGGGAAAATTAATGGATCTACTTCATTCGTAATTGATAACATGTATTATGTAAATTTCAGAATTTAAGAACAAGAGAGCGTACCTTAGTGTGGTGAAATTGAAAAACAAAGATAAGAAGTACTTGGGAACACTTTTAATCTTCATTCCAATTCCACTAACGCCCAAGAAGTGTGGTTTCTCAATCAGTTCAAGGGAGAATAAGAGAGTGGCTTACACTCACATACATACCATTTCATTCCACAATTGTGTGTCTTAAAATTCTGTATGTTTCTCCATTTATATCTAATTGATTATTTAATTGGGTTAGCCTTTTGGGCCATTCTACATGGGCTTAAGTTTGTAGCTTGGAGTGAGACCAAAAGGGAACCAATAAGACTCTAGCTCCAATGGGTCTTGGGCTTTTCTGTCAACTCTTGACAAGTTCAAAGTTACCATTAATTATATTTAATACCACTATATAAATATAATTACACTCTAGACCTTCTTAATAAATTATATCCCAAGACTTTATTACACATGCAACCCCTTCATAAAATATTCGTAGTAATACAAAGTCATGAATGTAAATTGTCACTTTGAAGATTACTACATTTTAATCCTTGAGTACCCGGTTTAATCCTTTAAGTTATTCATCATATATTTATGAAATTCAATTTCATAAATATATACTTTAGTAACTCCTTACTAAAGTAGTTAGGCCTAACATTCTGACTAACCAAACCTATTAAACTTATCTTAAGGAAATATTTTATATCTTCGTTAAGAAATTATGAATTCCATCTTGAGAATATATGTTCCATCAACACTAAATGTGCTTGCCTAGCATACTGAGGTTTTGATTGTAACTTTCGTAACTTTAGATCTCACTCCTGATTTATCAAAGTAACTTATACTTCATGATTTGGTCCATTATTCTCTCATGATTAAGAGTTTAAGTAAATAGAAGTCGTGAGATTTATTATTCATTTGACAGTCGTTAGGAGAGTAATAAATCTCACAGCGGTCCAGTTCAGTATGTCTTAACTCTTAAAACACATCAACTAGAAGTCTCCACTTCTATGATCAAGACAAATAATCTTAGTTGATATGTTATAGTCTTCGCAGATGAAATGCCCAATTTCATCACCTACTACGAATTAAAATTCTGAGTTTACAAAGAACTTGTGATCTATATCTTCTGTGACTAAATCACATACTATAGATCTCATGAATTATATGATAATGTTCAAATATTCATGTTACCATTATTTTAGATAATAATAAAACAACTTTATTAATCACAACATTAAGTCATACATAATGTCATACATAGTATCATACAAATAATCTTAGTTGATATGTTATAGTCATCACAGATGAAATGCCCAATTTCATCACCTACTACAAATTAAAATTCTGAGTTTATAAAGAACTTGTGATCTATATCTTTTGTGACTAAATCACATAAATCACATACTATGCATCTCATGAATTATATGATAATGTCCAAATATTCATGTTACTATTATTTTAGATAATAATAAAACAACTTTATTAATCACAACATTAAGTCATACATAATGTCATACATAGCATCATACAATAGGATTTAAGGGCATACATCCTAACAGGTAAAACATGTCAATATTGAACCCGAATTAGAATTAGTAACAGCTTACCAAATAAGATTTATTGTGAATTATATGCATCTCATGAATTATATGATAATGTCCAAATATTCATGTTACCATTATTTTAGATAATAATAAAACAACTTTATTAATCACAATATTAAGTCATACATAATGTCATACATAGCATCATACAATAGGATTTAAGGGCATACATCCTAACAGGTAAAACATGTCAATATTGAACCCGAATTAGAATTAGTAATAGCTTACCAAATAAAATTTATTGTGAAATTATTGTGAAAATGTTGTAAATATAGCATTATTCTTATATTTATTGAACTCAAATTTTTTATGATTCTCAAGTAAAGGTCTTCAACATTTTTATTAGAGTAGTCAAAATAGGTTAATTTAGTATATAATATATTTTTTTAAAAGTATATATATACATTTTTTTTTTTTAAGTTTTTGTATATATATATAGCAGGGCACAATAACAGAGGCATGAAACGGCTTTGTTATACTCAACATATCTTTGATTTTCCACTTGAAAAGCCAAACATTTATAACTGATCATAAAAGATTTTCATAACTCTAAAAGAAGCGTAAAGAACTACAGAGAAAACTTGAACTAGAAAATCATTGAAATCACATCACTACAACAGAAATTATACATAATTTCCTTTCTTCTCTCGTGATACTTTTGATTACATCATTCCATTGCCACGTAGCTCTTGATAGACTTAGCAGATGAGTACTCGCTCTTCTTGTTCATGCATATGGGCTTATATTCCTGCATTGAAGTAGATTATGAGCAAACAGTGTAGTAAAATATGTATTAATTGTGGCATTCGATCATTTGTGTTTGATTATATAAACGGTTGGAGGAATATATTTGATTTAAATGTCAAAAGCTAACAAGTCAAGAGTTTTGTTACTCAAAAATACTGATTTGCTCATGAAAGAGAACCTGACCTTAAATTCCTATTTCTTTTATAAGCAAAATATATATTAGACTTATTATAGTTTCATCTAAAGCCATATTTTTTAAGAAATTAATTTATAGCCAATTGAATGAAGTGAAAGGGAAATATAGAGTTATTGGCCTAGGGGTGATGTGGATTTCTCATAAGAATGTCTAGTCGCCAAGATCTTAGTATTTTAAACAAACACGTTTAGTGATAAAATCCCCACACCCCCAATTATCAAGTTACACACATATATATAGAATGTGTTGTAGAGGATGACTTCTACTTGGAAGAAGGTAGTATGGTAATGATGACGTTGATGTTATCATGTGAATTTAGATGCGGGAGGTGGAAGTATGCAAAACCCTAGTTCAAGAGTTGGAAAACATTAGACAGGCCTTAAAACATGGGGTCGACAGTGGAGTTGGAGGTCATTGTGAAGCTCTACAAGAGGCAGAAAGGGCATCAATTGATACCTTTTCAATTCAACACATAAGGGACGAAATACATTTATGTCCATTCGAAACCTGTCATAACACCACGCTAGATGAACTAGAAGCTTTGTTACTGTTCACGAGCTCTGAAACCAACTGAGAAAACAGAGTGATGGACGTTGAACTCTCTACGCCAACTCAACGTAGCAGTGAAGAAGAGGATGAACTACACCGCAGTGTAAAGAAGTTTAAAGAAAGCAGTGGAGCTAGAAGCTTCACGCAGCCAAGGAAACTCGTTAGCTATAAGGATAGCCTTCTGGGAGACATTCCTGGAGCTTATGAACAAGCTTTCAGATTTGACAAGGATTGGAAGGAAGAATATGAGTCCGATACTGAACTGGAACCTTTGCTGGAGGGTATGGCTGAGGTGAAATTATCTAAGGAAACAAAGGCTCGCATTAGGGCGCCGTGGTCCAAGGCATTGATAGTGAAAGTGTACGGTAGATCAGTCGGATTCAACTATCTCACTTTCAAAATCAATGCGCTATGGAAACCGAAGGCGAAGATGGACTGTGTGAATTTGGGTCGTGATTTCTTCCTAATCAGATTCAGTTGTATCGATGATTATGATCATGTGCTCCGTGAGGGTCCGTGGTTCATTGGGGAGCATTTTCTAGCTATTATGCCGTGGGAGCCATACTTCAAAGCCTCTGAAGCAAAGCTTTCTTCAGTTGCTGTTTGGGTAAGACTTCCTGAGCTGCCAATAGAATTTTATGATGCCTCAGTTTTAAAAGAGATAGGCAGCGTGATCGGACCGGTACTCCGCATAGACTCCTATACAGCTTCAGAAACTAGAGGTGGTTATGCGAGATTATGTGTTCAGATTAACCTGGATAAACCTCTTATCACTTCTATCCGAGTGGGTAGGATGGTGCAACGTGTAATGTACGAAGGTGTATCTTCACTTTGTTTTAGCTGTGGTCGTCTCGGCCATAAGAAGGAAAACTGTAGTTTTCAACTGAAGCAAACTGTCAAGGAGAATAATGGACAAGAAGAACAGAGAATCAATGAAGGGGTAGTTGCGTCAAGACCCAACGATACTAATGAAGGGGTTCAGTCCGAATCAAACTATGGTCCTTGGATGGTTGTAACGAGGAAAAGAATTGCGCGACAGGGACGTTCAAATGGGCAATTAAAACCAAATCAAATGAGCCACATCAGAACTAAGGGTAATTCGGACTTTTCCCAAGAGCATTATGATAAGGGAGCAAGATCAGGTAAAGATATTGGGATATCACATCCTACTGACACGGTAGACCCTATAGTTGAAACCACACGTATTGTGGCAGCCCAATCTTCGCAAAAAGATCTTGAAATGGATACCGAGTGTATGGTGGAAGATAGTTTAGAAACTTTGGGCAGTGTACTGCCACAGGAGATGCGACAGAGTGAGGGGAGTAAAAGTAAAAATTTGCCCAAGTTGAAAACCAAGGGTAGCAACGGGTTGGGGGTCAAAAATTCAAAAGGTTTAAAGGGGTCTAAGCTTCTAAAACGTCCTTTGTTTAGCTTTGGGAATAAGAGTGATCTTCAACAAAATTCAGAAACTCAGAGGGGTGAAATTCAAGCTGAGAATGGAGGGGTTATTGAGCGGGCTGACCCCATGGTCACAAATAGGCTGGGCCATTTGGTACAGGGGCAGAGCAGTGAGGATTCCAGACGAGGTAATAGCCCAAATTCGAGCGACACCGACAGAAACTCTGGGATGTTCAGAGGAAGAGCTGGGACTAGCATGGAAGCATCTCTTTCCCATAACTCCAGCAAGTATCAGAACCGGAGATCTTCCTTTGGATCACAGCGCGTGGAATCTCACTCCGAACCCGTGGTGGAAATTCCTCACGGACATTCCGGAGATTTCTTGGGAGGCAGCGGAGGAGTTGAACAGGCAACGACGGCCATCAGTTGTGCCCCACTGGGACGAATCCGGATGGATAATTCAAGAAAGGAAACTGGTGGATTTTCGGGGGATGGCTACGGCTTACATGGGGAACCACCCAACTTTGAAATTGATCCAACTCATGGCCCCAATGCAGAGATGCGACGTGCTACTTTGCTGCAAGGAGGAGATTGCGGGTATTCTGAAATACATGATAATCTGGAAGCCAGAGTGGACAGCTTCCAAAAGCCTTTTGAGGAGGATGGGATGGAGTATGGTGGAGTCAGCGATGATGAATGCTAATCCACCTGAAATTGAGGTACCTCTAAGCCATTTTGTCAAAATGAATATATTATTATGGAATTGTAGAGGAGCTCTTAATGTTGATTTCAAAAGAAGAATTTTTGAAATGGTTGTTAATCATCGCCCTTCTATTTTGGTTGTGACGGAGACGAGGGTCGGTGGAGACAGAGCTGGAAAAATTATTGAAGGCTTGCCATTTGACGGTTACATTACCACGGATACAATCGGCTATGCCGGGGGACTGTGGATTCTCTGGAGAACGGAAGATGTGGATGTTTCTCCCCTTTCAACTACTGAGCAGGAGATTCATGCTTCTATTAAGGTGCGTTCTACTAATCTAATCTGGCTTATGTCTGCAATTTATGCTAGTCCTCGGTTAGCTGAAAGAAGAATTTTATGGGATAATTTAAAAACTGTGGCTCACCTCCATAAATTACCTTGGCTCATGTTGGGAGACTTTAATGAAGTTCTGTGTGGAGAGGATAAGTTTGGGGGAAATCAAGTAAACCTTAATAGAGCTCTAGAGTTCAAGGGGTGCTTAGATGAGTGTAATATGATAGACTTGGGTTTTGCGGGACCTAAATACACGTGGACGAATCGTAGGCCCATCTCAAGCCTTATTTTGGAAAGAATTGATAGGTGCTTTGCTAACCCAATGTGGAGGATCCTTTACCCAGAAGCTGTAGTAACCCATTTACCTAGAATTTTCTCAGATCATTGTCCGGTGCTTATCGAATTATGTAAATCTAGTGCCAATCATCTAAATAAGCCTTTTCGATTCCAAACGATGTGGATGCTTCATCCAGATTTCCCAAGAGTAGTGCAGCAAGCCTGGATTGAAGATAGAGCATTACATATAGCAATTTCAGATTTTATAGATAAAGCAAAAAAATGGAATGTGGAAGTTTTTGGGAATCTATTTGCAAGAAAAAGGAGAGTGTTGGCAAGATTGAATGGTGTGCAGAAAGCCCTTGCTGATAACTCTTGTGATTTTTTGATGGACCTAGAAAATCAACTTGTGTCAGAGTACTCGCTAATTCTCATGCAAGAAGAGGAGTTTTGGGCTCTTAAGTCCAGACTTAATACAGCCACGTTTGGGGACCGAAATACGTCCTTTTTTCATGTATCCACAGTTGTGAGACGCCATAGAAATAAAATAAGATGTATCAAGGACACTGTAGGGAATTGGATTATGGAGGAAAATGAGGTAAAGGAGTATATTAGGAATGGATTTAAAAGCTTGTATACCACAAAGCTGACGCTTTCAGCTAGGACCTCGGATGTTTCAACTTTCTCTTGCTGCTTTCTTACTCCAAAGGATAGAGCAAAGATAGATTGTGAACTCAGTATGGAGGAGATCAGATTTGGACTTTGGGCCCTTAAGCCTTTTAAGGCTCCTGGACCCGATGGCCTTCATGCGGGGTTCTACCAACATTTCTGGTTAGAGGTTAGAAGCTCTATTTGTGAGGAAATTAAAAGAATTTTTGAACATGGAATGGTGCCGAGTTATCTAAATGAGACACTGATTTCATTGATTCCTAAATGTCAAAATCCAGAATCCTTGAGTAATTATAGGCCCATCAGCTTATGTAACTCAGTTTACAAAGTGGTTTCGAAGATCATCGTGGCACGTATTAGACCTTATCTTAGTAACTTGATCTCGCCTGTGCAGACTGCTTTTGTGCCTGGTCGAAGAGGTACAGATAATGTTCTTATTGCTCAAGAACTTTTCCATGCCTTGGATAAAAAAAAGGGAAGAACAGGCTTTATGGCAATTAAGCTGGATTTAGAAAAAGCTTATGATAGATTGGAATGGAGCTTCATCCATAGAGTTTTGCAAGCTTTTCAGTTTCCCCCAAAAATCCGTAAGATTATAATGAGCTGCATTACATCTCCTAAAACAGCCATCTTGGTGAATGGGGGTGCCTTAGAGCCTTTTGAGCCTACGAGGGGCATTAGACAGGGAGACCCCTTATCCCCGTACATCTTCATCTTGTGTATGGAGTATTTAGGCCACCTTATTGAGCAGAAATGTGTGGATGGATATTGGACCCCTTTGAAGGCCTCTAAGGAAAACTTGGGCTTCTCCCACCTTCTTTTCGCGGATGATATCATTTTATTTTGCAAGGTTGACCTCGCTGCCTGTGAAACAATATTAGAAGTGCTTGAGAAATTTTGTGCAGAATCTGGGCAAAAAATTAGCTCGGAAAAGTCCCGTATATACTTTTCGCCAAATGTTAATGAAAGATTGAAGGAGGAAGTTTGTGATAAATTAGGCATATGGGAGACTCATGATATTGGGAAGTACCTGGGCTTCCCGATAAGGCATAGAGGGGCTGCGAGGAATCCTTACAAATTTATAGTGGAGAAGGTTATGAGCAAATTGGTGGGGTGGAAGGCTAAATACCTCTCCTTTGCTGGTCGGACGGTGTTGATTAAGTCTGTGATGTCAGCCGTTCCAAATTATGTGATGCAAGGGGTGGCTTTACCAGTCCATATATGTGAAAAATTAGATAAAGTTAATCGGGATTTTCTATGGGGCTCCACGAGTGAAAAAAAGAGAATGCACATGGTGGGTTGGAGCAAAATTGTTAGGCCCAAAGAAGAAGGGGGTTTAGGGATACAAGCGGCCAGGGCAAAAAATATAGCCTTGCTTTCAAAATTGAATTGGAGGATGTACCATGATCAAAATGCTCCGTGGGCTGAGGTATTACTTAAAAAGTATTGCTCCTCTTCGAGAATGAGGTCAAGGAACCCGGAAATTCTGCCTTCATCACCTAATTGGAAAGCTATCAGCTTGGGGTTTCCCATTTTTATGAAAGGGATTTGTTGGGGAATAGGTAATGGCCACGGGGTCAAGGCTTGGTTGGATAATTGGATTAATGGTGATTCTCTCCGAGGCATGATAGAAGGACCCTTAAGGCAAGGAGATCAAGGATTAACAGTGGCGGACTTGTGCCATGGTCATGAATGGAGATGGGATCTCCTTTCCTTTGAGTTGCCGAATTCAATAAAAAATAAGATTAAAGCTGTTCCAGTTCAGTTGTTTGGAAATAGGACTGATTTTATCATGTGGAAGTACTCCAAAGATGGAGTTTGTTCCACAAGCTCGGCCTACCAGCTAGCTAATGAAGATAGCACAACTAAAAATCAGTTTCAAGGGCAGTGGCTTTGGAAACTTGATGCTCTTTCAAGGATCATAAGCTTTCTTTGGCTATGTTTTCATGGTAGTATTCCTGTTAAAAGTGTGCTGGCAGCTAGAGGTATAAATTGTGGTAAGAATTGTCCATTGTGTATTCGGCATGAGGAAACCATTGTTCACCTTCTTCAAGAGTGTGAAGTTGCTCGGGACCTGTGGTATAGATTGGGTGTACCTGCCTCACACATAACCTCCTTCAATGAAGACTTTGAAACTTGGCTTAAAATAAATTGTTTAAGCACAGTTAGGCACAATACATCTGTTCCTTGGAGTATTTTGTTTGTTTTTGCGGTTTGGTGTCTATGGAAAAATAGGAATAAAGTAGTGTTTGAAAACACCATTCCGAATCCCAGGTTGGATAATGAGTGTATTGTTCAAGCAAGGGAGTATTTTTTCTGTGTGAGTAAAAGCCGCCAAGCTGCTTCCAGAATTGCTATCCCTGTCAGATGGACTAAGCCATTAGGTGGTTGGCATAAGCTTAACACAGATGGAGCGTCGTGTGGAAACCCAGGTAAGGCCGGTGGTGGAGGAGTTATTAGGGACTGCCATGGAGACTGGGTTAAGGGGTTTTCAAGATCAATTGGGCATACTACTAGTGTCATGGCTGAGTGGTGGGCACTGCGTGATGGCCTGAATTTGGCCATTCAATTGGGAATAAGCCAGCTGGAAATAGAACTTGATGCCAAGGTGATTGTGGAAATGCTTCAAAACACAAACTGTCCTAATAGAAACTATACTACTTTACTGTGTGATTGCAGGTGTCTCATGGCCAGGTTCAGGCAGGTTCGGGTGGGACATGTGTTTAGAGAGGCGAATAAATGCGCCGATCTTTTGGCTAAGAGGGGTTGTTCCTTGTTAGAGAATTTTGTTGTGTTTGATACCTTTCCCTCTGATGACTTAAATATATTGCTTGAAGCTGATAAGAATGGTCTGTATTATTATAGGCATGTTGCCAACACTTTGGCCTCTGTGGCCTTTTTGTAGTTTCTTTTCTGTTTAATCAAGTACCTGTTTAACCAAAAAAAAAAAAAAAACACCACGCTAGATTCCAAAGTGAAATTCATTCATATAATCACTCCTAGACAAAATACTAGTCCGCATTAACCTTTTATCATAGTGACTATACATAATAAAGTGAAGCATACAAATATCTCAAAAGGCTTCAACTTTCAAATACTTCCCCATCAGAAATTGCAGCCAAATCATAATAGTTAGCTACGACACATAAATGAAAGGACAACCACAAGTCGATCAGATTCCTTTTGCAATAATCTCCATCCATGCTTTCTTCCTCTTATCTGCCATGGTAATGAAGACAATTCTACTATTCAAATTACAGAGTTCATCAAGTACCTTAAAATAGGTATCATGATCCAGGTCTGTGTACTCATTGAGTATCCCCATAGCTTTCTCAAGAGAGAATTTATCATCAATGGTGACAGATTTACTAAATTTCTTAGCGCTTGCCTTAGCCTGCCTAGCTTGAAACCTTGCCCTACATAGTTCAGTATAGTCCCGGAGTCCCTGTGCAAACTCACTAAGTTCATCCATTTTCTTAGCAGTCTTCTTCCCCTTAGACCATTCTTGTTGCATTGGACGCTTCTCACCACGTGTGGTGTGCTCATGACCCCTTGGGACATTGTTTGTGTTGTCATCACTATCATCATCCAGGTCAGCATGTAATCCAGCATTGCGAAACTTCTTATCTAGCTCACGCTCTTCATCACTATTTGGAGCTGCTTGGTTGGAGGAAATTTGGAGGATACCGGTGGCAGTAACTTTGTTGAACAGTATTCTTAGCAAATGATAGTGTTCACATCTTTTTTTCCAAAAGTCCTTGGCTTTAGGATTTGCCTACCAACAAGCAACATAAACAAGTGAAACACATATACCACAGTATATGGCACAAACCAAGAAAAGACTGCTAGTATAATTGAACAAATAAAACACTTACCGCAAGTACATCCGCCCAAACTTCATCACTGGCAATAACTGTGTTTGTCTTAAAATCCCAACCCATTCCAGAATTTCGTAAATCTTGAAAAATGGTCTCGTGTTTTGTTCTGAGCCTATTAAATTTTGTCTCAAGTTGTTGCATGTCAAAGCACCGATTAGCTCGTGCATTGAGTTCATTTCGAATTTTCGTCCAAGTTCTCTTCTTAAAAACACCAGTTTTCATGTTCCCTTTCACTTGTTCTTCAATCATAATATCTAAAAACAACTTTTCAATTGCAGGAGGCCATAGTTTGAGGTCTTCCGCCTCATTCAATTCATGTGCCATCTATTGAAGATCATTCACATTTGCCTCAAATGAACAATATGCAATATAAAACCTGAGATATATAGAATGACATAATAATAAGATGGTGACCACATTGTTGCATGCATATGACCTGAAACCTATACGTAAGCATGAACCAATAACATTCAGCATTTATTCCATGCATACACACGCTTCATCGACCATACCACAAGTTATCCAACCCATATGCACAGAAAAAGTTATAAGTTATAGCTGATACAACATCGTCCTTTACTTGCCATTATAAATCTATTTCTTCCTTCAGCTGAGCATCAATAGCATTACTAAAATGTAAAAATTCCCTTTGAACATGAGATTCAATAACACCACCCAATCTACAACTTCAATTCCAAGTCAAGCTTAATCCCATCCACCATAATACAAATTTAATGTGGCTGTTTCAATTGTACTTGTTCTCTGAAACCCATAAATAAATATTTGTGAATCTCATATTTCAGTTTGGTGCATGCATTGACATACATTTCAGGTTTCACTATGTGATCGAAGATCATCATAGTTTCAGGTTTCACAACAGAACAAATAAATTAACTATGAAAGTCTTCAAATATTTTCACACAATGGGTTGTTAACTTTGCCTCTGTCCTGTAGCCCTTAAAGCCTCACTTTGTGTTAATGCTCAAAAATTAAGAAAGTTTCAAACTTTATCTTTGTCTAAACATTTCTTGAGCATTTCTTACACTTTCTGTCTCATGGAGATAAGTTACATAATTAAATATATCAGTGAAAATTGCATCAAAATTATGAGCATATAAAATTAACATTGAGAGTTAAGTTAACCTATAGTTAACATAAAGAAATATATCCCAGAAACCCATGCACCCCAATGTCTCAAATATAACCACAAAATAATTTATCTACAACAAAAATAATGATAAACCCAGATGGGGATTCATGTCTGTTTACCCTGTTTCTATGCATATGAGGAAATGAAACCTATAATGTCAGATTTAGGACAAAGCAACCAACAAACCCAGAAAACCCAATACCCATTATCACCTTACACGGCTTGAAGTTCAGAAATCACTTCAGATCCACCAATGACCCTGCTATATCATACAAAGAAAAACAAAAGAAAAACAAAAGAAAAAATAAAACCACCAATAATTTTATCAAAATTTGTGGCGTATTTGAGAGAGAGAGAGAGAGAGAAGCTATAAACCTTTTTGACGACTGAGTAAGCTTCGACACCAAGTGAATAGGGTTTCCTTTGCTTTAATATGGGTGATTTATAAGGAGTAAAACTGAACTGAAAACTGAAAACAGAAAACAGAAAATAGGTGCCAAACAAGTGATGGGTTACATTTTTCTTTTTCAAAATTCAAAAACAGAAAACAGTTATCAACTACTGCGTTTGGTAAGTGTTTTTCAGTTTTGTGTTTCCAGTTTTTGATTTCTAGTTTGTGTTGGGTGAAGAAGAGACAGAGAAATAGGACTATGTAATTTAAGTAATAAAAAAGTAATTTAAGATGTTGATTTTTAATTACAACCAATAAAAACATAAGGTTTACAACTTATAATTTGTTATATACGTAACACTTCTAAAAAAATTATAAATTAATGGATGGATGTGTGAGATATTTGTAAAATAAAAGTTCACAATTTAGATAAAACCTTCCGCTAATCCTACGTTCTCAACAGTTTCCAATCACCTTATTTCTTATCTTTCTTGAAATTTAAATAGATGCATCATATTTTTCTCATCTCTTATCTGTTTTAAAATATAAACAAACATATTCTATTTTCTTTTTCTTGCAATCTCCTTATCTATTATCATTTTTGAAATTTAAATAGACAGACCTTATTTTCTTCCTTATCTTTTATTATTATTAAATTTAAATAGACACACCTTTTTTTTTCTTGCTTCTTCTATGTTCTCTTTTATTTTGAACTCTAGGTATTTAATAAACTCAAATTCATCATAAATTTTTAGTGAAAAAAAAAATAAATAAATGAAAATTTATGATACTAAAACCAAAAAAAAAAAAAAAAATGATTGTCACTAACTATACAATTATTATGTTGTTTTATTTATTTATTTTAATGATAAAAAAAAATATATATATATATATATATCTGTAGTTAATTGAGATTATGAAAAAATAAATTAGTAATTTACATTTATTTGCTTGTTACATGTATGACAAATATACTGACATATACTAAATGTTTATTTATTTTATTATTAAAATAATTTTACTCTCAATTTTTTTAAATTTAATTTTAAGCTTGCCTTTTGGACTGAAATCTTGACTCCATTTGATTATTTCAACGAATATGTGTCGTTCTAGGCAACTCTGGTCAACCCAACCTTGTGCATGGCCATGGACTGATGTTTTCACAAAGATCGCGTTTCAGAGCAAATGGTCAAATATTTTCACAAGAATTGGCTGCTTATTTCACTATAGTTAACTAGACGTGGACTTTTCTAAGAAAAAGAAAAACCACATATTGATGACAACATCAAATCAACCAAAGAATTATGCATATTTGTGCAAAAAGTAATATAAAACAAATCTTACTGATGTTTTAATCAAAGGAATCCATCTTAATTATCTATCGATTGTTTATCAACTAATTGAAGCATTTTCTAAAAAGAATGATCTAAGGAAATCCTACATGTTATAAAATCATCTCCAAAGTCCTTGCGAACAGGCTGAAGAAAGTCCTACATGGGGTTATAGATGAAGCCCAAAGTGCGTTTGTTCCGGGAAGAATGATAACGGACAATGTAATTGTAGCCTTTGAATCTATGCATTCCATCAATCAGAGAAGGAAGGGGAAGGAAGGGTTAATGGCAATCAAACTTGATATGAGTAAGGCGTACGATAGGGTTGAGTGGGCATATCTTGAGTCAATAATGAAGAAAATGGGATTTGGGGATAGGTGGATATCTCTGATTATGATGTGCGTAACCTCCGTAAGCTTTTCGGTTCTAATCAATGGCGAGCCAAAAGGATCGATCACCCCTTTAAGGGGCCTCCGGCAAGGGGATCCAATCTCCCCGTACTTGTTCTTGTTGTGTGGAGAAGGTTTGTCGGCAATGATCAAAAAGAAAGAAAGAGAGGGGCTGATCAGAGGTGTGGTGGCTGCAAGACAAGCTCCAAGAATTTCTCATCTATTCTTTGCGGATGACAGCATCATATTTTGTAGAGCCACAGTGGATGAATGTGAGCAAGTGGCTAAGGTGCTGGAAGTGTATGAGGAAGAATCGGGGCAAAAGCTAAACAGGGACAAAACTTCATTGTTCTTTAGCCGGAACACGAAAGATGAAATGAAGGAGTTTGCAAAAGGAATCTTTGGGGCTCAAATAATACAACACCATGAAAAGTACTTGGGATTACCCCCACTAATTGGAAGGGCGAAGAAAAAAGCTTTCAATCGCATAAAAGATCAAGTTGGGAGAAAGATAGCGGGGTGGAAAGGGAAGCTTTTGTCTAATGCTGGAAGGGAAGTATTAATTAAAGCCGTGGCACAGGCTACCCCAACATACACCATGAACGTTTTTAAGCTCCCGGACTCACTGTGTTCAGAACTCAACTCAATGATGGGGGGCTTTTGGTG
Organism: Quercus tomentella; assembly: GCA_028535165.1. Classification (NCBI taxonomy): domain Eukaryota; kingdom Viridiplantae; phylum Streptophyta; class Magnoliopsida; order Fagales; family Fagaceae; genus Quercus; species Quercus tomentella. Next base: position 8,314,467 of record JAPQVY010000122.1, on the reverse strand, counting down.
GGGTCAACGGGGAAGGGAAAAGAAGATGGCATGGGTGTCTTGGAAAAATTTATGCAAACCAAAGGTGGATGGCGGAATGGGGTTCAGGGACCTAAAAGCGTTTAATTTAGCACTTCTCGCTAAGCAAGGATGGAGGCTTCATCAAAATCCCAACTCTTTGGCCCATAGAGTTCTAAAGGCTAAGTATTTTTCGGACTCTTCCTTCATGGAAGCCCAACTAGGGAAAAAGCCGTCATATATATGGAGGAGTATAATGGCGGCAAAAAATATCATCAAGGAGGGTTCAAGGTGGGTAGTGGGAGATGGAAGAAGCATTGAGATATGGGATGCAAGGTGGCTGCCTTCAACAGCATCAGGCAAGGTAATGACCACAAGACCTGGTTCGGTGCAGGGGGAAAGAGTAGCATCTCTTATCAGCCATGAGAGAGGGGAATGGAGAACTACACTAGTCCAGCAAACTTTTATCCCTCATGAAGCGGAAGAAATTCTGAGCATCCCCCTTAGTTCGATGAATTTGGCAGATTCCTTAGTTTGGGCTGAGACACCAAATGGAAGCTTCACAGTAAAGAGTGCTTACAGGACAGCGGTTAAATGCAGTTTGGAAGCTAGAAAGGGCGAGGCAAATCCTGAGTGCTCGGACAAATCCAGGATGTCAACAATCTGGAAGACCATTTGGGGTCTTCAATGTCCAAACAAAATAAAGCATTTCTTATGGAGAGCGTGTAGGGGTATACTCCCCACTAAGAAGTGCTTGGCGCATAGGAAGATTATGAAGGATGATTGTTGTGATTTTTGCGGTGAGAGTGAAACCTCTGGACACTGTTTGTGGAACTGCATAATAGCGAAAGAAGCGTGGAAGGGGCTGGGGTTTAATATTGATAACCCAGAACATGCTGTGGAGTTCTTAGATGTTGTTTGGTTATTGCTGGAATCCCAGGGAGACAAAGATTGGGAGTTGTTTGCTATTGTGGCCTGGTCCTTATGGAACAACCGGAATAATGTTAGACATGGGGGAGTTAGCAAACAAGGCAAATCCATCACAAAAGAGGCAAGGAGATATAGGGAGGAAGTCCGGACTGCATTACCATCTAAAGGCCAGGTGCCTAGGCCTATGCCTAAACACAAACGTTGGTCCCCTCCTGTGCAGGACTGGTATAAGGTGAATGTGGACACTGCTGTATTTAGGGAACAAGGCACGTGTGGAATCGGGGTGGTTATTAGAAATAACAAGGGGCAGATCATGGGGGCAATGAGTAAAAAAGTGTTATTTCCTTTGCGGGCTTTAGAGGCAGAAGCTAAGGCAGCTGAAGCTGGAATCCTCCTCGCATGGGACCTGGGGTTGAAGAATATTGTAGTTGAAGGTGACGCCCAGTTGGTGATCCAAGCCTTGAAAGGAGTGGATGCGGCCACTCCAATTTTGAAGATAGTTGAAGGCGCCAGAAAGTACTTGCAGATGTTCTGCTCTTGGAAAGCAGTCCACACAAACAGAAGGAACAATACGGCTGCTCATCTACTTGCTAGGGAGTCTAAGAATGTAAATGACTGTATAATCTGGGTTGAGGATTCACCACCCTGTATTGAGAATCAATTATTGAATGATGTAATTGCTTTGGACGTTTGTCCCGATTAATGAAAGCTATGGTACAAGTTGACAATCAAAAAAAAAGAAAAAAGAAATTTGAACTGATATAAATTATTATGTAATATGTACTAAGATAATCACTATTGAAGCAAATATTTGAGAGCCTATAGAACTAATTACTAGCCACTACGTACTACCCTTTTTCTTCTTTTTTTTGGAGAAACCAACTGCTACTACGTACTACCTGAAAAGGGAAATAGGTTAAGCAAAACTTTTTTCTCCTAAATATGAATGAGAGAGTGAGGTAATAAAGCAAAGTTATGCTGTTTGATAGAAGAGTTTGAGTAATATTGTTTAAAAATTGAAAATAAATTGTTTAATAACTTTACGGGCCTTATACTCCTTTTTTTTTTTTTTTTTTTTTGTTTGATGGGGCCTTATACTCCATTTGTTTTGAAGGAAAAACGTTTTCTGCATAATGAGTCGTTTGGTATGGTGGAAAACGCATGTCAACTAAAAATGTTTTCTATAGACTATAGACTATAGACTATAGTCAACCAAAAAAACAAACCTAATAGAGCAACAAGACAAACCATGCATTTTCTTCTTTTTCAAGAGTGGAAAGCTTATGACAGATTGCAATAAATTCTTGATGTTTGAGACAAGGTTGGTGTTAGGTGCAAAGCACCGTGTGGGTCCAGCCCACATGCCTTATCAAGAGCTCATTTAATGAGCATGTCACTCTTGTTTTCTATGAGTTGTGAGAAGTCTAACTCCTCTTAATGAGAAGTGATCCAAAGCGTGTTGGACACGCCGAAGAAAAAAGAAAAGAAAGAAGCAAAGGCCATTCGGCTTAAGGGAGTGTTGAAAGAAAAAAGGAACCGGCTGAAGCAAAGTCAAGGTCGTCAATAAATTGCATTTATTGTGATTTGATGTCAAGAATATGAAAGGAAGAAAATAAGGAAAAGACAAAGAAATAAAAGAAGAGGTCATTGGGCTAATGAGTAAAAGAAGAGTGAAGAGAAGTCCTCGTAAGTGAGATTGAGGACAGTGTAGTCATGGAGAACTGTGTGAGTAAGAGTAAGCAAAAGAGAGGAGAAAAATCAGAGAGCAAGAGAAAATTGCGAGAAATACATGATAAGAAAGAGTGTAGTGAGTAAAAAGAAAAAAAATTTTATTTTTTTATTCAAGTTGTATCTCTAAGTGTTGTAATTTCTATTTAATATAGTGAAATTATTCGGTGTTTGTCTGTGATTTTTCCCTTCAATGAGAAAGGGTTTTCACGTAAATCTTTGTATTCTTGTGTGGTTGTGCTTCTGCTGTGCTTGTTGAAATTTATTCACAGTTATATAAATTTTTTCCAACAAGTGGTATTAGAGCGTAGGTTCAATTGGGAGCAATGGTTGGAGAAGAAGGAAAGACATCAGGAATCGAGAAGTTTGACGGCACAAACTTTGGCATTAGAAGATGCAAATCGAAGATTATCTGTATGGGAAGAAATTACATCTTCCTCTTTTGGGGAAAAAACCAAATAGTATGGAAGAAGAAGAATAGAGTCTTCTTGATAGACAGGTGCTAAGAGTTATACGATTAACTCTGACAAGATCAATTGTACACAACATTGTAAAGGAGAAGACCACAGTGGATCTGATGAAGACTTTGTCTAGTATGTATGAAAAGCCTTCGGTTAACAATAAGGTGTATCTGATGAAGAAGTTGTTTAATCTAAAGATGGTGGAAGGTACTCTTGTGGCTCAGTATCTGAATGAGTTTAACACCATCACAAATCAATTATCTTCTATGGAGATTGATTTTGATGATGAGATCTGTGCATTAATTGTTCTGGCTTCTTTGCCAAACAGTTGGGAGGCCATGAGAATGGCAGTGAGCAATTCTGCAGGGAAGAGTAAACTCAAATATGATGATATTCGAGATTTGATTATAAGCGAGGAGGTTCGCAGAAGAGATGCAGGTATAAACAATGCATAAGATCAAGCTTTTGTCATGGAGAACAGGGGCAGAAATAAAAGTAGAGGGCTTGATAATTGGGCCAAATCCAATGACAGGTCACAATCAAAAGGTAGATCTCAATTTAAAGAGATGAGAGAATGCTTCCATTGTAGGAAAAAAGGTCACATAAAAAGAAACTGTTGGCATTGGAATAAAGAACAAACTGAATACAAAGTTGAAAAGGATAATAATGAGAAGAATATTGCAGCAATTGTGCTTGATGAGGATGTTTTGATGCTCTCTTTTGAAGAGCAAAAGTGTGAGCATGTTGCTAAAAATGATGTTGAGTGGGTTGTTGATTCAGCAGCCTCCCACCATGTTATCCCCACAAAAGGGTTGTTCACCACATACAAAGCAGGCAACTTTGGTGTTGTGAAGATGGGTAACTCCAGTTATTCAAAAATTGTGGGAATTGGTGATGTGTGTATCAAGACCAATGTTGGTTGCACAATGATATTAAAGGATGTGCAGCATGTTTCAGATTTAAGGATAAATGTGTTGTCTATATTGGCTATGGATCATGTTGGTTATTTTAACCATCTTGGAAATGGAAGATGAAAACTTTCTAAAGGTTCGTTGGTTATTGCAAGAGGACGTGCTTATTGTGGCATGTATAGGACTCATGTGAGGGCTTGTAAGAAAAAGTCCAATGCAGTCAAAGTTTTTGAGAAAACTCCACAGTTGAGAGTTGATAGTAATGGTATTGCCAACAGAGTGAAATTCTCTCTATCTGATAGTGATATAAATGAGGAAGTGATATTTGATGAAAAATATCATGATGTTAGGAAGAATGATGAAGTGAAAGATCGTGAAGGTCTTGAGTAGGGGGAGCAATATCCTTCACTAAAGATTGTTAAACCTCTTGAAAGGAGGTGTACTAAAGAACATCAAACAGTTAGCTTCGAGAATATTTGTGCTTCTGATGAGGAGGAGCCAATAAATTGGATTAAGGATATCCAAGGTGAAATACACTATTTGAGAATGAAATGTATTAATTTTGATGAAATTTCTCAGTGTTAGTGAAGATAATGAAAAAGGTTGAGTTTGGTATTGACTTGGTCGGTATGAATTCTAACCGAAGAGTTGAATCGAAGATCACCTTCATAAGTAGGCTAGAGGAGGAGATTGTTGGATGCAAAACATCGTGTGAGTCCAGCCCACACGCCTTGTCAAGAGCTCATTTAATGAACATGTCACTCTTGTCTTCCAGGACTTGTGAGAAGTCTAACTTCTCTTAATGAGAAGTGACCCAAAGCATAGTTTTCAGAACCGGACCGGACCGGGAGGTCGGACCGTGAAAACCGAGAACTGAGATGAAAACTGGTTTTTTAAGCCTAAAGAACCAGATTTTTTGTTAATTCCGTGAACCGCTAAAACCGGGGTTGGACCGCACGAATCGGTGAGAACCGTGCGGTCCAACCCCTTAGCAATTTAAAAAAAAAAAAAAAAAAACAACTTAACACAATTTTATTCTACTTAATTAAATTATCCATCTCTTACAAGGAATTAAAAAAATTTATAATTAAAATCCTTCAAAAATATTCAACTTCACTTCAAAAATTAATCATATATTTTAATATTTTCATGGTTATTATTTTATTTTATTAACTTTCTTATTTAATTATTAAATATATGCTTGAAAATCATTAAATTTTCCTCACATATATAGATATATTGTCAATTTTGCTAGTTTTATAAATTTAATATCTATATTTAGGCTTTAATTAATTATTAAATTAATTATGACGTCATCATAGTTCGATCCCGGTTCGACCTTGGTTCGACCTCAAAAACCTTGAACCTCTCTCTTTTACGGTTCAATGAACGATCCGGGTCTGAAAACCTTGACCCAAAGCATGTTGGACATGTTGAAGAAAAAAAAGAAAAAGAAGCAAAGGTCATTCGGCCTAAGGGAGAGCTAAAGAAAAAGAAACTGGCTGAAGCAAAGTCAAGGCAAGTAAGTTGCATTTATTGTGATTTGATATCAAGAGTACGAAAGGAAGAAAAGATGAAGAAATAAAAGGAGAGGTCATTCAGTCAGTTAGTAAAATAAGAGTGAAGAGAAGTCCAATAAGAATTGCATGAGTAAGAGCAAGCAAAAGAGAAGAGAAAAATATAGAGAGCAAGAGAAAATTGTGAGAGATACACAGTGAGGAAGAGAACAATGAGTGAAAAGAAAAAGAGAGTTATTTATTTATTTATTATTTATTTAAGTTGTATCTTTAAGTGTTGTAATCTCTATTTAATATAGTGAAATTATTCAAAGTTTGTCCCGTGGTTTTTCCCTTCAAGGATAAAGGGTTTCCACATAAATTTTTGTGTTCTTGTGTGGTTGTGCTTTCGTTATACTTGTTGAAATTTATTCGCAGTTATATAGAATTTTTTTCAAACAGTTGGATGTGTTTATATTTATTTCTAGGTTGTCTAGTGATGGCCAAAATTTTCAACTTGACAGATTCTACAGAAATTGTATTAGTAGATTCTGCAATAGGGAAACTGATCAAGAACAGGGCTGTAATTAAGTTGGAGTATGGGGAAGATAGTAGGTGAATCTTAATGCTATAGGCCTAGGTGAGGGTAATGAGAGAAGGATAAGGTTTTCTTGGAGTTAAAGCTGGTTAAAGATGAAAGAATCAGATTTATGTGGATATGCAGATCAGAAAATCTACTATGGCTGAGTGGAAATTCATGGTGCTCGTTTGGGATTTGTGAAGGAAGGTTATGAACTTTTGGTTTCTTGATTGGCCTAATGATAAAGGAGGAGTATTATGTGGGTGATCGAAGCTACCCAAATGATGCAAAAAAGAAATTCATGTTGTGCCGAATTTGGTTAGATTTTCTTGGTGAAAAAATCCCTTCAACTCAATGGATCTTAGATCAAAATTTTATGCTTTGATACCAAATGATCGATGAAAGAGAAAGAATTCCCATGCATTAAATAAGAAGAAAATCTAAGGAGTTGTTTGGTACATGTGTTTGAAAATATGTGTGAAAATATGTGTGGGTAAAAAAATGTATGAAAATGTGTGTAATATTATTTAAAAACTAAAAATATGTTTTTGAGTGAGTGCAAACCTCTATTTGAATCTCAAGGAGAAATCTGAATTTTTCTGTCACAATAATTACAAGCATCATCTCTCTAAGACTCAAAACTATTAAGCCTACAGTTACACATTAACACGTGCCAAAATTTAAGCAAATGGCTTACAACAATGAACTTCCTATAACTTAGCACACCTATAAACTATTTTTCCCAGCAAAATTTGACGGTTTCACATACTACTCGGCCACTCTTGGCTTCACAGGCGTGCCACATCACATGCTGCCATGTCACTCTGTGCATCCATGAATTCATTACTTGATATAAGCAAAGATGTATAAGCAGTGTCTATTACATACAATTCAGATTTTGAACTGAAAATGTTTCTTGAATTTAAAAAATAATGCATGCGCAAAAATGTGTCTATACTAACAAATAACAATGAGCCATGCTCCTATCAAAAAAAAAAAAAAAAAAAAAACAATGAGCCATGCAAGATATATTAAACTTAAAAGTGCGTGTTTGGTAAAAATTATTTTTGTCAACTTATTTTACTATTTAGCTTATTTTTGCTATTATTCATAGGCTCCACTGCACTTTTTGATACTATTCATGGGTCCTACTGTATTATTTCAACTGATTTTGACCTTTATCTATAATACTTTCAGTAAAAAGTTTTCAGTTTTAACAAAATAAATGATTCTCAAACAAACCCTAAATCTACACCACCACCGCCAGGCCAATTTTTAACGAAGGGAATTGGTCTGCTGGTGACAGTGTAGATTTCTTATAAGGTGTTGGCGAGGCTGACTTTTTTTTTTCTTCTTTTTGCTAGGTAACTTGAAGTTAGGAGTTTGTAGAGTGAACATGAAGTTGTAGTGATGTTGAATTGAGGCCAAGAGCAGAAGGTTGATAATTGCACACAAATTTACAACACGTGAAAAAACAATTGAAATCGATGAAGTCATGATTTCCAACTGCAGTATAAACACTACTCTTGACTAAATTATGAGTTAGTACTACAATATATATGTTTTATATATAGCATTCGATAATTGTGTTTGATTATATAAATGGTTTGAGAAATACATTATGTTTACAAACAAGAGTCATAAATTTAAGAGCTTTGTCACTTAGTTACATTCAGGGACAAACCTTTGTTTAAACTTAGGCTGTGGTTCTTACTTTCTATATAAATAAATAAGGATAGAATTTATTGATTTGCAATATTTGTACAACCTCTCAAACCAAGAAAGTACAAGGTGGAGAACCCAAGTCATATGTTATCTATTCTCTCCTCTTTTTTCTATCTCACAATAAATATTAGTCACTTTTTATCTTCTCTGAGAAAAAAAAAATTAATGTATTTATTTTAACTAGAATGTTAATATCTCTTGTTAATTGGCAATTGCTCTTAATAATTTAGTGGTCAACATTTATTTAGAAAGAATTTAGTGTGCGTTTGGGAGTAGATGAAAAATGGAAATTATTTCACTATCCAGCTTATTTTTGCTACTTTTCATAGGACTCATTGAACTTTTTGGCACTATTCATGGACCCTACTGTACTATTTCAACTAACTTTTACCTTTATCTATAGTACTTTCAGTAATAATATTTTCAGTTTCAGTAAAATAAAGCAGTATCCAAACATATGCTTAGTGGTTAACATAAGTTTTAAGTTTGAAGTATAGCATTATAGAGGTGTTAGGTATAGAATAATGTGAAAAAAGTCAATAATTGACTTTTTTTTATATGAAAAATTATAATGTGGAAAAAATAAATAATCAATTTAACCTACTAAGATGGGACTCATTGCACTTTTTGGCACTATTCATGGATCCCACTGTACTATTTCAACTAACTTTTACCTTTATCTACAATACTTTCAACAATAATGTTTTCAGTTTCAGTAAAATAAAGCGGTATCCAAACACACACTTAATGGTTAACATAAATTTTAAGTTTGAAGTATAGCATTATAGAGGTGTTAGGTATAGAATAATGTGAAAAAAGTCAATAATTGACCTTTTTTTTTATATGAAAAATTATAATGTGGAAAAAATAAATAATCAATTTAACCTACTGAGATCAAATAACTTAGAACCACTTATTTTTCAATTCTTTGTCCGGTCATATTTCTAAAACCATGATAAATCAATATAAAATCTTTATAATATCTTTTGATAATTTAATAATTACAATAAGGGGAGGAGAGATTTGAATCAAAGACTTTTTCATTTAAAACATTAGAAAATACAAATTGAGCTACAAAGATATAAACCTCTATTATTAATATGACTTTTAATTGATATGTAGATTATGAGAAAGTCAACTACACTATTTGAAAACCTCTAATATTGATATTCTAGCTAATTTTTGAAAATCACTTCCCCCCCACCTCCTAAGTTTGAATCCTTGTTCCGTCCCTAGTTACACTATTTAGTTCTTCCATGAAGGAAATTTTGGTTTGAATCTTTTCTCCTCGCTTATTATAACTCCGTCGAAGGCCAATTCAATGAAGCAAAAATGGTGTAGTATAAATTTATTGGCTTGGTGGTGGTGATATTGACTTCTCATAAGAAGGCATTGGCGAGGCCGAGTAGTACATAGAAGGAGGCGGTGGTGGTGGGGGCAAAATTTGAGGAGTTTGAAAATCTTTGTGGACCTTTTTACTTGTAGTAGTTGTTGGGGAAAAATTCCTAAATTCCCTTAATGTCTATGTGTGAATTAAAATATATAATTACCAAGCAATAGTAATATTACGGAAACAAAAAATTCTAGCAAGCATCATATAAACACAACCACAGTACAAAAACACCAAATCTTACGTGGAAAAATCGCGGGACAGCTCCGAAAATATCTACTATAAAATAGAGATTACAACTCTCAATTTTGTGCTAAACTTAAGTTTACAATAAATTGGATATACAATAAATAAATCTTAAGGAGTAAATACAATCTCACCACAAAATCAGTAGCAAAATGTTCCTTTGAGCACTCCAACTCTCCATGGTTGTAGCACTCAAAAGCTCCAAGAAAACTCCACCAATTTATCTTCCTTGTGTGTAGCTTGAATAAAGAAAAATGTCTCATTTTTTTCTTTTTCACTCTCTCACACTCTCACTGTGTTTCTATCTTTTCGGGCTGCACCTCTCAAGCTTTCTAGCTCTCTCTGTGTTTTTCTCTTCAATTTTTTTTGGAACTGAACTCACTAAGGATGTGTTTGTTTGGAGGTAAAATATGGTTTATGAAAAATTTTAGAGAAAAAATAGGAAGAAAAACTTTTTTGTGTGTTTGATTGAGTAGGGAGGAAGGAAAATAAATGGTGGAGTTTAGATGTTTTCTTTGAAAAAAATGCTCATGTTTTTTTCAAGTTGCTTTTTTTTTTTTTTGGCAATCACGTTGCCAGTCGCCACTTTTTTTTTTTTTTTCCTTGGGCATTAACGTTGCCTCTTCTTTTCTTATTTTTTTACTTTTTTTTTTCTTTTGATTTTCTAGGGCTTGGGCATGAATTTTTTTTTGCTAGATGTGATTTTTTTTACATTTTTTTTTAAGAGTTTCAACCTATGGCGTCTGCTTCTGATAATAGCTCTTTATTATCAAATAAAGACACCAATTAGTTTTTGATGTAGGCAGTGATTGAACCTCAAATCTCTTATACAACTATCAGAGACTTTATCAGTTTATTATAAATTTGGATGATTGTTCTTTTTTATGTGTTATTTATCACTTTTTTTATTTTAATTAAACATCATTCTTTAATAAGGATATATAAATAAATTTATTCAAATTCATTTTTTTCCATCCCTATATACTTTTTCACCTTTTTAACCAAACAGACAAAGACATACATCTCGGGGCCGAATGGCCTCTGCCTCTTTCTTTTCTTTTTCTTCAGCGTGTCCAACACGCTTAAGTCAAATCTTAAGAGACATGGCTTACTTAAAGACTTTTGGAGGCAAGCACATTAATGAGCTTTGACAAGGCATGTGAGCTGGACCCACCACACGGTGCTTTGTATCCAACAGTAGTGTCACTCTGATGTTGACGAGGAGCACTGCACGGCGATGGTGGTGGTGACACGATTTTCCTACCTTGTGGATCCACCGGTTCTGGAATTACACGGAAATATGGTGGTGGTGTTACTACTTTTTTTGTTAAGAGTCTGGGAGCGAACTACTGAGACTAACAATCACTATAAAAGAAGTGGCAATGACAATGAAAGTCATGGAAGCTACACTGTCTTTCACCATTGGTAATAGCTTATCCTTCTAACTTTTGTCACCCCATAAATATATTTCGTGTACGTGGTGTGGAAAATTTTCCTTTTGCGTGTGGAAACTTTGATCAATTTGGACAAAACATATATGCATTTTTGCGTCTATTATCTATTCATTTTCCTGAGCGTGTTAGGTTTATATTGTTCATGACAGTATGACAATTATTTTCTTAAGAGTTACAAGGAAATGCTTCCTTGCCAGTTAATGGTATTTTACTGTCCTGTAAGAGCATTAGCATTGAAGAATGCTAATGCTATATCTAAGGCCTTTTTTGCATTTCATAGCTCAAAAACCTTTGCATCAAAAAATGATATACCTTACTATTGCAAAAATTTTTGCAATAGTGCTACAGTACAAATTCTAAACTTAGAATTGTACTGTAGCACTATGGCAAAAAAAAAAATATTTTATTCCACCCCTTTTCTGTTGGAATCAAATCCTTGGCTGAAAAAAAGTGATGATGTGAAAGAAATAATAAAGAAATATTAAAAAATAATATTTTAATGAAAAAGTAAAATAATAAAGTTTTTGGATGTAGGGTGTATTGTAAAATGATATGGTATAATTGATAAAGTAGCTTTTTGGGATGGTAAAATAGGATAGAGTAGCATTCTTCAATGCTGATGCTCTAAGACAAAAGTCTTTCATCGCACTTTAGAACAAGTGGTATTATATTTTCACTAAGGTCGCATTTAAGTGCAAGTGGTCAGCAGGGCAAATGAAATTAACCAAATTGATGACAAAATAAAGTAATATTTTATAGACACAAATTATTTTATATTATTTTTATTAACAATTGATATAACAAATTATTATTAGTTTTCATTTAGACCCAGTACTAACATTATATTTTTACTTATCAATAACTATTCATCGCATATCAATAGTTTATAAAATAATACGTGGTTTTAGCATTTTTCATATATATATATATATATATATAACTCATAATTTTGCTCATATTTTATTGATAGGAACTCACCATATGAGTTGATTGTTTATCAACTAATTAAAACATCTATCTATCTATCTATATATATATTTAAAAGCTGAAATGTAATATATATTGGTGGATTTTTTTTTCAACCACTTTTTTTTTCTACTAAGGGTTCTTTTTGTTATTATTGATTTAATTGTCATATTTGTTTTTGTTTTTGGAAAATTTGTATAGACTTTTATGCATATTTAGGTATTTTGGTATTTCAATTCCCGATCACAAGTTCTTTTTCTTTATCCCATTGGTTTGATTTGATTTGAGTTAATTATTAGTTGTTTTGTAAGTTAGAATTTGGTTTTTTTATAGTGATCAATTTAGATGTTAAACTATGAGATTTTACTAAATTTTGTTTATTTTTTTAATCCTTTCGAGTGGGCAAAGTACTCTTAATAATCGGATGGGTGATACTTATTCAGACAAAAGTAAAGTTTAGCCAAACGAAAATAATCAGATGAGTGGCATATTTTAGCTTTTGCAATTGAATTTTCATTATTATTATTTTATAAAAGCGTATATAGAAACTTAATTATGAGATTTTGCTAATAATTTTTTATTTGATAATTTTTTTGGGTAGAAAAATTGTTTTCCTAATTGGTCCAATTAATCATTGTTAAGTTTTATTAATTTTTCAATTATGTCTTTCGATGTTTTGGATTGTAGGAAAGAAAAAATAGGGTTTGAGAAAATTTGTTTAAAACTTAAATAATAATTTCCAAATTTTATATTCTTTTTAACAATTCAAAAAATGTATAAATAAAATTATTAAAAAATGAATATTTTTGCTAATTTGCCTTTTGAATTCCTGTAAAAAAATTGTATTACTTTATTTTAGTACGACAAAAATTATATATATATATATATATATTATATTTGTGATTGTTCCTATAATAAATAAAAATATGATTATGAAATATATTACCCTTTATTAAATTAGTCTGAATCGTAAAAAAATAAATTTAATGAAACCACACCAAAAAAAACAATTATCATCATATCATGCGCAATGCGTCGAACTGCAGTTAGTTATAAATAAAGTATGATGTCATTAAGGAAATTTCATGTTAACAACAGCAATTCAAAATTTCTTTTTGCCATTCGTAATTGCTCATCCTCCTAAGCAACTCAGGTCAACCCCAACAATATTTTCTGTCGTGTGGAAAATTAACCTTGTGCTTGGAAACCTAGTCAATCTCAATCTTGACAGAACATGCATTTTCGTGTGTGGCAGAGGGATACTGCCTTGTCTATTTTCTGAGTGTGTTAATAGGAATGCACACTACAAGAAATCTGGGTTTAGGCGACGTTTGTAAAACGTCACTAAAAACCCAAAAAACGTCGCTATAGACACAAATGGCCTACAGCGATGTTTTTTTTGTGACATTTGAAAACGTTGCAATAGAACAGTCGCTATAGGTCTATTGCGACGTTTTGAAAAACGTCGCTATATGGTACTCTTTATTGGTGTTCAGAAACTTTTAGTGACGTTTTATATAATATAACATTTTCGCACAAAATGTAAGAAAATACATTTAGCGACGTTTATAAAATGCCGCGAATAATCACACCAATAGCGACGTTTCGAACACGTCACAAAAGCATTTGTCCTTTTGCTTTTTAGTGACGTTTTTAAAACGTCGCAAAACCTACTCATTATTATTTTTTTTTTAAATATTAAAAATGCTATATAAAACTACTAAAAATTCAACAATAACTAACATATGCTTGCAATAAGCTTGTAATAGATCAAATAGACCTATCATCATTATTCCACAATATCAAATGTCCAATGTTAATGAATCATGGTGCTTGAAAATTTAGTAACAATAAATATATAAATATATATATATACACACACATATAAATAGCATTTAGTTGAGATTATTTACACATTAGTGGGTAGTGAGCTTTTTTAAAAAATTAATTTCAAGCTAGCTAAACCACAAAACTAATAACAAAAAAAATTCAAAATCTACATACTACAGAAAAATTGTAGGAAAAAAAAAAAAAACCAAGATTTACAAACTTGTACATAAACTTACAATGATTTAGCCTTTGATGCTTAGGACTTTTTGCTCAAAAATCCAAATTTGAATAAGAGTTTTCTGTACCAAACTCCAACCAAAACAAGCAAACAAAAAAAATTAGCACAAAAGTTCCATGACCTATTAAAGAAAAACTAAATCAAAGCAAATTCATAAGCCAAAATACAAAGACTCCATGACCCATTAAAGAAAAATCAAATCAAAGCAAACCCATAAGCCAAAACACAAAGACTTACACTTTAAAGAAACTTGAACACCAAAAAAGAGGAAAAAAAGAACGGTAGTGGCAGTAGGTGGTGGCTAGAGAGGGAAGAACTCGTACATGAATGGGTTGGCGGTGGCAACAGCGGCGGCGGCAATGGCTGGCAATAGCTAAGTGTGAAGAAGTGATAAGGGTGGGAGGGGGGAGAATATGGAAGTGGGAAGGGAAGTTTGTTTGAGAAAGAAAAAGAATGATAAGAAAGAAAAAGGACTGAAAAAACGTGTAAGGAAAGGAGACCAAAAAAAAAAAAGAGGACAAAATGGGGGGATCTTTCCCACTTAGTGAAATTTTGAATGGGAAACACATCAAAACGTCGCTATATGTTTATCCAAAACAAAAAGAAGAAATGGTGGGAACCTTCCCACCCAGTGAAATTTTGAACGGGAAGAGGATAAAAATTTTGGAGAAACATATAGCGACGTTTTTCAAAACGTCGCTATTTATTTCCCCAAATTTTTTTGAAAATATGGTGGGAGTTCTTTAAAAACTATAGCGACGTTTTTAGAAAACGTCGCTATAAACAAAAAATACGCCGCTAAAACAGTACTTTTTGTGGCGTTTTAAGAAACGTTGCTATTGTTTTGGGTTACAACGACGTTTTTAGAAAAACATCGCGAAAGGATCACTCTTTAGCGGCGTTTTTTAAAAACGTCACAATTTACTACTTATAGTGGCGAATTTAAAAACGTCGCTAAAAAAAATGCCGCCTAAACCCAGATTTCTTGTAGTGGCAATTTATGAACCCCCTCCTTCTTCTTCTTCTTATTTTTTTTTTTTAAATTTTTTATGAAAATGTTTCTTGTTACCGATTTTAAAAAGTCTTGTGACATACATTTTGTCACAACTTAAACACGTAGCAAGTGGTTATTAGGGGTTTATTTTGGATATCGCCACTTATTGCTGAAAACTGAAAACTTATTGCTAAAAATACTGTAGTAAAATAATTTTTAAATGTGTGAATAGTGCTGTGGGACTCAATTTTAAAGTTTTTTTTGCTTAATTTCGAACTTGCGGATTCTATGAACAGTGCACGAGACTCATAAAAAAAACACAAAACGCAACCCACTGCACTTTTCAATGCAATCCAAACCCACGCTAGATTAGTTTTCATCAAGATCTAGTTATAGATCCATGTATAATTAATGTAATTCAATTACAAACTCATACTTATGCATTTTATTCAAAAAAAGAAAAAAAAGAAAAAGAAGAAGAAGAAGCACATACTTATGCAAGTTATGACACAAAATGTGTGGCTAACTGTGTTGTCCTAATCGAACTCTACCAGTTTGCTAAGGTAGGACATGATGGAACAGACTTAGGTCAGTGCTCTGTCCACTAGATTTAATCCTTGCCCGGACATGATTTAATTGCATTTTAGAGCAAAGTGGTCTGATATTTTCACAAAGGTCGCCTTTTAGAGCAACTAGTCAAATATTTTCTTAAGAATTAATTGGTTGCTTTCACTAGTTTACTAGGGGCTGACATGTGGGAGGCACAAAAAATTATGAAGTGTAACATGAAGTTAACCACTCAAAGAGTTATAATAAGTTATTATGTATATTTGGGCAATCTGAAATAGTATATAAAAAAAATATATTGATTCAGCAAAAGAAAAAAAATATATTGTATCCACAAAATTTCCACTTTTATGAAGATTTAAGAAAGATAATTGGTAGACATTTTTATCTCTAAATTTTACTGGAAAAGCTAATTCTCGGACTAAAATTCATAACCTATCTCTTTTGGTGGAAGACATTTGTTATTGCACCAAGAATCAACGTCTTTAGTCATTGGAACTATCTTATCAATTGATTATTTATCAAATTATTGAAAGGTTATCAAGAAAGCATGATGTAAGGAAATCCAACATGTGAATAACAACAATAAAAATATTTAAAATGACTAAATTTTAATGCAATAGCCATGATAATTTATATATTTGTATCTCTCTCAACTAGGAGAGTCGACGGGTCGTATCGAGTCGAGTTTGTGCTTAACCCATACCCGACCCGATCCCATGGGGTAGAGGAGAACCAAACCTGTTGTCAACCTATAAGGAACAATAGATCAAATTCTTCAAGAGTGGCAGTTGGATTTAGGCAAAACTAGTAACAGAGGTGATGAAGCTGAAAAGTGACAAGGAAAGAAGAGATTGGATCAAATGTGGAAAGGATTGCTTAGATCTCATCAAATTCTACTGGATCTTCTCAGATTTGATTGGGATCTCACTAGATGTAGGCAAGATCTCTCTAAATATGGTTGGATCTCATTAGATCTAACTAGATCTTGACAGATCTTAGAGCATTCCCATCAGCTCTCTCATAAAAAATGTCATTTTAACACACCAAAAACCCACTTTATCATTTTAGCACATCATTTTACAATATACCATTTTTCAGATGTTCTATACTTCAATTCTACATATTAAAATAATATTTACTACACATTAAAATAATATATTCCGCCTCTTTATCCCTATCACTATCATCATCATCATCACCAACGGCCACCACCGGCACAAACACCGATGGCCACCACCGGCAACAACACCAACGACCACCAACGCCGCCTCAAAAAAAAAAAAAAATACAACCAGAGCGACAATCAGATCAGGACAAACCCACCGGCACTATCATCATCATCATCATCACCAACGACCACCACCGGCAACAACAACGACAGCCACCACTGGCACTAACCCACATCCACCAACGGCACCTTAAAAAAAAAAAAAAAAAAACACAACCAGGAAAAAAGAAATCCACAACAACCCAAAAAATAGCCACCACAACTACCCAATAATCACCACCACAACCACCAAATTGCCGCCACAACCACAGTACCATTGCCACAACTAACCCACAACCTATCACATTCACAAACCTCAAAACCCATCCCAAATCAAACAAACCCATAGCTTAGGCGGCAAGGTCGGCTTCAGGCGGGAGACATCGGCGGCGAGATCGATTTCAGCGGCTTGAGGTGGCTTTAGGCGAGATCGGCTTCAGGCGGCTTGAGGATGAGAGATGAAGAGAATGAGAGTGAAGAGGGAGCTGTGGAGGACGACTATGGCTTGGGCGAGATCAGCGGCTTCGGCGAGATCAGCGGTGAGATTGGCGGCTTCGGCGAGATCGGCAAGAGAGAAGAACGAAGATGCAGAGAGAAAAGAACGGAACGCAGATGAGAGCAGAGAGAGAGAAAGTCTGAGTGAATAAAAAAATAATAAAAAAAATGGCATGGATGTCCGTACCGTCTCATATTTGAGACTATACTGTAGCTGTGTGCCAAAATTTTTGGCATTTGAAACATCTCATGAGGCTCATGTTTTGGGGTTTGGTGTGCCAAATGCCAAATATTTGGCATTTGGCACACCTGATGAGGATGCTCTTAGAGAGGCAGAGAGTAACAATGGTTCAGACAAGTTCAGTTCATCGGATTTTGAAGAAGGGAACCTGCCACTCGATCCATAGTCGTTAGATTTTGGAGGAGAAAACCTGTCGTCAACTACCTTAGTCACCAATCAGTTTTCAAATCGGGCCTTGTTAGATTTGCTAGATGGGTCAATGGACAGCCCTACTCCCAACTAACTTGCTATGAAAGAAAAAGTTTGAAACCTATAGAAGGAATTAACTGCCAACTACGTCTTGAAAAAATAGGTTGTGTTAGAAAGCCATAGAACTAATCAATATATATATATATATATATATATATATATATATATATATATATATTTATTTATTTATATATATAAAAGTAGAGATCTCACGTGAAAAAGAATGAGGTTTTGCCAAGTAGAGCATTTTATGCAAAGAGAATTGAAATATTCTCAAATGCCACATAAGAGATAAGAACAAATTAAATATTAAATTTTTGTTTCATTTGATTCAATGTTTCAAGACTTTTCTAATTAAAAAATAAATATTCTTTGTATGCTTTGGTTCAATGTTTTAAGACTTTTCATCTTTCACACATATACACAAACCTCTTTACATTTTAATTCATCATTTTCACCTGTTGCATTTCTACTTCTTGTATTTTATATTGACTGACAACTACGATTTTGATACTAAGGTTGGATGCTGTGGATTTGTGAGTTTCGTAAATGATATGATTGACTGTAGGTGTTTAAGATGAGTATTTTGTTTTAGAATTATGGAGAAAGAGAAGACACGTTGTATATCAACATTTATTTTATAATATTCCTCTAATTTTTTTTCTTATTACTTCAATTGAATAATTATAATGGATATGTATGTGCAGTTTATAATTTTTGTTTTTTATGATGAATTCATCACTAATAAAGTTTTATAACAATTATGCTATAATACTTATACAACATTCTTCAAAATCATCTTACATAAAACATTTACAACATTATTTATGTATCGCACAGGTAACTTACTAGTTAGTTAAATTATAATGACTACAATATCAATGCAAAAGTAATGCTCCAGTTATTTCAACCTCCACCTAGTTGGATAAAATTAAATTTTGATGCTGCAATTAGAGAAGGAAAAACCTCAGTGGCAGTAGTGGGCAGAGATCAAGAAGGCTTCTGTGTCGCGGCATGGGTTGAGCAGAAGATTCCTGGCAGCCCACTATTTGGTGAGGCTAGTGCAGCCTTGGTGGCTATTCAAAAAGCAGCTGAGGCAGGTTTTAAAAATATTGTCATAGAAGGTGATGCTTGGAATGTTATTGAGCCTCTGAGAAATCAAGTGGCAGCGCCTCATTGGAGCATTAAGTCTGTGGTGGAGGATATTTTGTATTTAGTTAAAGGTTTTGATAATGTAAAATTTTCTTTTGTTTGTAGAGAAGGTAATGAAGCAGCTCATCTGTTAGCTGGATGGGCTGCCATTTTGAATTGGAATGGGCCAGTACCCATCTCTAATCTACCGCCTTTGATTTGTCAAGTTTTGGATCAACCCAATCTAAATTGTATCTCTTTGTTTTGTGAGAAATAAAGTATTTATTCAGCAAAAAAAAAAAAAAAAAAAAAAAAAAAAAAAAAAAAAAACCTTGTAAGCTCAAATGATACATCTTGATATTTTTAATGGAGATATTCAGGGTTCAAATTGAATCCTCAATCCTTAACTATCAAATTATCAAAAAAGAAAAAAAAAAAATAATGCCTTGGCTTTAGAAGTTGTACATCCCCAAGTACAAGACACTGATCAGGCATGCAAAAGGCTTCCTCCAATAAATGTAGTCAAAACTTGTTGATGTTGCAGTCACAAATACCTATACTAACTTGTCCATAGTAGCTCGGAATGCTAGTGGAGAGGTCATCAAGGTTTGGACGAATTGCACAGACTAAAGGGCTACGTATTATTCCATGAAAAATACACCTAACACACTTACAAAATGACAAGAGCAGACTATACTTACAAAATGTAGTAACATAGCATTACTGGGACTTTTATTCCCACGTTGAGTATATTATGAGCAAGCAATAGCATTGTAATGTGTGGGTGTGTGTGTCTATATATATATTTGAATTCCTGCATTGAGTACATCATTTCTTAACTCCTTAAAAATTGGAGGGAGGAAAAACTTATTACAACATAGGACCTATTTGGAAGGTAAACTTAGCAAGAGGATAAACAATACTAGTTGTGCCCCTCCTAGCCCAACTAAATGCACAGAAATCAAAACCACGAGTAAGCTCTACACAACAATATTGTTGAGCAAATTGTGTAGTAAAATATATGTTCATTGTGGCATTCTATAATTGTGTTTGACTACATAAATGGTTGAAGTCATATATATATATATATCAGATTTAACGTCAAGAGTTGATAGAGAACTTTGTGGTTTAGTGGTACCACCCAATTTTCCTCGTAGGAAGATTTGGGTTTGAATCCTGATAGAACCTTCTTGTACTTCAACTCACAATCTCACAGTTATTGTAGTTCTTAGAGTGAACTAGGCCTCCAATGACTCTTTCGAGGGAATCAACCTCCTAATCAGACTCTCAATGAGAAACTAATCAATTGTATCATTATTCTCATACCATCCGATTACAATCAAATCAGCCTTTATACTAGTCTAACAGAATTACAGCTAGCTGGACTTGACAGTTAAGATAAAAGTACTACCCAACTAAGCCAAGCCTAACTAACTAACAATGTACAAGTAAACTAATGCATCTAATTATCAATTAGCATCTATCCAATAGCCTAACATTGCACCCCTCTTTTAAAGCACCTTGCCCACAAGGTGTGGGTACTGCTGTTGCAGCTTAGATAACAGCTCCCAAGTAGCATCCTCTGATGATGAACCATCCCAATGGACTAGAACTTCAGTTACTGGCCTCCTCCTCAGCTGGACTGTCCTTTGCTGTAGAATTCCTTTAGGTGCAGGTGAAAGGTGACCTTGATCATCCACTGGTGGTAGAGTGGGAATTGGAGTGATGTGCTGTCCAAGTTTGGCTTTCAAACATGACACATGGAAGACTGGATGTATGCCAAATTCAGGTGGTAACTCCAGCTTGTATGCTACTGTTCCAATCTTATGTAACACCTTGAAAGGGCCAAAGAACTTAGGTGCTAGCTTGCCAACTTGCTTTAGTCGAAGGGATTTCTACTTGAAGGGTTGTAGCCTTAAGAAAACCCAATCTCCCTCCACAAACTGTCTGTGCTTATTAGCTTGCAATTTCATTCGGTCTTGTGCATAAATAAAATTACTCCTTAGAAGGCTCAGGACATGCTGTCTGTTTAACAAATACTCATCCACAGCTGCTGCCTTAGTGATGCCAGGGATATAATCCAGTAATTTTGGTGGTTCAAAGCCATAAAGGGCTTCAAATGGAGTCATTTTGGCTGATGTATGGAAATTTGTGTTGAACCAAAACTCAGCCAAGGGTAACCACTCAACCCACAGCTTAGGCTTATCACCTGCAAATGCCCTCAAGTATTGCTCAAGACTTCTATTAACCACTTTTGTTTGCCCATTAGATTGTGGATGATAGGATGATGACATGGATAACTCAACACCTTGTTTTTTGAACAACTCTCCCCAAAATGTAGAGGTAAAAACTGGATCTCTGTCACTCACAATAGAAACAGGCATGCCAGGGAGCTTGAACACATGCTACATAAACAGAGTTGCAATTTTTGCTGCAGAATAAGGATGGGAGAGAGGAATAAAATGGACAAACTTGATTAGCCTATCCACTACTACCAACACAACATCTTGTTTCTGAGACTTGTGCAAACCTTCCACAAAGTCCATGCTAATGTTAGTCCAAGGCTTATAAGGAATAGCCAAAGGCTGCAACAACCCAGCTGGTTTAGTTGTCTCATGTTTGATTTGTTGACACACCTTACAACACTTAATGTAGTCTTTCAAGTCTTTCTTCATACCCACCAGAACCAATCTTTCTTGGCTCTATGTAATGTTTTTAGAAAACCGGAATGGCCACCCAAAGGGCTATCATGGACCAATTCAAGTACCTTATCCTTCAACTTGCATCTATCACCCAAGTAAATCAGTCCCTTGTACAATAATAAGCCATTTGTCACACTAAACTTCCTTGTACTGGCAGTCCCTTCTTGAATAGACTGAAAAATCTTTTGCACTCCCGAATCATCTACATAACTGGCCTTAAGCTCCTCAATCCAAGTGGGGCTGGGAAAAGATATTAAAAACATGCTTCCAGCATCCTGATCAAGTGCTGAGTTGCAGTGAGAAATGAAAAACAAGCAACTATCTGGTTGTTGAACCAATGAGATACCCAACTGACCCTCCTGTTCTTCCTTGTCACCTTGCCTAGATAAAGCATCAGCCACTACATTTTCCCTTCCTTTCTTGTATTCAATAATAAATGAGTACCCCAACAATTTAGTGACCCATTTTTGTTGCATAGGAGTGCCAATCCGCTGCTCCAATAGGTGTTTAAGGCTTTGATGATCTGTTTTGATTACAAAGGGCATGCTAAACAAATACAGTCGCCATTTTTTAATTGCTTGGACCAAGGCTAACAACTCCTTTTCATAAGTGGACAAATGAACACTCTTCCCTTTTAAAGCTTGACTATGAAAAGCCAAGGGTCTATTGCCTGGCAGCAGTACAGCTCCAAGTCCATAACTAGAAGCATCACATTCTATCAAAAATGGTTTTGAGAAATCAGGCAGCGCTAACACAGGAGGTTGAGAGACAGCTCGTTTAAGATCCTCAAATGCTTTAGTTGCCTTGTCAGTCCACTCAAATGCATCCTTTTTAAGTAAGCCAGTAAGTGGAGAAGAAATTTGACCATAATGCCTGATAAATTTTCTGTAATAACCAGTCAAGCCAAGAAAACCCCTTTAAGCTTTCACTGTTTTAGGAACAGGCCATTCTAGCATAGCTGCTGTCTTCTTAGGATCTGCTTTGACTCCCTCACTAGAAATAATATGCCCTAAATACTCGACTTCAGAACAAGCAAAAGCACATTTGCTTCTTTTGGCAAACAATTTATTATCAAGTAAGATCTGTAAAACTTGTTTCAAATGTGCCACATGATCATGCAAATTGTTGCTGTACACAAGAATGTCATCAAAGAAAACCAGCACAAACTTCCTAAGAAATGGTCTAAACACTTCATTCATTAGGGATTGAAAAGTGGAAGGGGCATTCGTTAAGCCAAATGGCATGACTAGGAACTCATAATGGCCCTCATGAGTCTTAAAAGCTGTTTTTGCAATATCTTCTTCCTTCATTCGAATTTGATGATAACCAGACCTAAGGTCCAATTTTGAAAACACCCAAGCTCCACTCAACTCATCCAATAAATCATCAACAATTGGAATGGGAAATTTATACTTCACAGTATCCTTATTAAGAGCCCTATAATCCACACACATCCTCCAACTCCCATCAGCCTTTCTTACTAACAAAACAGGAGATGCAAATGGACTTTGGCTACATCTAATTGAATTTGACTTAAGCAAATCTCTAACAATAGCTTCAATTTCAGATTTTTGGTAATAGGGATACTTGTAAGGTCTTTGACAAATGGGCTGAGTACCTGGCTTAAGCACAATCTGATGTTCATGACCTCTGGAAGGAGGCAGTCCCTTTGGTTCTTCAAAAACTGTAGCAAACTCATCTAACAAAGTCTGCACCGTTGGTACAAGTTGTTGCATCTGATCTGCACCAGTTTGCTGCATAATCTGCAATAAAAGACCCTTTCTAGTTGGTTTCTTGAAGAATTCCTCTCCATCTTGCATAAGGGACCCTGTTGGCTTTACACCATATAATGTAACCTGCTTGTCTTGATGGAAGAAAGACATCTCCATGATCTTGAAATCCCATTTGATGACACCAAGAGTACTAAGCCATTGAGTACCCATCACCACATCACACCCCCCCAAAGTCAGCACATGTAAATTCAACCCAAAATCATTTCCTTGTATGCTTATTGATACATTTCTACACTCTCCTTTGATTTTGATTAAGGCACCATTTGCTACTCTAACTTCAAGAAGTCTTGTGGTATCTAAGGGTAAACTCAGTGTTTGTACCAAGGTAAAATCTAGAAAATTATGGGAGCTTCCTGTATCAAGGAGAATAACAACCCAATGTCCCCTAATCTGTCCCAAAACCCTCATAGTTCCTGGAGAGGGACTACCCAGCAAAGCATACAGTGTAATCTCAGATTGCTCAAGCTTAAAATCTGGTTGTTCCTCCACTGCTAGCACTTCTTCTTCACCAATAACGTCCATGCCTTCCATGAGAAAAAACTTTAATTCTTTGCATTGGTGTCCTCGATGCCATTTGGTATCACAATAGTAACAAAGCCCCTTCTTTCTTCTCTCCTCCATCTAAGCTGCAGACACCTTTTGTATAGGCATCCTTGATCTAATATCACCCTTGTTATCAATTTTAACCACAGCTGATGATGATGATTGCCAATTGTTCTTGTTAAACTCATAGACAAGTTTATAAGCCTTCCTACAAGACTGCAAATATTCTTTTTGAATCTTGGCCAACCCAAAAGCTGCATTTAGAGATCTTGGATTCTGCATCTTCACAGCTAATCTCACTTCATCTTTAAGACCACTCATGAAACAACTCAACTTATGGGATTCGGGCAAATTTCTTATCCTATTGCTCAACATCTCAAATTGGCTTTTGTAAGCTGCAACAGTGGTGCTTTGCTTCAATTTTGTTAAGGCTTCCATAGGATCATCATATGGGGAAAGACCAAATCTAGTTTGAATAGCTCTAACAAAAGTTTCCCAAGAATCTAAAGATCTTTCACAATCTTGGAACCAAATTAAAGCCTCATCATCTAAATGGTAAGAAGCGTTCAAGATTCTCTCTTCTTCAATATTATAATAGCTTAAGAACTGCACAGCTCTAAAAATCCAAGCTGAAGGATCCCCCCCCCACTAAACCTTGGAAACTCAAGCTTAATAGGTCTAGAGACTAATGCACATGCCTCAGGTCTTTGATTGTGCCGTTGTGGATGTATTGGCAGTCGCACCATCTCTTCTACAGGAGGAAGATGTTCTTCTTGTTATTGCTCAGGTTGCTGCTGGGCTGGTAACCTTCCTTCCATTGCAACTTGCATTGCCTTCATACTAGAATCCAATTGCTCCAATCGTCTAGAGATCATTTCCATGGCCATCGCATGATCGTCCAACCTCTGTTGAACCAAAGAAACAGAGTCGCTCAAAAGGGAATAACGAGTCTCCTGAACCATGGCTTAACCTTGCTTTGATACCAAATGATAAAACCTTCTTGTACTTCAACTCACAATCTCACAGTTATTGTAGTTCTTAGAGGGAACTAGGCCTCCAATGACTCTTTTGAGGGAATCAACCTCCTAATCAGAATCTCAATGAGAAACTAATCAATTGTATTATTATTCTCATACCATCCGATTACAATCAGATCAGCCTTTATACTAGTCTAACAGAATTACAGTTGGACTTGACAGTTAAGATAAAAGTACTACCCAATTAAGCCAAGCCTAACTAACTAACAATGTACAAGTAAACTAATGCATCTAATTATCAATTAGCATCGATCCAATAGCCTAACAAATCCCCTTCCGTCATTAATGTAAACAAAAATGTATTAGACTAATTCAGGGCCAATTGAATGAAGCAAAAAGGAAAAAATTGTTGTCGAAGTTTATTGGCCCGATGGTGGTGGTGGTGGTGGTGGTGGTGGCATGGATTCCTCATGTTAGAGGAGCCAGTGGTAATGCTAACTTGTACTTAGGGTCTGTTTGGATACAACTTATTTTTGCTGAAACTGAAAATTGAAAACTGAAAACTGAAAACACTGTAGCAAAATAATTTTTAAATGTGTGAATAGTACTGTAGGATCCATTTTTAATTAAAGTTTGGGTAAAAAAAGATGTTTGTGAGTCTCGTGAACAGTGCACGGGACCCATAAACAGTGTCATTTCAGATTAATATGTGGACGTCCAAGTGCTAGTGGGTCCCGTGTACAGTGCACGGGACCCACTGGCAGGTTTATCCCCCACGTGAAACCAACTTCAGGTAAAAAAAAAAAAAAAAAAAAAAAAAGAGAAAACGTGAAGGAGAAAAACGCAGACGTAAATAAGTGCAATCCAAACCGCACCTTAATTACAAGGACGTGGGGTGGGAAAGGATATAGTGTTTGGTTGGTGGATATGACCGTGTGGGTGTTTGAGTGTGCGAGTATGACGGTGTTTGGGCATACCTATAGGAGTATATGGTGGCTGAATGAAAGGCTCTTCACAGGGATTTTGGTGGCAGTGGTGGTCATCGTCGGCATTTTGCTAAGTCCTCTGGAAGCAAATTAATGAGAACAAACAATGACTATAATAAAAGTACTAGCTATGGCAAAAAAAATTCATGATTGCTATACTTTCTTTTGCCATTGGTTATAGCTTATGCTTCTAAGCAACTCTTGTCAACCTCATAAATAGTTCTTGTGCTGTGGAAAATTAACCTATAATCTTGACAAAACATGCATTTTTGCGTGTGGGATACTGCCTTAAATTTAATTTTCCTGAGTGTGTTAGGTGTATTGTTCATGACACAATTATTTCTTTGGCGAGTTAATTTGGAAATATTTCCTGTTACCTGTTTACCAAGGCAAAGAAAGGATGGTTTAGGTTTCCAAGACTTCAAGTTGTTCAATTAAGCCTTGCTAGCAAAGCAATGTTGTTGGCACTTGTTGAATAGATTTGCTTATATGAAGGAATTAATTGATTTCCCAGTGGACTCTGGAAAATAGATACCAATGATAACATTTTTATTTTTTGAATTCAACAATATATAAAGGGACACATTTAAATGAGATGACACTGAATACATTTTTAAATTTGTAATATTTAATTTGAACCATGAAATCAATTTCAAATGCAGAGAATTCTAATACAAACAAAAGGCAATAGGTGGAGGGGGGGGCCTTCGGGGTCCAAACTAAATTTTAATATCGGTCTGCTTTAATCTTTATGGGTTCAAATGTCAAACATCAAAGTCTTCTTATGTAGAAGTTACCATGGTGTAGTCCCCACAGACACTACGTTTTTTAACAGGAAATTTCTATTTCTTCAACAATTTTCCAGTCTTGCTTGACTCAGTTTGCAAAAGACCGGGACTAAGGAATGTTGTTTTTGAAGTCATAGCAAATCTTTTATAGATGCTGTTAGAAAACACGAATCAGAATAGTGTGGTTCAACCGTGTTCAGCTTCTGTGTACAAAATTAGAACTTGTGTAACTCTCCTGCTCGTGTCCTAGTGGAGAGAAAGGAAAAGTGAGAAGATAGTATAGGCATAGGAAATTGAGTCTTATAAATAGATGCTGCTTTAAAGAATATGATGGGCTTGTTTTATTTCACCTGTACCTTGTTCCACATGCTCAGGTAACGATTCTCCTCTTTTAAATTGTAAAGAAATATAGCTAGGCACAATGGCAGAGGCATGAAACGCAGAAACGGCTTTGCTTATGCTTAACATATCTTTGATTTTCCACTTGAAAAGCCAAACATTTATAACTAATCATAAAAGATTTTCCTTACTCTAAAAGAAGCGTAAAGAGCTACAGAGAAAAATTGAACCAGCAAATCATTGAAATCACATCACTACAATAGAAATTATATATAATTTCCTTTCTTCTCTAGTGATACTTAATTTTGATTACCTCATCGCATTGCCGTGTAGTGATGTAGCTCTTAGAGGATGAGTACTCACTCTTCTTATTCATGCATATGGGCTCATATTCCTACACTGAAGAAGATTGTGAGCAAACAGTGTAGTAAAATATATGTTAATTGTGGCATTTGATAATTTTTGTTTGATTATAAAAACGGTTGGAGGAATATATTAGATTTACATGCCAAAAGCTAACAAGTCAAGAGTTTTGTGACTCAAAAATACTGATTCTCTCATAAAAGAGACCTCCACTTAAATCCCTATCTCTGTTTTAAGAAAAATATATATTAGACTTATAGTTTCATTTAAAGCCATATTTTTTTAACGAAATTTATCCCTATCTCTGTTTTAAGAAAAATATATATTAGACTTATAGTTTCATTTAAAGTCATATTTTTTTATCGAAATTTATTTATAGCCAATTGAATGAAGTGAGAAAGGGAAATATAGATTTATTGGCATAGGGTTGGTGAGGATTTCCCACAAGAATGTCTAGTTGCCAAAATCCTGGAATTTTTAACAAAGACATTTAGAGTTAAAATCCCCGCTCCCTCAATTGTCAAATTATATTTATATAAAGAATGTGTTGTCGAGAATGACTTCCACTTGGAAGAAGGTGGTGGTAATGGTGACGTTGATGATATTATGTGAATTTAGATGCAGGAGGTGGAAGTTTGCAAAACCTAAGTTAAAGAGTTGGAAAACCTTAGACAGGCCTTAAAAACATGGGGTCGACAATGGAGTTGGTGGCGATTGTGAAGGTCTACAAGAGGCAGAAAGAGCATCAATTGATACCTTTTCAATTCAACACATAAGTGACGAAATACATATATGTCCATTCGAAACGTGTCATAACACCACGCTAGACTTCCAAAGAGTACTTCATTCATATAATCACTCCTAGACAAAATACTAGTACGCATTAACCTTTTGTCATAGTGACTCTATACATAACAAAGTGAAGCATACAAATATCTCAAAAGGTTTCAACTATCAAATACTTCCTCACTTTCGCCAGATATTGTAGCCAAATCATAATAGTTAGCTATGACACATAAATGAAAGGACAACCGTTGGTCAATCAGATTCTTTTTGCAATAAACTCCATCCATGTTTTCTTCCTTTTATCTGGCATTGTAATGAAGACAATTCTACTATTCAAATTACAGAGTTCCTCTTGTACCTTAAAATAGGTATCATCATCCAGGTCTGTGTACTCATTGAGCATCCCAAAAGCTTTCTCAATAGAGAACTTATCATCAGTGGTGACAGATTTACTAGATTTCTTAGTGCTAGCCTTAGCCTGCCTAGCTTGTAACCTTGCCCTACATAGTTCAGTATAGTCCCGGAGTCCCTGTGTACGTTCATCCATTTTCTTAGCAGTCTTCTTCCCCTTAGACCATTCTTGTTGCATTGGACGCTTCTTAGCACGTGTGCTGTGCTCATGACCCCTTGGGACATTGTTTGTGTCATCATCACTATCATCATCCAGGTCAGCATGTAATCCAGCATTGCAAAACTTCTTATCTAGCTCACGCTCTTCATCACTATTTGGAGCTGCTTGGTTTGAGGAAATTTGGAAGAAACCAGTGGCAGTAATTTTGTTGAACAGTATTCTTAGCAAATGATAGTGTTCACATCTGTTTTTCCAAAAGTCCTTGGCCTTGGGATTTGCCTACCAACAAACAACATAAATATGTGAAACACATGTAGCATAGTATATGGCAAACACCAAGAAAAGACTGCTAATGCAATTGTACAAATAAAACACTAACCGCAAGTACATCTGCCCAAACTTCATCACTGGCAATAACCGTGTTTGTCTTAAAATCCCAACCCATTCCAGTATTTCGTAAATCTTGATAAATGGTCTCGTGTTTTGTTCTGAGCCTATCAAATTTTGTCTCAAGTTGTTGCATGACAAAGCACCGATTAGCTCGTGCATTGAGTTCATTTCGAATTTTTGTCCAAGTTCTCTTCTTAAAAACACCAGTTTTCATGTTCCCTTTTGCTTGTTCTTCGACCATAATATCTATAAACAACTTTTCAATCGCAGTAGGCCATAGTTTGAGGTCTTCCGCCTCATTCAATTCATGTGCCATCTATCGAAGATCATTCACATTAGCCTCAACTGAACAATATGCAATATAGAACCCAAGATATATAGAATGGCAAAATAATAAGATGGTTATCACATTGTTGCATGCATATGACCTGAAACCATACATAAGCATGAACCAATTATATTCAGCATTTATTCCAAGCATACACACACTTCATTGACCATACTACAAGTTATCCAACCCATATGCACCGGAAAAAGTTACTTATAAGTTATAGCTGATACAACATCGTCCTTTACTTGCCATTATAAATCTATTTCTTCCTACATCCAAGCATCAATAGCATTACTAAATTGTAAAAATTCCCATTGAACATGAGATTCAATCACACTACCCAATCTACAACTTGAATTGCAAGTCAAGCTTTATCCCATCCACCATAATACAAAATTTAATGTGGCTGTTTCAATTGTGTTTGCTCTCTTGAAACCCACAAATAAATATTTGTGAATCTCTTATTTCAGTTTGGTGCATGCATTGACAAACATTTCAGGTTTCACAATGTGATCTAAGATCATCATAATTTCAGGTTTCACAACAGAACAAACAAATTAAATATGAAATTCTTCAAATATTTTCAACCCATCCTGTAGCCCTTAAAGAACACTGTGTTAATGCTCAAAAATTAAGACTGATTCAAACTTTCTCTATCTTGTATAAACTCTTCATGAGTATCTCTTACACTTTCTGTCTCATGGAGTTAAGTGACATTTTTTTTTTGGCTAAACAGGAGGTAAGTTACATAAGTAAATATATCAGTGGAAATTACATAAAAATTATGAGCATATAAAATTAACATTGAGAGTTAAGTTAAACATATCCCAGAAACTCATGCACCCCAAAATCTCAAATATAACCACAAAATAATTTATCTACAAGCAAAACAATGTTAAACCCAGACGGGGATTCATGTCTATTTACCCTGTTTCTATGCATATGAGGAAATGAAACCTATAAATATAATGTCAGATTTAAGACAGAAAACCCAGAAACTCAATACCCATGATCACCTTGTACTGCTTGAAGTTCAGAAATCACAGCAGATCCACCAATGACCTTGCTATATCATACAAAGAAAAACAAAAGAAAAAAAATCAAACCACCAATAATTTTATCAAATTTTATGGCGTGTTTGAGAGAGAGAGAGAGGTTAAAAACCTTTTTGGCGACTGAGTGAGCTTCGACACCAACTAGGGTTTCCTTTGCTTTGATTTGGGTGATTTATAAGGAGTAAAATTGAAAACAGAAAACAGAAAACAGGTGCACTTGTTTGGCAGCCAAACAAGTGATGGGTTCCATTTTATTTTTTCAAAATTCAAAAACATAAAACAGTACTCAATTGCGCGCCTGTTTGGTAAGTGTCTTTTACTTCAGTTTATGTTTTCTAGCGTGTGTAGGGTGAAGAAATAGAGAAATGTTATGTTTTATAATATTTTTATAATATTTTCTTAATAAATTTTAAGTGGTAGTTTATTATTAGTTGATAAAAAAATAATTTAAGTTGTTGATTTTTAATTAGAACCAACTTATTACTTATAATTTATACTATTATTTAATGAGTTTCCCCTATTTGAACTAGATTTTTTTTTTTTTTGGATTCTAAAATACCCCTATTTTCCTAGATTTAAATAGACACAACTAAAAAATACTTCGGTAAAACTACGTTTTTTAACTTTAAACATTACTTATAAAATAGGATTGAAACACCCCAACAACCCACAATTCCCATAAATAAATAAAAAAATAAAAAAAACCCTCCCACGATCCCAATTCCGACTACCCCATCTTCTAAAGAGGGAAAAAAAAAAAAAAAAAAAAACCCACATATAATTCGTAACATTCAGCCAACCAGTTATTCAATCTTACCACCTTTACCTCTCTCAAAAAATAAAAACTCAGTGTTACCCACAAATGGGGTACGTAATAAATTTGAAACTTTTAAATATGAAAATTTTGATGGGCATCGT
Source organism: Quercus tomentella (assembly GCA_028535165.1). NCBI lineage: Eukaryota > Viridiplantae > Streptophyta > Magnoliopsida > Fagales > Fagaceae > Quercus > Quercus tomentella. The sequence continues at coordinate 8,283,026 of JAPQVY010000122.1, read as the reverse complement.
GTACATGGGTTTTTTATTTTATTTTATTTTATTTTTAATCGGATTAGAATTTGATGGATAAATTTTGCCAAAGGAAATGGATAAACTTGCAGTGAATTAGAAAATAATTATAAAAATTTTAAATTTAGAGTATTAGTTTTCTTTGTTAGGCCAAAGAGGTGGGTTAAAACTTTAAACGTTGCTTAATCTTAAGGTAGTGGGGTTGTGTTTTAGTAATTAGACGAAGAGTTTTTTCAAAAAAGTAGGTAATTGTGTAACTGTAGGGTTAGTGGAAGACATTTTTTTTTTACTCTTTTTTAGGAAGTGGGGATAGTTCCTAAAAGCACTACATATAAGACCATGTTAATTCTATTGCTTACCAAAAACACAAACTGTTCTTATCAAAAAAAGAAAAGAAAAAAAGACATAACTGCTCTTCTGCATCTACATCTCTTTTACCGACAATTGAGACAAAGTGTGTGTGGTGTTCGTATCAGAAATAAGAATGGCTGGTGAAAAAGAGGGTCCTCCAATCGGTATAGATCTCAGGACGACGTACTCATGCGTGATAGTGTGGCAACGTGATCGTGTGGAGATAATAACCAACGAACAGGGCAAGAGAATGATGCCTTCCCATGTTGCCTTCACTGACAATGAGTGCTTGATAGGTGATGCTGCCAAGAACCAAGTTGCTAGGAGTTCTACCAACTCCATCTTTGGTACTCTACTTCTCCATACATTTTATTTTTATTTTATTTTTTTGAAATAGAAGTAACATACATGTGGATGAATTAAAGAAGCAAATTGAAAATATAACTTCAAATATAAAAGACTACGTATTATTGACCCTAACTAATTTATTGAGAATTCATGTTGTTGTTATTTTTTCCATTGCATCCAACTCATCAACTTAACAAAACTGACTTAAATCATTTATTTATTTATTTTTTATGTTGGGTTGATTTTTGTTTTTGTTTTTAGCCTTGACATATACTACTACTGCAAATGATATGTGTTTTGATTGCATGAAAAAATAACAATGAAATCAACTTGACAAAATTTACTATAAAGCAAATTTTTTGTTGATTGATGAGTTAGGTTAGGTTGAATTTTTTGTTTGTTTGTTTCATTTTTAGCCTTGACATATACTACTTTTGCATATGATATGTGTTTTGACTGCAAGAGAAAAGAAAAATGAAATCAACTTGACAAAATTTACTTAACTCAATATTTTTTTGGATTAATAATGGGTTAAGTTGGGTTGATATTTTTTTTTTTTAGCCTTGACATGTACTACTTTGTGTTTTGACCGCATGATAGAAGAAAAATGAAACATTGGAAAGTGAAATAATTTTCTCATCACACTCCTAGATTTTTTGTGATTGAAAAATGTAATGATCCTAAATTATAATTAATGCAAATTATTAAATTTTGCCCAAAAAATAGAAAAGCTTCTTAGCGCGAGTGTTCAGAAACTAGTTTGTTGTAAAAGTGTTGTGGACAGAACACTTCTCAAAGAACTATGGATGGATGTATGAGATATTTGTAAAATATAAGTTCACAATTTAGATAAAATCTCTCACTAAACCTACATTCTCAGCAGTTTACCATCTCCTTATTTCTTATCTTTTTTGAAATTTAAATAGATGCATCATATTTTTCTACTCATCTCTTATAATTTTTAAAATATAAATAGACACACTCTATTTTCATTTTCTTTTAATCACCTTATCTCTTATTATTTTTGAAATTTAAATAGAAAGACCGTATTTCCCTCCTTATCTCTTATCATTTTTAAATTTAAACAGACACACTTTTTTTTTTCTTGCTTCTTCTATGTTCTCTTTTATTTTAAACGGAAAAATCTCTAGGTATTTAGTAAACTCAAATTCATTATAAATTTTTATTGCACGAAAAAAGATGAATGAATGAAAAATTATGATACTAAAAGCAAAAATAAAAAAATTTGATTGTTATTAACTATACGATGATTATTTTGTTTTCTTTATTTTAATCATAATTTGTTATAAACTCAAATTCATCATAAATTTTTAGTGCACGAAAAAGATGAATGAATGAAAAATTATGATACTAAAAAAACAAAATTGATTGTTATTAACTATACAATGATTATTTTGTTTTCTTTATTTTAATGATAATATATATATAAATATATATATATATATATATGTATATATATATATATATATATATATATATATATATATATATATATATATATATATATATATGAGATTAAATTCTATAAGGACGTGATGTAAAACCCATGTTTTACTCCTCCAATCCCAACATTCCACATCATCTTATCACATATTTAAGAATAAACATAATCACACTCAGTTAATTCTAATACCCATATATAAATCCAACCAAATTAGGAATTTATTGAGATGTTATTAGGTGTGGTAAGATGTATTGAATTTTAAGTAAAATGTTGATGTGGTAATCATTTATTGGATGGTGTAAAACATGGGTTTTACACCCCATCCTTATAGAATCTCTCTCTCTCTCTCTCTCTCTCTCTCTCTCTCTCTCTCTCTCTCTATATATATATATATATATTTGTAGTTAATTGAGAATATGAAAAAATACATTAGTAAAATTTACATTTGTTAGCTTGTTACATGCATGACAAATATATTGACATATACTAATTGTTTATTTATATTATTATTGATGGTGAGTTGAATCAAACTCATTTCGTCCATGTGGTCGTCCATGACTAGACCACGCCCAAGTCAATTCACGAGTAAAGAAATCAAGTAAAAAGTATCACTGGAAGTGAATAAGCTTTGTCCAGAGGTTTTGGTGAACGTCCAAACTAGCTCGGTCGTCCATTTCAAAAGAGAGCACGGACGACCACTCCACACTTAGTAAATTTCAGAAGGATTTTCTACAAATGCCCAATAATCGAATCACGTTCTACCATTTCGAAACGTGGAAAGGTTTTCTTGAAATCCGTTCCATTTTCTCCACTAACCTCACACATCTCCTATGATAATAGTGGATCCAAACAAGTAGACTCACTAAAAGCTCTCTATAAAAGGAACCTAACTCCATCAGCCCAAGGTACGTTTTTCAATAGAGAGAGAACTAACTTAACTGTCGGAGGGTCCTTGGGTGGTTCACCCCGCTCACCTTTGATAGTTAATTTCTTCCTTTCCAAGTCATCCAACCACCGTTGAAGCCTAGAGCATTCAGCCTACTGATTTTTCAAACATTATCAACTACTAAAATAATTTTACTCTCAATCTTTTTTTTTTTAATTAATTAATTTATTTTTAAATCTTGCCTCTTGGCCATGGTCTGATGTTTTCACAAAGATCGTGTTTCAGAGTAAATGGTCAAATATTTTCACAAGAATTGGCTGCTTATTTCACTATAGTTAACTACTTAACTAGACGTGGACTTTTCTAAGAAAAAGAAAAACCACATATATTAATGACAACCTGAAATCAACCAAATTGAAGAAATTATGTATATTTGTGCAAAAGTAATATAAAACAAATCTAAATGATATAGATTTGCTCATGTTTTATTCAAAGGAATCCATCTTATCAATTGATTGTTTATCAACTAATTGAGGCATTATCTAAAAAGAATGACGTAAGGAAATCCGACATGTTAATAACAACACTCAGATATTTGAACTGATATAAATTATTATGCAATGGGTGCAATGGGTACTACGATAATCTAAGAGATTTGTGTCTTATATAGAACTATGAAAGTCACTATGAAAGTAAAAATTTTGAGAGCCTATATACAGGGGCGGCTTGATGCATTTTGGGGCCTCAGGGCGAAAATTAATCATCTTAATTTAGATGCAAAATTACTACTAATTAACATAAACTACATAGAAATTTTTTTTTTTTGGGAATTTTTAAGACAGAAAAAATTTGACAAAATTTTTCATACTTGTTGATGTGGTAGATTAATAGTGGTAAGTAAAACAGTGGTGTTAGTGGTAGATTTAGATGAAAACTAGTAAAAGTTTGCTAATTAAACTCTTATTATTATTCTTTTTTTTTTTAGAAGTGCAACATTCACAATATTTTTTACAACAAATCCTAGATTTTAAACTACTTTTTGTTTTTATTTGAAAATATCACTATAATTATTTTTTTGCCATCAACAATAGGCTGTAATAACTTGCTACTTAGTATTAGTTGTAAAAGTGTTGTGAAAAATATTGTGAACGACGTTGCACTTCTCTCTATTTTTTTATTTGTTTTTCATCTAGTAAAAAAAATTATTTTATTTATTAATTATAAATAATCCTATTGGTTAAAATTTGGGGGCCTTTTTTTTACTTGAGGCCTTAGGCGGCTGCATTTTTTGCTACACCATGGAGCCGGCCCTGCCTATATATAGAACTAATTACTAGCCACTACGTACTGCCTGAAAAAGTAAATAGGTTAAGCAAAACTTTTTTCTCCAAAATATAGATGAGGGAGTTAGGTAATAAATCAAATTTTATACTCCATTTGTTTTAAAGGAAAAACGTTTTCCGCATATTGAGAGTGTTTGGTACGGTGGAAAACACGTCAACTAAAAATGTTCTCTATAGTCAACCAAAAAAAAAAAAACTAATAGAGCAACAACCATGCATTTTCTTCTTTTTCAAGAGTGGAAAGCATATGACAGATTGAAATAAAGTCTTGATGTTTGAGACAAGGTTGGATGTGTTTATATTTATGTCTAGGTTTTCTAGTGATGGCGGAAATTTTCTACTTGATAGATTCTGCAGAAATTGTATTGGTAGATTCTGCAGTAGGACACTGATCAAGAACATTGTTGTAGGTTGAAGTATGGAGAAGAAATTGGTGAATTTTAATGCTGTGGGTGAGGGTATATAATGAGCGAAGAAAGGTTTTCTCGGAGTTGAGGCTGGTTGAAGATGAAAGAATCAGATTTATGTGAATATGCAGATCAGAAAATCTACTATGGCTAATTGGAAATTTGTGGTGTTTGTTTGAAATTTGTGAAGGAAGGTTATGGTTGAATGATATAGGAAGAAAATTATTTTGTTGAGTGAAGGATCATGGTACTTGAAATGGAACTACCAGAATGATGGGAAAAAGAAATTCATGTTTAGGCCGAATCTGGTTAGGTTTTCTTGAAGAAAGAATTCCCTGCATTCAATAAAGAGAAAATCTAAACCTAATCTCAGTTAAACAGAAATCTGTATTTATCTGTCACAAACACAATGAATGAGTTACAAGCATTCGTCTCTCTAATTAATTAAGCCTATAGTTACCCATTTAACGCATGACAAAACTTAAGCAAATGGCATACTAACAATGAACATCCTAAAATTTAGCGCACCTATAACTATTTTCCCCGCAAAATTTGAAAGATGCACATTGCACAATTATTATCCATCGCAAACATATTCTGCCACTCTTGGCTTCACCACGCTACTCAGCCACCCTATGAAACTTTAAACACTGGCATGCGCTGCGTGCCGCATCACATGCTGCCATGTCACTTTGTGCATCCATGAATTCATTAATTACTTGAATAAATTATGAGCATATACTGCAGTAAAATACTAAAATATATGTTTTATAGTATTCGATTTGATTATATAAATGGTTTGAGATATACATTAAGTTTACAAACCAAAGTAATAAATTCATGAGTTTTGTAACTCCGTTACACTGTCAGGTTCTTCCATGAAGGAGATTTTGATTCAAATCTCTTCTCCCTGCTTATTATAAATTTCAGGCCAATTCAACGAAGCAAAAAAGGTGTAGTATAAATTTATTGGCTCAGTTGTGGTGATGTAGATTTCTCATAACAAGGCGTTGGCGAGTTCGAGTATTACTAAGAAGGAGGAAGTGGTGGCAAAAGTTAATGAATTCCAAGATCTTGGTCGACCTGTTTACTTGACGAAGTACTAGTATGGTGACCACGCTGGTGATAGGGAGTGCCAATCTTAGGCGTTGGTGGATTTGATGCTGAATTTCTAGCTGGTGGTGGATTCACCGATTGTGGAACTATACCAGAGAATGTACTGGAATATGGTGGCGGTGTTACTGTATGTTTTGTTAAGGCATCTGGGAGCGAACTAATGAGACTAACAATCACTATAAAAGAAGTGGCAATGGCAATGAAAGTGATGGAAGCTATTCTGTCTTTCGCCATTGGTAGTAGCTTATCCATCTAAGTATCTCTTGTCACCCCATAAATATATATTTCGTGGTGTGTGGAAAATTTTCCTTTCGCGTGTGGAAACTTCGATCAATCTTCACACTCAGCTCCTTTTTCTGAGTGTGTTAGGTTTCACAATTACTTCTTTGAAGAGTTACATGGAAATGTTTCCCATTAACAGTTTAATAAGGTAGAAATGGTTCTGTCCTATAAGATGAGTCTTTCATTGCACTTTAGAGTAAGTGGTCTGATATTTTTCACTAATTAAGGTCACATTTCAGTGCAAGTGGTCAGCAGGGCAAATATTTAATTTAATTTTTTTTAAATAAGATTGAAAATTGCTGCTTCTAATAGTTAATTACTAATTAGACGTTAACCATGTGATGCATGAAAAATTATTAAAAGTGTAACATGTGATTAATCAAATTGAAGAATGATGTATATTTGTGCAATCTGATATGGTATAAAAATATATATAACTCACATAACTTTGCTCATATTTTATTCCTAGGAACTCATCACATCAATTTTTGTTTTTTTGAGAAGGAACTCATCACATCAATTGAATGTTTATCAACTAATTCAAACATCATCAAGAAAGTATGTGTCATTAAGGAAATTTCATAATAACAACAGCAATTAAAATTTTCATTTTGCCATTCGTTATTGCTTATCCTCCTAAGCGACTAAGGTCAACCCCATAATTTTTTTGAGTCGTGTGGAAAATTAATCTTGTGCGTGGAAAGTCAATCTTAAGTGTGTTAGTTATGCTATTCATGGTTTTTTTTTTTTTTTTCATAAGTATCAACAGTGGATCCATGTCTAATTGGTGTAATCCAATCACAAGCCGACACTTACGCAAGTTAATTATGACACAAAATGTGTGATTAAGTGTGTTCCCAAAAGAAATCTAATCGTTAACTAAGGTAGGACATGGTAGAACCGACTTGGTCCAATGATCTGTCCACTGGATCTAATTCTTGCCCGGAAATGGTTTTATGAAGTCAGTGTTCTAATATGAATTTTCATGATTGCATATGAAAACACTACGTAAAATTTTCATGTAGTTAAAGCTTGTAGGACTGCAATCCATTTTGAAGCCCCTATTGAAATCGATCGGATGAAGAGGTTGCAAACTTGCAATAGGTTACGCAACCTGAAAAAGGAAAAAGGAAAAAACAGGTTACGCAAAAATTTTTCTCCAAAATATAGATAAGAGAGTGAGGTATAAAACAAAATTTATACCCCATTTGTTTTGAAGGAAAAAATGTTTTCTGCATATTGAATGCTTGGTAGGGTGGAAAACACGCCAACTAAAAATGTTTTCTATAGTCAACAACAACAACAAAAAAGAAAAGAAGAAAAAAAAGCCTAATCAAGGAAAAACCGGTTTTCTTCTTTTTCCGGAGTGCATGGAAAGCGTATAAAATATTGGAATAAATTCTAGATGGTTGAGATGTGTTATGTTTAAGATGTCTAGAAAATTTCTACTTGATAGATTCTGCAGAAATTGTATTGGCTGATTCTGTAGTAGGAAACTGATCAAGAACAGAGTTGTAGGTTCCTTTATGGAGAAGAAATAGCCGAATCTTAATGCTGTGGGTTAGGGTATTGAGTGAAGAAAGGTTTTCTTGGAGTTAAGGTTGGTTGAAGATGAAAGAATCAGATTCATGTGGATATATGTAGATCAGAAAATCTGTTATGGCCAAATGGAAATTTTTTGAGCCGACATGTGAGGAGAAGTGTTAGAATTATGTGGTTAAATAATTAAATTTATCATCTCCTAATAACTTAGGGCCCGTTTGGATTAGCCTGTTTTCATCACTCAAACCCAATTTAGGTTGAGTGAAAAACATGAAAACCAAAAACAAAACATGAAAACCGAAAACAGCAAAATGTTGTTTTCTGTTTTCACCCCTCAAATTGAGTTTGAGTTCAATGGCATTTCTATAAATGTTTTGACCTCGTGGAGCCCATCTGTATGACTTGTCCCATCAAGTAAAGTCTCTCTCTCCAACTCGTTCTCTGTCACTTCTCCTTCTTCATTTTTTTTTTCTTTTACCCAGAGCTCTCTCTTCTCACTGACCTAGAGAGAGAGCAAGACTAGAAAAGAAAAGGGACGCCAGCGAATCGGACTAAGCCAAGACCAAAGACTAGAGATCGGTTCAGCCCAGTTCTGCCGCCATTAGCCAATGACCCAGAAAAGGAAAACCACGAGACTATGATCGCCGGTGCTGGTTCAGCCCAGTTCCGCCGCCACCATCAAAGCGAGAGCCTTGAAACACCAAGACCATGATCGCCAGAGTTGTGTTTTGATTTTGTCATTGGTGCTAGGTTTTATTTTTATTTTGATGAATGGGTTTTAATTTTGTCGATGGTTGATGAATGGGTTTTAATTTTGTCGATGGTTGATGAATGGGTTTTATTGATGGTTGATGGGTTCTGTTGATGGGTTTTATTTTGATTTTGATGAATGAGTTTTGATTTTGTCAATGGTTGATAAATGTGTTTTGTTGATTGTTATTGGGTTTTGTTAATGAATGGGTTTTGTTGATGGTTGCTGGGTTTGTAGTGGTTGATGGTGGCTAGTGGCTAGGTTAGTGGTGGTGGATTGGTAGTGGTTGATGGCACCAGTGAGTGGCTGTGGGTTGAAGGGAGGGAGAAGATACAGAGATAGAGACGGAGAGACGCTGGTAGCAACAAATGCAATAGTGGGTAGTTTCAGTGGTGGGGTCCACGGGTTTGGGGAAAAGTGGTAGAGATATATAACTGAGAACTCAACCCAAACGTGTGATTTGCAATTTTTGAGTGAAACTGAGTTTGAGAATTGAGTTATGAGTTTTGAGTTTGAGTTTTGAGAACTGAGAACTGAGTTTGAGTTAGTTCTAAACCAAACGGGGCCTTAAGTTTTTGGAAAAATCGGTAATTTTACAAATTCATGGTGCTTGTTTGGTATTTTTGAAGGAAGGTTATGGTTTCTTGATTGGCTTAATGATAAAGGAGGAAAATTATGTGGATAATTGAAGGATCATGGCGCTTGAAATGAAGCTACCCGGCCGAATGATGCAAAAAACAAATTCATGTTGAGGCCAAGTTTGGTTATATTTTCTTGGTGAAAAAATCCCTTCAACTCAATGGATCTAAGATCAAAATTCTATGCTTTGATATATACCAAATGAAGCAAGAGAAAGAATTCCCATGCATTTAATAAAGAGAAAATCTAGACCACTATTTGAATCTCAAGAAGAAATCTGATTTTTTTTTTCTGTCACAATGACTGAATTAAAAGCATCATCTCTCTCACAATTAAGCCTATAGTTACACATTAACATATGCCAAAATTTAAGCAAATGGCTTACTAGCAATGAAATTCCTAAAATTTTGCACACCTATAGAACTTTTTTTCCCTGCAAAAATTGACAGGTGCACATTGCACAATTATCCATCATAAGCATATTCTGCCACTCTTGGCTTCACCATTCTACTCGGCCACCCTATGAGACTTCAAAAACAGGAGTGCCACATCACACGCACCATGTCAGTACGTGCATCCATGAATTCATTACTTGCTATAAGCAAAGATGTATAGTTTTATTTAAGGCCAAGTTAAAGAAGGGGATTGGCCTGGTGGTGGTGGTGGTGGCGAGGCCGACTTGTTTTTCTTTTTGCTAGGTAACTTGAAGTTAGGAGGTCGAACTGACGTTGAATTGAGGTCAGGAGTAGGAGGTACTAGTGAGACAGTATTATTTCCAAAATTAGGGTCATACACAAAATGATTATTCATTTCCTGGTGCTTTTTAGGGTTTACAATGGGACTTGGTGGCGATGATGGCGGACGTCTTGCTAAGGCCTCTGGGAGCAAACTAAAGAGAGTAACAAAGACTACGAAAGAAGTGGCAGTGGCAATGAAAGTCATGGAAACTATGCTTTCTCTTGCCATTGATAAATTGCTTATCCTTCCAAATAACTCTTGTTACTATAAATATATTTTGTGTGGTGTGGAAAATTTACCTTTGGCGTGTGGAAACTTTGATAAATCATGCATTTTAATTTTGCGTGGTGAGACACAGTCTTTGTACTTTCCTTTTTATGAGTGTGTTAGGTGTATTTCCTAACTAGTAATGGTTTTGTACTGTCCAATAAAACTGAGACTTTCATTGCACTTTAGATACTCTCAAATTATTGCTCCTCCCTCAAACATGGGGCCACCTACCATTTGAGAGGAGGAGCACCGGTTGTAGAGTATGTAATAATTTTCTATAGTATTCTCACTAAAGTCGCATTTCTGTGATCATCGGACCAAATATTTAATATTTAAAAGAATTAATAATTAATTTGCTGCTTTTATTGGTTAATTAGACTTTAACCATGTGATGCAGGAAAAATTATTAAAAGTGTAACATGAAATTAACCAAATTGAAGAGTGATGTATATTTTTGCAATCTGAAATGGTATAAAAACATATATAACTCAAATAGCTTTGCTCATTTTTATTCTTAGGAAATCATCATATCACATCAATTGATTGTTTAACAGCTAATTAAAACATTCTCAAGAAAGTATAATGTTATTAAGGAAATTACATGTTAACAGCATCTTTGAAAATTTTCTTTTTGCCATTCGTTATTGCTTATCCTCCTAAGCAACTCAGGTCAACCCCAAGAATATTTTGTGTCGTGTGGAAAATTAACCTAGCTTGCGCGTGGAAACGTAGTCAATCTTGATAAAGCATGCATTTTCGTGTGTGGGACAGGAACACAGCTTTGTCCTTTTTCTGAGTGTGTTATAGGTATGCTATTCTTGATTATCATTATTATTATTTTCACAAGTTATATGAAAATGTTTCTTGTTACCAATTTCTAAAAGTGAGATACATTTTATCATACATTTTGCCATAACTTAGACATGCATGTGACTAGTGGTTATTAGATTACTTTTCATCAATATCAGTGATAAGTTCATGTATAAGTAATGTAATTCAATCACAAGCTAACACTTATTTAAGTTATGACACAAAATTTGTGGCTAAGTTTGTGGTTCAAAAGTACTCTACCAATTGATTGTTTACAACTTATTGAAACATTATTAAGAAAGCATGATGTAAGGAAATCCAACATGCTAATAACAATAGTAAAAAATTTAAAATGACTAAATATCATGCAATAGTTATGATAATTTAAAATATTTGTCTCTTTCAATTAGGGGTGTCCATGCATGGGTCAGATCAAGTCAAGTTTGTACTAAACTTGTACTTGACCCGATCACATTGGATGGGGGAGAACCAAACCTATTGTCGACCCATAAGGAATGATGGGTTGGATTCTTTACAAGCACTAGTTGGATTCGAGTGAAATTGATAATTAATAATGGTGATGAAACAAAAAAGTGACAGGGAAAGAGGAGATTGGATCGGGCCTAGCAAGGATTGCTTGGATCTCATCAAATTTGATTAAAATCTCATCAAATTCGACTAGATCTCGTTGGATTTAGTCAAGATCTCACTAGAATTGCTTTGGATCTCACTGAATTTCGCTAGATCTCAACAGATCTGAGAGAGAGAGAGAGAGAGAGAGTAACAAGGGTTCGGATGGGTTTGGTTTATTGGATTTTGAAGGAGGGAACCCACCACTCAATTCACAGTTGTTAAATTTTGGGGGAGGAAACTTACCATCGATTGCTATAGTCTTCGGATTAGTCTGTTCTCAATTAGATCTTGACGAGTTTCTTGGGTCTATGAATTTTCCTACTCCCAACTAAGTTGCTATAAAAGCAAAAGTTTGAAAGCCATACAATGATGAATTAGCAGCCAACTACTAATTGAAAAAGTAGGTTGTGCAAAACACATTTTTTCAGAAAGCCATTGAACTAATTAGTTAAACTATAAAGTCCATAATATCAATACATAAGTAATGTCCACTTTTTGTTATTTCTAAAAGGGATGTTTAGGGTTTAAATTTCTATATCCTCAAATATCAAATTATCACCCCCCCAAAAAAAAAGAAAAAAAGCCCCAGCTATAGAAGTTGTACATCCCCGTACAATACACTGATCAGGTATGCAAAAGGCTTCCTCCTCCAATAGATGTAGTCAAACTTAATGTTGATGTTGCTGTCACAAATACCTACGCTAAACTGTCTATATATAGTAGCTTGAAATGCTAGTGGTGAGGTCATTAAGGTTTGGACAGATTGCCCAGACTAAAATGCCAAGTATCATTCCATGCACAATACACCGAACACACTAGACTTGAGAAAATGAGTGAGAAATCAGCTGTTTAGAGTGCACCGGACAATACTGCAATATGTATATATATATATATATGAGTTTTTTTTTTTTTTTTTTTTTTTTTTTTGAGGAAATATATGAGTTTTTATGAGTAACTTTACCTCCACAACAATTTCACATAAATTTATGCAAATTCTAGTGTGTGTCCAAATTAAACTAGATGCCAACCAACTTTAAAAAGCTCAAAATTCTAAAAGTTAAAATTTTTTAAAAATGCGTATTTGACCTAAAATATTTTAAGAATAAATAATTTATAGATTAATTCTTTTATTAAAAAAAAGCTTCTAAACATTCAATTGTATATAAGGAGATAAGGGTTTCAATTTAACCATATTTCTATATTTAATTTCAAATCGATGAAAAATCTTATGTTGGTAATGATAGATTTGGCTATCCTTGTGTTCATTGAAGTGCAAGCTGATTTGACCTCTATCTCTTTTCATCTTTCTTCACTTCCAATCTCATCTTCTCATCCTTTTAAATTTGATAATATGGAAAGAACATTTACTACTTGCCTTGAAAAATATGTTGAAGGATGTAAGAAAGTGAAAAAAGAATAGTTCCTGTTGATCCATGCATGCATCTTGTGTTATTCAAAGTTTTACACGTTGCATGCAGAATGACTTTCTGGAAGACCCAATATATCAGAAGGCTTCAAATGCTGAATCAATTTGTAGCAAACAATTTAAAGAGCATAAGAAGATAATTCTTTTTGGAGATTGTTTACTTCAATAGAACGAACAAGATTACAAAAAGGGATGAGATTTCATTGTTACTAGCGGGTAAGTGGCATCAATGGTGGACCCAAATTACAAACATTAACCTTCTACCGCTTAAAATTTGTTATAAAATTGTTATACATCTAGTATTACTGGGGCTTTTCTTCCTACGTTGAGTACACTAGGAGCAGGTAGTGTAGTATTTAAAATAAATAAATAAATTCCTGCTTTGAGAACATCGTTTCTTACTTCCTTGAAAATCAAGGAGGGAGGAAAAACTTATTATAGCAGACATAGAACCTATTTGGAAAAGTAAACTTAGCAAGAGAACAAGCAATATCATTTGTACGCTCCTTTTTTTGTTTTGTTTTTTTTAATAAGCTATTTGCACCCTTCTTAACCCAACTAAATGCACAGAAATCAAAACAACAACTAATCTCTACACAACATTGCTGAGCAAATAGTGTAGTAAAATTTATGTTCATTGTAACATTCTATAGTTGTGTTTGATGATATAAATGGTTGAAGTAATACATTAGACTTAATAGGTCAAGATTTAACACATAGAGAACTTTGTTCGGTTTTCCTCATAGGAAAATTTTGAGTTTGAATCCCCCCTCCCTTGTTTATCGTAAACATAAATGTATTAGACTTATAGACTTAAAATTTCATTCAAACTAATTGAATGAGCAAACAAAGGTGCAGTATAAGTTTATTGGCCTGATATTAGAGGAGCTAGTGGTAATGTCGACTTGTACTTCGTTATAAGGTCGTGGTGGTGAGAAAGGATGCAATGAAAATGAAGGGTGTAAGTGTTTGGACATACTATCAGGAGAATATGGCTGGTGTTGAAGAGGGGCCGGAAAGGGATTTGGTGTCGGTGGTCGTGGACATCTTGCTAAGCCTCCGGGAGCAAACAAATGATACAAACAATAACTATAAAAGTAGTAGCCGTGGCAAAAAAGTTCACGAAAGATATTCTTTCTTTTGCCATTGGTTATTGCTTATGCTTCTAAGCAACTCTTTTCAACCTCATAAATAGTTCGTGTGTTATGGAAAATTAACCTTTAATCTTGACAAAACATGCATTTTTTCGTGTGGGATACTGCCTTTAATTTCATTTTTCTGAGTGTGTTAGGTGTATTGTTCATGATGCAATTATTTCTTTGACGAGTTAATTTGGAGATATTTCCTGTTATCTGTTTACCAAGCAAAGAAGAATGAGGGTTGAGTTTCCAAGACTTCAAGCTGTTGAATTTGATCACAATATACAAAATGATATTAAATGATGTGAAACAAGATACACTTTTAGATTTATAATATTCAAATTAAAAAATGAAATAAATCAATTTCAAATACAAAGAATCCTAATACCGAACCCATTACAATTGACAAATATAAGGCAATAGGTGGAGGGGGGGACTTCGGGGTCTAAACTAAATTTTAATTGTTGGTCTGCTTTATGGGGTTAAATCTCATGCCAAACATCAAGTCTTCTTGTGGAAAATTTACCATGGTATAGTCACCGGACTCAACACAAACACAACGATTTTTAATAGGAAATTTCTATTTCTTCAACAACTTGCCAGTCTTGCCTGACTCAGTTTGCTAAAGACTTGGGACTGAGGAATGTTGTTTTTTGAAAGTGATAGCAAATAAGTAAAAAGTCGAGAAATGTGCTTGAATTAATTTAATGTTATACTCTTATTACATAAGGAGGAAATGGAAACTATTGTAATTAAAATAGGCAAATTAATAAGTTTCATATAAAAAAAAAAAAATTGGGTTAGATGAGAGCTACAGGACCCTCACCCAACTGCTGGTTTGAAGAAAAATTTTCTGAAAGAGGCCTTTGACCTTATTTTCCAATGGTGAATGGTGAGAAAATGCTCACCCATGAACCAAGGCCCTCCTCTGATGACCTTTTCAAAGTTTATATGGGTATTCTTGGTGGAGAAAGCTACGTCATCCACTCAACTGTCGCCGTAAAACCAAGTTGTCTACTTGACTCAACCAATGTAAAGCTACATTATTAACTCAGTTCGGTCACTGTAAGACTAGCACATCAAATGATCTACCTGCCAATTAACAAAAATAATAGTGATCTCAACATGAGAAACCAATAAAAGCACGAAATTATAGTGATCTTAGATCGTAGGATCAAAATTAGGGATTGTAAGATTTTACTTTTTGTTAACAAAAAAAATATTAACGACTTTATATGTTGAATAAAGTTATGAAATGATTTTCCTTCGTAACAATTCATGACTCATGGGTGGCGTGAGTTATACGAGAAATCTACTGATTCTTGGATTTTCAGCCATGGAGTTTTGAGCTTTAATTTGGTCGAATACCCAACTTTTTGGTCTTGTTTGCTAAAGTAGAAGCTTAGGGTCCGTTTGGATATAACTGAAAACTGATGAAAACTGAAACTGAAAATTGAAAAATATTGTAGCAAAATAATTTTTAAATGTGTGAATAGTACCGTGGGACCCATTTTTAATGAAAAAGTTGCTAAAAAATGAAATTTATGGGTCCGTAAACAGTACATGATGTGCACTGATTGGCTGAAAAAAGTTAGAAAAGTCAAATTTTACGATTACTGTTCATTAAACAGTGCATGAACAGTAACCGCAAGTCTCAAAAATGCGTGAAAAAAAAAATTGGAAAAACGCAGTCGCAAACATTTCAGCCGAATCCAATCCAAACGTAGCTTATTATGATGTGGCAATGGAACAATGTAATGAGTTGGTTAGTCTTAATTTTTAGTGGGGACGGGCTGAATATTTGGGCTTTTCCATTTACTCATTCATCATCTATATATATATATATATATATAACCGAAACCTTTGAAACTCCCACAATTTTTCATATCATCATTTTAATTTTTAAAAAAAAATTTAAACTAAATAGTGAGAGAGTCCTACAGGAGTCTTTCTCTTTTTTTTTTTTTCCTTAATCCTAAAGTTAAAAAAAATAATAATAATAATTTGATTTAAAAATATAAAGTTTCATCTAACTGAAATTGTACGGCCGCAAAACCTAGCTACTCCTCTCACGCTTTTATACGCTTTTATTGAGAATTACAGCCGGGAACATAAAACCCAACAAAAACTTGGTACTCTCTCTTCTCTGTTTTCCATCTCTACTACTTTTTATTTTTATTTTTTATTTTTAACTTTTGCATTGCTACAAGTGTTGTAGAGGATCCAAAAGAAGTATATGTGAAGCCCTAGAAAGCCATTACGATGCGATTCAAATCTTAGTGCTAAAGACCAGCAACGGAGCCTATTGATTGTCTGTGCATGGTTTGTATTAGTTTTATATAATTATTATTTGCAGTTGTGATATAGGAATTTGAGTTAGAGAACATGCAACCCTTTAATTTGAAGTTAGGAACTTGCTTTTGATAATCAAGTGTGCTATTCATAAATCACCGTTGAATTTCCAATAAATCTCTACAAATTCTGAAGCACAATTATTTCTTATGATAATCCCCCTTTGGTTCTTAAATCTTTTGGTATGTGGCTATAAATTTTCCACAAATTAATTTCATATACAAACTAAGGCACATTTATTTCTTATGATAATCCCCTTTTGGTTCTTAAAATTTTTGGTATGTGGTTATATATCTTAACAAGTTCTAAAATTATCTTGAGCTTCTTCAGTTTATGAATCTTTGTTTTCATGGTTGATTGATTTTTTTCCCCTTCACAGGAAGGATTTTGCCTTGAATGTTGTTGGTTTAATGCCAAATGAACTACTTTGAATTTCTTCTTCAATAGGTATGATTTTATGTTTTACGGTTACAATGACGATAGACATGGGATGAGTACCAGTAGTAAAGATGAGATAACTATAGATTTATCTCAAGATAACAATTGAGTTAAAGCAAAATTTTACATAGAAGTTAAAAGTAGTAACTAATATGCAAAAAGAGAATGAAGATCAAAATTGACATGATATCTTTCTGGTAAATTACATATAGGATCTTAGTAATAACCAAATTCCACCTTGATGAGTTGTTTGGACATGAAATTTTTCTTTATATCATTTTGATGGTAATTTTATTCTCAAATAACATTTTGCGATGAATATTGTATATTTTATGTTTATCTTGATAAGTTATGACGTTTTTTCATTTTAAATTTTATCTTAAGCAAAGTGAAATATATTCTGTGCATCATCATTTTGATGGTAATTTTATTCTCAAATAACATTTTGTGATGAATATTGTATATTTTATGTTTATCTTGATAAGTTATGATGTTTTTTCATTTAAAATTTTATTTTAAGTAAAGTAAAATATATTCCGTGCATCGCATGGGTTAGCGACTAGTTTTGACTAATACTGAGGTGGGTCTTGACCAATTAGATGCCCAATTATTCCAATCGCATTATTTGCTCATTGAAACTTGGATCTTCAAAGAATTTTGATGGCCTTGTGATCTTGTAACCCAAATGATTTAAATGGTATGCCGAATAACTTGAAGTTGGGCATTTTGCTCTCCAGAGCCGTTTCTTGTAAATATGGGCCATTATTGGACAAGCCCATCTCGTGAGAATAGAGGAATAGCAATATGGGTCATGAGCCTCAATCTGCCGAACTAAAAAATACAGACTGTTAGTCCAATCTGTGAAGTAGAAAAATACGAGTCACGAGTATGATATGTGAAGTATAGAAAATTATGAGATCATGTGAGCCCAACCACGAAGTAGAGGACAATATGTGTTGTGAGCCCAATTTATGAGGTGTGAGGACTTTGGAGTTTTGGACAAAAAGCCCATACCATACCACGCAGATAAAGTCGGAGTTCTTTACTTAGGCGATGCACATGTTTTGGTCTAACTCATTTTGATAACCTG